>JAOTOL010001509.1:267500-980000 GCA_034440575.1 Imbricaverruca yamaguchii | reverse complement strand
TTAATGAAAAGGTGAAAGTCATCACCAAAGATGAAATCCTAAAGATTCCATTACCTGTGACTTTCCATGCAAAATGGTGAATTTTTCTTCACTGACTCACTCTGGTTTCGACAGGTCTAAACCAGAGTGGCTCTAAACCACGACCAAACTGAAAGACTAGGTCTAGTCGTTTAGTTTTGGCAATTGGCAGTTTTCGCCACAATATGTTATCTCTCGTGTGCGCGTTTTTGTCTTCTAAGATATCTTTTCATAGACCTTCGTCGGTGGCCGTCCAGCCAGCCATGACTGAGCGCAGCCATCCAGGTGCAGGCTACGTGTCATGCTGTCATGTGACGTGACCTGCGTGCCCTGAGGCGGGGAGACCGTTGGCTGTGAGTGGCGGTCGGCTGGCCGGCCCTGTGTCGATGCCACCACTGCTGCGTAGCCAGAGGCGGCTGGAGGCCGGGTCTCTGTTGAGCCGACTTCTAAACACGCCAGTTTCAGCAGGCGCCGACTGGATCAGCACGGAACGCGACCGTCGGACCGGCCGCCGTCCCTGGGCAGCGTCCTGTAGATGCCACCCCGACGCGGGTAGTATTAACAAGAAGCAGGCCAATACTAGTTGTGGTTAAAGGAGGCTACCTCTCAGATAATAAATGTCACATATCAACCACCGTGCACAATATCAAGCCCTTGTATTCTAAGTTGATCGAATTGTATTTATATACTGTGTTCCAATCCAATGCAGGATGTTTAAGATATGCCTTAATTTAGGCTAAATCCAATTGGTTTGTCGGACCATGAACCTAAGTTGGCCGATGTGTGGGCAACTTGACGTCAACTAGATTAAAACATAGATATTATGTATCTTAGATATTCTTTTAATTGACGTGTCCTAGTCGTCCGAGTCCGAAGAATATAGCACGGGAAATGTTGAGGATTAAGCCTCTGAAACAAGTTGAGAAGGAATTCCAGGATCGGCCAGTGCGCAACAAAGTCAATTATTACTGCTCATATGCGGATGCTAAATAATCCGCCCTTCGGCGATGGTCGTCAGCACAAGGTGAAATAATTACGATTCATTATTTATAATATATATATATATATATATATATATATATATATAAATTACTCGAATAAGAAACACGTCTCATGTCACATGCTCGATGTGACATGTGTAATGTGAAATTCGGTGTGCTTCGAGCATAGTTTAAATCACGGTTGGATATAATCACATAGTCTAAATATGTGCTGGAGTTGGAGCGTAGCTGCATCCGCTCGCCATTTGCCTGTTGTGTGGATGTTTTGTTAATCAAATGTGGATGAACCATACTAATTAGCTTGTGTATTTTAGCTGGCCCCAGTCAGTGAGTAGTTAACCAATCGTATCCATCAACTAGCTTCACTGCTGACGGAGAGCGCCGGCTCAAACATTGAAACATCCAATGTTCATGATTTTGTGCCAAACCTATTTTACCTTGGCATATGATTATCCTAACTAACGGAGGGGACCGCTCCATATTCTAAAGTCCTTGTTTCACGAGCTAGAGCTCCACCTGCCTATACCTTAGATTCAGTACTTCAGCAACAACAACAGCAACGAGTACAAGTCAGTGTTTTAGCGGAAGAGACTATCTAAATAATTTGCCAAAGTGTACCTCAAAGTCTCGCCGTACCACGTCACATTCTCTTACCACCCACGTGATTGTACTTACCCATATGCTGCGGGGACCCGGCAGTTCGTGACAATTCAGCATCCAAGTGCACAAATTGAATCGCAAGCTTCACCGAGTTCCAGATTCGTTGCATCGCGGATATCACTCTGAAAGTAGTTTCGAAGTGAATGGCTCAGTCGTTGCCTCTCAGCAATTCCGTCGATGAAGCGATGACGGGGTCATCGACACTCGTTGCCGACCGGGCCGTCGGCAGGTGGCGCGCAGTTCCCCGCCCCCGCCCCCACCCCCACCCCCTCCGCCGACGCCGCGGTCCGAACGTGCCGATGTCGTGACGTTGCAGTGATGACGCTATCGGAATTTACATCGCCGCTCAAACGGGCTACATAAATGGCGCTGTCCGCGAGCTTTGAGTGCCACTCGGTCACTGTGCATTAGTGATATCACAGGGCGGTAAGCGAGCAACTCGAGTCGCCGACTGTGAAGCGCCGTCGGCAGCCGGAGCGAGCGAGTTCTGACCCGACGTCGTCGGCGGAGGCCTCGGCGAGACGGATGGTGTTTATTGGTCGTCGCGCCGACCTGATGCGGGCCACGGTCGGCGCGCCTGGACGGCGGCCAACTTCCGGACACAAACAACCTCGCCTTTCCAAACCCTCCCCGCCCCTGCGTCTGGAATGTTTATCTAGCTCAGCAACTGGGCTTTTGTGGTGCACCGGACTTTGGAGCGGCGCGGGCACTGCATTAGAACTCGTGATCCGAACTTGCGCTGCGTCGGATTTGGTTTTAGTTGTCACAAGGCCTGACTCCATCTGATAATATCTGGATACCTCTGCGTAAAGCGTGTAAAACGCCAATGACGCCTTTCCGTTCGAGGCTAAATTCGGCTACCCAAGCTAGGGTGCGTTGGACTATGCAATCAGTGTGCGCATCATGTGCTGCTGGGAGGAATATATTCAGTGTGCACCATTATTCTTCCAAAGGATTCGGAATCCAAGTCAGAAGTGTTTTCTTTATTTTTGTCGACATAATAAATCGTGTGGCAACGACGATAGCATTCTGAGCCGCAGCCATTGTTCAGCTCCGACCAAGACCCTTTCCGATAATATGGCAGAGAGAAGACATACTTCCCCGAATGGTATGCGATGTCGAACTGCCTTCCCATTCCCAGGTATGTGACAGGCAAGCCATCGCAAATTCGCCTGTATCCTCTCTCGTGCAGGGGTGATGGAGGAGCCTGATAATTTCCTAACTAAGTGGAATGCTGAGCCCCTTGGCAGCTTTGTGAAATGAATATGTTGTCATTAGGCAGAGTTGAAGAGCAAGGAGCCACACGTTGTAAGCTACATGCGGCTTCACTTGCGGACAGGAATGCTAGGTGACAGCGGCACGAGATGTGTCGTCGTGCTCGGCCTTGTGAGTAAGGTTAACGGCGGCGCAGAATACCTTGTGTTTCTAAATATAGGCGGGGCGCGTGATGCGGTCCGATGGCTGCCAGCTCGTTTGGCAGAGAGATTTTCCAGCACGGCATTCCAGGGTTTCGTCAGCTACCTCTTGGAATCTCCGTCAGCAAAACATCACGCGAAATGATTCCAGTGAGTTGAAACCTCGTCGGAAACTGCTTTGGGAAGTTCTGAATCGAATGTTTCCGGCTGTTTGTGGAGCTTTTTCAGTTTCCCGTCATAAATTTCTGGTGAATAAATGTATACTTAAATTAGAACGTACAGTATTATGTATACGGTCTCATATGCATACGGCTACTGGTACGACACTAGTCGATTTGCAGGAGAATATATTCAGCCATGGTGACAGGTATGGGGTACGCTTATGGAGGCGCCGGTAAGTTCAAACACTATATTTAATTCCGGAGTCTAACTTACCGTGTTATCCCTTGAAAAGAAGCACTAAGTTGAAATGATGTGTATACAGAATATCACAATGTTTGTTTATTTAAAGCATGAATTAAGTTGCATGGGTTTCACCGATTTCATTGAATGTGCTCCCTAATTTCTAGTAGGTTATGGTAATTGATATCAGTATGAACGCCCAAACATAATTCGGATTTACAGCCATCCCAAAAAGGCAGCAAACCTCATCACCCCTGTAGGAAAGTGCTTTACTTTTTCATTGCTGCGACGTGGCGATATACCAGTGTTTTAGTGCTAGTATGGTAACAGTAAGTGCTAACAGTAGCTGGTCTGTATGACCCTCCTCGTTGACCGCCGTCTTTGTTCAATTCGTCTTCCTATTTCCGAGAATGACGATGACAGCCAGTTGATAGGCGACAAGCCTCGCTCACAGTGCTGAGCAGGGTCGGCTGCGACCAGTTCACTGTAGTGAAGCATAATATGAAACTGTGTTCCAGAAAGGCTAAAGATCTCACGAAGACAGGTGGGTCCGATACGCCGGTAATGTCAATCGATGAATCAGCGCGGCACAGCATGCCAGATTGGTTTTTCATCGTGGGTTTTTCCGTTTCGAAGCGAACTCCTTCCCCTGTAAAATGCAATGCGCTTTTGTTGTGTTATGGGTGTGGACAATGGGGGCTTCGAAGTTAGACGATGCTGATGGAATATTATTTAACGGCATACCACAACAAGGATATATTGCTGTATGTGACTGACAAATTTGTTTCATGCTACACGCGTGCCGTCAAGTTGACGATAGAGGTAGCTGCCGCTTTAACCAGCGCTGACCGCCAAGATTGTGTGGCCATAAGCATGAAGGCGTTTCGCCAACGCTGTGCGGGCCAAGTTACAAAAGGTCGCTTGAATGAGTGAAGAAGCTGCCAATGCTCATGGTGCCGCCTGCCAGAACTGTTGGCAGCATGAGGTGGTTGAGGGTGGGGGTGGCCTCTGTGCCTCCCCTGGATCCGCCAGTGAGGGCATGAGTATAAGTTTCGGGATCTTTGATGTTCGGAGTAGTTGCTCTGGTGTCTGGCTTTGGCCCCCGGAGTCTTGTCTGCATCAGAACACCACATTCCTGTATCCGGTATATGCCCTGGTGCCGGAGTGTCGCCAGTATGTCTCGTGTTCGGTATATGCCCTGGTGCCGGACTGTCGCCAGTATGTGTCGTGTTCGATATGTGTCCTAGTGCGGGGCTGTCGCCAGTATGTCTCGTGTCCGGGATGTGTCCTGTTACCGGACTGTCGCCAGCATGTGTCCCGGTGCCGGGCTGTCGCCAGTATGCCTCGTGTTCTGTATGTATCATAGTGGCGGACTGTCGCCAGTATGTCTCGTGTCCGATATGTTTCCTGTTACCGGACTGTCGCCAGCATGTGTCCCAGTGCCGGGCTGTCGCCAGTATGTGTCGTGTTCGGTATGTGTCCTGGTGCCGGACTTTCGCCAGCACGTGTCGTGTTCGGTATGTGTTCTAGTGCGGGGCTGTCGCCAGTATGTGTGTGTTCGGTATGTGTCATGGTGCCGAGCTGTCTCCAGTATGTGTCGTGTTCGATATGTGTCCTAGTGCGGGGCTGTCGCCAGTATGTGTGTGTTCGGTATGTGTCATGGTGCCGAGCTGTCTCCAGTATGTATCGTGTTCGGTATGTGTCATGGTGCCGGATTGTGGCCGGCATGTCTCAGGCCCTGCGATTATGTGTGGGTGCCAGGCCTCTCCGTACCCACTATGGGCAGATATGAGCCAGGGCGGACTGCGACGGGTCTGGCTTGGCTGCTGCCGAGCCCAGCTTGACAGAGCTATCGTGGCGTCGTCGCATTCCGAGCCGGCCCGCCCTGCCACGTCACAGCTCCAGGGCAGCGTCCACACGCCGCCCGACCGCGTCACAGCTCAGGGCAGCGTCTATACACCGTCCGCCGCGTCACACCTCCGGGCAGCGTCTATACACCGTCCGCCGCGTCACAGCTCCGGGCAGCGTCTATACACATCCCGACCGCGTCACAGCTCCGGGTAACGTCCACACACCGCCCGACCGCGTCACAGCTCCGGGCAACGTCCACACACCGCCCGACCGCGTCACAGCTGCGGGCAACGTCCATACACCGCCCGACCGCGTCACAGCTCCGGGCAGCGTCCACACACCGCCCGACCGCGTCACAGCTCCGGGCAACGTCCACACACCGCCCGACCGCGTCACAGCTGCGGGCAACGTCCATACACCAGGCAGCGTCCACACACCGCCCTGTCACGGCATAGCTCAGGGTAGCGTCCACACACCGGATGGGCGCTTTGCACACATTCCATGGAGAATCCCACCACTTTCCCTGCTACTGCGAGGTTCTTTGTGGATCTCACGCAAAATTCCATGCGAAATTCGGCGTGTAATCGGGGTCTAAAAAGCAGCTCTCATATTTCAGGTAGGACGCGACTCCCAGCGAACGAGACGCGGAAAAAACTAACATTGCGTTAGACCCACTCAAATCAAAACGAATCATTCCCCTCGCATTTTGAGTTGTGGCATCCATCATCAACTGATTGGTGGCATGATCTGCTTCACCGTCTCACGAAGTTCTGTCGCTAGGTGGTGTTCCGATTACCGGATCATTAGCACTCATGTTGATAACCCTGCAGAAACGGAAAGTCTGCACAGGTGTAACGTTTACAACTGTTGCATGGATGAGTGGGTAGGACCTAAGTGTGCCTGCATAAATATTGAGTTACGTCTAAAAAGTAGCGCTTGTTTGAAGGGTTTTGAAAAAAAATTGCTGCTGGCGCCCAGTGGCGAATTCTGTAGTTATCATAGGGACGGGCACATTTTCACGGAGTGTCACCTTCAGCGGACAAATTAGTTGAGCGGACCCTCATAAATGAGGGGGTACGCTCGAGTAAAGGAGCCTTTTCATCTCAAGCGGGCACATTTTCATCTGAAAGGGGAGACTTTGGTTGACAGATCCGTTCAGTGTGCGGGGGAGGGGGGAGTGTACTTGCGCCTTCCTGAATAGACGCCACTTTTTCATGAGAGACACATGCCCAAAGTGTCAACTTTTTATCCGCCCCTGTAGTCGCCCCGCCATGTGAAACGGCGCTGCAAAGGAACAAAGCAGCTCGGAGGAATTTCCAGAATCAGGGTTTTCATTTACGATAATTCCCTACATGAAGAACGCGCCCCACATCACGCCGTAGAGCGTCCGCGCAGTGTTGAAATACAGCCCACCGCACCTGAGCCACGGTAGACTGCCGTGGGCTGAGTACGGTGGACTGGGGTTGATGCGGACAGGGTGGGCTGAGGGTGGGAGGGTGGGCTGTGGTGAGCTGCCGTGTGCTAAACACGGTGTACTAATGCGGACAGGCTAAGCTACTGTGGTCTGAACGTGGACTGGAGTTGGTACGGACAGGATGGGGTACGGTGGGCTGGGTACGGTGGACTAGAGCTGATGCGGACAGGCTGGGTTACTGTGGGTTGAACATGGAGGACTAGGGATGATGCGGACAGGCTAGGTTACCGTGGCCTGAACATGGTGGACTAGGGATGATGCGGTCCTAATCGTACCGTCGACTGGGTAGTCACCTGAACGACGCCGCCCGATAGGATGGGAGACGAAGGGGTGCAGCCCCTCATAGCCTCACATCAGGAGACAAACATGGTTTTTATGCCGGTGACTGCTACCTTCCTGAATTCGATAATTGTGGTAAACTTGATGTTGATTGCAATTACAGACCGTGAATCGTAAGGTACAGTAGAAGCTGGTGCCAAGCAGGAAGCACATATGTATGTGGTAATCAGGTAAATTAACCATACGTGAGCTAGTGGGTAAGTTATCGACAGACTATGCGCGGTAGCTATCAGCCACGGGTTACAGTCGTACTCCTGAACCTAACACATGCCCTTTTAGTAGCACATGGCCATTGGGTCTGGGCAAAAGAATGAAAAACATTGTTTGTCCAACTACTTTTCTAACACGAAATATAAATAAATTTCACGCAATCGCAAAGCTTATCCCGCAGCATCAACGTGCGAGCACATAGTCGTCCATTGGCTGTCTTTGATCCTCGTTGCGATCTGACCCTGTCCCCGTTCCACTCAGAAGTCGTGACGTTCGTGGTTTTCAGGACCGGCGGCTGACGACATCGTCACCAGTGGCGATGTGACTGGCCGCCAGTGGTCGAGTGGTCGGCCGCCAGTGGTGGTGTGGCTGGCCGCCAGTGGCGGTGTGATGGCCGCCAGTGGCGGTGTGATCGGCCACCAGTGGCGGTGTGGCCGGCTGCCAGTGGCGGAGTGACCGGCGCCAGTGGCGGTGTGATGGCCGCCAGTGGCGGTGTGGCCGGACCGCGGCTATCAGACCGTAGGGCCGATGACTGACTGCTCCCGCTCTGACAATAGGTTCATATTAGAGGACGGCTGGCGAGTCGGTTGCCTTTCGTCGCTCTGGTATTGCGCCGAGCGACCGCCGCCGAACGTGCTCTCTGTCCATCCGGCCATCCGGGCCCGGCCTGGGTGGAAGCCACTTCTTCGTCAGCTACCCACTCCTCAGAGAAGCTATCTCTGTCCACTGATATAGAGCTTGGGAAACATTCCAGATATCGGTGGACCAAGGTGCGATGCCTTTGGTTGGTACGGCGATTGACAAGTCGTCGACGTCCCTCTCTTGCCTTCTGTCTGCGCTGTCACACCTACGCTTACCAGTTACGGCCATGTGAGGAGTGACACTTGGCGTCGATCGATCGCGTGCCGGTGTGCACCACTGAGCTGTATGGTGTGCCCTTCAACCGTCTGTGAGTTATTGCCCGGTGCTGATTGTCCGTCTGTGGACCATTGTCCGGTGCTGCTATCCAGCTTGTACGCCACTGTCAGGTGCTGGTCTTCAGTCCGTGGATCTGCTGTCTGGTTCTGGTCTTCACTCGGTGGACTACTGTCTGGCTCAGGTCTTCACTTGATGGACAACCGTTTGGCTTTGGTCTCCAGTCCACGGACTACTGTCTGGCTCTGGTCTCCAATCCGTGGACTACTGTCTGGTTCTGTGGTGCTGGTTTCCAGTCCGTGGATTATTGTCTGGCTCTGGTCTCCACTTGGTGGACAACTGTCTGGCTCTGGTCTCCAGTCCACGGACTACTGTTTGGCTCTGGTTTCCACTCGGTGGACAACTGTCTGGCTCTGGTCTCCAGTCCACGGACTACTGTTTGGCTCTGGTTTCCACTCGGTGGATCTGCTGTCCGGTGGTGGCGGGTGGACATGTACCGGGAGTGCCGACCGTCGACGGCCGACGGCGTGACGCAGCCGTCCGCGCGGCGCGTACCGGCGCTGTCGGCCCGGCGCGTCGGCCGCCGTCGTCACCGACAGTCGGCCGGCGGCGCCGCGGCAGGACGGACGCGCCATGGTCGAGATGCGCGGACTCAGCGTCGACCGGTCGCTGGACGAGCCGATGCGCAGCTCCGTGTCGGTCGCGTCGGACAGTTCCGGCGACCCGGCCGTGCCGAGAGCGCGCGGCCGCCGCTCGCGCTCCGCGCAGCGGTACGACGAGACCAAGCCGCGGCGACGACATCGCATGCTCGGCTCGGCCGGCAGCTCGCTCATCTCGATACCCGGCAAGATCCAGCTGTCTATGCTCAACAGCGGGCTCATACCGATCGGTAAGACGAGCGGCGCGGGCGGGCACCGCCGCTGGGCTGTCGTCTGGCTCCGGTCGGCTGTTTGCTCGTTGGTCCGCTGCTGTTTTCTTTGCATCGTCCCTCTTTGTAGCCTCGTTCTGGCACAGTTCGGGTATCGCAGGCTGTGTTCTATATTTTCGTAGTGACGTGCCTGTGTAGGTTAGTGATCATGGTGCTGGAATTATGAGCGAATATTAAGTTATATGTAGTTGAAGTGAGCTTCCCACGCTCTGTATGCGCAGCCTGATTGCCTTAAGTTCATTCAAATAAATACTCAAATCGTTTCAACTGCTTTCCTTTCATCACTTTCTGCCATGTTGTCCACGTCTCCATCCTCCTTCATCTGGACGCGTCTCGTCATAACAATGAACTCAAGGCTTTTGGGGGTGGGTGCAACTTATCAATAAGTTGGGCGTAATGCAGTGAATTGTGTTGCGGTGCTCCTGCGTTGATCCTGCTGTGTCTCCTCACCGTGGATGCCAATTTCCTCGATATTGACTGTGAATATTTATGACTGATGACAAAGGCCGTCCTAATACTGTGCAACATCAATTATTCAAAGAATATTAGTGCGTATTCTTCCTTCTTTGTTTTGTTTGAATTGCGGGTTTGAGAGCGAGATGACATGCATCACACATGCTATCACGTCAGCGGTATTCACTCCATCACTAGATGGCAGAAGAGCAGAGGTCGCTGATATCTACTTTGACGAGTTGATGATACCAGAGTTGTTTGTCACCCCTGACGATCGCACCATGCGTTTGTCATTTTCAACGTCCATGAAGGCATTGAGTCACCTGGCGTGGTTTTGAAATGGACGTTTACTGATATCATAGTCTTACTCTCAAGTTTGGCTTGTTAGTGAATGGGCGGATTAGTAAATATCGGATGTATTTGGACGTCATTCAGTTCTGGATGGGAAGTTGCATTTTTGATCTGGGCACTGCCGAATCCAAAAGAGTGAAGGTTCATACAGGAGCCTGAGCCTGTAAGTTCCCTTTGAGCCTGAAAGGTGGGGCCAAGATCCCTTGACCTCCTCTAATGCATATTGCCTCTGTTGCCTTAGCCGGTGAAACGCATTTCTGAAACTAGATCTGGTCGTCATACAACTTTGGCCAATGCTGCTATCAGATGGAAAGGGAAGTAAAATTCGCTTTGAAAGCAGACCAATTATCCAAGACACATGCAGATAGATTCTGATATACTATTTTGCTCTTCTCAAGTTTCTGAACCATGCGCTATCGAAGCGTGGCTGAGAACATGTCGCTATAAACAATAGTACAGTACTGAACGACCTACACAGTGCTTAACGTCTACCGAGCTGTCAAATAATATACATTTGTATGATGCTGAGAGTTCTGCGTTTTATCATTGTCATAGATCACTGGAAACATTTAGGAAACGGGGGAACGTATGTCATGCACGAAGCGGAGTAATACTTTATTCCAATTAACAGAATGCCACATCACTGTTCTGAATTGACACCGTTTTGGGTTCAGTTGGCGCTGGCGAACCCAGCAGAGAGCAAAAAGTGCATTGCCCCCAATAGCTTGCGTGTAAACACTAGAGTTTCCACTTTTTGTCACGGTGGTGTGGCACAGCAACCCGTAAAATGGCACATGTCCTTTTTGCTGTGCCGCATCAGAGTTTGCGGCGGCACTGCCGTGCCAGTGTCGGCCTGTTCAAATATTGAACCTAAAGCATATACATGCAGTTGCCTTAATGCTGAACTCAAGGTTCCAAAATCGTCAGGGGAAAAAGGCTTCAGCAAAGATATATGAATGAACAATGAAATGCAGAAGCAGTGCTGATTTAGTTAGTGCGTGGAATGTTTTGCAGCTCTAGTATTGTTTGTTTTCGTCATAAGCCAATACTTCCCTCCGTAATATGACCCAATGTTTCCCACGCCTGTTGGCGTTCCATCATTCATCTTGCTGTGCCATGTGCCGTGTGCCGTGTCCCGTGTCAGTTGTTAGACAAAGGTGAAAACTGGAGTAGACACGTAATTGAAATATTCTTGGGTTCCAGTCGATCCTAGACAAGCGGTGTGGTTATGTTAAAAAAGTATTTCCGGGCTGCGGGGTCGTGTATGCTCAGTCGGTACGGCGCTCCACTCTTCATCATAATATTGTAGGTTCCCAGTCCCACAGCCGGTGCGGTTATCGAGTCCATCCGCGACCAATCGGCGTGAGAGGCTGGCGGCGCTGTACGGCCGAGCGGTCGAATGCATCGCGAGGTTGTTTTTGTATGGTGCCCAAGACTCTGCTTCTCTAATGACGCTTTGCCATCCGAAAGGGAGGATTGGGACGAGAGAATGAGGAGTTATAAATGGGCATAATTTGGCACGCAGATGATCGGTGAAGGAATGAGGGCAGATCACGGTTCCCCACCCTTCAAGGCTCAATTTGATCATTACCACATGGCGTTGGCTGTAAGAAAACGGATTTCAATGCAGTGTGCACCCTTTCTTATATCCAGATGGTTGGTAGCTGCTACCAAAGTATGCTTTACAATGCTTATGCAGCTTCGCGAACAAGGATTTTGCGCCATCCTCATTAGAAGGCCGTATCAATTCACTTTTTGTCTTCAATATGGAACGGATGTATAGTAGATATAATAGATGACGTAGGCAATTCAAATGGAATATTTATTCTAGTTCTGCGGTGACAGGACCATCGGCTCTTCGATAGTTGTCTTTGAAATAAAAGAGTCCTTCGGATTTGTGCAGTTCAAGGGTCATGGGAGTAATAATTACTTCACTTTTGAGTTTTTTATTTACGTTATTTTCATTCAATTTTCAATACGATTTGCTAGCTTCCACTTATTTCGATTGCGTGATACCCGCTTGCGTACAATTTCTTGGGGGTAGTGGAAATGAGGGAGGAGAGGAGTAGCATGTCCTAGGTGCCCTTCCTCCAGTTCTGCGATTGAGTGCGACGTGCTAAGAATTAACTTGAGTTAACTTTTATTTGGTAAGTACAAAAGGAACTGACTGGAAAATGTACATCATTTACATGCTGCGTTATCAGTAAAGCAATCACAGGGCTAACGTGCCCTCAACAGTGCATGTCCACAACCTTCCATTTATGCTGTGTGTATCAAAAACTCCGACTATGATTTTGCAGTTTTTACTGGAACATTCCCATTAAATCACTAACTAATGCCGGAAGCATGATATAGCTACTGACTAACGCGGAGAGCATGGTTCGCATGGGCATCACATTTTAACATTTCACTTATTGATCAAGGGGTGGTGTTACAGTTACGGTGTAAGTGGTGATAGAAGTCACTTGTGGCAGAGTGACCTGATCTCAATATGTGTTTTTTTGTTGCATTTTATGTGTGCAATATGTATGCCATTTAAAAGCATCTAATTATATAGATAGTATACCATAGTATATTATATCAATAGTATATTTAATTTGCAGGCAAACATGCCCTCAAATGATGATATCCTTTGAAAGTTAACCTCCTTCTCCCATCCCTATCCACAATTGTTATGGTGCTCCTGGTATGCTACCGGACGTGTTTGCGCAACCAACGGGGGCGGAACATTCGGATTTATGGCGGAGGTCACATTTAAATATAGTTTCTTTTGCATTCACATTAATTATTAATGCTCAATTTTATAACTTCAGTAAGAAGTGTCTTTCCTGAGCAAAACAAGTTCTTGAAACCGTTTCCCTTCTTAGTATTGACTTTCCGTACTATTAGCATCAGATCTCCGTAGCAACTATCTCTCTGAACTGTTGAAGTGCTGAGCAACAACAACGGATTGCAAGTTTGAAAAATGATGCATAAGCTTGAAGAATCATTGAGATTCTGGATGGAATGCTGGAACTATGCTGGAACCGGATAAGCGTATAATGTACACAGCCTTTGTGCAACGCTCAACGCGAAATGTTTTGCATATGAAGCTAGTGATATCTGCGTCAGTTCAACGAACACCTATAGTTAAGATCTCTGTACAATTGGTCAGCGAGCACTCTCGCCGGCATCGTGCTATGCGCCTAATCCGCAGCGTGCCTGCACGTGTTATTCATGTTTGGCAGTGCGCCCGGCCGGATGTTTGCTCTATGATGCTCACATGCCGCAGTTTATGTGTAGGCGTTAATCGCGAGCATGGCCGCCGGAGCTACATCCGGGCGGCAGTGTGAGCGGCGCGGCCGTGGTGCCTGTTGGCACGGCGGGCCCGGCAGGCGCGGCCGGCTCGGCGGCCGGCCCGTCCCACTGGCGCCGCCGCCGAGGTCAGAGCCGCCGCCGGACCGCCGCCGGGCCGCCGCTGGTGCCGACCGGCCGCACGCCGCACGTGTTGTGAGTGCTGCCGGGGCAGCGGTGCACGCCCTGGCGCCGGGGGTGCCTCAGTGGTGCGATAGGCCCACTGGGGCCGACCGAGGCCGCACCGGATGTCGGCGCCCGGTCGGTGTGGACGAGCCGTCTCGTGCCGGTCACTCGGCCGCAGTTCCCGAACGGCGGCCGCGGCGGTCGCAGCGAAAATGGGCGCGGCGTCGACGGCAAACCGCCGACTGTTGGAACTGTTTCTGCTGCATCATCTCAGGCAGACATGCGTTTCCGTTCTATACCCGCGTCAGGTGGCGAGCGTTTTGGCTCCACACACACGTTAAGTGGCAAGTGTTTTGACTCCACACCTACGTTAGGTGTCCGGTGTTTCGGCTCCACACCCGGCGACAGGCAGCCGAAGGTTTGTTGCCGCACCATCATGTGGCAACGACAGTTACGGGACTACACCACTGATACCAGTAGCAGTGTAACACCACTGGTGCCTGTAGCAGTGTAACGCCACTGGTGCCTGTAGCAGTGTAACGCCACTGGTGCCTGTAGCAGTGTAACGCCACTGGTCCCGGTAACAGCGCATCATTTTTGACGCATTTGACCTCCATGCATATATGCTGTGCCGGAGACCATGCGACTAAACTGTTGACTGTCATGCATATACAACACCCCAGTGCGCTCCTCGCGGTATGCAGTGGTGTGTCTTATTATGCACCGAAGACGTGGCCTCCCAGACACGGACGGCACACACTCGGAGCGGTCCGGCTGCCTTGTTCGGTACGCCACTATGCCATGTGGCTCTGTGGTGTCCGTTGCCACACCTTGTAATGCATAGTCAGTCTAAAGCCGCTCCTCTTCGAAGCGAAAATCGACATGCTTTTTTAAACTGTTCCTTTCCAAAAATTAAACCCACACGGAGATGAGTTTATGCAGATGATCACTGGGTCGGTTTCAGCCTAGCGACAGAGTGTACACCGTTAGTAGGTGACGTCAGTGCACCTGAAATCACTGGACTTTTGATCAGTTTTGACTGACTGCTGGTAACGTGTTGCCAGGCGGCTGGGGCCAAATAACAGCGACTGGGCGGAGCATTGAAGCCACCTTACCAGAGCTGAAAGGTAGACGAATCCAGCTGATGGATTCGCGACACCGACAGACACAGACACAGACACCGACACCCGATGCCGTGTGATAACGACACGCAGCTGTCCACTATTAGGCCGTTAACAAACCCTTTTTTTCCCGCAGCCGAAGAGGACAAGGCGATTCGAGCTATTCCCCAGAAGCCCGTGGAGAAAGCCAACTTCGTCAAATATTGCGAACAGCACAGAAAGTACCCTATTCTCTTCAAAGTCGAGTTTCAAGTAAGTGCATCCTTGCTTTTCCATTGCAGATGAGTTGAACAAGTACTTTGTGTTACTTAGTGGGACACGAACTCTGAAAGGTGAAGTCCCCGAAACAGTCCGTATCTGGCTTCGCAATTACTGTGCTCCTTTGTTCTCGCTTCGACCTGCTTCGGGAGGGGGATGCGACTCCCACCGAAGGAGACTGCTGCCAATGACGACAGTACTGTTTTATTTGTTGCTCATCTGCGGCCCGAGAGCGCAACTGGGTGACCCATTGGACCCATCTGACCCTGGCGGTCGCGGCGGAACTGGGTCAGGGTCGGTCGTTCGCGCTGCTGGCCCAGATTCTGAGGTCGCGCGGTGCGCCGGCGGCGCCCGCCGCGCTGACGGCCGTTTCCTGCCGACTGCGTGACTGTCGGTCGGCACGTCGGGCCGGCCGCGAACGGCGCCCAGCTGGACGGCCGGCCGAGCGCCGGCGGCGGCTGTCGATGCGGCGGCCGCGTGCGGGTCGAGGAGCATTGCGGCGCGGCGCGTCCCGCCGGATTCCGACGGCATTTGAGTTGGCAGCCGGCGGGGGCGGTCGTGCCAGCGCGATCGTGAACACGGGCTTCGTCAGCGGAGGGCGTGACCGCCGCCGCGCCGCGCCGCCCGCGGTCGGTCGGTCGGCCGGCCGGCCACATTGGCGCGTGGCGGCGCGTGAGCCGCTGGCGGTGGTGTGCGGCGACGCCGTGCGGCCGCGGCCGCCGGCCGGAACGACGTCGCCACGGCCGCCAGCTGCGGCTCGCACGGCGGCTGTGGCTTCTGTTGTGACTATGGATGTGGTGTTGGCACGGTTGTGCGCGACTTTGATCGCACCCGTGCTCGTCAGCGTTCGTGGTTCTTTGTGAAAGCGATGGTCTGGTGTCCAGCGCTCTGATATTTGGTCGGCGGTCTGTAGTCCGTAACTTCTGGTCCGTGGTCAACGGAGTGGAAGTTTATTTACTTTTGGGGATACTTCCATGGATGTTTTCAAGTTGAAAATCTGCATGCCTACAAGAAACGGAAATACCGTGCCTCACTTTCATTCTACACTCAAACGAGCACTTGGAGAGGTAAAAAGAAATACAAAGGTATAGCGTGCAAGTTGACTTGAAAAATAGCATTTCCATCCGCCATTGTTAAAATTATTGTATAGTGTACTCCCTCTCTTATCCGTTCCATACAAATATTACTGGAAACATTGTAGTCGTCACTGCTAATATGTGTCTCCAATCACCCGTATGAAGTTCCGTCACTGCGGAGCCCCAGTTCTCTCGTGCTGGCCTGTGGGCTCTGGCTATTGGTCTCTAATGCTGCAGCAGAAGTGCCATTATTCAGTGCGCAGTTTGGTACAGTGCCAGCATCTCGGCAGTGACACGCCGCCACTTGTCAAGCTCTACAATACATGTTAATGACTGACCCGGAGAAATCACCCTGTGTTGCCCGCTCTGTGGAAGTCCAAACTTGTGCGACGTGCGGAGACGTAATGGCGCAGTTATGATGCCGCTCGACCTCGGAATGGAAGTTCTGAGTACAGCTATTCCGCAGGAAAGTGCTCCCAATAAGCTCAAGATGAATACCCGTCCCTGAAAATGCTTTGAGGCGTGTTGGCCTATGAATTACTCTGGTAGTTGTGCTAATAACACAACCACTGTGTTTTCAGAAGACATGTTGCATGTACACTTTGATTATGTTAAGCTCTATAACTTCTTACCGTTGCTAGATATCCAGTGCGGGATTGTGTTGCGTGTTTGGTTAACGAAGGGTAGCGAACGTACCGATGATTGTATTGCACGGCTGGCTAACGAAGGGCAACGAACGCGCCTATGATTGTGTTACATAGCTGGCTAACGAAGGGCTACGAACGCAACTATACAAATCCGTGATGTGGCTTTCGATTGGCTTTTGGATTTCTGTGGCTTTTGTATTACTGTGATTTCAGCCGTGAATAGCTGGAATTGTGGCCGTGTGGAAATGTATCGCATGCACGGCTCGCTACAGTGGTGTAGTTCATATTTACACAGCCAGCAGCTGACGACGGTAGCCTGACTTCAATCGTAGTTGATTCTCTGGTAGGGTATCTGTATGGTTGAGTTTCGCCCGTAGAGTCTTGACTAAGTGTCGTAATTGGCTGGAAGGCTATCTCTGGAACGGCATGAATATTTCCGAGACGGCCTCCCTACCAGGTGCACGCCTACCGACATCCTTACTCCCGTGTGTTGGCGCTTGAGGTGCCCTGGATCATCCAGTTCTTGCGCAATGCCAGCATTTCACATCTGATATCCGAGTTCCTATGTGGTAGCATCCGAGGTGCACTGGATGTTCTTGTTGCTCGGCATTGTCATCGTTTCACTGCCAGCGTCCGATGCTGGCTTCAAGTTGCGCGGTTTGCTCTGGGTCAAGCGGATTGATGCCTAAGAAAGGGCGGAAAACTAACTGCCACATTATTTGCTGAATGTTCACTGAAGTGGGTAGCTTCTGGAGCTAACTGCTGTCGGTATCCACTGGCGCGAGAAAGGCCATCTAAGTTTTGCATATAGATGGTCGCCGTGCCTCTGTTCATCCGAGACCACAGGCTAGCCTCCGTTCCCAGCTCACTTCCTCACATTGATTGTTCATGGTGACCACAACGAGATGCAGCGCGCCATCATTGGTTCGCTCTCATCGCAAAACCATGAAGTGGAGCCTGTATGATCACTGCATGTCACCGATTATGACCGCGAGACTGAAATAGCTAGCATGTAATCAGAAATGGACGGCTCACACCATGTGACCATCACCCTGGGGCGCAGGAAGTTGGGAACGATCTCGAGCGAACGAACGAACGAACGAACGGATGAAGGGGTAAGGGTTTGAAACAGCATTTGTAGACGTTCTGTTCATGCAGCGCCTTGTGTCAGAGTTAGCGATTGTCTAAAGGGTGGTGACGATAGCCGCCCCACCTTTCCTATGCTCCCTGAGCTGCTACTGCCTGCAAACGAATGCAGGCACAACGCTGTTGTTCACAAAGAAGGCATTCCGAGTAATGACCGTTGTAAGTTCTGGGGTCGCTTTCCAAGGACCACGTACCTATCACTTTCTCACGGAATCGACATAATCTTTAGCTTGAAGGAACACATTTCCAGATTTAAGTTCCGGGTGACTTGTATGCATGGGGGAGCTTACATGATAAAATATGGTGCACGAGTTTTGAGCATCACATCGATTCTGAAACTTCAACATTAGTCATAGCGTTACCGGTAGAAAGCCATCTAGAAAGAACTGTCCAACAGCGCCACCTGTAATGTTTGAAAACTTTGGAAACCTCCACCATTTCTTGCAATTGCAAAAACTTGGCCTAGAACAATGGAAATATTTGGTTGCGTACTCTTAATGACCTTTCTCGTGCATACAAATGAATAAATATTTGCATTTTGTGTTGTAAATAACATTTTACGTTTGGCCAGCTCGAGTTGTTTTAATCGGGCAAGACTAATCTTAGCTGATGACAAGCCCAACAGCAGCTTTAGGTAAAGAAACAAGTTCTGCATAAAACTCCACGCAACGAATTGGTGACTTATAATTATCAGTCCAATGTCACTCGATGTGGTATGAACGTTATTGTTTTCTCAGTC
Source organism: Imbricaverruca yamaguchii (assembly GCA_034440575.1). Classification (NCBI taxonomy): domain Eukaryota; kingdom Metazoa; phylum Arthropoda; class Thecostraca; family Neoverrucidae; genus Imbricaverruca; species Imbricaverruca yamaguchii. Next base: position 961,537 of record JAOTOL010001509.1, on the reverse strand, counting down.
CTGCACGGCTAACGACCCGTGCACTATAGGCATAGCCTGAAATGTCCGGCGGTCCAGCTAACTGTGACCTTGAACGAGGTCGCCTGTCAGTACTTTCTTGGGAGCTATTGTGACCAGCATGACGCGATCCTCAAATGTTTCCACAATCGCGACTCGCAATGTTCCCTGGGTCATCTGCAGTGTCTGCAGAACGGTGTATACGTGCTCTTTTTCACCGCCTTGTGCCGATCGGTCTGCTCTGGTCCCTCGCTCTTGCTGTGTGTGAAACGTAGCCAGGCAACAACAGCGGAAATAAACCTAGCTCCACGTAGAACTGCGCCAGCTTAGATTGCGGCCTTGTACTGCAGTTGAAGCGAATACCACGCCAGTTTTAGATGATGAGCTCAAGAGCCGATATTGTGTTGGGAACCAGGATCTATGCTCGGCGTGTGAAACATCGGGCAACAGCTGCGCTCGCGCCGTTTGATCGTCAGCTGTCGTGGACTCTGCTGGTGAGTGGAGTCGGCAGCTGCAGCTGGCACAGTTCGCGCGTTGTCCATTGGTTGTCCACCCTGACTGCGATTCAGTCTGCCGCTGACTCGCTAGAATAACCGTCACATGCCGAGGACCAACCAGGCATGCTGATGTACCCGCCGCGAGCGCCAGGACTGTCGCATCACAAAACTGACAGTGACCAGACCCGGCTGTCAGCGGCGCTGATCGCTATGGCGAGAGGCGGCCTGGGGTTACAAGTCTAGTGTGCAGGCGGTTCTTAGAGTAACTCGAGCGTGTTTGCGTTCTGTCGAGCGTTGATCCACATCCATGTTGCGACTTAGTGTCGCCTATTGCATCGTCTTCAATTTGCGAGCCACCATCTAAAGTCACATGTGCACCCGAAAGTAAATTCGAAGTTAGATTGGATCAATCGGAGCACCTAGCCCGATTCGTTCTGGGCGTTTACCGGGGATTGTCGGTTTTGGCAACGCATTATCCATTTAAAAGAAAATGCGACTTGAATTGGAACGTATGGACTCATTTTGCCAAATGCAACGCATTTCAGACAGGCCGAAATTATTTAGGGATGTGTTGTATGATAGGCAGAAGCAGGCAAAGGGATGGCACTTGAAGTACCACACATTTTCATGGTGCGTTTTGTTGTAATATGCTTAAAGGTATTTACGAGGATACTTGAAACAACCTAGATGATCGAATTATTCAGCTGGAGCCGATCCTGCCCCTCGTATTCATTGAGCTGTGTTGTTGGCAAACATGGCTGGACGAATTTATTTCAACATTCAGCTATGGTGCAGTCACGTAAATCCACTTCTGATGAAACAGTGTGTTGTCTTTCACCTCGGAAACCTCAAAGACCAATTGCTATCACTTGTATACGATTATTCAACCCTGAACCAGCAGGCTTCCGGAACAACCACCACATCTTGAATTAGCTAGATATTGCCTTGTTTCTTGCTAATAGAATGGCATTCAATGTCCAAATGCAGTTGATTATTGTTTTATTTCTGACTATGGGGATGTCTTGCACATTTACATGCACAAACTATTTCGAACTCGGGTCTAAGCACCATCTCGCGTGCGAGCTGCGATGCCTCTTGCCGTCGGTAGCACGAAATAATCGATCTCGCACGAATCCCAGCATCCCTGAGCGACTCACTCACTCACTCGGCATCAAACGATCCCATTACCTAAATCCTTCTTGGGGAAAGGATTTCAGCCCGGACTAGATTCGAACTTACTTTTCATCTGACAGGCTTTCTCATGGGAAGGCAAATGCGATGTTGCGCTATTTAAGTTAGAGGTAAGAATTATTGCGGGCCCATGAAAATCTGTGGAATTGTGTGTATTGCGTGTCAGCATCAAATAGGTTTAGTTGGGTGACCTCTTCGGTGGAGTGGCTGTGCTTACGTGAGTGGCATCACAGTTGGGTATGTGGGCTGCCACCATGCGCGGCGCCAACGAGTACGTGTATCCACAGACTTCGTGGAGGTTAACATCACGCATATGTGTTGCATGGAAATAATGAACCCGAAGATGATTGTGTGCGCCTCCCCAATCCAAAATCCGTAGCTTCACTGATGCCTGCCAGTAGCTAATAGTAGTGCAGTGGACAAAGTGAAGGGGAATTATTCCTTTCATTGGAATCGGCGTTTCTAATCTTCCCATTGTCGGCTGTGTGGAATATAATTTTGCATATCCTTTGCCAGACAGACAGACAGACAGACAGACTTTATTGACGTCATCCACAATTGACTTGTGGCTATTACGACATCGCGTCAAATAGATAAAACAACACAGCACAAAAGGTAAAAAGGAGGGTCAAAATCACAGACTACAAGTTAAACTATAAAAAAAAATATATATATATAAAATAACAGCAAGTCGAGCAGTCTATCAGTCCGGCGCGGGCGGCACGTCACGTAGATATTCCCGTAGGTGGCGACCAAAGATCGACACGGGAAGTCGCGTCAGCTCAGGTGGCAGTGAGTTGTACATGTGTGGCGCTCTGGAACTAAAGCGTCTCTTCCCCATCTCGGTGCGGGACCGGGGGACATACAAGTTGTGGTCTTGACGGGTGGTCCGGTCACGAATCTCCGCCATGGTGGTGAGATCGTGAGCCAGTGACTCTGGCTCACCATGGAGACGCACCTTGTGTATGAGGCGAAGGGTGTGATAACTCGCCAGGTTCTCCGCGCTGAGCCAGCCCAGCCATTGGCATACCATTTCTTGTAATAAGGATCATCGCTTCGACTGCGCACCTGTTCACAGGTTGTTTTGACGTTTCACTACATTGCATGCAGGCGGAACAGAATAATAGTTGTACCAGAAGCCCTGCTGTGCCGGGCAATTGACGGCGCTGCCGTTGCACAACTCGTCCGCACGCCTGTCGTATCTTGGCTGAGGGACACAACGCTTGTGCGGAGAAGGCTGGTAGATGGATAGCGTCATTAGCCTCGCCCGGCTGCGCCATTAGACAGGGCAGGTGTGTTCTCGACGCATACTGAGTCCTACTGGCGGCCGGGTAGTCTGGCCAGCGAGTCCACATGATGGGTCCGACTGGCGGCCGGGCCGTCTGGCCAGCGAGTCCACATGATGGGTCCGACTGGCGGCCGGGCCGTCTGGCCAGCGAGTCCACATGATGGGTCCGACTGGCGGCCGGGTCGTCTGGCCAGTGTGTCCACATGATGAGTCTGGAGGCCGCTTCGTCTGGCCAGCGAGTCCACATGATGAGTCTGGCGGCCGGGTCGTCTGGCCAGCGAGTCCACATGATGAGTCTGGCGGCCGGGTCGTCTGGCCAGCGAGTCCACATGATGAGTCTGGAGGCCGGGTCGTCTGGCCAGTGTGTCCACATGATGAGTCTGGAGGCCGGTTCGTCTGGCCAGCGAGTCCACATGATGAGTCTGGCGGCCGGGTCGTCTGGCCAGTGTGTCCACATGATGAGTCTGGAGGCCGGGTCGTCTGGCCAGCGAGTCCACATGATGAGTCTGTAGGCCGGGTAGTCTGGCCAGCGAGTCCACATGATGAGTCTGGAGTCCGGGTAGTCTGGCCAGCGAGTCCACATGATGAGTCTGGAGGCCGGGTAGTTTGGCCAGCGAGTCCACATGATGAGTCTGGAGGCCGGGTAGTCTGGCCAGCGAGTCCACATGATGAGTCTGGAGGCCGGGTAGTCTGGCCAGCGAGTCCACATGATGAGTCTGGAGGCCGGGTAGTCTGGCCAGCGAGTCCACATGATGAGTCTGGAGGCCGGGTAGTTTGGCCAGCGAGTCCACATGATGAGTCTGGAGGCCGGGTAGTTTGGCCAGCGAGTCCACATGATGAGTGACTGAAGGCCGTGTAGTCTGGTCAGCGTGTCCGATCATTCCCGGCTGAACAGCTCCAATGGGCAACAATGCCGACATCATTTCATTGTGTGTGCATGTGAGTCTATGTAGGTCAGCCGGATGTATCTGGATAGGTGAGAGCTTGTCACGGGGTTGTGTATCCAATCATCTCGGTGTCCACGAAGCGTTAGTACGGTTGATTAATGGCGATATGTCTTCCTGGATGTACGGAAATTGATAATGCAAACTCCTTAAATGAGTTGGACGCATCCTGTAGTCCCCCTTACAATCCACCTAATTTCTTGCTGTATGCACACACACACACACACACACACACACACACACACACACACACACACACACACACACACACACACACACACACACATATATATATATATATATATATATATATATATATATATATATATATATATATATATATATATATGCATGCATGCATATGTATGTATATATCCATGCATCTTTCTCGCTCACGCTCTCCCATTTCTCTCTCCCTTTCCTCTCCTCTCTTCCATCTCCCTCTCTCTGTTGTTAAATATGCATGCACCTCGTCACACACAGGAAATACCACTAGCCATAGAGAGAAAGAAAGAGAGACAGAAAGAGAGAGAGAGAAAAAAGAGAGATAGACCAGAGAGAAAGGGAGAGAGACAGAAAGAGAGAAGGAGAAGGAGAGTACAGAAAGAAAGAGGGAGAGAGAACGAGAAGCAGGTGGAACGGAGACTCTGTGCTGACATCCTGACCCAAACTTATTATGTTGTTTTAATCGCCATTTCCTGCTCACACTCTTGCTTTCCTTGTGGTGTGCCACCTCCAGGCACTGTTTTTCTTCGCTGTGCTCAATCACGTTGTGTCACTTCTAATCCGTTTTGTTGAGTCAGCAGATTTCGTGATGTAGGGCGGGGGGTCACAGCCCTTGTAATTCCCCATTGGCTCGAATTGACTCTCTTGAATAGGAATTGATGCATGAAATTACTCGTGTGACAACGTGTTAGATATAACGCATGTTTGTTTTGCCTGTGTGAATTGAGATGCACGACGAATATGATGATTATTCCGATGCGCCGGTGAAGAATGGCTGTAATATGATTATTATCCCGTGCGTCAATGAAGAATGGCTGTGCTGTAGTGTGATCACCAGCTGGTGGTCCTCTGCATTGATCAGTGACGGCGCGCTGTGTGGCACGGCTGTCTGTCCCGCTGGCAGACCGTGAGATTGGTTCGGACAGGCACGGTCTGGCTTCGCGCCGCCTCGCTCAGTGCCATGTCTCCGTCCCGCGGCGGCCGGCTGGCATCCGTCGGCCGTGGCGCCTGCTGGCTCTCGTCCCGGACGTGAGCCGGCGGCGGGGCGTGACAGGATCCGCATCCCGGACCCAGTTGATTGGCTACTGACGACGAACCGGATACGCCTCACTCAGACAATAAACCCGGCCCGTCGGCCAGCCGGCGCACTGTCCACTGACAGTCAGCCGTCGGGTGACGGTGCCGTGAAGCGCGGCCACCCGCCGCGCTGTGTTTCCCGAGACGGCAGGCCGTACCTGACGAGCCGGCGCTTACTTGACATGCGCCTGTGTGAAGGACGATCCGACTGACTTGACGGTGGCAATGCCATGTGTGCGCTCTGCGGTCGGCGAGGGGTGCATAATTCACGGTGTTTTGATCGACCCGTGTGGCGTGGCGTTTATGGTGCTGATCGTGCGTTCTTTTTGTGTTCACAGCATGCTGGCAAGACCGAATCGCATCCAACGCGTCACGGCAGCAAACCATGCAACGAGCCCAAGAACCAGAATCAGAAGATTGTGCCCTGTGAGTATACGTGACCCTTTCGGCGCGTGCATGGCGGCAGTATGCGGACCAGCATATCGGTAGCTTATTGGTGGCTTACAACGCGTCCCATCGTTAGCAGATGACAACTGTGTGGTGTTCTTTGTCATCCTCCTGTCGTTCTTGGACAAGCGCTGTCGGATGCATTTTATAGCCGCATTGTCCTCCCCGGACAACTACAGCAGAAAGACAGTTCATTGTTACTCTGCGCTCCGCAGACGACTTCAATCGGGTGGTGTTGGACATGCTGCCGCCGGAGCCGGATCCCGTGGACGAAGCCGAGTCGGACTACATCAACGCCTCCTACGTGGACGTGAGTGGCGGCTGGCTGTGCATTGTTGGCAGGTTGGGCGGCTCCGACACGGCCAGCTCGCGGCCCGACTGTGCTCAGTCTGTTGGTCCACACGGCCGACCGGCCTGTCGGGGGTTCTCGGCCGCTGCGTGTGTGTCGACACAGACAGCCGGGCCGCCAATGTTGTGGCAGCGGCCTCCGCTCGGCGCGCGCTGCCAGCGCCGCCAAGTGAACTGTCAGCCGAAGCCGCACTTTGCTGGTCGCGCCGTTCGCTGGGTCGCCGGCGTCGCGCCGTGCTGTGCACGCCCTGGTGCGCCGACTTTGGCGCGAGGCTGGCAGCAAATAGAGGCCGTCGGCGGAAAGCCACTGAGCTGCAGCCATTGAGTGTGGCGCGTTTGAACCATTGATTTCGCGTCACCATGGGGATTAAGTTCGCTGTAATCGGATATGTTCACCTGACACGTACTACGTGTTGATACAGCGCCTGGGGCCTTTCAGCTCGGCGACCTTATTGGATATCGCGGTGGCTGTCAGGCGGATTGGCTTCCAGTGAGCTTGAGAGTATTCGTCGAATCGATTGAGCCGTAGATGTAGACTTCTGAAAATTCTTGGATGGGTACGATGCATGGAGACAATAAGGAGGCAGAAATGAATTGGAGGCATACCACATGACGTCCCATGTTAGAAAGATAATTATTATGGGGGGAAATCCAGCATGGGGGAGGGTGGCAGGTGCCCTCCCAAAAGCATTCAAAGCCTGACCCCTGGAGTGAGTAGGTGAAGGAAAGCAACATAATATTTGTCTCTTGGAAATCATGGTGGCAATCCATGTTCCTCACTTGCTCAAAACTTCACAATCTCCAACGATTTTCCTTGCCCTTGTTCATTGTTGAGTCTTTGTTAACAATCTGTGTCATGGATCAGCTGTATAGTATTTATGATATGGTAGCTTTACTGCGGGATGAGGAGAGACCAATTTGCATTCGTGATATCCCGCTGACAATACGACATGCTCTTAACACTCGCACGACCGGAGGTCCGCGCCAACTTCGCATGTCCGGGGGGGCAGATGTCTGCCCCCTAAGATCTCTATAACTATTCTAACTAGCGACAAATGGAAAATGGCGTTGGATAGCTGGCGACGGGCTCTATCGAAAGTGTTTCGGTCATTTTTTCGCTCAGGTCAACATTCAGGTCACTGGATCATCATAGGTCAAATTCGACTAGATCAGGTTGGACTTAGATATTGACACATATCTCAGGACCTGTAAAAGATAGAAACAAACGGCGAACGCTATTCGACAGTCCTTGAAATGCGCTACCGACAATAGGCGGTGTAATTTAAGGTCACGTCAACCGAAACTCAGTTCGAGGTCATGAAGTCATGACATCAGGTCAATGTCATGAAGTCACCTAGAGAGGTCATGCAATGTATCAATCGACACGTCGTGGCGATACAAGTACAATGACAGTAATTTCAGCCTTCTAGCTCAATGCAGTGCGACATAATGCGCATAAATGTGTAGTGATCTCAGGTGACCTCAGAGACCTTGGTGAGGTCACTGAGCAAAAAAGTAAGCGGTAACATTGAGCATAGCTTCCATCTACATGCCACAACCGTTGTGAGATCATTCCGAGCGCAAATATTTACCGGGAAACATTTGTATATTTTACCTTAGCCCTATAATGGGGAACCCATGGCCGCGACCTGACCTAAGATCAATGCTACGAAAAAAAGCAGATATACATACTATGGTCCCTGATGAGATCATGACAGGTTATAAGTTTGAAATCAATCGCCAAATTATTGTGGAAGTTATGCCACCTGGAACTCCTGGAACTGGAGTGTAGTTGGGTCACTTCGCCTGACCTGGTGACCTGACCTGAGATGACCAAAATATATGAGGATATGCGAAAAAGACCAATGAGCAGCTGTGCGAGGTTTGGCCTTGCTAACCCGCTTAATTTGGGGACAAATGAGGAAAAACCGGAGGGGGCAGATATCTGCCCCCCAGGACATGCGCGTGTTAAGGTGTGCCCTCGTTTCTCAGCCTAAGGACGACGATACTTTTGAAGAGAGGTGTCCACAATGACGATGGCGAATATTCTAAGGTGATGGGCCACATGTGGTTCAGAGTGGACGACTATTCGAGTTCCTGTCACAAATAGGATTTGTTGTCATCTATCGAGGGAGGTAAAGGCATTCCACTGGTTTTTGTATGGTAAATTCTCCCTACACTTGGAAGCAAACCTGGCCAGAACCAGAAACCTAGGTGGAAAGGAACACTGTTATGGGCAATATATGATCAACATGGTCGATGTGCCCTGAAGCCCAAATAACTAATCAACGAGATAGAAAACATTTCGAAGCTCCGTACCAACGAGTGTCAGCATCACTGGCTTCCTTCACAGTGACGGGTAGCCGAGTTCCGAGAGAACAAATGGCCGTGCCAGTCTTTTCTTGATTTAAAATGTGTTGATATGTTTTTTAGTTATTCCTTTGAAACTGCAACCACTAGCGCTTTACCCAATTGGTATTGCAAAGGCAAACAAGTAGCGACAACAATTTGGACAGGCCCTCCGTTATCGATCCACCGATGCCATCGTGCTGGCCTATCCGGGCGTATGCTGTCCATTCAATAGTGGTGTCCACGGAAATCCTTGACTAGGACCTTACCATTTTCCTAACCTTCTCCTAAGAAGTACGCCACCAACTCGCCTAGTACCACGCAGGGGTGTCAATGTATGAAAAGCATGCTAATGGGCCAATACATGGAGGAAAATAGAAGGCCGAAATAGATTATAGGCGCCGATAGTGGCCCGTAATTGGGAGAGGAGAAGAGCAAACGTTGGAGGGGGCAGGGCCACCTCAAAAGTATGCAAATCGACACCATTGCACCATATTCTACTTTGAATCACGCAGCTGCCACGAGACTTTATGACGCCATGTTCCCGAAGCGTTGCTGTGCGAGTCCCAGTTGTCATACTGCGCCGCAACACACCTCGGCCGTGCGGATCTGCCTACCCACCCCGTGATACCAGCCCGCAATGCATGATTTCAGGACCCGGCTGTGCCCTCGCGTCTCGCGAAATAAATATTAAGCACAATCACGCGGTGTACTTCGCCGACCTACCCATCCGCACTGCGATTCCAGACATGTTGGTGAATAGTCTTCGCTCCTGCCCCGGCACACGTCAGCTGAAAAAAACATGCAGCGAAGTAATTGCGCTGTAGTCGTGGTGCTGACTGTTGATTGCAGCGAGTTTGGTGTTTCCTCCATCGGCCGCATTTCTTACTGAGCGTGTTCTTCGCCGCAGAGTCTGCTGATGCCGAACGCCTACATAGTGACCCAGGGTCCGAATGAGCGTACCATCAGCGACCTTTGGCGCATGGTGTGGAAGGAGCGTTCCCCATGCATCGTCATGCTCACCAAGACGTTCGACTTCATCAGGGTAAGATGGAGTGTCAGCAGCCTTGGCGGTGGCCACCGTGATGAACAAGCTGCCGGCTAAGACGGTGTTGAGTGTCGGTAGATTTCCAGGCATGCACACATTGATATTCACGAGCGCCTGCTGGGCTGGCATCCAACGTGATAAGGCTCGCAGCTAGTTTATTTGAACATTATTGGCTTACTGCACTAAACTAATCAACTGCATCTCGCCAGACGTAAATTAGATTATTATATTCACGGTGCATAAGTATTTATCGTGTATTATATATTTATAAATACGTACGCATGTGTGTGTGTGTGTGTGTGTGTCCTTGCATATGCATTCATCCATATACGCTTGGTGTATATATATATATGTATATATATATATATATATATATATATATATATATATCAGGGAATGCTTTAACCCCCTGCGCTGACGAAGGCTAAGCTAGGAATTATGCCAACACGAGTACACTAAGATACACGATGTAAACCGATGCACATGCACATTATATACATACATATATATATGTATACATATATATGTTGTCCGATACATCACTGGTTATATACCTGCACCATTTGGCAGCATCGCAGGTAACAAATCACATTGGAGTGTTGCTTACTCCGCTTCAGACCATCGCATGTCGCTTTATTCGTGAACTTTTTACCTGGTATGAACACCAGTGCAGCTGTGTAATATGCTGCATATGTGTGGGCATGTGTGTATGTGTGTGTGCCTATGCCTGTGCGTGTGCCTGTGTCTGTGTGTGTCTGTATGCGTCTCTGTGCCTCTGTGTGTCTGTGTATGTGTTTGTGCGTATGTGTGTGTGTTTGTCTACCTGTCTGTCTTCCTGTGTGTCTGTCTGTCTGTCTCTCCGTCTGTCTGTTTGTCTGTCTGTATGTCTGTCTGTCTGTCTGTCTGTCTGTCTGTCTGTCTGTCTGTCTGTCTGTCTGTCTGTCTGTCTGTCTGTCTGTCTGTCTGTCTGTCTGTCTGTCTGTCTGTCTGTATGTCTGTCTGTCTGTCTGTCTGTCTGTCTGTCTGTATGTATGTCTGTCTGTATGTCTGTCTGTCTGTCTGTCTGTCTGTATGTATGTATGTATGCATGTATGTATGCATATATGTGCCCCTGTCTGTCTATCTGTCTTGTCATATGTCCGTCCATCTGTCTGTCCTTATGTATGTCTGTATCGTGTCTCTACCATGTCTGCACCATGTCTGTATTTTGTTTTCATCGTATCTGCATCGTGTCTGTATCGTGTATGACCGTGTCTGTATACGTGTCTGTGCCTGTATCAGTTCTTCTGTCACGGTGAGTGGTGCCGTGCTCGAGTTAGCGCTGACTTCGGCCGACGCATTTCGCTGCCGCTGGCAGTCAGCTGGCTCCGCTGGGCATTGGGCCAGGCCGGTGACTGCCTGTCAGCGTCGCAAGATGGGCCCGCGCTGCATCATTGTTGCGCTGGTTATTGATCGAACCCTTCAATCCTCGCTCAGTCCTCGCTGCGCACGCTGTTGTCCTGTCAGTAGTTACCACGAGCACTGCGATCTTTGGAACGCACGATGAAAGGAATATGGGAGTATTACCTCTCGCCTTGCTCTTGTCAATAACTTCTAGCTCGTCAAGGTCAATATCAGCATGTTCAGAACCTTTGGAGTGATACATTTTACATCGATTGCCGCAAAGCTTCTGCCCATGCCAGGTGGCTTCATCGGGTTCGAAGAAAATTGTATAACGCCCAAGAAGTTGTCGGAGCCTTTTTTCTATGGTTGGAAGGCGATCTATATATGCATATGCATATATATATATATATATATATATATGTATGTATGTATATATTTGTATTTATATGTATATATAAATGGATTTGACTAAGGGTGGTCGTAACAGTTGCTGGAGCCAAATGATGCCGGTACTTGGCTCAAAATGACGCGCTTTATCTGCGCGCCCTAAAGCACCAAGTCATCACCACAATAATGCCGTTGCTGGGATGTCTGGCATGGTGCCCAATTGTCCTGACCTCGGGCCCCGAGTTGTTCTGGTCTTAGATGCCGGATTGCTTTGGCCTCTGGCGCCGAATTGTTCATGTTTAGAGGAACTAATTTGACAATTCAGGTCACCAAACAATTTGGAGCAGGGATTACTGCGCCCCCATTGTCCAGGACACTGAAGAGGCGGTGATTGACTTGGCTCCAGTTGGTCAGAATGTGGCCAAGGATGCCACCAACACTTTTTGAACTGGAATCACGGTACTCGCACACCAGCCCACTCGTGGTTTGTCCAGCCATGGGAGATTCGATAGCTCGATATATTATGCCATATGTCTTGCGGCCTAGTCTGTTCTGGTCGATGATCTGATGAAGTTCCAAGGGGAATATTTTAGTGGCATTGTCGACCGCGTTTTGGCGTGCTGTTTGAATGTTGTACCGACAGTGTTTTGTGACTGTATATGTAGGTGGTGTGCTCCGCATACGCATCTTTTGTCCTGTCTGTGGGCGCGGTGCCGGGCGGGACTGCCCTTTGACAATCCGAGGTCCATCGAGGCGCTGATGCCTTTATCCTAGGTTTATTACTTTTCGGGATTGAGTCTTGTGTTGCTGAGCTGATGACCCTGAGTATTGCTTCTAGTTTTGTGTTCTCTGACCTTGCAAGATTAAGGTACGATTCTCCAATGTTGTTCCGTTCGTTTTTTTCGATTTCCAGGATGGTCTAAATAACTTGGTGTGGTGGTTACCGCCGTGCTGAGCCTAATTGTGATTGGTAGTGATCGCTCAGCCCGGGATCATCTGAGACTGACCAGTCAAATAGTGAGCTTACTCATTTGGAGCAGCACGTTAAATAAATGCAACTGTCCGAACCTCCTAATATTGAGTTGTGGCGGGTGGTGGCCCCGCCGTCTAGAAGTACTAAATTGTGGTGTGAGATGAGATAAACTGGTGGATTTCGCGGCCTCTTGTGTCCATCTGGTTGCTTCCCGACGGAGAGAGGGTTGGCGTTAAGGTCTGCCGTAATGAGAACTGGTGGAGGAGTCTGGAGCAGCAAGTCGCTCATCTCCGGTTGTGTGGAGGCTTCAGTGGACGGCGAGATTTGTGGTGCGATGACAGTGGTTTGGCAATGAGTGATTTTAAGGGTGAATGCCACGTCGTTCAAGAAGGGAATTTAGCTTTACTCGACGATGAGGTATGCTGTGAGCGATAAGAGTGGCCGCGCCCAGGTTCCGAGTCGGACTGTTTACTTTGTCAATATGCCAAGTGTAGTCTGAAATACTGTTCCAAATTGAGTTTGAGTTTCGAAAGTGAGTTTCTTGGAGAGCGGTTGGTTATAGTTTTTGTTGTACGTCGAATCGCCTGCTGTCACCATGATGCCTTTGCTGACAGGTAATCCCAGGCGTGCTTGTTGAGGGTGTTTGGGGCTCTTTTTGCTTCTCTTCTTCTTGTCTTCTCGCTTTTTGCTCTTATTTTCTTCTTTCTTCTCTGGCTTTTTGGACTTCTTGCGCTTCCTGATGTCGCTCTTGAGTGTGGGGCTCGCGATCTCTTCCACAAGCCTCCCCGCGGAAGGACCTCGTGTTTGTAGTGGAACCGGTCCTGTTTGCGTAGCCTCGCTGCAATTATTGAAGATGTATGTATAATCAAGCTTGAACTCTCAAGCTATAATTAAGCTGGTACTAGCTTGAAAGCACAGCCATTTATAATATTATACCTAATTACTCGCTGTCCATTTATGCAGTCAATATTTTATTACATATCCAGCACACCAACGCAGGAGAAGTTGTCATTGCATTAAACCAATGCATTCAGCCATGTGATTTTTTAAGCTAAGAAAGTCGGATATTCTCTTCAGTATCATGACAATACTTACACCGTCATAGCATAGCATGCATAGCCTAGGGTGGAAGTTGACCCATGATGCAGCGCCGGAGAGTCTATTCCCGTGTGTGTGTGTGGTATAATAGACATCACAAATAGCTTAACAGTCAGTCTGGGCGTCCTTCCACCTGAATACCATGCATAGGTGTATTGTTTCCCACCACACCTATACCTATGGAGAATATTCAGGTGCTAGTACGCCCAACCTGACGTCAAGTTATTCGTGACGCCAATGGTACCTAGGTGTAGTGGGAAACAGTATACACGTGCAGGACATTGAGGTGTCAGGATGCCCAGCCTGACTGTCAAGCTATCCGTGATCCAAATAGACGTTCACCTGAGCAACCCGACCCGGCTAAGCCCGACTGTCACACTTCGAAACCGTAATACCTCTCGTTCAAAGTTTTGCATTCGTATGTCTCCACCAGAGCCAGATGGACCTTTGAATTTTGAATTTTGCCACTTGTTATAATATTCTTTACGAGTAATCTTGAGCTCTGTTTGAAAGTAGAGGTTCTCGGTAGCATTTCCTGTTCAAAGCTCAAGTTTAGTGTCGTTGTGCCACGCGGCAGAGTAGGCAAGACACCGATTTTATAGATCTCTGAATACACTCAATTGAGTTGTTCGTTGTCCAGCCTGAATATACACAAAATGTATAATGAAACGCCCCCAATGCCCTTGAGTCTATGTTCATCAAGCGCAACGACATCTCAATGCGTAAAACACGTGCCTCTGTTTGCCTTTAGCTGCATTTGCCGCGTTATAGACTATACATGACGAAGCTGGCTTTCTCCACAATGCAGAAAACCTGGAACGCTCTACCGCGTGCCATTGCTGCACACAGCTCCATTGAAGGCTTCAGGCTCGCTTGGCAGGCCATTTGAAGTAAAACCGGTGTAGCCACGACCTGCGTGAAAGTTGACTGCCGAATGTGTGTCGCATCGCCGTAGTATATATTCGCACCTCGATTATTCTATTAGCATGTGCTCATTAGCGTCTGAAGTGCCTGTTCTTACCTGTAAATCGTATCATTGAATCATCATGTATCTCCGTCTGAAGTGGAGCTGTGACATAGCGCAGCTACTGCTGTGGAAGAGCGTCGACTGAGATATAGCGGTGTGACGCACGGACAACTGCGTCCCGACTGAAGTGGAGCTGTGACCTAGCATCGAGTAAACTGTAGCGGAGTGACGTACGGGAACTGCGTCCCATCTGAAGTGGGACTGCGACTTAGCATCGAGTGAACTGTAGCGGTGTGACGTACGGGAAATGCGTCCCGTCTGAAGCGGGGCTGTGATCTAGTGTACCTCCTGCTACCGCCGTGTAGCTACCGCGTCTCGTTCCGGTGCCGAAAAGGTGCTCTGGTTTCGCGGGGATGGGGTGCTCTTGTGCCCCAGGGATTGGGTGCCCTGGTATCGCAAGGACAGGGTGCTGTGGTATCGCAGAGACTGGATGCGCTGGTATCGCAGGGACAGGGTGATCTGGTGCCCCAGGGACGGGGTGCTCTGGTGTAACAGGGACGGGGTGCTCTGGTGTAACAGGGACGGGGTGATCTGATGCCGCAGGGTCGGATTGATCTGGTATCGCAGGGACTCGGTGCTTTGGTATCGCAGTGATGGTATGCTCTGGTTTCGCAGATACGGGGTGCTCTGGTACCGCGGATACGAGGTGATTTGGTGTCGGCGTTTGGTGAAGCGCACGATTGGAAACAAAGCAGCGCGGGCTCCGGCGCTCGTGTCGCAGCTCCCGCTGGTACTGAGCCCGGCCGTGGTATTGGCCAGGGACAAGATGACAGTCATGGACGTGGAGAGAATGAGAAACAATGTCTTCTTTTCGGTCTTATCAGTGACTGATGAAAAATGCAGGCACGCTCTCATGGGAAATGCAGGGCCTCCGTGTACCCGATGTCACTCATGGGAGGAGCTGCACGGCCCCGTTGGATCTCTGTATCCCAGCCGCGGTCGCAGAGGTAATCATTGGTGGCGTTGACCGGCTGTGTCGGCTGGTGCCTGTGTTGGCCGACTCAGGCTGTGCCTGTGTCACCGTGACGACAGCGCTGACCTCGTGCAGGCCTCCGCCACACTGCCGCCCGACACCATTGGCATCAGTTAGTGGGCCATTACGGCGCGGTCGGCGCCACGGCCGCGGTGTAACTGGCAACCGTCAGTCGTGACGGGTCGTGACGCCGCCGACTGCCGCCACCCACGGACCGCGGCACCTCCACCGTCCTCACGTACGGACCGCGGCACCCCCACCGTCCTCACGTACGGACCGCGGCACCTCCACCGTCCTCACGTACGGACCGCGGCACCTCCACCATCCTCACGTACGGACCGCGGCACCTCCACCGTCCTCACGTACGGACCGCGGCACCTCCACCGTCCCCGTGACTGACCACCCTCACGTACGGACCGCGGCACCTCCACCGTCCTCACGTGCGGACCGCGGCACCTCCACCGTCCTCGTGACTGGCCGTCCTCACGCACGGACCCCGTCTTCGTGACTGACTGTCCTCACGTACGTTGTTCAGTCGGCGGTGATTCGACCCCGCGTTGACTACCGGATGCCGGCCAGTTTCTGGCCGGCCGGCGCCCCGCTGGCGCCCACGAGCGCCCGCCAGGTCATTGTCTGAGGCGGAACGCGCTCGCTGATTGCCTGCCGTGGCAGCTGGGTCTGAGATCGTGTAGCTCCAGGAGCTGTGTCGACTTTGGCCGCCCCTCCCGCCCACCCATTCACGCGAACTCCGGAGGCGGTGCGTCCTGGTTGTTTGTTGCACCATGAGGCTTCCGTTGTTATCGTGCCACTGATGTCTGCTTTTCCTGTTCCAGTGACTCGGCAGGTGTTCTTAGAGTAATGTGACGCTGGAAGGTATTCAGTTCATAGCAGATCAATGATGTTC
The DNA here is from genome assembly GCA_034440575.1 of Imbricaverruca yamaguchii. NCBI lineage: Eukaryota > Metazoa > Arthropoda > Thecostraca > Neoverrucidae > Imbricaverruca > Imbricaverruca yamaguchii. The sequence goes on along the minus strand of JAOTOL010001509.1, from coordinate 945,381 downwards.
CTGAGGCTTCCTGCATCCATTCAGCATGTCTTTGATGCATGTTGCACGTAGTTAGGGGTGAAATGTTTTCGTCTCAAGATGGTGGATGGGTCGGAGGTCCGCCGTCCGCTGACGGTTCGCTCGGCTGGTCGCCAAAAGTCGTCTTGTGGACCTGTCGCTGACAGTCGGCTGGCGGTGCTGTCGCTGACAGTTGGCTGGTGGTCCTGTCGCTGACAGTCGGCTGATGGTCCTGTCGCTGACAGTCGGTTGGTGGTCCTGTCGCTGACAGCCGGCTGGTGGTCCTGTCGCTGACAGTTGGCCGATGGTCTTGTCGCTTACGGTCCGCTTGTGATCGTGACACTGATGTTCCGCCTACGGCCGGTAATTTGATGCTCGCAGACAGTCGGCTATTAGCTGACTACCGCACAGACTAATGGTTGCTAATGAGTATCGAACGATGGACAGTGGACGCCGCATCTGAGACCGGCGGGACCGCAGTCGATTCGGGAATTCACCGATCCGGTGCAGTCAGTTGCGCCTCCCACTCGGAACTGCCGAGGTCATCATTTCGAGCTGTATCCAGATCGACTGCCTATAACTACAAGACAGCAGATTTTGACTCACTATGATGCTGTCTGGAACTTTTGCCTTGGAACGGGCTGGATGGCTGCCCAGATGTCCGGTATTACCGCCCACATGAAGATGTGAAGATGCACGGTGTGCGTGTACGGTTGACCTTGCCGCGCGAATGCCTATGCCGCCTGCGGATTGTCGCGACTTGTGTGTGGTGGTCAGTGTCAGCCTGGCTGACGGCCTGCCGGGCCGAAGTCGTGGTGCCAGCACGACCCAGGTGAGGTCGTGGCGCGACCTGTGGGACAGCCAGTCATGTGACGTACTCCGGCCCGCCAATGTGACTATGACTGCAATGTGACTGCAATGTGTCATCTGACTGACCTGACCTGACCTGTCACATGTGACTGACCTAACTGTGACTGCAATGTGTTAGTGCTGATATTAAGACACATGTACATGGTAACCGTTGGGCTTCCCGTCCATGTCCCCAGCGGCGGATTGTGTCGTGTTTATGTCGTCATATGTCACCTTCGTCTATCTGTCTGCACTCCCGGTCGGAGGTTGACGGATTCCACTCGGCGTACTGGGATGACAAGGTGGCTCGATTTGATCACGGCTGTTTTCCATGTTACGCGTACGGTATATTATATACCAGCTTGTGTATCAGTGAAGTGTAGCGGCACGGCTCTGTCTGCTCATCCCCGAGCTGGCACAGCCGGGTGGGCGGCGCTCCGTGGCGCGTCAGGAAATAACCTGCTGAGTCGCTTCCTTAATAAGTGCCGGTCCGGTATTGGCCATTTCGGCGCGGGCAGAATTGGTCGTGGCGTGAGCCAATGATGATGGGGTCATTACGGGCGGTCATGGTCGTCACGCCAGGCCACCGCCGACGCCGCACGCCTGGGACTGTCACGCGCCGACCGTGTGCCGCCAGACTCCCGTGGGGACGGGCTGACCCGGCCTCGCGGCCGGAGATTGCCCCGGGTCGGCGTGGCCGCTGTTAAAACTTCCAGCCGTTTGAACTGCCCGTTTCTGGCCGGTGACCATGTCGGCGGAGTGTCCGAACTGACCTAATATGCTGCTAGTGAGTTGTCCGTCTGTCACAATCAGGGATACGGAGCCGGGAAAATTTTGGACGGCTCCGGCTCCGACTCATGATCCAGGGAACTATCCCGGCTCCGGCTCCGGCTCCGGCTCCGAGTAAAATGTCCCGGCGGCTCCGTCTCCGGCTCCGGCTCCGGCGGCTCTAGCTCCGGCTCCGGCTCCGTACATCCCAAACGTGATCGATCCATTAACCCGCGCACATCCGAGAGGGCAGATATCTGCCCCCTGCGGTTTTTCCTAATTTGCCGCAACACTAATCGAGTTAGCAAGGCCAAACCTCGAATGGCTGCTCATTCGTCTTTTCCGCATGTCCTCATTCATTTTAAGCCCTGGGTCATCTTAGGTCAGGTCACCAGGTCAGACGAAGTTACTCAACTACACTCGGGGTTCTAGGTGGCATAAGTTCCACAATTATTTGGCGATTGATTTCAAACTTATAACATGTCATGTTCTCATCAGGGACCATAACATGTATATCGTGTTTTTTTTGTAGCATTGACCTTAGGTCAGGTCGCTGCCATGGCTTCCCCATCATAGGGCTATGGTAAAGTATACAAATATTTCCTGGTCACATATTTGCTCTTGGAATGATCTCACAACGGCTGTGTCATGTAGTTGGATGGTATGCTCAATGTTACCGCTGACATTTTTGTTCAGTGACCTCACCAAGGTCATCTGAGGTCACCGGAGATCACTTCACCTTTTTGCACATTATATCACACTGCATTGACCTAGAAGGGTGAAATTGTCGTGATTGTGCTTATATCGCCAAGATGTGTCGATTGATATATGACATGACCTCCATAGGCTACCTAATGACCTTAACCTAAGGTCATATTTTCGGTTGACCTGACCTTAAATCACACCGCCTATTGTCGATAGGACATTTGAAGGACTGTCGAATAGCGTTCGCCGTTTGTTTCTATATTTTGCAGGTCCTGAGATATGTGTCAATATCTGAGAATCCCACCCGATCTGGTTGAATTTGACCAATGATGGCCCAGTGACCTGAATATTGACCTAAGCGAAGAAATGGCAGAAACACTTTCGATAGAGCCGGTTACCAACTCACAAACGCCGTTTTCCGTTTGTCGCTAGCTAGCATAGTTCTAGAGATCTTAGGGGGACAAATATCTGCCCCCCGAACCGGCGAAGTTGGCGCGGACCGCCGGACGTGCGAGTGTTAAGTAAGAGCTAAGGGATGTAAAAAGGTTAGCCGCGACAACTCAGAGACGCAAACTTCAGACAATTATAAGCAACTTTCCCATATAAACCCTGCATCTATCTTTAAATAAACATCCGCCCCCGCCAAAATCACTTTTCGATGTTATGCCATCGTAAACTGACGCTCGCTTCGTGCCGTATTGGGGAAATCAGAAGAGGGGAGACTCGAATCAACAACACTCCCCATCCCGTGAACGGTCCAAAAAACGCCATTGTTGTAAATTGTTATGTTTGACCTCATCTCTAATATAGTACAACAGCTCGTTGATGATGGAAACAATGAACTTAACTAAACTAAACATGGAACTACTGCATTGACTACAGAGGCTAGAATATGGTTATTGGTTATTCTACCATTATTTGATGATATTTCTACATGTTACTCGTATTTAAACATTTTTGCTTTTTAAAATGCGTTTTCATACCACACCATAACATACTAGGTATAATGTGTTCATTTCACGTTTGTTAATTTTGTTTAATTTACACCTCTTTCGGAGTCGGAGTCGCCCTGCTTTTGACGCCTCTGGCTCCGACTCCGGCTCCCAATAATAGGTCCCGGCGGCTCCGGCTCCGGTTCCGGCTCCGGGAAAAATTATCCGGCTCCGGCGGTTCCGGCTCCGGCTCCGGGTCCGGCTCCGGCTCCGCATCCCTGGTCACAATGTCTCAACTGTCCTTTACTCAATGTCGTCTGTGTGCCACAGTGTCTCAACTGTCCTAGTACTGCCGGCGGGCGTTCCAATCGTCCCAGCTCTGCTATGCTGTGCTCCAACTGTTCCAGTACTGCCAGCCGGTGTCTGAACTGTTCCAATACTGCCAGCCGGTGTCTCAACTGTTCAAATTATCCCGGCCAGTGTCCCAACTGTCCCAGCACTTCCGGCCGGCGTCTGAGCTGTCCTAGCGCTGCCAACCGGTGTCCCAACTGTCTCAGCGCTACCAACCGGTGTCCCAACTGTCACAACGCTGCCGACCGGTGTCTGAACTATCCCAACACTGCCAGCCGGTGTCTGAACTGTCTTAGCGCTACCGACCGGAGACCCACCTGTCGACCAGTACCAGTGTCTGGGCTTTTCAAACGACCGATGCCGGGTGGCGGACACACCCGGGAGCCGCTGTTGGTGCGGCTTATGCAGACCTTTTGACTGGCCGCATTAGCTCGGTACCACCCACCTGACTGCCATGAGGCTGTTGCACAGGGCAACCGTGTTAAACTTCGTTGTCGCCGCGGTGGCACCAGCAGGCTATGAGCGTGCGTCATTTAATCGGATTACTGCGCTGCGTGGAGACCGGATCCCGCTGTCGTCGGGTCACTCGTGCCCACAGCAGCGCCTGTCTGACACTGGCGGCTAGCCAGCGTTTCTGTGTCAGTGCTTTGTACGGACTCTGGCGTCGCGACCCTGCCATCTTAACCCTCCTCGTCTTCCCGGTCATATCCTCACACCCCGTCTCGGTGGGGGTGGAGGGTGGGGGTTGATAGGAACCCACTCACTCCCTCTCACTTTCACTCTCACCCTCACCCTCACTCTCACTCTCACTCTCACTCTCAATCCCAATCTCAATCTCAATCTCAATCTCAATCTCACTCCCACTCCCACTCTCATTCTCACTCTCACTCTCACTTTCACTCTCACTTTCACTCTCACTCTCACTCTCACTCCCTCTTACTCTCACTCTCACTCTCACTCTTTCGATGCATGAAGCAAATTTACACACATGTCTCCCACTCGTTAAGATCAATGGTTGTTGTAGATTCATGTACTAGTTTCAATTAATATTTGCGTGAGATACGTAGAAGCTCATCCAGATGGGGCTGCGATGGCCAAGTGGTTAAGGTGTTAGGATCTGAGCACCAAAGCTCCCGGTTTCGACACTAGCATCGCTCGGGACATTTCCCAATCCCGCGGACCACTGACGAAACAGTGTGGGCGGCGCAGTTAGCCGTGAATGTGCGTAAAGTACGTCGTGAACCACCTAATAAAAAATAGTCCAGATGGATCGTGGAGTCAGAAAATTCGGTACCCATAAATTTTCAGGCTCTAAATACGATGCAAGCCGAGTTTTGAAGTCACGGAACCTTCTGTACAAAATATGATATAGTTTTTATTAACAACCAGGTGATTATCTTCCTTCCAAAATTTTCGTGGTTCGTGGTGTTCGTGGTCAAAACGTTCATGACGTTCAAAACTGGAAATGACCCGGAAATTCGGAGTACATACGCGCTCCAGAAAGAAAACGTCCGGTTGGCAGTTATGCTTATATTTGAACTAACATTATTTCTAAAAAATTACAGGCCCTCGTCCTTTGATATCGTTGCTTTAGTTCTCATTTTCTTATAATTCCTTCTGCTTCCGTTGTACACCAAAGCCCAGAATCCCCTTCACGAAGGTCTCCGAAATTACGAGGCTCCACAGACTCTTGCATTGCTCCGTATATAGCTGCTGTCTTTTCCGTTGTATATCTGGATATCAGGTTCCTTGGCGACCGAAGTAGTGGGTATCTATAGACGTTGCCAGTGCGACATACGCAATGAAACCTGAACTTCGTACAGCTATGTGATGCCCAGTGAGCTGTTGTACATACAGTATTCTAATTTTGATCATCCGATCCTTCGGCCGACCTTTGAACTTGCAATGGTAATGTTATATCTAGCTGCTGTTGCAGCGCGGCTATGCGTATGGATGCATTATCCTATCTGAAGGGACGAAACGTACGGCATCGGTAATTTCCTTTATTACTGACAGAACTAAAATGTTTTCTGGTGAAGTGTGATGGTGATGGTATCGAACGCTAGCGATTATTACAGACCGTGTTTTTGCCTTCCCAAAGTAGCTACTGGTGTCGGCATCATGAGCAACACCTGCTGGTCATGTCGGCGAATATACCAGCAAAGTGCACATATACAATACATAGTATGTGACTCACCATTCTCCTACATTCCCTGGTGATGTGTGTACAGTACTGGTTGCGTCAATAACTGCGCCCTCACATCTGCAGGTGATGTGTGTGCAATACTGGCCGGTACTGAATGACAAGGAGGAGGTCTACGGGGATATACAGATCACCGTAACAAAAGAGGAGCAGCTGGCGAACTTCGTCATCCGTACCGTCATACTGAAGAAGGGCGATGAGGTACGCACCTCTTAGCTCCTCCAGTCGTCTCTTCGTCTTTCGTACTCTCCATTGCGCACTCTCATTCTCCTTCCGTAAATGTGTTCACTTGCATTTCCTCACCCATCCTAGTTTAGCGCCTTCTTGAGGGCTCCTTCACTCCCTGACTGCGACGATCGTACCTCGCTCCTCAGCAAATATGGAAGCCTATTCAGTCACCCAGAGGATGGGACGAGATAGCCCTGCTCCGCTGTAGTAGTCTGATGTGGTCGTTTCAAGTAATTGGCTTCCAACTGCCACCTTCAAAGCATAAGAACGCGGCATAAGAACGCTACCAAAAGTCGGCTTGTTTGGTGACCGCTGTGAGCGCCAGAAAAAGCCTGGCCTGATCCCAAGATCCTGGTGGCGGCGACAGCGCGTCACCCGGAAATGCCCTCACTTCGAGCAGCGGAATGAGGCCAGCAGCGCCACACCGACATTGTGTAGGCGTCCAAACGAGGCTCCAAGAGCGCAGCGCATTCTGCCGCCCCAATTGTTCGGTTGGCTACAGCGCCTGCCTGCATTGGTTTTCCAGTGTCCAGTCTCTTCACGCTCTCGCATAGCCCCCCCTCCCCAACGGGAGGGTCATGATGCAACACCGGGACGGCCGGGTCGGTGCAATAATGTCACGTCTAGTTCACGGTCAGAATTCCGCCGTTGAACTCGAATTCACGGAACAGGTGGTAGTGCCAAGATTCTCGCAACAAGCCCTGCTTCGCATAGGGCCGTGGTCTATGAATCCACCCCAGCAAGAAGAAAAACCCAGTTTTTTGTTCAATACATTTTTAGAACGAGTCTGCACTTAGCCGTACCCTGTGGATTTGCCCGCATTGTCTGTGACTGGATTCGGTGAAAACACTGCGTTCGTGGTGACTCGCGGTTTCTGTTGCGCACCACGCCAGCACGTCTGGCGACGGAAGCCGCCGTCTGCGATCGATCCAGTGTGCCATCACTATGTTGTTGCCCCAGGAGCGGACGATACTGCAGTTCCACTACACCGAGTGGCCGTGTCATTCCTGCCCATTCTCAAACGGCATCCTCGAGTTCCGCCGCCGCATCCGCATCTGCCTGCGAAATCGCAGCGCCGAACTGGACGGGCCGACGGTGGTCCACTGCAGGTGAGTCCTGCGCCGACATCTGTGTACGTTGGCGGCTGCAGGTGAGTCATGCGCCGACATCTGTGTACGTTGGTGGCTGCAGGTGAGTCATGCGCCGACATCTGTGTACGCTGGTGGCTGCAAGTGAGTCATGCGCCTACATCTGTGTACACTGGTGGCTGCAGGTGAGTCATGCGCCGACATCTGTGTACATTGGTGGCTGCAGGTGAGTCACTGGTATCTGTCCTAATCTGTCCAGTGCACTGACCGTCACTATGAATCATTCGGGAGTGACGAATAGCAGTCGCCTTTAGCGCGCTACGTCTGCTAGTTGTGATTTACTAATTAGGAAGTAAATTGTTGTCGTGCCTGAACGCTGTCGTGTTGCTTTATATGAAATTGAGAGATCATATTATCGATAATTACGAGACAAGAAGTGTCTAGATATTTGCGTTTCCCCAGTCAGCAGGGATGTTCTGCAGCCGGTTATACTTTTTGCGCATGGAGCTTCCCATGTTTTTTTTTCGCACCTCCGGATTGAGGTTGGGATGGTAATCCTCCATCCTGGCCTTAGGCATCTTGCACTGAAAAAGAAAAAATATGTTGGTCTTAGTAATCCCCATTGTCATGGTTATAACAAACCATTGCACCATGGTTATAAGTAGATAGGACTCGGTACATTGTCTCGGAATGATGGAAAACAGCAAGGTTGATGCTGAGATCTCAAGCCCGCAAAATATGCTGAGGTGTCTTGGCTGATCATTGGACCAAGTACAACGTATTAAAGAAAGCTCATTTTCTGGAAATATGTGAATTTTGTGGATTTCTCCGCATCCCGAATCATGCGCCTCGAATGCAAATGAACTTGTTTTCTTTTTGTGGCCGTAAACAGGAATTTAACGGTATTTTTATCTCCCAATATTATGACCTCAAGAAAACATGTCCACAAATTGCTATGCTTTGTATTGTTCTATAGCGAACACGAACCCTTCAGTACACTTCGTTCCAATATTTTCGCTAGAGGTGTACACTCTTACCGTGTATGTTTGGTCCGAATGTATTACATAGATGCGTTAAGGTAGTCCAGTGCAGAACGGACTTGATGAAGTCGACATTTTCTCATTACTTTATCATGCATGTGTTCAGCTGAGCGATAGTTTCTCCAAAACATCAAGATGGCAGATATCAAAGAAGTGTTCCCCAGTCGAGTTCTGACTGCTGGGCGGCCAGGTCGTGTCGGGTTGATAAGGCTCAACTGAAGCATTCATGGGCCGACGGCCAGTCATTTGCCGGACGAAGCGCAGACGGGCGTGTCCTGTGTTTGGTGCTTGGTGCTATTTTTAAGGGAACGATTTTCTAACGTCTGGTATCAACATTATGCGTGGTACTCCACTTATTGGATATAGCACATGCAGTCTCTTGCAACAAACCTAGTCCAATTGTGAAGCGAATGGTGGCTCGCGAGCTCAGGGTACGTAGGTAAGCTGAGCTCGTCGAATCGTGTTAGCAGCTCAATGGGCGATTGCAATGTAGTGACATTATCATGTCCCAGAATCTAGGCAGTAAGATCGTTTTGGTTTCATATTGTTCGTGGAATAAGCTAATCTGGATGGAGAGCACACTATGCATCAAAGCTTAAGCTATGCGAAGTGATCGCCGCCATTGATGGCCCTCAATAATTTATCCAGTCTTATAAACGCTGCCATTTCCATTGCCATAAACAGTTCAATACGAGTGCTTCATAAATTGACCTACGAGATCAAGATGCATGCCAATTAATGTTTTTGTGTGCATCTTGAGCCCACCTCATAATCGCGAGTTCAGATTTAATATAATTGTAGCCGATCATTTAACGGGTGGTCAATTTCCCCGCTCGGCCGTCATGCTCTCGCGTCATCGACTTCATCTGGCAAGTTGCCAGCTGACCGTCACAATCGGGGTTGAATACGAGCGCGTGTGCCCACTAGAGCCCAGTCATGTCGACTGAGGGGAGCGGTGTGGGCCAGCGCTTCACAACCTAAGCTATGTGGGGGTGGGCGCAGCCAGAGCATGAGACTTACCTGGAGACGGTCACCTGAGCGACCCTCGTGTTGTGTTTCCGGCGTTATCATTATCGCCGCTGCTGGTGCTCGCTCGTGACGCACGTGACACATAAAGTGGTGGGGGGGGGGGAGGGGGGCGGAGGGGGGGGGGGGGGGGGTTGTGTGGGGGGGGGGGGGGGGGGGTGGGGGGGGGGGGGGGGGGGGGGGGGGGGGGGGGGGGGGGGGGGGGGGGTGGGGGGTTTTGGGGGGGGGGGGGGGGGGGGGGGGTGGGGGGGGGAGGGGGGGGGGGGGGGGGGGGGTGGGGGGGGGGGGGGGGGGGGGTGTGTTGTGGGGTGGGGGAGGGGGGGGGGGGGGTGGGGTTGGGGGGGGGGGGGGGGGGGGGGGGGGGGGGGGGGGGGGGGGGGGGTGGGGGGGGTGGGGGGGGGGGGGGGGGGGGGGGGGGGGGGGGGGGGGGGGGGGGGGGGGGGGGGGTGGGGGGGGGGGGGGGGGGGGGGGTTTGGTGTGGAGGGAAAGGGGGGGGGCCTCCCGTTTTTTGTTGGTGGTTTAGGTTTGTTTTTTGTTTTTTTGGGGGGGGGATGGTTTAATTTTTTTTAGGGGTGTTGTGGTTTGTTTGGTTATTTTTTTTTTTTTTTTTTTATTTTTTTTATTTTTTTTTTTTTTTTTTTTTTTTTTTTTTATGTGTTTTAAGGTTTGTGGGGGTGGTTGGCAGCCATTCGCCGTTGCTGGGGAAGGGGTTTCTGTTCACTAGTGCCCTATCCAGTGGTTATTGGATCAGTGGTTGCTGTTGCGACGCTCAGTGGCTATTGGAGCAGTAGCTACCTGAAATGGTTGTTGGGCCAGCAGCAGATACTGTGCCGTTGCACACGCTGTGCTTGCTGTGCGAGGGTCAGAACATCCATACTATATATGGTCCAGTCGTGTTGTAGCCCGTATTAACATCCTAGCCGTGTCCACGCAGGTGTATGGAGCCTAATGGGCTTCATTGCACACCCGGTGAGCGTTATATGGGATATGTGGATCACATGTATCCACTTTATCGAATATCGTACAAAAAATTAAATAATAAGAGAAGTACGTCATGGCCAGGCTTGCGTCGGGTTGTTTTGTGCTAAGCGAGTCACCAATGTATGCATGCCTTAAATATTGCACTAGTCGGTCGGTTGGATGCACTCCGCGACATATTTCCATATTCCAGCTGCAAACGCGCTGGTGTCTGATGTAGCGGCGACGATGTGACTGCGTCGCTATCTAGAGTAACTTCGTATCAATGGCAGCAAGAACGGCAGTCGTAACTTCCTGCTTGAATGTTAACCCTGAATCAATACGACTACGCTATGCTCAGTATCGATGAACGCGAGTCTTCTCTTACGTCCTGCAAGAAGGTTGCGCTTAATATTGAAAGCTGCTCCTTTTGTATTCCAATGATTGAGTGTGAGTGATTCCAACGATTGATTGTGACTGGCCGTGACCACGACCCTGACCGTGACCACGACCCTGACCGTGGCTGACCATGACCGTGACCACGACCCTGACCGTGGCTGACCCTCACCGTGACCACGACCCTGACCGTGACCACGACCCTGACCGTGAACACGACCCTGACCATGACCACGACCCTGACCATGACCACGACCCTGACCGTGACCACGACCCTGACCGTGACCACGACCCTGACCGTGACCACGACCCTGACCGTGACCACGACCGTGACCACGACCCTGACCGTGACTGACCCTGCCCGTGGCTGACCCGGCGCCTGTCACGCCCGCAGCGACGGCGCCGGCCGGTCGGGCGTCTTCGTTGCCATCGACGCCAACATCGAGCTGGCCGAGGAGGACGGCGTGTTGGACGTGTACGGCTACCTGAAGAAGCTCAGACAGTCGCGCCGTGGACTGGTCGAGACCATGGTGAGCACTGACCGCCGGCGGCCGACAGCCCGTGGCTGGTGTCGGCTTGTCGCGGGTGATCCCTCGTGTGGATCCGTCTGAAGCATTGGTGTGGCCCTATTTGTGGGGACAATAGGCCGGTGCGGGCGTAACCTAGGGGCCGTATGTTGGTTTGAGTGTGAACGAGTTAGTGATGACGTATGCATAGCGCCAGTAGGTTATTGTGGGTGTGTCGGAGTGACTGTGGGTATTCTCCTGTGCTGGTGACGGTGTGTGTATTTTTATTTTATAGGTGGTAAACATGCTGGATCAGTTGGAGAAATTGTATTTTGTGTAGGTATGTGTGAAGCACTGGTTATGGCGCAAGTTTATCTGTGGGTTCAGCAGACTGTTGAGGAGCTTTTCGAGAGGTTGTAATTTTGTGCTAGTCGGAATGTGATTCTGGTTATGGTTAAGGTATGGAGCTGGGTTTTTGTTTATTTGGAACGTATACGTTGTAGCAGCCGGGTATATGGTAATCTGTTGGTGTGAGTATATCTCACCTGAGATTGATCCTCATTTTCCTCAATATGGTTGGTGTCTTACTATTTGGCTTCAGTAGGAGGGAATACCTGAATTGGTTTGGAAGTGCATAACCATTGGAGGCTCTGTATAGTTTTGTGTTCGACCTGAGGGACATCGGTATTTGTTAAACTTTAGGAAGGGTGAAAGCACCCTGAAATTGAGAAGTGCGGAAAGCATCGCCCCATTGTAACATTTTGTTACTGTACAAGGTATTGCATCGTATTTATGAATGCTTTATTGTTAGATTATGTGTAACTGACAATGTTTGCAAACATTTGTGTGCGCGTTGTGCGAATGTGTTCTGTATTGCACACATAGGGTGACAAACACTGTTCACTTCGATTTCCCGCAAAACTACATACACTTCGCTTTGGGATGCCAACAGATGACACTATTGGAATCTTGAAACGTTTAAATTAGAATGGTTGATCGGACGCTTTTACTTAGCGTTTACCTTAGGTTCGTGCTCAAGTAGGAAAGCTTTGCTGGCGCCGACCACGCGTCGGATTGTCTGGTATGCGTTGTACCGTATGTGGAGTTGCTCTGCAACTGTTCTGGAGATGCTCAACATCATCCATCGTGACCTGTGCCCAGTTGGCCCCGTCATTTTCCATTGATCAGGGTGCAGCTGAGAAGCTCGTCTACAGCGGTGCCAGGGAGGCTGTCTTTGAAGTGTTGGCGCCCGGCCGTCCTGCTCAGTATACATAGTACACACGGTGGCCGTGTGCATCGGGCGGACGGACGCCAGCGCCGACACGTGAAATTCCGCCTGTGCCATCTATTATTAGTTCATTCCTTGCCAGAGATGGCATTGCCCGACCGGGTTCGTTCTCGTGTTTTCACGACTAGCGTTCACCAGAGCGACCCAACGCCGACCGTCGCGCCTTTGAAACCCTAAAAACTTTCTTTGTTGTTGTGTTGAAAGATCTAAGTGTTTATTCAGATGTGAGTTCGGTTTTTTAACTTGTATTCTTAACACCTGTCATCCGTATACTTCCACTGAAGTACTCGGCGGTCTCCATTCAAGGACCGGGACTTAAGGCTGCACCTCGTACGCTCGCACTGGTAGTCGGGCGGATCCAGACGCTGATCATGTGGTTGTGTCGTCATGACACGGGCCCTGCTTGGTCGAAGCCTGGAGACTGCGTGGTCAGTGTTGGTCCGATGGGAGGTGCGCGCATCGGACGGTTGTGTGTGACATAGGCTGAGCAGACAAGCTGTGAGGCAAACAGGACTGGGACTCATCGTGGTATCTAGCCTAATTCGACAGATCGTATATATAGTCCATTTAAATTTGAGATGCTTACGTCATATTCGGCTGATGAGCCCAATTTGAGCAGTGGTGCGGCCAATTTTGGCTAAAGTGAATTGCTTTCCAGTTTTCGAAGGTGCCGAAATGTGAGGCACTATTTCCCGAATTTGGCTTCCCTTCTGTATATGGAATATGCATCTGGAATCGAAATGCACAATGCTCAAGTGTTAAATCTTTTTTTTCTGAATTCCTACACGTCCCCGAAAATTCGACGGAAAAGGGTGTGTCTTACCAGGATGTTAGTAGCTGCGATCGGTCCACAATCTTCTTGACGCGATGTGATCCCTGATCGGTCCACAATCTTCTTGACGCGATGTGATCCCTGATCGGTCCACAATCTTCTTGACGCGATGTGATCCCTGATCGGTCCACAATCTTCTTGACGCGATGTGATCCCTGATCGGTCCACAATCTTCTTGACGCGATGTGATCCCTGATCGGTCCACAATCTTCTTGACGCGATGTGATCCCTGATCGGTCCACAATCTTCTTGACGCGATGTGACCCCCGATCGGTTCACAATCTTCTTGACGCGATGTGACCCCCGATCGGTTCACAATCTTCCCGTCACGATGTGAACCCCGATTGGTCCACAATTTTCCCGTCGCGATGTGACCTCCGATCGGTTCACAATCTTCCTGTCGCAGTGTGACCCCCGATCGGTCCACAATCTTCCTGACGCGGTGTGACCCCCGATCATGTGCTTGCAGCACGTCGGCCGCATAGCCCGCCTCATGGCCTCGGAATAAATCTCATCTCTAATGAGTATACAAACATATCTTCATTCGAGATGAGCTGCAAGGCGCGGGTTTCAAGCTGTCATCGGGCTGTTCTTTCCCCGCCCCCGTCTCAGTACTCAATATGTATAAAAGTAAGGGAGCACCAATTAATTAAATCAATGAGAAATGAACACTTAGTGCGTGCAGTAAAATAGCGAAGGGTGTAAGTGTAAGTGGATAACTCCGTCATGTAAGTGGATAACTATGCAGAACGGTGCAGGTAGAGGCAGATGGGGCGGGGGTGGGTGGGGGTGGGGGTGGGGTTGAGAAGAGTAGCCAAACAAGGAGACCGGTAAAGATGCCAATGCGTGGATAGAGCTCGATCACATTTGCCCCGCAAACTAAACACAGGTTTGGTGCGAGGTGGTTATCTGGAAACCGAACTTCTCGGGCAAGTATTGACCGGTGTAATCAATTAATGGACAACAAGTTATACTTCTAGTAGCATGCAACCATTCCGGGTAGTCCGTGTGCTCCGTTTTCATTCTCCCTAGCTGTTCATATTGTGTGGGGGTAATATGCTAAATGTCTCACTCGTGTCAGCCGTGACAGCCGCTCTGGGTATTGAGGTGAGCATTGTACCGGTACCCCAATGTTTGGTTGTGTCCATGTATGCTCCATGCGTGCGGAGCAGGCAACATTAACACGCCCATGCCTCTTTAGCACCTGCGGTGTAGACTGTGGTAATGCCTTCGTATGTTATGTGTGGCAGGTGTTCGGTCGATTCTACGCAGAGCCCGAATGCTCAGCCACTTGAAACCTTTGACTTCGCGAGCGTTGGCCTGCGCGGTCTGGCTACTGCGAACTACACTGCAAATTTTCGCAGGTCATTCGCGAAAACATCTGTTCGGTAGAACGAGACTCAGTTCCGTGTGTATTGTCCCTGCCGGGGAGGATGATCCGGGCCAACAGCTGTCAACGAAAGCGTGACGATCCCCCGTCCACGTCTGGTGATAGGGATGACGAGGGACGGCCGTTATCTCAGAGCCACCACGGAAGCACAGCGACTGGACCGCTGTACCCTTGCACCCAAAGCCTCCACCACCACACAAACGACGCCACACGCTAGCAGACCATTAGATACACGGGCTCAACCATCGGTCCTAATCGGTTACAGGTCCAAGGCCCACCCAACTGTGTTTCCTCCTGGAAGGCTTTTATACCTATAAATGTGGCAACTGAAGTAATATATAGCAGATTACATAGGCCTGCCCGATGAAAAGGGTTTTCGTCCCATATAATGTTGTTTCTCCCAGTAGAGAATGAGCGTTGTGTTGTTTGGACATGCTCAGGTTCGGGTTCATATGCTAGTATCGTTGGGTGTGTTTGCTGCTCTTTCTACGTAAAAGTTGCTGCTCTTTCTGTGCATGTGATTCGACTGCATGGTGCCATGGCTCGTGGGACCCAGAATGAATAGCCGATGACTTATGGCGTTGCACGTCCATTCTTCTCAACCATTCCTATTTTTCGATTATTATGTCGCAGAACCGGAAGAATCTGAAACACTAGGGTTGTCCACGTTTGGTACTGCCTTGAAGTAGGTAACAACGATGCATGCTTTATTGCCACTCACAGACATTCAATAAATATTTCCGCTCAGACGATCACACACGCGTTTGCGGACCATGAGCGACACTTAGGCCATCCCGGCGGTTTACTGAGAAATGTACCTTGGCTGGGAAGACTTGGCGGGGGCGCCGGTTTGTAGAGAGCTGGCGCCAGCTTATAGGGGGCCGGGCGCCGGCTTGTAGGGGCTGGGCGCCGACTTACAGGGGGCTGGGCGCCGGCTTGTAGGGACTGGGCACCGACTTATAGGGGGCTGGGCGCCGGCTTGTAGGGACTGGGCGCCGGTTTGTAGGCGGCCGTCTCGGGGTACTGAGCCTCGCCCTCGTAGGTGACCTCGGCTACGAAGCCCGAGTCGCCGTCCACCGTGTAGGTGACGGTCTGCACGCGGCCGTCGGGCAGTGCCACGCGGTACGAGCCGCTCGTGCTGTAGCCGTCTCGGCTCTCATCGGCGGCGAAGTCCACCTGGGAGTAGTCGTCGGCCACGGCGTATTCGAACGCGTACTTGGGTGGCTCTTCCGGGTAGGCCGGCTCCGGCTTGTAGGCCGGCTGTGGCTTGTAGGTGGGCTGCGGCTTGTAGGTGGGCTGCGGCTTGTAGGTGGGCTGCGGCTTGTAGGTGGGCTGCGGCCTGTAGGTGGGCTGCGGCTTGTAGGTCGGCTGCGGCTTGTAGGTGGGCTGCGGCTTGTAGGTCGGCTGCGGCTTGTAGGTGGGCTGCGGCTTGTAGGTCGGCTGCGGCTTGTAGGTTGGCTGCGGCTGGTAGGTTGGCTGCGGCTTGTAGGTGGGCTGCGGCCTGTAGGTTGGCTGCGGCTGGTACGTGGGCTGCGGCCTGTAGGTCGGCTGCGGCTTGTAGGTGGGCTGTGGCTGGTAGGTGGGCTGTGGCTGGTAGGCCGGTCGCCGCCGGTAGGGGTCTGCGGCGAGCGCAGCTGTCACCAGCACCATGCTGATCACGATCTTGAAGGCGGCCATGCTCGACGTTGCTGCTGATGCGGCTGGACGACGAGCGGCGGTGAATACCTTCTGCGGTGCCGGCGCCGACTTTATATGGGTGCGGCGGCGAGCCGTGAGACCATGACTGACGTCACACCTGGCCGTCGGCGATGGCGCACTGGGAGCGGTCCGAGCGCGGCGACCTTGTGTGCGGCGGCGGCGGCGACGGCCAATTTTCCCTTGACACACGTGGGTTGCCGGTGAAGACTGGCCGGCGGCGCAGTGGACGCGAAGGGTGTCGGCCGCTCGTGCCGGCCGGCCGTGGGAACGCCGCCGGCCGGCCGCGACCGCCGCCCTGCGACCCCCCCCCCCCCGACGCGCGAGAGCCACCGCCCGACGGATTCCCACCGCGACCGATTCCGTGCCGATCGTGATGGCGCTCGTGAGTCGCCGGCGCAATCCCTGCAGGCCTTTGGCTGGGCTGTTTGTGGTGTCTGACATGGGAATTTAACTCGGAATGTTTAACCCCAGTGACAGACATTTCGAGACATTATGGATGGTTTGTTCATACGCGATATTAGTCGTTCGCTGGCTGCTCATGTCACTCGCCCGTTGCTCATATCATTCGTAGATAATTATTACCATAGCCTTCCCACTGTGCGGTAATTTGCCTGGATGCCGGTGTACTGGGGCGGTCAACCATTGCACTTAAGCTCCGCAGGGTCATCTTGTTTCTATGGATGGCACTTCGCAATGTTGCCAATGAGGCTGGGGCTCAAATGCAATCAGACTGGATTTGATCTAATGTACCGCCATGAATCTGACGATCAGGGATTAACGGTTAGAGATGAAAAGCATGCCCAAGCTCGGCCTCTCATCACACCCGAAGCTACTGAGCTTTCGGCCTTTGTTTACGATACCACGAATGTCCATGACATGCTCATCACACCCCTTCCGATTTTGACTAAAATTACTAATTTGACAGAAGAAGACCTATGCAATGCAATACAATATTTGTGGTTTGTTGCGGCCAACTTTAGATGATGCTAACTCGTGACTATTGACATCGGAACCTTTTGAAGAAGTCCAATTTTGATATCTTTCATTCTTCAACGAATTTCACGCACCAATTGTCTAACCGTTGGTGGCAATATGTTCTTGTAAAGCTAACTAGAATGGGCTTAAAACTAAACTGAAATAGCACGGCCTGACCTGACGCCCAGACAGCGTTATCGTGCTTAACTATGAGCATGGCCGATGTGTTGTTTAAAAAATGTTCGCTCGTAAAACACGATGCCATTCTCACGTACGTAAGGGGTCAGAGTGATCGTAACTGGGCTAGTGACCTGACCTCGAAGTAGTGGCTATGTGTGCATTGTAGAATACGACCTATATGGGTCGCAATTTTAACCCGCGCCGTCTCTCCGGTCAGATCCTCACACACAGTCACATGGGCGGATAGTAACCCTCTATAAAATCTCAACTAAGCGTCGCACGAAAACAAAAGAGGTGTCATCGGAAAGCGCTCGACGAGTGAGACCTTGGTCCACTCCCCAAGAACAATTTTCCCCCAAATGTGATGTCAATAGGGGGCTAGATTTTCACGACTTTTCACGACTTACATTATGTTTTTGGCTCTGGTGAGTTCATTCTGGGGCATATTTGAGAAGAAAAAGAGTAAGTTATTTGGAATCAGAAAAGGACAGCGAAATCAACCAGGGCCATACAATTTTTCGCCCCCCCCCCACCAATTTTGTTGTGTTGAAATTTCGAAATTTTTAGTTTCCAAGTTGTTTTTAAATTTTCCTTTTCTTTCTAATGGGTAGAGCAGACCGAGAAACGTTGTTGGAAGTCAACTTGCCCTTTAAAAAAATGCTTACTTCATCCAGGATCTTCGATTTGAACTCTAAGAGGCAAATGTGCAAAATTCATAAGTAGTCAAAAACGGAAAAAAATGAAACATTCCTCTGATACATTTTGTTGCATCCTTAGAGATAAGCAAACGCTGAAGGTTTCATTAAAATATCTGTATCCGTTAAAGCGTGACGACTGGTTGACCGTTTTGGAGGTGACTTCGCTTGACCTATATTAACTCGTTGATCCTAGATGACCTGACTTCAAAAGTTTGACCTAACATTCCAAATTGATGTGGAAAAGTTATGCCAAATTTCGGCGCGCTGTCGCGCGCCGTTCGTTCACTATTCGCGAAAAACCTGAGGGGATTGAAGACCCCCTCCCCCGTGACTGGACGGGTTAAAGCAGTCTTCTCATAGGCAGAGATAGTCATACATGTGTCAGTCAAACGTGTGTCAAAGATCAGAGAGGCCTTACATGAGTCAGTGACCTGACTTCCAAATGAAGGCTGTATGTGCACTATAAAAGGTTATGGTATGGGTGTCATCAGGAACAGTTTGTTCAGAGAGCACGATAGCGCCAAAACCCGTCATGTGAGATCGCAGAGGTCACGGAAGTATACACGCTGACCTAACCTTGAAATTAATATTTGCGTCTGATGAAATCCGCTCTCGCCTTTTAAGAAATTATTGAAGAGGGAAACTTCAATTTCTTTGGGAATTATTTGATATCGCACAACTTACGTCAGTTATAAGCACGCTCTGTTAACCCGCGCCGACTCGAGGGGGTCTTTGACGACCCCATCAGGTTTTCCGCGGACAGTGAAAGAACTGGTGGGGGAAGGGAGGGCAGCGCACAGAAATTTGGCATTCCTTTTCCCAAGTCAATTTAGCAGGTTGTGTCAAAATTTTGAAGTCCCATCATCTAATGTCAACGAGTTAGTTAAGGTCACGTTCACCTCCAAAAAAGTTAAACCAGTCGTCACGCTTTAACGGATTTTTTTTTTTAATGAAACTTCCAGCGTTTGCTTATCTTTAGGGATGCAGCAAAACGTACGAGAGGAATCTTTCTCTTTTTTTTGCCTTTTTGATAACTTACTAATTTTGCCTATTTGCCTATTAGAGTTCAAATCGAAAATTTTGGCTCAAGTAAGCATTTTGTATTAGTGCAAGTTGACTTCGCACAATTATTTTCTGTCTGATCTACCTATTAGAAAAGGGAAATTAAAGAAAACTTGAAAACTCGACATTTCGAAATAAAAAACATTTTATTTTTGCGTGGACAGAAATGTCATGGCCCTGGTCGATTTCGCTTTCCTTTTCTGATTCCATAAAATTTTTGTTTTTCAAAACTACCTCAAAATGAACCCCCACCCACAAACATAATGTAAGTCGTGAAATTATAGGGCCCCTAGTGACGTCACTATTTGGGGGATTTTTTTTTTGGGGGGGGGAGTGTCTGGCCCTACTCGTCGAGCGCTTTCCTATTTCGTTTTCGTGCGACGCTTAGTTTGGAAATTAGATGGGGGTTTCTATGGACCCTCCTCTCGTGACGAGGTGTGAGGATCTGGGAGAAGAGACGGGTTAAAACGATATGGATATATAAGTGTTGCGTGGTTTCCATGGTGAGCATAGTCACGCTGACGGGAGCACATCATCAACAGATGATGATATATGCAACCATACAAAAGATGGGGATATAAGAACACGTGAACCGACGCCAGGCTGCAAGGCACATGCAAACAAATGTCATGACATTTTCGTTCAGTTAGAGTTACGTGGTCTGATGGTAGAATTTAAGTTGTGCTCGAAACGTTTTTGACGTTAACACTTCGCCAGAAAATTAAATTCACCCTGGCAGTACGTCGAGATTCAGAACTATACTCCCTGTTTACCCATTGCAGTTGTCCATAGCCTCTACCCGCCTCGCCTTCAGCCCGTTTCCCCTAAGAAGCCTGTTTCTTTTGGTATCATTTCTTCACCACTTGTATATCCTTGTATTTGTATGCTCCTGTGATTAGTTATGGCGTTTATTTTGATGACTGAAAATCAGCGGAGCCAAAGACGCACTTCCGCTATTTGCAATCGGATGTCACGTTACTTCCTGCGTGCCTATATTAACCCGTCCCGTCTCGGGGGGTCTTCAACCGCCCCCCCGCCCTCAGGTTTTTCGCGGATAGCGGACGAACGGCGCGGGGCAGTGCGCCCAAATTTGGCATACCTTTTCCCACATAAATTTCACATGCTTATGCAAAAATTTTAGGTCAGGTCATCTAGGGTCAACGAGTTAGTCGAGGTCAAGTGAGGTCACCTCCAAAAACGTTAAACCAGTCGTCACGCTTTAACGGATACAGATATTTTAATGATACTTTCAGCGTTTGCTTATCTTTATGGATGCAACAAAACGTACGAGTTGAATTTTTAATTTTTGTTCGTTTTTGACTACATATACATTTTGCGTATTTGCCATATTGCAGTTCAAACACAGGATTCTGACTAAAGTGAGCATTTTGTATTAGTGCAAGTTGACTTCAAGCAACATTTCTCGGTCTGCTCTATAGATTGGAAAAGGAAAATTAAAGAAAACTTGAAAATCCAAAATTTTGAAATTTCACAAAAATTAAATTTTTATTTTTGGGGGGCCAAAAAAATTATATCCCTGGTCGATTTCGTTGTCCTTTTCTCATTCCAAGTACATTTTGTTCTTTCATATATCCCCCAAAATGAACCCCCCAGAGTAAAAAACACAATGTAAGTCGTGAAAATCTAGCCCCCTTTGTGACGTCACTTTTGGGGGAAATTTTTTTTAGGGGGTGGACCCGGACCCTACTCGTCGAGCGCTTTCCGATGACACCTCTTTCGTTTTCGTGCGATGCTTAGTTTTGATTTTAGAGGGGGGTCTTCAACCGCCCCCCCCCCGAGACGGGGTGGGAGGATCTGACCGGAATGACGGCACGGGTTAAACCAGTAATATTAGTGCGAAATGCTCCACTCAGTGACGTTAGTTAGTAACAGTTTAGAAGTCTTCCCACGTCCTCGCCCCGAATGGTGTTACGTTCCAATGAGTCGGCAAATCGGACGGATGGCGCAAACGGCTGACCCAGTTTGTCTGCTGGGTTTCTGGTGACATGCGGCGCGGTTTGGCATGTGTGCCACGGCCACGATCACAACGCCGAGAAACCTCTTCCGTCCGGCTCGCCACTCACCACTTGGGCTGAACGCGGACGCTTCCGAAGCTGCCAATTGTCGGAAATTGGTCCGGTAACTATCGTCGGTTGACATTGGAGAGTGATTGAGAAAGTGGAAGCACTCCCCTTAACCCGTTGCGACAAGTCCACACAATGGTCGCTAAATGACCTCGTAGTCGGCTCACCCTTAAGCCCAAATAATCAATCAATCGACTAGTGCACACACTGAAACATCTACAAGATGCCTGCCCTGCCCACGTGAGTCGTGATCCAGGCAGGAGTGCCACTGAGAAGAACGTCCAACATTGGTTACCTGCAGTCCCTGTGAATTGGTCACACGGAGAGAGGGACGCGCGTGTCACCGGTGCGTTCCCGCCCGATGTGTCGTGGTCAGACGGGGAGGGCGGCGCACGGACCAGTGCAATGGTCGGCTGCCAATCGTCTGTCACTGGGCGGGTCGCCGACTGGTAAGGGTGGCTGGTCGGCGGCAGATTTGCCACTCGGCTCCAGCCTCTTTGGCCTGCTGCTGGCGCTGTCGCCGCCTGCCCAAGGGACGTCTTGTGTCGAACCAGGCCGGCCGCTTCTGGTCGTAAACAAAGCCTGCTGTTCATCGATAATGGCCGAGTTACGGCGGGGCGAACTTGTGAGCTGATGTGCACTGTGACCAGGACTGGTCTTAAAGTCAGAACCGGATGTGGTTGAAGATCAAGTCTGACTGCACAGAGTCATGCGCCTTTCTTGCGATTGATCTTCCGTGTACCGTGAACGACCATAACTGTAGCTTTCACGTCGCGACAGTTGTACAGATCAAGTAAAAACAATAACACAAGGTTGAAGCATAACAGGTGTCAGACCTCCACAGGCACTGGGTAGGTAGGACGCGCGCGTGGTGCGCAGGTACTCGTCACAACGACTGATGTTCCACTGATCCGACTGATGTACATCGGGCCGCATTGATTTGTGGTGGTGTCAACTGAGGTGCGAACAATTCTTCAACTTGGATGAAGCAGGATCAAGACACGGTTGGGGATGAAGTCATCGTCCTCGACAAACCAAGCCACGTAGCGTTGTGTGAAAGACGAGGGCCCCTCGTCCTTGGCACTGCCCGGGATGGATGTTGTGGCTTTCGGTCTCCTTATGATTGAGCGCACGTTACCCACACACATTTTTGTGTTGTGGTTACAAGAGCCGAGAATGCGTGCAGCGCGATGCCTAGCTGACGGTGCGCCATCTGTTGTGTGTGCCCATTGCGTGCAGAGGGGACGCAGGCGTCACTTCAGACTCGGCGCAGGTGCTCTTACTGCGATGCCCCTACGCTAGCGGATTTAGGCACTGGGTAATGCCATTTATTTGGTTCATAATGGAACGGTGTTTCGCTTCCCTCCAGCAGTGCGATTTCATATAATAAATGCAGCTCACTGGGTTATTGCCTACTCGTCCGGAGCCGCAGTTTGGGATGGCTGCACCACGACGCAGTTGTGGTCGATTCTCCCCAAAATCCCAATAGTGAATCAATCAACATATGCATACAATAGCGCAGCCGGTGTTTCTGCTGGGAAAACCTCATGCGGTTCTCAACCTCCCAAACTGAAGTTCTTGAGAGCGATTTCATGTACTGCCACATTCTCGAAGCCTTCTGTTTTCCTTCGGTGTAGGCCACGATCTTAGGGTAGGCAACAAAATACGACAGTGGAAGCTGCAGTCCCACTGCGACCCCCGGTCACGGTACTGTGTAGCTACAAGGTGTGTGATGTTGTTATGCGTCTTTACTATTATGTTATGGCACGTATGAACTCTGCCCTCGCCAACGCAGGTGTTCGTGTAATCCCCTTCCTGCATCTTCTCTTACGCCACGGAAATACCTCGCTCGTCAGCCAAATGCCCAACTCCGCGCCCCTTGGCCTAGCTAGTGGAGCGTCTGCCATCCGTGTGTTGTGCAAAATATGAAGGTGTCGTGGAAGTCCACTAACTTTTGACGTCATAGGAGGGAACATGTCAGCCTTTTTCGCCAAAATTGCGGATTAGCGCAAATTAATTTCAGGTATTAATCCCAAATGACCAGTGTTGGGTGTGTAACGATTGTAAGCTGACAATGACAGCTAATCTGTTTGCACAGACCATTGACCTTTCCAAGATCATTCGAGGTTATTGATCCAACTGGACCTCAGATGTGCACTCTCACCTTACGAGTCACTGGCGTGAACTTGGACGCTGAAGCTGAATTGTACGGGTCATTTGTATGTGTGGATGCTAGAAGATGGCATTTAGAGCACTATTTATGAAGTTTCAGAAGCGAAGTAGACACGTATGCCACGTCTGACTCCAATTTATGGGTCTAAATGTAGAAAACCGCGCACATTTCGAACCATAATATATTGGGAAATGGTATTATGACGGTGTCAAGTGTGTATATCCTGCCATGTTTCCACCTGTAATGATCACAAATGAAAATTGTCGATTTTTTTTGTTGGCAAATTGACGTTTCACCTAACCTGGGAAGTCAACCAACGACTAAAATTATCGAATGAGGTGTCAATCGTGAGATCTCATCACATGCAATACACGTCGGTTTTTCTTCCATGTCCGGGCACTGCTCGTCTGGGATCGCAATAACAGTCATACCCCGCTACCTGCACTGGGGAAAGTGACCAAATGCCCTGCATCCGGGAGGGTTAAGTGTTGCCGGGTCGTCCAAAGCGAAGACCCAACAGTTAGAGGCATGCCTCTTGTTTCGGACCTTGCGACTGATGAGGCGCCTCCCCACCCTGTCACTACGCCTGCGCTGACACGTGATGCGGCCCGCCGCAGGACCAGTACAAGTTCGTGTACGACACGCTGGAGGAGTTCGTCACCTGCGGCTACTCGTCGTTCCCCGTGTCCGAGCTGTCGCAGCGGCTGCGCGAGAAGGCGGCCAAGGGTGCCGACAAGATGAGCGAGTACCAGCGCGAGTTCAACCAGATCTGCCGTCAGGTGCCCAAGTTCACCATCGGCGACTGCGCCGGCGGCCACCGCGCCGACAATCGCCACAAGAACCGAGACGTCATGATCGTGCCTCGTGAGTACCGCGCCGACAACCTGCACAGTGACAGGGACGTCATGATCGTGCCTCGTGAGTACCGCGCCGACAATCGGCACAATAACCGGGACGTCATGATCGTGCCTCGTGAGTACCGCGCCGACAACCTGCACAGTGACAGGGACGTCATGATCGTGCCTCGTGAGTACCGCACCGACAATCGCCACAATAACCGAGACGTCATGATCGTGCCTCGTGAGTACCGCACCGACAATCGCCACAATAACCGGGACGTCATGATCGTGCCTCGTGAGTACCGCGCCGACAATCGCCACAATAACCGGGACGTCATGATCTGCCTCGTGAGTACCGCGCCGACAACCTGCACAATAGCCGGGACATCATGATCGTGCCTCATGGGTACCGCGCTGACAACCGGCACAATAACCGGGACGTCATGATCGTGCCTCGTGAGTACCGCGCCGACAACCTGCACAGTGACAGGGACGTCATGATCGTGCCTCGTGAGTACCGCACCGACAATCGCCACAATAACCGAGACGTCATGATCGTGCCTCGTGAGTACCGCACCGACAATCGGCACAATAACCGGGACATCATGATCGTGCCTCGTGGGTACCGCGCTGACAACCGGCACAATAACCGGGACGTCATGATCGTGCCTCGTGGGTACCGCGCCGACAATCGGCACAATAACCGGGACGTCATGATCGTGCCTCGTGGGTACCGCGTCGACAATCGCCACAATAACCGGGACGTCATGATCTGCCTCGTGAGTACCGCGCCGACAATCGGCACAATAACCGGGACGTCATGATCGTGCCTCGTGGGTACCGCGCTGACAACCGGCACAATAACCGGGACATCATGATCGTGCCTCATGGGTACCGCGCTGACAACCGGCACAATAGCCGGGACGTCATGATCGTGCCTCATGGGTACCGCGCTGACAACCGGCACAATAACCGGGACGTCATGATCGTGCCTCGTGGGTACCGCGCTGACAACCGGCACAATAACCGGGACGTCATGATCGTGCCTCGTGGGTACCGCGCTGACAACCGGCACAATAACCGGGACGTCATGATCGTGCCTCGTGGGTACCGCGCCGACAATCGGCACAATAACCGGGACGTCATGATCGTGCCTCGTGGGTACCGCGTCGACAATCGCCACAATAACCGGGACGTCATGATCTGCCTCGTGAGTACCGCGCCGACAATCGGCA
Organism: Imbricaverruca yamaguchii; assembly: GCA_034440575.1. Lineage (NCBI taxonomy): Eukaryota > Metazoa > Arthropoda > Thecostraca > Neoverrucidae > Imbricaverruca > Imbricaverruca yamaguchii. Next base: position 919,881 of record JAOTOL010001509.1, on the reverse strand, counting down.
CAATAACCGGGACGTCATGATCGTGCCTCGTGGGTACCGCGCTGACAACCGGCACAATAACCGGGACGTCATGATCGTGCCTCGTGGGTACCGCGCTGACAACCGGAACAATAACCGGGACGTCATGATCGCGCCCGTGGGTGTCCGGCAACGGCAGCGGACAGGCCGTCGGGCCGGCGTCCACCGTCAAATGGAGTCGGTTCGCTATCCACTGTCCCGCTTGTCGACTGGCCACCAGACCGTCAGCTCGCTATCCGCCGAACCCCGGTCCACTGTGTATAGGGGCGTCAGTCCACCCGTCCACCTGTATATAGCGGTCCACCCATCCACCTGTATATAACGATCCTCCAGCCCATCTGTCTATAACGGTCTATCCGTCCACCCGTCCACCTGTCCATAGCGGTCAACCCGTCCACCTGTCTATAGCGATTCTTTGGTCCACCCGCCCACCTGTCTAGTGGTCCAGCTATCCACCCCTCCACCGAAGAGCCGGTCCACCTGCACACCCATCCACGTGTTCATACGTCAGTCCGGCGCATCTCCGAGCCCATTATTCGGTCAGTCCACCCTGTCATCGCGCCTTCGTCAACTATGACAGGCATCAGTCCACACGTCCACGGGGAAGCCAGTCACCGCCCATACTTCCCCGCCAAACCGGCCGCCCGCATGCACCCGAGCCATTCGGCCTGCCCAGCCCACACCTGTTCCTGTGTATTGGCCACCAGTCCCACTGGGAGGTGCATCGGCAGAACTATCACGCGATTCGTCCGCCCTTCCCTTCACTTCTCCGCCCGCCAAATTACCGCACTGGCCATCATACACCATCATGCACCAACTGCCTGGTCTTTCAGATAAGCACGTTTTCTCACTGAATTTAACCCGGATAAGCGTGAAGACTGTGATCTTCCGTAGTCGACACGCTCATAAGTCCAAATAAGCAACAACCATTATTATATCATTCTACTAGTCTCGATTGTTCCACTTCAGTATGTTTCCCCGTTGGATAGCCATCGCTGATCGATGGTGTGTACTTCAAGAATGATAATTTTATCGTGTTTGGGGCGTGAAGGGAGAGATCATTGAGAGATGCAACAGTTAGGAAAAAGCTCTGAATGATTATGTTCAGTTATGTTTGTGACGTTTTGAAGATATCGCCGGTCACGATGACAGCTTCTGAATCAAAGCTGGCCCAATATGAACAAACACTTGTTCTAATACTGCGATTTTAATACCTGGGAAAGGATCGATCGACACATGTGGCGCATTAGTTCGGAGAGTCCCCCCTCCCCGCACGCGCTCGTCCGGTGTGCTCTTCTGTAGCCACGGACGGTGTACCCACCGTCTGTCATGCTTCGTACTGATTAAGCAACACCGCTCTGTTTCAGCCGACAACTTTCGACCGTACTTGACGTCATTCCAAGGCACCAGCGCCACCGACTATATCAACGCCGTTTTTGTTGACGTAAGTGCAGGGGCCCGGGCGACGCCCAGCTGTGCCACCTGGTGGACGGCAGGACTGTGTGCACGGGTCGGCCGGCTCCAATAGGGACATCTGTGTAGGCCGGCCGGCTCCGGTAGGGACATCTGTGTAGGCCGGCCGGCTCCAATAGGGACATCTGTGTAGGCCGGCTGGCTCCAATAGGGACATCTGTGTAGGCCGGCCGGCTCCAATAGGGACATCTGTGTAGGCCGGCCGGCTCCAATAGGGACATCTGTGTAGGCCGGCCGGCTCCAATAGGAACATCTGTGTAGGCCGGCCGGCTCCGATATGGCTGTCTGTGTGGCCCGGCCGGCTCCGATAAGGCTGTCAGTATGGCCAGGCCGGCTCCGGCAGGGCTGTCTGTGTGGCCAGACCGGCTCCAGTAGGGCTGTCTGTATGGCCCGGCCGGCTCCGGTAGGGCTATCTGTATGGCCCAGCCTGCTCAGATAAGGCTGTCTGTGTGGCACGGCCGGCTCCGTAGGCCTGTCTGTGTGGCACGGCCGGCTCCGACAAGGCTGTCTGTATGGCCCGGCCGGCTCCGGTAGGCCTGTCTGTGTGGTCCGGCCGGCTCCGGTAGGCCTGTCTCTGTGGCACGGCCGGCTCCGACAAGGCTGTCTGTATGGCCCGGCCGGCTCCGGTAGGCCTTCCTGTGTGGCCCGGCCGGCTCCGGTAGGGCCTGTGCGAACCTGACGCTCGACATTAACATGGAGGCGGCCAGCGTCACGCCTGTCGGCGTCCGTCGGGAAATGAGCCGGTGACTGCGGCCACCAGAAATGTTAGCGATGCTGCCGCTCCTCTCACAGACATTAATTTGTGGCAGTCGTTAATTTGTCTGCCGCCAAGACTTGGCCGTCCAGGCTGCGTTTCACTGGGGGATGCCAATGTCGGGGAGACCACCACAGGGGTGCTGCACGATTTACTTGATAATGTGTATTGGGCCGTCACAATGTTTACCGTTCCCGTGCGTTTTTGTCAAGCTGCAGACTACTTCGGTGGATTGTTGAGGCATATAATTGTACCTTGTCTTTTGTTCGCGGGTTTTAACCGCCTTCTTTCTTTCAGCATTCTTCCCCTGCTTTCAGCATTCTTTCAACATTCTTCGCCAGCATTCTAGCATTGTCACGATAGGGTTTTTAATGGCTCGTATCCCAATTTGTTCTGCATATTCTCATTTTTATAACCAAAGGCATATAACATTGAGGAAATTAATCGAAAGGAAAGTAAACACGGAGAAATACAACATCAAGAACCACGAGTCTGCGGTATGACTTCCTATTCGCCAGGTAGCTGTAGAAATTAGTCGCAATAAGTATTCCACTACATTTTCAGATACTGCTGATGTATCCCACAAAAGTCTTCACCTCATTGTTACAGATCGAAGTAGAGTAGCATAGATAGAGCAAATAGCTTAACCGTAGTTTGTGGGTGGCTTGATTTTGCATTTGACTGATCCACCTGTTTGTTTTTGCTGTTTTTGCATTTGACTGATCCACAGGTGGCACAAATGACATGTGCTGTATCACTGTATGATCTACCTCCTGTTTTTCCAATCTATCTCTAACTTTTGTCTATTGTCATCCTCGTTTGAATAATTCCTGCTAACCAATTTCTAAACTTACTTTCGTTTTTCTGGTGATCAATAACCATTCTACTTGTACTTTTTCCACTAATTTCGCTTCTGTGATGCATTGCTTTCTGTCGTCTATATTCGCTGATTCTACTAAAACAATTTCTATTTTTGCTCAGTGTCCCAAAATTGATCGCTATCCGTGGAATTGATATCCATGCAAAATTAATTCTGTAATGCATTCTTCTCGACGGTCATGGGAAATTATCTGCTTTAACTTGGACGCATTTATCCCCACTATGAAGCTTACGACAGCATTAATGTGAACTTGAAATTGGCTATGACATGGTCCCTGTATCTTCAATTAGTCACACACTCGATTCATGTCAGAAATATGATGTTTGTATCGTTACGATTTTATTGGGCGTCTTCGTATTACTGAATCTTCTTCAATAATCTTCAATATTCAGTAATATTGGGCGTCTTCAGTAATACAAAATGCTTCATTGAAGCATTTTGCATTTTCCTCAAGATCAGCCACCAGAACTTCTATGATTTTATTTTATGAAGGTGCACTGCTGTTGTGCAACCAATTCACTGATAATTATTTACTCCTTCACTACACTTCGTAAAGCATTCGACATTACTGCACCGCCCTGGCAAAGGTTGCATTTTGGGACACTGCTGTGGCGTGTGGCGCCGGACGGCACGGTAAGGCCAGGTAGGGCTGGCCACGTGTTGTATCGTCCGACGCCTCCGTGTGGGGAAGCGCGCGCGCGCGAGCCGACCGCGCCTCGCTGACGCCGCAGCCAACTTGCAGGAGTACAACCGGGCCCGCGAGTACATAGTCACCGAGTGGCCGCTCACCTCTACACAGAGCGACTTCTGGAGCCTCGTCTACGACCACGACTGTAACTCGATAGTGGTGCTGGCCACGCCCGGCGACGGCTCGGTAAGCGCGCCGCCCGCTCATCGGCCCGCCTGTTGCAGGGCTACACGCACCCGCGCGAGTACATCGTCACTGAGTGGGTGATGCCGTCCACCGTGGTCGACTTCTGGTCGATGGTGTACGACCACGACTGCAACTCCGTGGTGGTGCTCTGTAACCCAGAGCGCTCGCCGGTCAGTCGCGGCCCCACGGCGGGCTCGCGCTTGCGCTTGTGTCACCCCGACCCTGACCGAGCTCCGTGGCGAGACCTTGACCTGACCTGACCTCACGTGACTACGCCTGATCTGACCTAACCTGACCTGACCACGCCTGACCTGACCTGACCTGATCTGGCTCGACCTGACCTGACCTGACATCGCCTGACCTGACCTCGTCTGACCTGACCTGACATCATCTTACCTCACCTCACCCATCTAATCTGACCTTATATGACCTGACCTGACCTGACCTGACCTAGCCTGACCTGACCTGATCAACATCGCCTGACCTGAACTGACCTGACCACGCCTGACCTCGCCTGACCTGACCTAACCACGCCTGACCTGACCTCACCTCATCTGATGACCCCTAACTTCACCTGACCTCGCCTGACCTGACCTGACCGGCCGCGGCGGTAAACATGGCACCCGTGGTCGGACCGTCAGCGGCGGCGACTCCCTCCGCAGCACCCATCCTGGCGTCTGTAGAGCGCTCCGGTCGCTGTGACGGGTGAGCGTTCCAACCACCTGTCCGTGTGCCGACCACCATGTCGCTGACTGGGAAATGTGCTGGACGCTGAGGCATGATTACGCCCTGCGGAGCTCCACTGCGTGCAGTTGCGCTCTTAACTGAGCGTTTGTTTGTGCATTTTTGCATTAGCGTGCGTGTTATTTTGCGTTACTCTGATGCGTTGTGACTAGATGCTTCCGTTTTTCGTCACATTTGCACCGAGTGGTTTGGTACTTGTTTTGGTGGCACAGCTCGTATCTCGTTTACATATTCGCTCATGTAGTCGTCGGTATGAAGATGTAAATATATATATATATATATATATATATATATATATATATATATATATATATATATATATATGTATATATATATCTGGTTCATAACTGGATGAATGTTACGTAATAACTATTTCGATCATATGTCGTCGAAATTCACAGATGAGCGAATTTCGACGCCATGCGTTTGATGCAGACGCGGATCACCGGCTTAAATGGGGTGGCATTTCACTGATGCGGTCTCCAGATCGTCACCACGCATCCCATGCGCTGTTGTGGTGCCGTGCACAGACAACATTTTCCAATGTGGCTGTATTCACACGCATAGCATAAATGTATTTGGGTTTTGTGGGCGTATATTCCGCATTGCAGTTGTTCATTTGTATGTAGTTTGCAGTCGTTTTCGTTTAGACGTAGACTTTTACATTTTGGTATCGTTTTCCTTTTGGTACGGGACGTATTACCCTCTCCGTCGCTCAGTGTGTACTGAGCCTAATATAGTGATGCACCATGCAACCTGTCGCTAGCGTGCTGCAATGCGGACCGAGTGTGGACGATCTGTGGAAATGACTGACACCCATGCAGCTTGTGTATTTGATAATTTGCTTGGCGAACGAGCAGTTTGGATTAATTGCGTGATATACTTGGCAGTGTGATGTGTGATTTGTCAGTTCCAACAAGACAATAGTTTCAACGTAGGGTATGTGACCTTTCCGCTAGCATGTCACGACTTCGCAGTGTTCATAGCAACGATGGCCCGCGGCATGGTGTGGGAAGTCAGAGTTGCTTGACTGAAATACGGCATTATTTAGGACGGTACGGCGCTGCACTAGCTATGAACGCTTGCGGCGCAAATCTTGCTCCGTCTGTGGAGAACTGTCCATGCAATGGCAACAGTGGCATCACCGAATGCCTCCATGTTTGCGTGTTGAATGTGATCTCGTGTCCGGATGATCTGCTCTGCTATTGGCACCTTTGGCTCCAAAGGCCGGCCCCATCGCCGACGGCAATTGGCTTTGTGAATAATCTGCAATGGAAGCCGGTGTGACAGCATTGCCCATAGAAAAGTGAATGTTGATCGCCATGGCCATCGCCATACCATAGGCCAGACCACAATTGCAGAAAATGTGTTTTAGCATATTTGCAATGAAATGCAATTTCTTTCCTCTGCCACGATGTGTCATTTTCATCTACCAGAGCAGGCCATATAGGTGCTTAGGATATATCTTGCGAACGTTTTATTCAAAGACGCATGCTGCCCTCAAACTCAGTATTCCAGTGTACCCAGCGAGTGGAATGCGTATCGTAATCTTACCAGGTTCGTCAATGTGCTTTTAATATTAAATGGCGCTTAATTGACTGCGATGTGGAGTCCTGCTCTATTTGGATTATATTAAATATATAGCTGTAGTTGTTGGTGCGCTTTCTGCCATGATAATAATCATCTCTGACGTTGTTTATCGATCTCATGTGAAGGAAGAAGCTAGTTATGCTGTCATGTGTAGTGCGCACTTCTTTGCAACGCTATGTAAGTTAGAACAGGTTTTTTTTTGTCTTATTCGCTTCCACGCTGAAGGATTGCCCCGTGCAGTCATGCCAGTGGCGGACTGGTAGCCTGATGCTGTCGCGTGGCTGGCGTTGGCGCTGCTGTTTTGTGTGGAGACCGCACAATTACCATGCGGGTGGTTAGTGGTGTGACGCTCGCTTAGCTGCAGGAAACTGTGATGGCAGCATCGTTCACCACCCACTGTGGCGTGCCTGACGGGGTCGTGACCTTTCAGAGCTTCCCTCACTTCTGGCCGGAGAACACGCGCTCCAAGAAATACGGCAACGTGTTCACGGTGGAGCACATCTCCCACCAGCACTATCCCAACATCAAGTCGTGGCTGTTCAAGATCAGCAAGAAGGTAGGCCGCCTCCGTCCACGGCCAACTCAGCGGGCTGAAGCATAACGTCGCTGCTGTGCGGGCTTTTCTGAGACTGTATAAGTTTGTGTCTGTGTGTTTTGACCTTGGCGTAGTCATAGTGTCGTACCTTCGACTGTAGATTCAGCTATAGCGTTGTTTACATTGCTTCCACGCTAATGTTTGGTTGTCGACTCGGCGTACTAATTTGACTTTGTCGTTTGTCTACTCAGCTGCTTGGCATGCCAAGTGTGCTCATTTTGCTTCTTTTTTGTGTTGTTTTCGTTCCGAAGCCCTTTGAGTTCAGCTGCATGCTGTTACTCCCCGGCCAACCTTGCTGTGCAACTCCCCGTGTGGCACCGCATGCCTGATTCCACACCACCTATATGCCATGGGCTCACCCCGTTCTTCTTCGTACCATTAGACAGCGCCACACCACAAGAGCTTAGCGACCAATGTCGACCACCAGCCATCGTCGTAGGTGAGAAGTGTTACAAGTTAGGAAAGCGCAGCATAAAAAGGAGCAAAACAAGCCAGAACAGGGCACATATAGGTAAAGGCGAAACACTGGGACGTATGTGGCGGAGGACACAGAGGTAAGGAAGGAGGCTTGTGAAGTATGGGTCGCATGTAAGGCCATTGACCGAGGTGAGGATAAGGTCACATCTGGTGCGTTCCACGACATATGGACCAAAAGGCTTCAAATTTTCCACCCCTTAAATTTGTATTTGGACCATAATTGGTTTACAGGATAGTCCTGTGCTCTGAACATGCCTGAACAAGTTTTAGCCAGGTCCGACGAACGATTTCGGAGTTATGGCCTTCGGCAGTATTTTAGGTCACACAGCAAGGGTATATTTGGCGATAGATATACCATCGATCATGAAGAGTAAGCGTGCATATTATGCATCTTTGTGAAAAAAATGATTAAAGAGAACAGATCTGTGATTACTACCAACATATTGACACTGGGCACGTTTCACCATATCGGACATATATGAAAAGAAAGCTTTTGTTTTCCTTGGCCAGCGAAATCATACCCACTTTTACTTCCGCCGTCAAATTTGTCAATTTCGATGGGCTGGGGGTAGCGGAAGGTTGATGGGTGGCCAAGTGCTATCAGTGACTCAACAGGAGAAGGATTTAGGTGTTATTCTAAACACAAAACTGGGGGCATCAGAACAGACCAAGGAAGCCAGGAAGAAGGCACTGAGAATGCTCGGGGCAATAAATATGAATGTATCATACAGAAGTGAGGAAGTGATCAGGAAGCTTTACTGTGCATACGTCAGGCCACATTTGGAATACTGCATCCAAGCTTGGTCTCCTAGCTATGAAAAAGATTGTTGGCTTTTAGAAAGAGTACAAAAGAGGGCTACAAAAATGGTTAATGGCATAAGCAACCTGGCATATGAGGAAATATTGAAGAAATCGAATATGTCTTCACTTAGATATAGAAGGCTGAGAGGAGATCTCATCGAGGTCTTTAAATTTGTCCATGGTCTGGAGAGGGGATACCTTGGGGAAATGTTTGAATTTAACAGAAATGATGCAATTAGAGGTCATAAATTCAAAATTAAAGTTAACCACAGCAGAACAAGGTTAAGGCAAACTTTCTTCACCAACAGGGTAGTAGAGCACTGGAACCAGCTGCCAGAAAACATCGTCAGTAGCAGCACATTCAACATCTTTAAAAACAGCATAGACAATCATTATAAGAATAGAGGGCTTGCTTTTCAGTATTACAGGGAGGGTTGATTGACAGATTTGGTGGGCAACTGGTTCAGTGTACAGAGTGCAACCAAGAAGGGCCCTTGTGGCTCATAGTTGCACTAATCTTTTATGTCTATGTCTTTATGTTACGAGGTCACAAGGTCACGAGGTCATAGGTCAAAATGCAGATATTTGATTTCGGAAATGTTTCAGTTTATCTTTTTCTTCTGAATTTATATCATGTGCCACCCTTTCCGCTTATTATTTATGAGATATCCATCGTCAAACCAACCCATATTATTTTACCTAAGGATATTGCCTGAGACTATAGCTCAAAAATCGTTGGCCCAATCGGTCTGAAATCTGCACAGACGTATACAGAGCCAAAGACTATCACGTCAACAAATTTTGGTCTCAATAAAAAATGATGGGGTGTGCAATGCAATGCAATTATAGGGTGTTGCAGGTGCATTAGTCGATCTATCGTGGAACGCATCCGATGTGAAAGGAGTTGTGAGGTGAAGCATATGGTGTGCTAGGACATAGTTTGTTCAACCAGATGTTAATGAACGTTTATTTAGACCGTGTTGTTTTCGGAATTTTCATCATCATGCTTACGTCGGCTGTGTTCGTGCAGGTTGATGTAGAAGCTCGATCTGTTATTTATGTACGCTTCGGTCTCCCGAAAATAGTGGTTCTGGCTGCGCATCATCGGTATGGCTCTCCAAATGCCACAATAGTATATCTTCACCCAAGAAAGCTTTTCGGCGCCAGTATTGACAACGGCTCACACACCCGTGGCCGCTAATGATCATAAAACTGGTCGAAGCGCCCGTAAACCCAAATAACTAACGACGCAAATTGTCATGCGGCTTCGCAAATTGTTCATCTGATTTCGTAAGATCCGGCAGATCCTGTATATCTGATGCCCATGTGGCGCGAGAGATTGTGTTACCAGGTTCCCATGTGGCCCTATAGTAGATCGGCGATAAGCGTGCGTGGCGCGCCAGGTGTCTGGATCTGACGCTGCTGTGTGACCCGGCAGATTGTCTCGCTGACCGAGCTGATGGCAGGCGTCAAGGCCGAGACGAAGACGTGCCAGCTGTTCCAGCTGACGTGCTGGCCATCCTCGCACACGGTGCCCACCTCCACCAACGCGCTGGTGGAGCTGATGAACATGGTGGAGCGGTGGCGGCAGCGCTCCGGCTACGGTCCCGTCGTCGTCGTCTCTCCGTGAGTCAGCACCGGCGCCGGCACCACTTGGCGAGATGTGGATGTGGGGAGGAGCTGGGCTGGCTTCCCGGTAATACGAACCTGTTATGTTGAGTCGGTATGCATGCTTACATTTTTTTAATGAATGCGTGTAGTACTTCAGGAGTCGTATTATTTATTGTGCTAACTTGATCTAGTCCACATTATAGTCGTGGATGTGAGTGCATGCCTATACTGCATTAATTTATCAGCCTTATCTTCCCCTATTATCCCATTCCGTAAGTTTCCCCCGATCTCGTTAGTTTATTGAGCTCTCGTTTTAATGCTTAGCCTCAATATTTATTTAGCCACGGCCTTATAACTTTTGTGATCGTCGATTTCAGCTCGTCTTGGTTTGTAGACATCGCCTACAAACCGAATCGCTTTGTTGGTGATTATCAAGAAATAAAATGAAAGTCACTTGGTCGCCTCACGGCTGGTCAGCTCACGAATAGGAGGCCACCATATAGAATATGCTCTGCTTCGATGTGCGGCCAACCGCAGTCCGCTGGATCACCATATCATTACTTGGGTCGGGTCGAACTGGTATCAGGGGAACGTCTACCTTTGTCGGTGCCGTAACAGAAGCGCTTGGTGAAGTTCAGACGAAAGCTTCTAGAAACGAAAATGTTTTATCTTTCTGCGGTTACTGGCGGTTCCTTGAGGTGGGCTTTGTCACGCGCATGCAATTGTAGGGGTTTGTGCCATTTACATGCTGAGCAATCCGCGTGCTCGCGATCTACCTCATGTGGAACTCGCACTATTAGCCGCATCGTGACACCAGATCTGGCTCATTCGGTCCACACTTACCTCGTTTGCATGAGCAATATTTTCGTCCGTCTTCCTAATCGCATCGTATTCTGGCGGTTCGCTGCTTATGGAAGCTGAGTAGTTGACGCTTGCGTTCGCCGTGCCTGTGACTTGGTTTATCTGCCAGGGCATCCTCTCAGCGTCCGTAACCGCCCACTGGATGGTTGCGTGGCAGAAACTGTGATGCAGTGGCAGTTGGTGTGACTGTGTTGTGTGGCAGAAACCATGATGCAGCGGCGGTCGGTGTGTCTGTTGTGTGTACCAGAGGCCGTGGTGTAGTGGCGGTTGGTATAACTGTGTTGTGTGGCAGAAGCCGTGATGCAATGGCGGTCGGTGTGACGGCGTTTTGTGCGACAGAGATGGCCAGTGTCGGGCGGGCGTGTACTGCGCCGCGAACGCCTGCATCGAGCAGGTGATCCAGCACAGCGAGGTGGACGTGTTTCAGGCGGTGAAAACGGTCCGCCGCCACCGACCTCAGCTCATCTCCAACATGGTGAGAGACCGTCGTCTGGACTGACTTTGAGACGGCGCGGCCGCGACTGGCGGGACCGGTGGCCACGCAACCTACTCGCGCTGTATAGATATAGACATGTGTACGCCCGTAGGTTTCGTGTCGGTTGATCACTGTGCTGGGAAGTCCTCCGTTAAATAACTGGGTAGCGCTGGGTGGATGTAGGTTGGCTTATGCGCATCTTTTGCCGCTGTCAGCAATGCGCCATGGCGTTGCTACAAGCATGCATGGGAAATGATTGTGTGTGCGTGTCTGTTTCAGCATGAGTACAAGTACTGCTACGATCTGGTGCTCCATTACGTCCTGCACTATCTGAACCAAGAGAATGATGGCCACTAGCGACGAGTTGAACCGACGGTCGACGTCACCGGTGGTGTTGCTGACGCCACCGGTGATTGGACGAAGCGGACAACCGCGACCTTGCGTAGACGGCACATTCAGCTGAAAAAAACAGTGGCGATACTGTCGAATATCTGACACTGACGTCACCGGAGGAGCCAGAAGACCGGCCGGCACCACCGGCGTGGTAATTGAGACGCCGCTAATTAGTGAACTGCGTTGTACAGCAGGTGGTACTCCACACAACTGCGAAAGCACCCGCGACTCGCAGGCGCCCGACGGTGCGGCTTGGACACACTCCATGCCTGGAGCTGGGGAGGGAAATTCTGGACAGGCGGGACGGAGGGGGTATCATTGACTTCGTAATGTACATTATATAATATTATTGATGCGCCGGCGCAGGCTGTGTCAAAGTGTCCGTTCGTTTGTATGCTATCGCTGTTGGACGCGTCCGAAGTTTATGCTCCCACGTGAGCTTGGCGGATGTGTACCTTGTTGGGTGCAGTGTTTATCTCTCACATTGTCAGCTGGTGATGTGCCGTGCGGTTGACAGCCAGTACGGCGCCCCACCGACACAGGCGGCCGCTTACGTCTGGTGGCGAAAGCCGGCCCGTCGCTTCTGCAGTGCTCTGTCGATATAGCTTGGCAGGCAGAGATGGCCCGTGAGAAGAGCAGACACGAGAGTGTGGCGTGTCGTGCCTCGCCCGGCGCAAACGTGCTGCTGACGCGCCCGGCTATCTGTACGGAACACCAGCCGGCGCTGGTCATGACTGGTGATCAGGCAGCTGGGCGTAGCTAGAGACAGACGAGGACACGTAACCTCTGCATACATTATACACGCGCGTTAATATTCGATTGACATCTATGATGCATTACATGCAGCTCGATCTTGTGGATAACTTGTGATAGGCGACTGGTGCGTGATTGGCATCGAGCTCGCGGCACACCATGAATGAACTCGCCGTTCTGCCCAAGGCTCCCGTGTGGGGCAGAAGGCGTTGCGTCCAGGTGTTCTCCACTAGCTACGCCTGGAGAACCCATCCAGAGTGCGCTCGTGCTTCTCTGTCGCGTCGCCGCCATCGTGGCAGTGTCGTACGCCGTGTATTTTAAGATACTACACTACTGGCGATTCCGTCGAATCGCACCACCGCCGCTGAATGTAGAGATCTGGAACCGGTCGGCAGATCCCGAGACACGACCGCATGAGGTGCACTCGCCGGCGGTCATCGGCGTACAGGGAGTGGTCTGGGCTAGATGCGAACCACCGGTCAATGGGCCGAAGGACCGTTTGGTGCCGTTTTGTACAGCGAATACAATGTTGCCGATGTTGGGTGCTTTCCTTCCTTGTTGCAGGCATTTTCCAAGCCAGTGGCTGGATTATAAAAGGAAAACTTATTATGAACGCTGGTCCTGACAAGAACATGCAGCAGCACGTGAGAAAAGCAACGGACTTGTCAAGCGTAGAGAAGCTTGTTTAAATATGCACTTTACTTACCTAATCGAAGCATCATTCGCATACATACGTATTGGGATAATAGCCTTACACCTCATACCACTTCTCTGCCTTAAAACATGATGAATATATTCACAAATGATCAGCACGTTTGCCACCGAGGCGAGTCAGCTGCGTCCGATCGCACCCATGCTTGCTTTGGCAACAAATCCTCTAAACAGGAGAAAGAGCTACTCTTGTAAGCCAAACCCAGTCGAAACCTGACTACGGCCACGTAACGAAACCACGACAAAGTAGCGGCGCGACTACTCTACGTACACGGTCACCGGTCAAGCCGGTAGTAACACGATGCGAGAGATCACACCGTTCGGCTTTCGGTGACGATGCGATGTAAAAAAGGACGACCAGGACTAGCTGTCAGCAATCGTCTTGTCTCGGTCTCGAGCGAGCGACTTCGTACCATCCATCCGACCATCCGACAAATCCGCTCGGCACGATGCGTCGCGACAGCGCGATCACGAAGTAGCCCTGGCCACGGAAGGCGAAGCACTCGCCGGGACTCATGTGTGGCTGTGGACGAGCGGTGGCGCAGTCAGCGAACCCACCCGACGCGGCCAGACTCGCCGAGACCGTTCATGCTTTGGGGCTTCGGGGGCGCTTCAACCATCGGAAGTGTGATTGGGCACATGACATTGCTGTCAGGCTCAGGACGCTGCTGTCAGACCCGGGTGTCAGGCTGCACTCGCTCCGGTGGCGAGCGAACAGAAGACGTAAGACCATGCTAGGACTCATGACACCGTGGACGGAGTCTGGTGCCTGTCGTGATCGGGCCGCACAGGCGGTAGTGAAACACACGATGTTGTCAATCTTCGCAAACCAGATTTTGAACGACGTCTGCTTAGCGACTGGGTGAGTTACGAACGAACTTCCCAATCTGGGATTTGGTGCAAAACGCAGACAAACGGAAACACTGCTTCTACTCCCTCCACAGGAACTTTTTAATAATAGGAATCTGTCACTAATAGCCGGCGCCACCAGCCCTCCCATGACAGCTCAGTAGACGCCGAGACCGGTCGGGGTGGCAAATCGCGAACGAGGCTTCGATTTCATCGAACACCGCCAATAGAATGTCATATATAGCCCAGTATTGTATCCCGACCTATCATCCACAACACAATCACTAAAACACGGGTACGCAACACAAGCAACTTCAAATTTGACCTGTGCGCCCTACATAGTTGAGACCATGTTGCAAAAACGTTCCGTGTTGGTAGGCCCTTTTTCTGCAGCGTGTCTCAGAACACACCTGAACGACAATGCGTGGATTGTTGGACGGGTACCAGAGAGGGATGCCCAGCACGGATATCCGCGTCGACTTTATGTTGTACGACTCGGTGCAGCGTGTGTTGATGATGCTGCCACCTGCCGACTCGAGCGCGTAGTCGAACTTGCCAGTCTTGTCGGCGTCGTACAGCGCCACCGTCTGCCGGGCGATCGCCATCACGTCGTCCCTGCTGACGCCGCCCACGGCCGCCACCGCCGCTGCCGAGTCTGACGTCAGGTCTGTGGACAGTGGACGGAGTCCGACGTCAGGTCTGTCGACAGGGCCGTGTCGGGCCGGTGAAGGGGGCGGGGTCATCCGGTACTGTGCGGCGACAGGGTGATGTCTGGGTCGCAGACAGGAAGAACTCTCTGCCACCGTCAGCTATATGAACCACTTATATGCCCCGTAAGTACATAATATATAAATAGGAGTGCATGCCCAGTGAGTACATATAGATAAATGCAACAATCGTACTTCGTTCCCTGAAAATCGCAAGAATGTTATCCAGTCATGTAAACATGACACAACTCACACAGTACAAGACAGATCACATCCCATCTTCCGCTAACGTAAGTTCGAGACAGAGTACCACCTGTTCGAAGATTTGACCGATACATTATCGATCTTGTTGGATGGTGGCAGCGCTATTACCCACCTTGTTTGACGGTGGCCGCGCTGCTACCCGAAGTGTTTGATGGTGGCCGCCTCACTACCTGCCGTGCTTGATGGTGGCCGCGCTGCTACCCACCTTGTTTGACGGTGGCCGCGCTGCTACCCGAAGTGTTTGATGGTGGCCGCCTCACTACCTGCCGTGCTTGATGGTGGCCGCGCTGCTACCCACCTTGTTTGATAGTGGCCGCGTTACTACCCTTCGTGTTTGATGGTGGCCGCGTTACTACCCGCCATGTTTCATGGTGGTCGCGCTGCTACCCGAAGTGTTTGATGGTGGCCGCGTTACTACCCACCGTGTTTGATGGTGGCCGCGTTGCTACCCACCGTGTTTGATGGTGGTCGCGTACACCTTAAGCCGGTCGTCCAGCTGTTGTTCCATGTCTCGCAGTCTTTGGCTGAGCAGGCCGCTCCAGTCGGGGTCAGTTCGGTTACAGCACGATCGGATCTGTTTCAGACTCTCCTGCACCACACATAAAGACATAAAGACATAAAGACATAAAAGACTAGTGCAACTATGAGCCACAAGGGCCCTTCTCGGTTTCACTCTGTACACTGAACCAGTTGCCCACCAAAACTGTCAATCAGCCCTCCCTGTAATACTGAAAAGCAAGCCCTATATTCTTATAATGATTGTCTATGCTGTTTTTAAAGATGTTCAATGTGCTGCTACTGACGATGTTTTCTGGCAGCTGGTTCCAGTGTTCCACTACCCTGTTGGTGAAGAAAGTTTGCCTTAACCTTGTTCTGCTGTGGTTAACTTTAATTTTGAATTTATGACCTCTAATTGGATCATTTCTGTTAAATTCAAACATTTCCCCAAGGTATCCCCTCTCCAGACCATTGACAAATTTAAAGACCTCGATGAGATCTCCTCTCAGCCTTCTATATCTAAGTGAAAACATATTCAATTTCTTCAATCTTTCCTCATATGCCAGGTTGCTTATGCCATTAACCATTTTTGTAGCCCTCTTTTGTACTCTCTCTAAAAGCCAACAATCTTTTTCATAGCTAGGAGACCAAGCTTGGATGCAGTATTCCAAATGTGGTCTGACGTATGCACAGTAAAGCTTCCTGATCACTTCCTCACTTCTGTATGATACATTCCTATTTATTTCCCCGAGCATTCTCAGTGCCTTCTTCCTGGCTTCCTTGGTCTGTTCTGATGCCCCCAGTTTTGTGTTTAGAATAACACCTAAATCCTTCTCCTGTTGAGTCACTGATAGCACTTGGCCACCCATCAAGTATGGAGCCTTGATATGCTGCTTACCTACATGCATGATTTTGCACTTATCAAAGTTAAATTTCATTTGCTATTCTTCGGACCACTTCACAAGTTCGTCTAAGTCTTTTTGCAGCGAGATATGCTCATCCTGACCTGTTATTGCCCTAAAGACCTTCAAATCATCCGCAAATTTCAAAACTTTACTGCTTAGGCCACTTTCAATGTTATTTACAAATATAATGAACAGTAATGGCCCTAGTACTGACCCCTGGGGGACTCCACTAAGAACATTTTGCCATGATGACTTTGTACCATTTAGCATCACTCTTTGCTGTCTATCTGAAAGCCACAACTCTATCCATTTTAAGATGCTACCTGCAATGCCATGGGACTGAAGCTGTATCATTAACCGTTTATGGGGTACCTTGTCAAAGGCCTTACTAAAGTCAAGATATGCTACATCAACCTGATTTCCCTGATCAAATTGTTCTGTGGCGAAGTTCAAAAAGTCCAAGAGGTTTGTGAGACACGATCGTCCTTTTCTAAACCCATGTTGAGTATTTTGAATCAATCTGCTACCTTCCAGATAACTAACTATTCTATCCTTGATAATTGATCCGAGTACCTTGCATACTAGGGATGTGAGACTTATTGGCCTATAGTTTTCAACTTTCCCTCTTTCTCCTTTCTTGAAAATAGGAACTACATTTGCCCTTTTCCAATCGGTTGGAATTTCATTATGTGAAACTTATCTACAAAATATTATACTAAGTGGAAATGCCAGTTCCTTTTCAGTTTCCCGCAATACCCTAGCATAAATTTCATCAGGTTCTGCTGCCTTATTTTGCTTTATTTTCCTGATATGATTGTAAACAACATCACTGTCAATGAAATCAATATCATTTGTCAGATCCCATGTCACTGAACTATGGTGTATGGTCGGCAGATTGGTCATATCTTCCAATATAAACACTGATTTGAACTGCTTGCTCAGCTCCTCAACCATCTCACTATCCTCACCCAATGTAGTCCCGTTTACTTCCAGTGGACCAATTGTGCTAGAAACTTTACTCAGCTTGTAGAAACTAAAGAACTTTTTACTGTCCCCATTACAGTTTCTAGCTAAATCCAGTTCTTTTGCTCGCTTTGCTGCTCTGGTTTTTTGCTTCACAGTGTCTCTAGCTTTTCGATACGCCTTTAGATTAACGACATTTGAGGCTTCTTTAAAAACTCTAAATGCAGTTTTCTTAGCCTTAATTGCTTTTATCACGTCTGGTGTAAGCCATGCTGGCTTTCCTACCCTTCTTTTGCGTCTTTGCTTTTGGGGGACATGTCTAATCTGAGTTTCCTTCAAGTAAGATTTGAACTTTTCCCACATTTCACAGGCATTTAAATTGGAGAATTATTATTCCCATCTGATGGCACTTAAAGCCGCTCTCATGCCGTTAAAGTCTGCTCTGTTGAAATTTGGAGCCTTTACCAAATTATCCTTGATAATTTCCCCTACATGTGCCTTGAATCTAACTATGTTATGGTCACTTTTCTCCCAGAGTTTCGCCTACAGTCAAGTCTTGAACCAAGTCACTTAAATCCGAGAATACAAGGTCCAAGAATGAACCATGCCTGGTAGGTTCCGATACAAACTGGTGTAAGAACAGGTCCTCTTCAAGGCATTTCCTAAACATTTTGCATGATTGCACCACACACCAGACAGTTGGCTTGAAGTCACCACACAGCTCCAGCTCATTAGTATATGATGGTGATGGAAGGCTACCACCATAATCAAGTCACGTCAACGAAGCTGTGCTGGTTGTAGCGCCACGACGCGCTCAGCAGCTGAGGCCATGTGACGTCACCTGCCTCTCACCCTGGCAGGAATGGCGGACACCGCGGGGAATCGAACCCTGTATATTTGGTATTCAAGATATTCAGCATAACTGAGCAACATTCCCTTCAACGAAGCTGTCGAAGTGCGATGGTTAAACAATATTAAACTCTAGCAATTGGACATCTTATAGCGGGTCTGAGAAAACTAACGAAATATTTGCACTGTTACCACACACCTAAGGGTCAGACATGCTCAATCGGCATGTTTACATCATGGACATGGAGAGCAACGTCTTTCAGAATTTCGTTATGTTTCTCAAGCGCAAGTATTGGGAGCCAATATTGACTAGCGGTATCGGCAGAGCTCAGGAGCTGTGCTAGGACCAGTGACCTCAGGAGTCGAACCTAGACAGTGACCTCGGCAGAGCTCGGAGGTCCGACCTGGACCGGTGATCTCGACACAGCTCGGGAGATGGACCAGTGACTTCTGGAGCTGGACCTGGGCCAGTGTCCTCGGAAGTGTGTCCTGGACCAGTGACCTCGGCAGAGCTTGGGAGCCCACGTGGCTCCCCAGCTCTGTGTAACGTTAGCAGAGTTCGGAGTCGTACCTGGACCACCAGCAGGGTGTGGTGCAGGTCGCTGAAGTCCTGCTGCAGCCGGTCCACCTCGGCCGTCAGACCGGCCGTCCTCTGCTGCACCTGTCTGTCGGCCGTCTGCAACTGCTGCAGCAGGGCGGCGGCGCCGTGCAGCTCGTCCAGGCCCGCCTCCAGCCGCGTCAGCTGCGCCGCGTCAGCCGTCAGGCCAGCCGCCGCAGCCGCCGCCCGCTCCTCCAGCTGCTGCCGCACCGTCACCAGCTGGGCCGTCAGCCGGCCGTCCAGCTGCGACAGCTGCTCAGATTGACGCTGCTCGGTAGCCGCCAGCTGCTCGGCAGTCAGCAGGGGCGCGGTCGCGGCCAGGCCGAGCGCCGCGCGCACAGAGGATGGCTGGGAGGCGTGTTCCGAGGCGGCGCGACACGACTGCAACCGAGCAGGCATCTCAGACAACCGGGCAGATACCTCAGACAACCGGCAGGCACCTCAAGACAACCGGAAAGGTATCTAAAACAACCGGAGAGATACCCCAGACAACCGGGGAACTATCCTAGACAAACAATGAGGTACCTCAGACAACCGGCAGGTACCTCGACAACCGGGCAGATATCTCAGGACATTGGCCAGATAGCTCACAACTGCACTGACAGGCCAGACATTGAAAGCACAGAATATACAAAACAGACCATGACAGCGGACAACAACAA
Source organism: Imbricaverruca yamaguchii (assembly GCA_034440575.1). NCBI lineage: Eukaryota > Metazoa > Arthropoda > Thecostraca > Neoverrucidae > Imbricaverruca > Imbricaverruca yamaguchii. The sequence goes on along the minus strand of JAOTOL010001509.1, from coordinate 900,576 downwards.
AAAAAACACTGCCGACAGACACTGATAGCTACGACAGACAGATATATAGATACATATAGATATACATAAACATGTATATATATATATATATATATATATATATATATATATATATATATATAGGCAGATAGATACATAGATAGATATATAGATAGATAGATAGATAGATAGGTAGATAGATAGATAGATAGATAGATAGATAGATAGATAGATAGATAGATAGATAGATAGATAGATAGATAGATAGATAGATAGATAGATAGATAGATAGATAGATAGATAGATATATAAATAAATAGATAGATAAATAGATAGATAAGTAAATATATATATATATATATATATATATATATATATATATATATATATATATATATATATATATATATATATATATATATAGATAGATTGATAGATATATAGATAGATAGATAGATAGATAGATAGATAGTTAGATAGATGGATAGATAGATAGATAGATATGTGGATGGGTAGAAAGACATATATATATATAGCTATGTACATTTTGCGAGTTTTAACGGTGCTGTGACTTGCCAGTTGGTGCACACAACACCATGCGGCGAAACATACACTGGCAGGGCTAACACTTATACTCGACTTCTGGTATGGGGGAAGCAGAGTAGGATACAATTAGAACTGTACGATCCCAGGTAGATCAGAGCGGAGGACAATAGGTTGCAGACCTCTGGAAAGCTGGATGAGAGGGACTTTGAATCTAAGCTACTTCGAATCCCATCTTCAAACACAAAATGAAACTCTTTTTTTTAAACTGTGAATTTTCGAAAAGTCAATATTCGAAATTCTCCAACTGCAATATGGATGATTGTCCTCTCTGGCATCGGATACTGTGATACGCGGCATGGCTACACAGAGGACTGCGACTAACAGGGCAACGAGTGCTCCCCTGTCTCATGTTCTCCTCAACCTGTTGTGACGCCGCTAAGACTCCCTAGTGAGTGTGAAGTGTCTGGACAAATAGTGTGCTGGCGTTTTGTGGTCAAAACACAGCAAATGTTATCCTACTGCTGTCCAGCCCAGACTCTCGCTAGCGTCATGTCGCCTGGGTTCTGCACAGTCATCAAGACGCCCGTCGACGTACCTGGAAGTCAGCGTGCAGAGTCGCCAGCTTCGTCTCCAGCACGCCCAACTGGGCGTACAATTGCGTGAGAGACTCGCCGGGGGCGGGGGCAGACGGCGGCGGCACGAACATGGGCACGGGTGCCGGCTGCAGGTCGGGCTGCGGAGCATCCTGGCTAGCGGGCGGCGCCACCACCCGAGCCGAGCTGCCCAACAGTGCCAGGTAGCCGTACAGTACCTGCAGGTGAGCATGGCATAAGTTAAGGTGGACGAACCCCAGCGCTACAGAATGTCCCCGTGCATCATTTTAATTCATGCAAAGCTTGATCAATGTAAGCAAAGCTAACCTGCCTGCACCCTTGATTAGGACTTCCTGTTCGCACGACCAAAGGCTCCGCCCGGATCGGGCCTCGAACCCAGTACCTCCAAGTTGTTAGACCAGCCTTCCACCATCCACGCGACCGACGTCTACGGACTACCCATGTTTAAGTTAAATCGTGTCGGTGGATGTAAGATGGGTCGGAATGACACCATTTTACATGATAAATAACGCACCGATATGAAAGCCTAACACGGTTATCGAAATAACATGCAACAAGCTTTCACACGGCGAATAATTTATACATGTCACATATACTTGCTTGTCAGGACTACGCTCGGAAAATACGATTTCTTGCTGTCGTGGTAACCGGCGGAACCCGAATCGACGCCCAGATGACGTCACCGGCTGCCAATTGAATTGAGAGGGGCCGACTGTACACGCGTGTAATTGTCAATAGGTATCTCAGCCAATAACGGCAAGGCGTGAATATCGGCGTTTTCTTTCAAATCTGTGTCCCCTTGCTGTGACCGTTGAAGAATAGCAACCCGTGTCACTAGTAGAAATAAGCTGAGTGGTGTCAAGTGGCATCTGAAACCGGAAGTCGGGGTACGTAATAAGGATGTGCTAAGCGCGCAGAAGGTTAGAATAAGAAATACCCTGTGTTCGTCTGCCCTGTGCTCGGTCATTGGTCCGCCAAAGTAAAAATTTATTTAAATTGTTTCATGGTGAAGACAGATGACCTTGAGCCACTGCTATTAATGCTCATAATTTTTATAATTGCCCTTTAACCTGAATATCTAACTAACCTAAACAAGCATGAGCCAAATTTTCACTCGTATAAGTGTACATTTTGAATTATTGTTTGGATTGGAAAGTTGATTTCTGGCTGCTGGTTTAAATATTGGGTGATTTTTTGCTTTCATCTGTTGTATAAATTGTTGGTATTTTCTAGTGGAATATTTATGAAAGTAGTTAAGATCATGCAAGCACTCATTTATTCTAAAATGTTTGCTTTTCAGTTGGTAAGCAAAATAATGCCTTAGCTGGATTCAACTTTGGTACTATTGCAGGTAAATTTGTGCTTTAAGGTGTTTTATTAATTCTTTGAAATTGTAATCCCAATGCAATATTTATGAATGTGACTAAGATGATCAAACCACTGATTTTCTATGCAAATGTTTATTTTTCAGGTTTTGAGCAAAATAATGCAAAAGGGGCTGTGAACTAGGTAGCATGGCACAAAAAGAAATGTTTCAAGATCAAATAAAAATGCAACATAGCCTAGCCTAGCCTCCCTTCGCAGAAAAAACAAAGAAAAGAAGGTGAATTTATAGACCTTTATTTCTGGAATGTTTTTGAAGTTGAAAACAAAAATTATTGTGGCTAAAGGTAGTAACAAGAAAAGGTTTACACACTTGTTTCCATAAAGCAAACAAGTGGGTTAGGTATGGTTAGGTTAGTTCAGTTTAGGTTTTCAAAGTTTGAAAAGTTGTGAAAAATAGGCATTATTTTTCTTGAAAAACAGCTTATGTTAGGTTAGGTTGGATTAGGTTTTTAAATTTCAAAACTTCAGAAAATACCTTTCTTTATATTTTCCCCCAAATTTTTTCTCTCCAAGGGTAGGTTAGGAATGTTTGGTTTGGTCATGCAGCAGTTCAGTTCAATGCTTAAATCATTTATTTGTATGCTATATTGACATTCAAACACCATTTTGTTGTTATTTTGCTGAGAACCTGAAACATAAACATTTTCACAGAAAATGAGTGGTCCATCACAGTGTAAAATAATTCACCATGTGGCGTGGAAATTCACAGTTAATGGAGTTTTTCTATTTCATCCTCATCCTAGGTTTTTACCATTATGCCACATGACGTATGGGCAGTCATCATGCACATGACTGCCAATTAATGTAAAATACATATGACTGAAGTGGAAGGCATTCTGCTTTTTAATCCTTAAGTGACAATCCTCTATTTTCTTCCATTCTTTCACTATTCCCAAGCAACTTCTTCCATCATCCACACAGTTAATGGGGAAGCAATTTTAGGACACTGGTCCATCATCTTAGACACATATCCTGACCTAACCCTAACTAACAACACAATAACTAGTATAACAGCTGGAATATACTGCTTATTCTGAATGACACTAGTGACATTTCAGTCAGCTATCATGTTTGGGCCGCAAAAACCCATAGAAAAGAATCTTTGGTGTGGAAAAGCATAGCACAAATGTTGTTGCTGGCTAAAAAGTATGCATTTTCCATGGGAATGAATGGTCTTATCATCTTAATCATGCTCAGAAACATGCATCTTTTTCCTCATATGCCATACAGGATCTAAAGGAAGAATAACACTCAAAACACCACCTCTCCTGATCTGTTTTGCAGCCTTTTGGAAAAAGTGTAAAATGACAACCTAACCTAGAATAACATTAAAACAAAAAATCAACATCTGGATCACAATTTTCCAAAATAAAAACCTAACCTCAGCTGGCCTTACTTATTTTGTTCTATGGAGGCAGAATGTATCCAAAGCTTGTCTTGTGAATACCCTAAACTGCAATGATAAGTAATTACCTGTCCACTTTGAATGCAAACTGTACCAATGAAGCACTTCCACCTATATGTGTGTGAGATATCATATTGAAATAAGACTTGTCATGGGACATTCCACTACATATTTCTGTGCTTCATGGATGTTGGGGAAATAATTGTTTAAGTATAACATCAAAAGTGATGACTGTGGAGAACTTGATGTTGCTGCTATGTAAAGGAATGCAGAGTGAGAAGGTAGCATTTATTGGCATCCCTAGGAAATGATGATGGCACAGTATTTCATGTATGCTACCACTGACTAAGCATATGCAGTCTCCATCAACACTAGTTACATCCATATTGCATTGGTATGACAAAGGCTGCAATTTATTTGCTTAGTGTTTTAAGAGCTATTCATGCCATAGCTTGTTCAAATCCACTGGATGTGTTGCATTACATGTACTTCTATAATCCAGATTTTTAATGAAATAAAAGCTATGGATATTGGCTAGCATAGACCCCATTGGTCCATGGTCTCCAAATGACCATGTAGCTGGCATGCCCTTAAGTCCAAATAATCAAACAACCCATGTGTGGTAGATCATGTAGCCTACATATGTTTAATTTTATAAAACCTATAGATGCTTCATTGCTTAAAATGTAACCTCACCTATGGATGTTTCATCACATTGTGGGTATGTAGCAGGAATTCACTCCATTTGAGCCCTGCCAACTGTTCATGCATTTTGTTAAGTTTTGCAGCATTCACTGTATAAAAACTAGATAATTTCTACTCATTTGCTGATACTTTCAGAAATATGATTGGAGTGGTCTGGATGTGACAAATGCAGGAAGACTGCATGCTTTGGGAAGAACTTGATACATGTGCTGTGCCATCGTGAAGTTTCTTTGGGAACTTAATCAATGCTGTCTTTCCACTCAGCACCCTGAAATGTATTATTAGCAGCAAGATATCAACTAAAAAATCATGATTGCCACTCTGTTTGATAACAACCATATATCAAAGAGGTATTTTTGTGAATAGTTTTCAAGTTCTAAAGTGTTAGAGCTCAGTAAAAGTCACAGCTAGGTTGATCCTACCAAGGGAAGATGCTAAAAGCTGAGAACAGGATAATGAAACACCTTAATCAATACTATAACCTAGATTTTAAAGAGACAATCAACCCCAACATATCCAGTCCTGTTCACCTCTAACATAACATGCAGGTGATCGAACAATACAGGCGTGATGTAGCACATTTGTAGGTCATACATAACACACATGTGACTGGCTTATATAAATTCCACTTGAAGCACCGAACTTCCCATCTACCCTGCTGTAGTCCTTTATTTAAAAAGTATGATTATTGGACCTAAATCATTTGTACACCATACTTTTTAACCAAAAACTGAGCAGGCCATGTTCGGTTACCGAGCGACATCATCATTAGATTCGTGCTTAGCATGCATGCTTTAAGATAATTGGTCTGCACTTTAGTGTGGGTAGATCTAGTTTTCACATGTTGATGATTTAAAAAAATGTATCCGAGTTGTTGTTGGGGTGACTTAAGGAACCAGGGTTCTATTGCTAAGCAGATGTTGTTGCGTGAACCCTGGTCCCACCACCCGATCCACGAACTCCAGTTCAATGGCAGAATTTAGACCGAAAGTTTAACGTGCTGCCAATGCACCGACACGGCCGCCCGGTAGCTCGTCCCCGGCCTTGTCGGGCCAGCTGCCAACTGACACTCCCGCCCGGGGGCTAAATGCGAGCGCGCGAAGCGACTCGAACCCTGTGTTGCCAATACAGGGGAGACCGGTGCAGGCCAGCGCTCTAACCAACTGAGCTACCAGGATGGCATATGTGCCAAGTTTCAATTTTAGGTGTTTCAAGCCCTTAGCATATCCAAATGGAAATCTTGAGATCATATGGCCTTTGATTGGTGTTAAATCCAATTTTGTAGTGTAAAATACTTTATTCAATATTTTTATCTAATGTGTGATGATCATGCAGCATTTGTATCAATGAGTATGGGCATTATGCTTATAATGGCATCTTATGCGCAATTGGCCATGTCACAGACTAGTTTACTTAAATGTTGTATTTCGGCTCGGACACACTCACCCAACACACCACCATCTACTCTGTGAGGAAGACAGGCCAAGCTGCCCTCAGTGTCGTGCACCACTGTGCGTCGCGTCTTGGTCTCGTGCCCTCTGCTCGCCGATGACCGAGGACGGTTTTTTGGAGCCGCACGGTCGCTGTCACTTCGCGACCTCCTTTGTGACCGCTCGCGCGCGGTAACTTCTGGACAACTGTTTCGCTTTTTATCGTATGTTGACTTCAGAGCGATTTACACACCTCACTGACGTGTAGCACTATACGCTCAGAACCGTGACATGTCGCTCCAACTGATTTTCGCTTGCACTTGATCTTGCTGTTTCACTGTTCCACTGATGTTACTCCCGTTTCACTGTTCCACTGATGTTTGCTCGCGCTTTCTCTTTCTGTTTCACTGTTCCACTGATGTAACTCTGCTTCACTGTTCCACTGATTTTGCTCGCACTTGCTCTTTCTGTTTCTGTTTCACTGGTGCTACTCCCGTTTCACTGTTCCACTGATGTTACTCCTGTTTCACTGTTTCACCGATGTTTTTTTGCTCTTGCAATGGTCGTGCACTACTGTTGGCACTAATCATCCTAAGCTGTCAATCTAACGTTGTTATGGGCGCTGTATGACCGAAGCAGTCGATGCGCCCCTAAGCCCAAATAACCAACCATTAAATGTTGTATTTGTCTTGTTATGAACATAAACATACTCATTTGTGAAATGGAGTTGTTGCACATTGCCTAGCACCTGGTTTTCTGTCACTTTTTACTGATTGTTATATGAAAAACAATTGTAGGTTCATTTTGACCAGATGTAACAAATTAATTAAACTTAATTAACATTAACATTCATAGGTTATCTTGACCATTCTGTTTTTAGTCATGACATCACATTTGAACACCAGGTGGTAACGACAATGGGCGAGTGCAGTTAATCGACATTTGTTGCTACACTGAGGGCGTGGAAATGTAAAGAGAGTGTGGGCTTTGCTATTCTTGCTTCATGTTGGGGTGCAGCAACACCACAAACAATGCACCTGAAAAAGGCATTCATTAGCATTCTATCAATTACAAGAAGAGGAAAACATGGAGCATCCTGGCTGGTTGATACGCCCCCTTCCTAACCAATAGGAGTGCAATATGCTGGGAGGATCATTTTACTGCATGTATTTGGCCTTCAATATTACCAGTTTTCTCCGTTAGTTTTTATACTGACCAATTGTGAAGATCCATATGTTGACTAGCCACTACTAAATTGCGCTGCTATATTGTTTGCGATTGTATAACTGTTGTATCATGGGGACCCATGATGAAAGCAAAATATGCTACCTTTTACATCCATGCCTATTCTTAAAACACTTGGTATGTAGTATGCACAAATAATGAGCAATGACTATTTCAGCAACTATTCTATTCTATTATGTTCCGTTCTATTCTATCTGATTTATGAGCAACGACTCTTTATGATCACCATTTCATAATAATATATGCAATAGAAATTGAAGGTATGACCTAGCTAAGAGTAATGCTTAGGTGGCTGATATGTTCCATGATTAAGCAATAGGAAAGTCCCAAAGTGAATAATTATCTGCAAATTGCATCCTACCTCTGCATTTCTGCAGTCTGCAATTGCATCAATTATATTATTTTTTACCTGTTTAGCCAATATATCTGCTTAGGTCTCGGTGCCCAGATTCAGTTTAGGTTGGGGATCAGATGTGCATTAGAGGGTCAGAATTATGTTATGCAAGTTACATCAAGCAGCACAAGCAACAGATTGAACACTTCCTACTGAACGAAGCTGTGCAGTACAAGTGTTCCAAGTATACAGTAGTCTAAATATGGGTGTATTGTTTGTCATAGATACTGCAAACTGTAGTCATTGATACAGATGATAAAACATGTGTGGTCAGTGAAAATTGCACATTAGATGTGATGCATTGAAATTAAGATGTGCATACTTTCCGGGTAATGTGTCAACCTGTCTGATGTCTAGATGTCTGATTTTAAACACACTGACATAAGTACATTGGCAACTGATATGGGTACTTGACAGCCAAATTTCATAGACATTGCCTGGGAAGCAAAACATGTATGAATATTGGCAACAACCCTGATTTTCAAGATGACCCCTCATACTCGTAAAATGAGGCATTGCCTGAATGTGCCACCGATCTTCATCCTCATAACCTGAGAAAATACAGGGTTGGTTACTCGAGGCATCCTCACAAAACTACCATTCTATCCTTACTCATTATCTATTCTCTGACCCATTAAAAGCATTAATCAGCTGCGAACAATACCGATAGTGGCTTGGTATTCAGGTTCAATATCCGCAATAAGAGTCTGCAGATATTAGCTTCGTGTTGAAGCTCAACATAAATACTGAACAATAAGTGACTGTTTATTTGAGGCGGAATTTGGCAGAACTGACATAACTGTTCCACCAGATGTTTATTTGAGGCAGAATTTGGCAGAACTGACGCAACTGTTCCACCAGAAACTTGGCCGATATCCGAAACGATCGCAACCAATCGCTCCACGAACGCTAAGTTTGTGCCAGCAGTGCGGACGCGGCGAACCACACATTTTTGTTGTTGAAACGTGACGGTTGCAATTAAGGACGGCATCAATATCTCGATGTAATGCCAAAAATTAAAGCCTAATGCCTTTCTAAGTACCATTCATACATGTAAATAACAGTATAGACATGTAAACATATTTCGTGTATATTTTTAAAAAGTGAAAAACCACGTGTAAAAACTTAATTACTGATGAAGTCAAATAGTAAAGCATGCTAATTATATTAAGGTCGTGTATCGCATTCGGTGCGAAGTGATGCGGGACAATTTTCGTGTACCGAAATATATTCCAGATCATTTCGAACTCGCAAGAAATACAACTTCCCAGGCCGCCCTCGTGAAACACCCAACAAGATGTATCACTGGCAGTGAATGATGTGTTCGAACAAGACCACGGTTTATAGCAAACGTGCGGTGATTCAATGCACATGGCGCACAACGCTGATGGTTTTTATGTTTAGGTGAAGGTTTACTAAGGCCGCACATGATATTAATTGCTGCGACGTCACCGACCACCAGAGCACCAGCAACTCTAAGCGAGCTGTTGGTAGGTAAATTATGTTCAAAATGCAGTTATGTTGTGTAAGACATACAAATGAACAGCTGCAACGTTGTTCATGATATTCCATTGTGTCACGAATGGTTCACGACTTGTTTGGCTCATTCAGCATTGCCAGTTTCATGATGAATGTCCCCTAAAAGCGTGGGCGGGAGGTAACTGCGGAAAACAATCGTGTGTAAGTCGGAACATGCGCTACATCAATTTTATTAGCGATACACTGTCTTAGCATTTTAACATAGAGCATGCTATTCTTTTTGTCCCGACACACAGACTGCCTGTCGTGTCACCGATTCGGCGTGTGCCGGTGGTCCTGTGTCCTGATGCCACCTCATTTTGACCGCACATTGCTGTCGTAGGTGACCTTGACTATGCGATTATTGGCCCCCGCCTATTAAGCGTCGCTGTTAAACGGTAACGCTACTAACATATTTTTTAACCAACATTCTCACAAAAGATTTTCTAGAACGCCTTTTTGGTATTTTGGAGGCCAGCGATTGGGTTCTGGTGCGAGAATGAGAAACCCGCCACAGAGGACGGAGGTGTAATGTTTTGGTGACTTTATTTCACTCCTTTGGTGATGTCATCTAATTGGCCTTTATTTAAGGTTTGCAACCGGTTTGAATAGCTTTAACGTTCCTTGGAGGTTTTGATGTTGCCAGCTTACCTTGCTCGTTCCGATTAAACGGATTAAACGAGTCGGAAATTAAACAGATGGAGAACGTATTTAAACAACCCCAAATACGTTTTATTTCGTATAGTTAAATATCCCAATCTGAGCACATATTTTGACTAAGAAGCAAACATCGATACGTGTCGTTTCATGGTCGTGTAGGAAACAAGGACGATCCGTCAACCGCTAGCTTTCCTTCATTATCACTTACACACTAACGCTAGTTTTACTTCTATTTGTGGAGTGGAGCGAAGCCAAGTATGTTGCCCGTCTTCCGCTTGTCCCATGGGCCGCGTTCATACGCATCGTTGCAGCCTCCTACATCTTTGTTCAGTTTCAAAAAGCTTGGCAAGACTGTGGAATGAGTGTCACTTTATGAAGTTGGGTGGGGTGGGGGTGGGGGAGCAAATGACCTTTATTGTGGTCAAGGATGCCCCCAAACCATTTATAGCTCGTATAAGCCCATAGGTTCAATGGTAAATCTTCCAACTGTTGGGGTGGGGAAGTCAATGATTAAGTGCCCCAGTGGCCTCCTTTAGCATATGCAAAGCGACACCCCTGATTGCGGGTCCATGCTTCTCGTATATCGAATACCCATCTGGTGCTAATCACTGAAAGTCGTTTCATCTGGTGCCAGGTGTCAGAATTCACCTGGCACTGGGCTTCGCCAGATATATTATCGTCCTGTACCAGAGCCTGCGCGGCACCTTGACCACACCCGTATTCCAATAGCATGGCTATTGTCAGTAGCGCAGACGGGATTTTCCTGGGGGGGGGGCTGACAAATAAAATGCTAAGTGAAGAAAGAGATAAAGCTGTCGGCGCACCTTAAATTTATGGTTATGCACCGCGAAAATCTCAAACTTCCCCTAGTATATTTTTGGTAAGGAAAAGGGCGGTCCCCCTTAGGTTGGCCTCTGGTTATTGGCTCGGAATGTCGTATGCATTAACGACCGAGTTTCCTTGTTATACAGCTCGTGTTCCCTTACCTCGTCACATGTGTGCTTACTCAGTTCATCTGTGAAGTAATGCGTATTTCCCACTTTCCCGTTTAGAATAACTCGCATACTTATCCACCTCTGGCAACTTCGAGGGTTACACTTCACGACCAGGGCCTTTCTGACCGGGTACTCAAGGATTGGCGCGCTTCTCCGCCGCAGCTGGTGCCGGTCGACGACGGCTGCCACCTGTTGGCCGATCGTGGAACTGCAGCGAGGCCGCCGCCGGCCAAAGCCGCGGCAGTGTATCGCGCGGCGGTCGACGGCGTCCGTGTCCGGCGCGCCTCCGCGTCTGAACCGCCACACCCTCCCGGGCCGACGGCCGACAGCGCGTCTGCCTCGGGACCGCCCACCAGCAGTGTGTCAGTGAGGCCGGCTGCTGCGTACCGCCAACCGGAGCCAGCCATGGGCGACGAACCGTTCCTGAGGTCGCACTGTCCCGGCGGCGAGGGCTGCTACTGCGACGGCGCCGAGCACGTCTACGTGCGCGACCGGAGTCGCACCGTCACGCCCGCCCGTCAGACCAGGAGGTGAGTTGTCACGCCGCCTGCCGAGTCGAGTGGTAAGCCGTCAGGGTCTCAGTCGCACAGTCACGCCAACCTGCCAGGAATTCCCAGCCCGCCAGTCTTGGAAGTAAGCCGTCACACATCCTTTGATTGGTTTGGCATGGGTACGCCACCAGTCACGTCAGACCTTAAGCTGGGCACGCTTCGGGCGTATGCGACCCTATAATTTGGTGGAAAGTCTGGTGACCGCAGATGGTCGGTGCTTCATCTACCTGAAGGACCGAGCGCGTGGGCACGTGCTGGAGCCTGTGGCCGCAACGCGGGAGATTGCGATTCCATGGGCTGGTAATCAGGACACGGGCGAGGCGTCCACGAGTCGGTCCGCGGCGCTGGTGGGCGAGCCTGTGCTGTGAGTGTAAGAGCCGGACGGCGCCTGCGGTGTGAACTCTGAGCGGCCGGTCGGCACGCGGCAGGCCTCCGCTGCCGCCGGCGATCCGAGGGTCACACGTGCAGGCGGTGCGCACCGGCGCTGGTCTGACGGCTGCCAGACCAGTACGGCGACGGCCTGCGGTCGGTCGTCCGGCTCATGTGCGCGGCGGCCGCGCGAGGGCTGACCAAGTCTCCCAGGTCGGCCGGGAGACGCCTGACGTACCGCGACGCGGCGCGGCCGGGGCTCGTTAGACGACCAGTCGGGGACCGGCGGAGGTGACACACCGCCAGGCCACACACCGCCGGCGCTCGCCGACCAAGTGTGTGACGCGGCACGGGACGAATGGCCTCAGGGCGGTCTGGACGAGGTCGCTGGGCGGTTTGGACGACGGCACTGGGTGGCTGCCAGTCTAGCCGAGTTGGTGGTCGTCACACTCCCGCGGCGTGGCTCAGTCTGTCACACAAAGCGGCCCATGCCATGTGTGACTGACTGCTCGCAGAATGAAGTACGAACTGTTTTGGCCTGGTATGAATAGGAAGGTAGAGGCTTTAGTCAATAAACTCCTTGTGGGTGCCCGTGGCGGTCGTCCTTGCCAGAGTTTGATTTGAGGGACGTTTTTCATGTATGTGTTGCCCTTTGTCGCCTCCAAATGGGTTATACTATATTTGTTAGGTTTATCATGAAACAAAAGGATTTAAAAATTCATGAATCGAAGGCTTAGAGTGAAAACTTGTCCCTTCTGCTTCCTAACTAGCGTCCAAACCCGAAAAGTTTGAGACATTGTTGTATCCCTAAGTCCTTAAATCAATCGACCACCCCCGTTACCACCAGGCGACGAGCCGGACAGCGATGGCTCGTAGAATCGTCATTGTGCCTAGCCCTTTAGCTAGACCGATTAGCGAACAGCACTGTCGCGAGCGCTGAGGGCAGCCACGACAATGGTGCGATGCGGCACCGCCCGACACAAACGAGTGCAGCGATCAGCAGTCACGCTCACACCGGAGCCAAACAAGGGCAGCTCGGTCGTCGGCCCGACCGCCAGGTGCCGGCAGGTCACGACGGGTGCGCTCTCGGCGCTCCGCCGCCGCCGCCGCCGACGGCCCGTTATGCGTGCGCACGCGTGGCCCGCGGCGCCGGCCAAGTGGGCCGCCGGATGAGGTGGCCTGGATTCACTACCAGCCTGCCGGCCTATCGACGCCCGTGCTCCGGCCATGCAGATATCGACGTGGCCGTTCCTCGGGCCGTCCGGACGAGGCGAGGCCGCGTCGGGACGGCTCAGTTCAAACCGGGCTGTCCTAGCTGAGCGCCACATCGAAACCGGGCTGCCCTCACCCCACGCAGATTGGATCAGGCTGTCCTACAGAGCATCATGCCGTTGGGAAAATTATAAGCCCGTTTTCTACTGAGGGATTTGATTGTGCTGCTTTGCGGTTAACCAGCCCAAGATTATTGGGTCCGTTCGTTCCGAGCTTGCGATTCGTCAAGCCTGGTTCACACCACCGCCGAAGCGAACAAAAGCCTGGTACATCACCATTGGACCGGAGTTTTTATCTTGCGTGCCAACGAATCTCGAATTTTTTTCTTGCGCGCCGGACCGTACTCTACTCTCCACTGTACTGCACTCTCCAGTCCTTCCAAGTTCATCCGTGCTGTGCTTTTCCGTCCCACCCTCACACCCCAATGTCTCTAAAGCGTGCATTTCAAGACTTTGAGTTTCAGTGTGGCGGATCAAGCCAACTCGTTTGGGTCGGACGCGGGTCTTATTTTTGGGAGGGGATTTAACAAAGAATATCCAATAACAGAACTCCTCAGCGGATTTTTCTTGGCCATGCGACTTGACTAACAGCTATTGATGCTAATGTATTCTTATTGGCCTATATTAATTCTTCACTCCCCAAGCATATTTTTGGTACAACCCTGCTGTCGTTTGCTTTTTTAACCTGGCCAAAACCTAGCCCTGCCCTCTCTAATGAGCCGGCTGGATCTGCCCCTGGCGAACAGGACTGGAGATTGCTCTAGAAAAGTGGACTGGATCAATTTCTCTTTGGGTCAGTAAGCATGCCAGTAAGCATGAACAGAGGCCATCCAGCGGGTGATGCCTTCACAGCATTTGTAAGAACTACGCCACATGCACCATCCCCGAGAACATGGTCACTGTTCAGGAGCTCCGTTGTCTATGAAGGTGAATGGTCAGTTGGTCTGAATCACGAACCGCCGCAAGATCAGAGTAGTATAGTTTTTATGAGTCATAGCTGTCATGTATTTGAATACATTTTTCATGAATCGTAATGTTTTTAGTGAAGGATCGATACATAAGGGGAGATAAAAAAATAGAGAGCTAAAAGAAACTGGATTAATGCTATGCTGGATTCCACGACCCGTAATATCCCTTCCGAAACCGACCCCTTTTTCGAATACGTGTTTTCTACCATCTCATCAGGTGCCTAGAGCACAATATACAGGCATTGCGTTCGCCTTCGCTGAGATTAGAGGTTTCTAGGGGCTTTAGCCTAAGTTTTAGAGGCATTGGGTGGATCGGATCTGGCAACAATGCTTCCCTGTGTCCCGGCATTCCATCAGAATGATGTAATTGACGTGGCGTAACGAAGAGCCCGCTGTATTCCCGTCGTAAGTACATAATGCTGTTTTGAAAATGTGATCACCTGGACTTCCATAGACTTGCTGGGATAGCTACCGTTGCCGCTGGTATGCAGTGACAATTCCGTACTCGACCGTGCTGGAATGGCTACCACTGCCGCCGCGGCTCAGTATGCAGTGATGGTATGTGCCGGAACGTGCTCGGATCGCTACCACTGCTGCTGTTGTTAGTTATGCGGTCACCGTCCTGTGTCCGGCCGTGCTGGGATGGCTGCCGCTGCTGTCAGTTATGCGGTCACATCCCGCGGCCCACCGGCGAAACAGTGTGGGCGGTGCCATTAGCAGCGAATGTGCATAACGTGCGCGTCGTGAATCACCCAATAAATAAACGGGGTACACATGGCGAGGAGGAACGCCGCTCGGGTGTGTTGCCGTCCGGCCCGCGTCGTCGGTGCTGAGTCGGCTGGCCGATGTCACTAGACGGTTTGTTTAGGCGTGACTCACAAGCCGGACATTTGAATGGCTGCTGCCTGCGTGCCCTCACGACGCTAACAGACGCGGAGGTGCTGATCGAATGGCCGAGCGGCTGCATACAGTGACTCACAGCCTGGCACATGGCCTGACGCATAGCCGGACGCATACCCGGACGCATACCCGGACGCATACCCGGACGCATAGCCGGACGCATAGCCGGACGCATAGCCGGACGCATATCCTGACGCGTAGCTTGACGCCAACACCAGGAAGGTGGCGCGGCGGGGAGCCCTTATCGGCCCCGACAGTTCGTGATGTTTTCAGCCGTCGTTGCCGTGCTAGTAGTACGTACGAAATACAAATCCACCACGCAAGAAGACCAATGCTTTAATTCGATAACTGTTTTCGTCTGTTTTATGAGCAACTCTTATGGCCTTTCATTTCTGCTTGGTTACACTGGACATAATGGATAGGCTAGTACGAATTTGGCCATTTACTGGTTATTTTTTAACTGCTTTCTGGGTTAAGCTAATCATGTCATTTTTGGACATTTAATGCCGCAATTTGAAGGTTTTTATGGACATCCGACACCCAACTAAGGCCGGATCTGGTCGCACTGTGTGTGTGTTGCGCGCCGTTCCCGCTTCCACATCAATGCAATCAAAGTGCTCCCGGGGCGCTGCATGACCAACGCAGTCGATGCGCCCTTAAACCCCAATAGCTAACTAACTAAAGTGCTCCCACTCCGTCCGGTATGAACGACCATCGCACCACCGCTTCAGCCGACGCCCGTTCACACACCACGCCCGGCCTGTCCTGTGCACTGCAAACGCCCCAGTCGCGCCGGCACGCGGAGGCGGTCTCCCGTCTGGTGGGCTGCGAGTATGACGTCACCCGGCCCACTCGGTGCGGTCTTGGTTGCGTGCGGTCGGTGGTGGGTGTGTGATTGCGTGTGACGTCATGCGCCTCAAGTGTTGCCGGCCTTCAGTTGTGGGCAGTCAGAAGCCGACGTTCCCACGACATTAGTGCATATCCGCTTTACTCGATAGCAGTGTCTCCACATCCGTGCCGGTGACAGTGTTTACCTCCTCATGCCTATCAGTAGCAGTTTGTCTCCACATCCGTATGAAAGCGTGTTTTCTTCCTCATGCCTATTGATGATGATCGTGTTTCTTCACATGATTGCTGCTGGCAGCGTGTTCATCTCCCCATACCTATCGATGTGGCATGTCTCCTCATGCCTGTCAATGACAGTGTGTCTACTTCTCGAAGCAGTGACTCCAAGTACCTGCTGGCGACAGCGTGCCTCCCCCCCTGTTGGAGACTGAGACCGCCGCCAACTGGCAGTGTGGGTCCGGATGCTACAGCGCTACCGCCGTCGCCGCCGTCGCCGCGGCGGTAGCGCTGCCACCGGCGCGCCGGTGGCAGGCTCGGGCACGTGTACCAGTTTGTTGGCGGGAGTGGCGGCGTATTTTTAGAGAGGGCCCAGCCCGGCAGTCACGCCGCCGACCATGTGCTGGCATTCGTCATGAGCAGTCGAGGGCAGCCAGCGCCACCTGGCGCTCGGTGGCGGCCGGCGTTCTGCCACACCGGCACGTGACGTACCGCGATCTCCCGGCCGGCGCAGTATTGTGAGCTTTCTCCACACATTTGACTGCCAGAAAATTGTGCAATGCCAAGACAAGTTCGCCTACTCTGCTGTTGTTAATAAACACTGGACTCTGCGTCTTAAGAAATGCTCCACAAAATGGATCCTTATGACAATTTATTTGGTTTAGTAATAAAATCCGCCAAGAAAATGCATATCATTCATTCATTCTCATCTCTCACCTATTTTTTAATCCGCCCACATCAGACATTACATTAGAATTTCTACCCTTGTCCTTTGTCACAACTCCGCCTGGCTCCGGCTACGTTGCTGCGGCGTGCATACAGCTCCAGCTTCAGTCACCGCTTTCTGTTCCCGCCACTGCCCACTGTTCCCGCCACTGCCTACTGTTCCCGCCACTGCCTACTGTTCCCGCCACTGCCTACTGTTCCCGCCACTGCCTACTGTTCCCCCACCGCCTACTGTTCCCGCCACCGCCTACTGTTCCCGCCACTGCCTACTGTTCCCGCGCTGTCGCTGCGGCCAGCCATCGCACGGCGCCACCGCCGGTATGTTCCGGCCGCCTGCAGCGGTGTGGTGTGGCGCCTGACGTCCTGCTTCCAGCGCTCTCGGCATGCCGGCCGCTGACTGCGCAGTTTACCCGCGGCCGGCAATTCGCGTCGTGCCGGCTTGAGCAGCAGGTATCCATTGACCTTGGGGGTGGAAGTTGTGCCGTCGACAGACACGGCGGGGCGGAGCGGTGACTCCCCAACGAGGCCGTCTCCGGTCCGTCCGGTCGTCCTGTGCAGCAGAGGTGGCAAATGTGAAGGCCGAATGCAAGGCCAGAAAGCCCGTTCCAGACCAACGGTCTTTTTGGGGCTGGTCGCTGGGATACATGCCGCACCGTTGACGGGTCTTTTGCAAGCTGATAGTAAAGTATCGGAACAAGACCAAAAGTATAAGTATGCATGCAAAATATGGTGACTATGATTTTTAACATGCAACATGCGAACTGCATTTAAATATCACATATTTTGTTCCACGTCTCTCCGGTCAGATCCTTACACCCCGTATCGGGGGGGGGGGGGGCTCCTTTTACGGCCCCTCTAATTTTCAAACAGCGTTGCAGGAAAACGAAAGTGGGGTTCATCTGGGGAGTTCATATTGGTTGAGATTTTATAAACAAACGGTATTTCGAATCAGAAAAGGAAGGCAAAATTCACCATGACCCTGCAATTTTTGCACGGACAAACATCAACGTGCTATTTTTACTTTTGAAATTGACCAAATTTGTAGTTCTCAATTTTCCTTCCTTTATATTCTCTCATAGGTAAAACGGACGACAAGACGTTTTTTCGAGTCAACTTGCTCTAACAAAGATAGGTAATTTGGCTAGAATCTTCGAGTTTAGCCCTAATGGGCAATATGCACAACTAATACATCAAGAACTAAAACAAATCATCTGATGCGTTTCGTCGCATTCCTAATGATAGCAAATGCTGAAAGTTTCATTTAAATATCTGTAACCGCTAAAGCGAGACGACTGGTTTATTTTTCTTTGGAGATGGCCTCACTTCACCTTGAATAACTCGCTGATCGTAGAACTCTTCAAAATTATCACACAACGTGTCAAATTGACATGGGAAACGGTGTGCAGAATTCGGCGCGCTGCTGCTCGCCGCTTTTCGCTATCCACGGAAAGCCTCAGGGTGGCGCACCCCTCCCCTGCCCGAGACGGGTTAAGGATGCATTTCAGTATTCAAATTACATTTATCTTAGTTTCCAAATTCTGGTTGGACATTGCTTTACAATTAGCTTTTTTCAACCAAGGCTTACTGATTTTCAAAACAGATATGAAATTTTACCTATATTAGCATTCTGTTTTCCATCACTGCAATGGCTTGAACCAAAATCCGGTGCCAATTAGCATGATAGATCTAACCAGCAGGGACATTCCACCGCACTTCGACAGAGGCCTAGCACCATACGTCTCAGGTGTTGCTATAAATTTGTCTATGAAGATATCTGATGGTCTGACTCGACCTCCGTAATGCTCAACTTGACTTGACTTATGGTTAATTGATGTTACCATGTTTAGATGCTTATCTACATACGTTGCTCAGAAGCCCAAGCTTAAAACAGTTGTGGCCCACCTATGTTTTAAGGACTTTTCGCCTTTGCCAAGCTTATGTGCATGCCGACGTATACTGCACAGAACCCCGTCCCCAAAAGAAGAACAACAACAGCAAAATAAACATAGGTCCATCCAATTTTTGTAGGCCCATTGACATTTCCTGTATGATCTCATTCGCTAGGATGTTGGGTCCGTGATTGGTTGAAATTACGACCAATCAAAAAGGAAGCAAACCAAATGGCGCATCACCCACACAACTCAAATCTCCCATGTCACATTTCACAGCTCTTCCTGAATTATATTTTCCACGCCACAATTTCCCTACGAGCCATTTGCCACCAGCATTCTACTATTTTGGGGCTCGTGGAATGAAAAAAGAGAAAAGAATCGAAGTACGTTGAACAATATAAAACACGAAATATATGATGAACTTTGGAAATAATATTGCTTTCATCACAAGTTAAGTAAAACTTAGGTAGCAGCCATACCATACACTTCATATTGAATGCATAAATATTTGGAACGACTGACTATATCTTTGTTTGTCACCAGTAGTACGATGTCGGGTGGGCCATCCTTCGTTGGTTTTTGCTTATTGGCAAATTGAAAGGATTTATTACTGGGAAGTGGAAAGTATAGTAACCCAGATATATGCATACATTAAAAATATTTTAATGCCCATCGCAAACATCTGTTGTTCATCGTGGAGGTTGCATGCCACTTTGGTAAGAAGAAAAGGTGCTTTAGAAGAACTGGCACATCACTGCTTACACTCATATTTTTCACCATCCTGGATGGCTTGACCCAGTATGACCTTATTCCTTTTTGATGTTCATTTGCACATTGTGGGGCTTTGTGCGGTACTCCGCGTGTTGCCTGACTGGAGGTCCGTGCGGTACTCCGCGTGTTGCCTGACTGGAGGTCCGTGCGGTACTCCGCGTGTTGCCTGACTGGAGGTCCGTGCGGTACTCCGCGTGCTGTCTGGCTGGAGGTCCGTGCGGTACTCCGCGTGTTGCCTGACTGGAGGTCCGTGCGGTACTCCACGTGCTGTCTGGCTGGAGGTCCGCGCGGTACTCCGCGTGCTGTCTGACTGGAGGTCCGCGCGGTACTCCGCGTGCTGTCTGACTGGAGGTCCGCGCGGTACTCCGCGTGCTGTCTGACTGGAGGTCCGTGCGGTACTCCGGCTCCGTCCGGTGCACCGCATGGCATGTCGGACTTGACGTTTCCCGCCTGACCGTGCAGGCTGGCCTTCACGCCAGCGGCCGAGTCGTCATGGGTCGGCTACTGCCGCCGTCACCGTCACACGCCACTGTCTCTGGCGTCACGCGTGAACGTGGGCGTCTGAGCCGTCAGGAGTGCACCCAGTGCTGGCACGGACGGGAGTCGACGTTCCGGTCACCCACCCGGCGCACCCGTCACATCGACTCGTTGTCGCTGCTGCGAGGGAATCGATCTGGGCTGGCGTGCGAGCTCGACAACCCCCTCGCCTGCGGTCCCGTAAGGGCTACGTCCGCGGCGGGATAATCGATCAGCGACAGCTGCCCAAGCATCATTTCCCGCCATATCCCTCCAGTCTACCTCACTGCAATGATTGTTTCTATCCACTCAGCGGGACTGGAATGCCTGAAACAAGACCAGTCTCCTGAGTATTCCCTGCAGTCCGGACGGTTATACATTAATCAGTAACTGTGAACGGCACACGCCAGCGGCGGCCGAGCCTGTCAGTGCAGCCAGCGGCCCTGCACCGCGCGGGCCAGGAGACCCCCCCCCTCGCCACCGCCCCCGATCAGCCCCGGCCGCATGGAGTGGGCGGACGCCGAAGCGAGCACGCCGCGTCCCACCGGCCGGTGACCTTGGCCGGCCGCAGAATGACGCTGGCGGGGGCGCGCTCTGCGGGAGCTCTGACTGTCACCGGCTGCGGACCGGAAATCCACCAGCAGTCTGGCTGCAGGGCCACGCTCGGTGTGTTGCGTCTGTTCCCTCTGTTTGTCCCTCGTCTGTCGCTGCGATTCCCCGGTAGTTCATTGGCGGGGCCGCGGAACTTGGCCTGTCCCCAGTAATCCCCGACATCCCTCTTCCCCGGCTCTTCGGTCTGGAGGCGCTGTGTTGTGCACGATTTCACGAAGAAAATGGCAGGAAAAGTCAAGTGGCGTTGCACAGAACAGTCTTGGTTGATGGAGTGAAACATGCTGATCAGAGTTTGTGCCTATGTAGGCTATGTTGTTCACGGGTGAGAAAAAAAATCGATATCATGGTTCATTGACCTGCGAAGCTTTTTCCCCCAACCGAGTCGCCACACCGATTGGCGATTAAACTACCTTTGACGAGACAATCTGAGACCATGATGTTCCGGTTTCAGGCTTTCTTACCCATCGTGTGAACCGCCGTATCTCACACGCGTGAGATACGGCGAGCCGGCCTGGTCTGTCCGCGCCGTCCGCCGTCCGTTTGCATTGAGTGTGTGCCAGCTCGCCCGGCTGGCGGCCGGCCATGCCTGACACGCCGCCGTCAGACACGTGACGCTCCCCCGTTCCCATCCCCTGATCGTGCGGACGGCGGGGTGACGACCGACAGGCCGCCGTCTGACGCGTGACGCTCCCCCGTCCCCATCCCCTGATCGTGTGGACGGCGGGGTGACGACCGACAGGCCGCCGTCGGACGCGTGACGCCCCCTCCCTTGTATGGCCGTGTCGGCGTGCGCCGGTTGTTGGAGGGCGCGTGCGGCGGGGCGACGGCAATGCAGCGACCGTTTCCGCCGTCCGGACTCACCGCCGAGCCGTGGTTAGACGGAGGGGGGACGGCTCGGTGTCAGTATCGGTATCGGTATCGGTATCGCCGCCGCTCAGGTCGTCGTGCGGTGCAGGTGGTTGGTGTGCGCTGGCGCAGAGTGGGGCGTGACGGCACGCGTTGCGTATTGATCAGCCTGTGCGGTGGCGGTGTCGCCGGCGATGCGGTCTTTGTTCGCCCCACGTGACGTCGCTCCAAGCGCTAGTCACCTCTCGACATTTGTGCCACGCACTAAGTGATGATCGCTCAGCAGTTGTTGCGTGTAGTGGGAAAGGCCGAAATGGGGCGTAGCAATTGTTCTTCCTCTTCTTGCGTTCATAATGTTATCGCCAGCTCCCTTCCTGCTTCCTCCGGCACATAAACATTATAGACTGATTTCTTCCATAGATGCTTTATGATAGCATTTTCCAAAAAGCTGAGTAAATTTATGAGCCCCAAGGTTGTAGAGCTTGAATGAACCACAATCATCTCACCTATCTTGAACTTCGATCTGCGTACCGAAATCAATTTTGGTATGGATTTACGTACTCAGCTTGTCCACCACAGCCAGCGGGATGTGAACAGTGCACTTTCGAACCTGCGCTTTGCTTCTGCCATGCATGTCGGATAAGGTTGTGACTAAAGTGTTAGTAATGTGTCCATAGCGCACACGAGCATTCATGAGCAACGTGTTCATATTTGTTGGCATTCAAGATCGTGCCATGGTTTCACTGGTTGCTGCCGTTGCCGCGATAATTGCCGTTCGTGTGCATAATGTAGCCATCGTGAGCCTCTCGAACAACGTGTGGATGGGCGCAAATGATCAGGCTAGTTGAAGCGCCCCGAAGCCAACATAACTAACCAGACGAACAGCGCCTGGCTGCCATCCCGTTGCGTGGCAGCCAAAGTTTGATTCACGAAACAGGATGGTCGTAAAGCAACCAATCTGTCGTCGGACCCGTAGCACCCAATCAGGGACCGTTGTCATCGTTAACAGACGGCCGGGCATGCTCCTGCACTGATTGGAGTGGGCGACGCCGATTTGCATGATTGTGCTTGCTGCTGGAGTAGCACTTTAACATGCCGTCTGTTAATTATTATAATAATTGTAATAGTGATGGTACTAGTTAAAATAATAATCCCTTACACATTCGGGGAGAACTGAAGCAATGTGGTGGTTACATCGGCCAGCCCGGTTGGTGCATTGCTGCCGGCATGGCCTTCGTAGGGAACATGATGAGCAGGACGAAACACCCGTCATTGGTTGTGGCACGCCTGGCGAGACCGAGTGTTGGGGACTAAGCATGGAGAACAGCGTGTGCGGTTGGCCTGTTGTCCCGGCACGGTGATTGTCGTAGATTCTGGACCTCCGCTGGCGATGGTGCGATGTGTAGAATTAGTGGCCAGATGTCAAGATCATTCGGGTTTCGTGTGTCACATTGTAAGTAGTTCCTTTGGCACGAAGGTGCTCACTGCGTTTACACTGTCGCACCCAAGCGCATTAAGCGAGTCCATCCGTCCCGACTTGTAAGAGCAATGCATTTCTTTTTTGCTCAGTGTTGTAGGGCCTTTGTGCTGGAGCCACTGACCCAGTGAGAAGGGCGCCCGTAACCATTCCCATGTGACGACGTTTCGTTTCGATTTCAGCACCAGGACTCGACGTGCGTCTAACCTGGGTGCGGATACCGTCTCATCCGCCAAACACAACTCTTACTCCAGCAAGGTACGGTGTGAGCTTAGCTCATATTTTGCAAATCTACCATTGTTTTGTTTTAACAAGAACTTATTTCTACTTTGTGTCCTCGCCAGCTCAATGACTAATTTGAGCTGGAAGGGATTTATTACTCGTGGTACGCCATTAAATCCGGAGGCGATCATTAAGTGATGATCTGGTGGTGTTAATTGTCGTCCTCCCAGTGTTTAGTGTTCGGTTCCACCTTCACCACCATTCGATATTCATTTAAATCCACGGTGCTACTAAGCATTCTTTATTGATCACGCTTTTGGTGGTACCACCCTTAAACCCAAATAACTACTTAACTTCCTCAACGGGTTTATAGTGTGTTTCGTAACTTCTGTTTTAATCGGAACTACTGCCAATGTCCCGATCGCCTCCCGCGAGTATGAGGTGGACGGAAATTTCCCTGCTTTGCCACAGACACTGATGGAGGATGCTCCAGCCGTGCTCTCCTCTAAGATAACTGAGGTCACCCGGAGGCCACAGCGGTCAAGGGCGGCCGACCCACCGGCGTCCAACAAGTACCTGGCGTACAGCAGCGATGAAGAGTATGAGGAGTTCATGTACGGGTTTTGCGCCTTGCTTGGTCCTGGTGTGGTCTTGGTCCGCTTCTGCCCCTCTCCCCCTACACACGCACAGCTACGCAGCTTGTACCGTAGTCCCGTAGCTTATTCAAATGCCAACCAGTTGATTTCGTCCTTTCACGGTTATGCTACGCACTAAAGTTCGCCCTAATCTTCACAGCTGTTTCTACGCCCAGCTAAATGCCCGACCCCTTCACAGGCCCACCAATTGTATCACACTGTTCTCCCCACTCTTTAACAGTTGAGCTCAGTTACTTGCAGCCCCGTTGACAGCCTTACGGTTGGTCTGACATCAGAGCTTGCTCAAACCGCTCCGCATCTGCACGGATCTCGTGCACTCGCTGTTCGCTCACTGTATTGCCACTCGAGCACTTCCACTTGACCTCTGGCATTAACTGCAATAGAGGGTGTAGTATGTCTGCAAGGTTTGCCGTTTGTTTATCACGTCTGTTTGGGTTTGTTCGTGGAGATTCGTGGTGATGGATGGATGTTCATGGGTTCATGGGAGCGAGCCTTTCATCCATGATCAGCATGTTTTCCCCACAAATTCGTGTACCCATGCGTTTCTCCGACGGCGAATAACGGTTGCGTGGTTATAAGCTCCACCAGAAGAGCATTGTGGTGAAAACACACGTGACGAGATGACGTCACGGCGCAACAATATTCTGTTAAATTTTCTACCATGTAGTTTGGAGCGACACAAGGTAGGCTGTGAAATAAATGCAACGGTGTAAAACTGTAGGCAGTCAAGCATTGCGTTCTTCCCGGAAACCATAGCCAGGATAAAGCTACCTGGAGCTTAACCAGTAGTCTCCGGGGTCTTCAATCGTCTCCCCTCAGGTTTTTTCGTGGATAGTGAACGAACGGCGCGCGGCAACGCGCCAAAATTGGGCGTACCTTTTCCCACATCAATTTGGCATGCTCTTTCACAATTTTGAAATCAGGTCATCTAGGGTCAATGAGTTAGTCA
Source organism: Imbricaverruca yamaguchii (assembly GCA_034440575.1). Taxonomy (NCBI): domain Eukaryota; kingdom Metazoa; phylum Arthropoda; class Thecostraca; family Neoverrucidae; genus Imbricaverruca; species Imbricaverruca yamaguchii. The sequence continues at coordinate 875,911 of JAOTOL010001509.1, read as the reverse complement.
AGGTCAGGTGGGGTCACCTCCAAAAAAGTTCAACCAGTCGTCACGCTTTAACGGATGCAGATATTTTAATGAAACTTTCAGCGTTTGTTTATCTTTAGGGATGCTATAAAATGTACGGGAAGAATGTTTGTCTTTTCCGTTTTTGACTACTTATTATTTATGCATATTTGCCTGTCAGAGTTCAAATCGAAGATTCTGGCTAAAGTAAACATTTTTATCAGAGCACATCGGCTTCCAACAACGTTCCTCGGTCTGCTCTACTGATTAGCAAAGGAAAATCAAAGAAAACTTGAAAACTCAAAATTTTTAGAGAAAAAGAAGTAGGGTGGGGGGGGCAAAAAATTGTATGGCCCTGGTAGATTTCGCTGTCCTTTCCTGATACTAAATAATTTTTGTTTTGTCAAATATCCCCAAAATGAACTCCCAGAGCCAAAAAAAAAATGTAAGTCACTAGTGACGTCACTTTTTGGAGAAATTGTTTTGGGGTGGATCCGGGCCCTACTCGTCGTGCGCCTTCCGATGACACCTCTTTCGTTTTCGTGCGCCGCTTAGTTTGTATTTTTGACCTTGTAGTCGGCGCGCCCGCCCAAATAATCAATCAATTAGTTTGTATTTTAGAGGGTGGGGTTACTATCCCCCCCCCCCCCAAGACGGAGTGTGAGGATCTGACCGGACAGAAAGGCGCGAGTTAACATGATTGCAAAGCGTATGTAATACATAGCATTACACGATACCAAGAACTTACTTCATCCACGTGATGCCACAACAAAGTGTCCTGGTCAACGCCCTGTCCGGCAATCTTCGGTGGACAGCAAAAATGTGTCCCCTCGTTGGTGTTAGTCAGATGGTTGCGAGTCTTAGACCGCCTCTAATTACACCTCGCCACATTTTTTTCTTCAAATGGAATTAGGCATCACACGATGTTTGACCCATGCGAAATATTTACAGCTGTTCATTAATTGATGTGAACAGAAGGCTAACGGCTTCTGATTAACCGTGATGAGTCCCCAAGGTGTGAAGGTAGATTATTCGATGGTTTGGGTCAGATGATTTCCAGATTATATTGCGTGTATATATAATAATAATAATAATAATAATACTAATGATAATAATAATAATAATAATAAGTTACCCTACTGTCACTGCACCATGTCAGGTGATGGCTTAACCGCACGGGGATATTTTCATTATTAATCATAAGGCAAGTGTAATTATTCACCGTGTTTTTACTTGGTAACAGACAAGCCCTCCATTGTGCATAACCAGCTCAGCACCGACGAAAGGTGAGCCAGGGCTCCACAGCCACATGCGATAACAAACGCTTCCTCTTTCAGAAGTCAACCGAAAACCGACTACACGTACGCGCGCAGTGTGAGCTACAACGCGATCAGTCCGGAACAGGTGACGCCGCCCAACATGTCGCGACGCTGTCTGCACTCGCAGGACGATACCCAGAGTTACATGGGCGACTACTCCAGACTGGCTGTCGGTGAGAGTCGGGGTGGGGGGGCACAGCACGTCGGGGACACTGGACAGGACCCAGAGCCACCCCGCCGACTACTCCAGACTGGCTGTCGGTGGGAGTCGGGAGAGGGAGCATAACATGCTGGGGACACGGGACGGTACACAGAGCCATCCCGACGACTACTCCAGACTGGCTGTCGGTGAGAGTCGGGGGGAGGGGGCACAGCACGTCGGGGACACTGGACAGGACCCAGAGCCACCCCGCCGACTACTCCAGACTGGCTGTCAGTGAGAGTCGGGGTGGGGGGCACAGCACGCCGGGGCAGGATTAAAATAATGGTTTTCCGTTAGGTGTGAGATGTCGAAATGAGCACAGTAGGATGTCAAAATTTGCAATGGAATTAGTGTCATTTCAAGTGCTTTTGACGCCTCAGACTCAAATTCGAGCTGATGGTGTAGGTTCCAAGGAGCAGGATGTTGATACTTCTTGGAGAAAGATGTCGATTGAGCGTTCAGAAAGTGGTCTATTCCACCCTATTTCACGAACAATTTATAACTGCGCCGGGGACACTGGACAGTACTCCGAGTCACACCGCCGACTACTCCAGACTGGCTGTCAGTGGGAGTCGGGAGAGGGAGCATAACATGCTGGGGACACGGGACGGTACACAGAGCCATCCCGACGACTAATCCAGACTGGCTGTCGTTGAACATTACGAGTTCGACGGAGGAAGAACACTACGCCTGATCCAAATCACAGTCCGCCACCCCTGGCCTACCGGTATTGTTCAAACCAAATTGGATACTCAGCTCCATTGGGATTGTGTCTTGTGTCAAAGTGAAGAGGTTCAGGTCATTTGCATGAACCTCTTTTTATAAATGTTGAATCAACTATGAGCAGAGGAATATCGTGCTAAAGGTCATTGGTTATATGCAGTTATAAAGGAAATATATGCGGTAATGTATCAAATTCAAATGTTTATCTTCCGATGTGATAACGATACGTTGTTCTAGTTAGTACTTAATACTTTTTACTACCTCTTTGCTGGATATCTGGTGCCAAGAGCTGGTCTCTGCTGAAGTTACGGATTCGGTGGGATGAATTCTTCGCCGGCCCTGACACCGTTAATAAACCCCGCACGCCGGCTTGCAGCCAGAAAAGCCACTCACGCACGCTGTGTTCCGCTCTTGCTGCTGCAGATCGCTATGACGCGGCCGCATCATCGCGAGGGGCGCACAACTATCACCACGAGGTTTCGTCATTCACTACAACTACAGCCACCACCACTACCACTTCAAAAGGTGATTGCCCTCACCTATCACTGATATACTAATATATAGGCGCAACATGATCTCACTGTCGGTATGCCTGTGCCTGCCAATGATCAGTAGATAAATGGTACATCCTGTGCGAATGTGGTATTGGCATTTATGTGCTCATCTATGTGAATTGCTCACTGAAGTGTCACATGTGATGCCGTGATAACGCTTGCTCTGGGTTTTCCTCCGAGACCTGAAGATGAGAACTGAAGCGCAACAGCTTCAGGTTCCGCGTGACGGGAACTGAGGTGGTGTGCGTGCGGTGCAGTTGTTGACAGTCTGCCGGCGAACGGCGCAACTGGAACATCCTCGTCCTCATCCGTGGCCGCCAGTCTTCCAAGCCTTACGCTCACAACGGATGGCGACTGGAGTCCTCCGACAGAATCCTCCAGTTCACCGCCAGTCGTCCGCCAAAAGCCCGTCCGACTCGGTCTGTGTCCTCCGCAGACTCGCGGTCCATTTGCTGCCCTGGCGCACACGGCCAGTATCTTGCTGTGTCGCACACGGTCTGTATCCGCACCAGATTCCCACTCCGAGGGTCGTAAATCCTCCCCAGACCCGCGGTCCTGCCCAGACGCACGGTCCGTGTGCTGCCCTGATGCACACTGTCTGTATCCTGTTAAACGGTCTATCCTCACCAGACTCGTATGGTCTGTTCGATGTCGTAGTACACACGGACTGTATCTCCAGACTCACGATCCGTTTGCTGGCCTGGTGCGCGCAGACTGTACCGTCCCCAGACTCGTACGGTCTGTTCGCTGCCCGGGTGTGTGCGGTCAGTATCTTGTGGTGATACACACAGTATTATTGCTATTATTTTCTGAAAAGTCTTGATCCAGTTTCCAGCCGATTTCTGGTGAAATGCCTGGCGACGGTACAAGATTTGTCCAGCCTGAAATCTTGTCCAAGAAAATTCAGGCTTGACTTCTCCACTAGGTTGCTCCTTGTGTGAATCAAGTTCAAGTTACCCTCTCATGACTTCATGTTTACCATCAGTGTTTTTTCTTCTTCGGTGTCATATCAGTAATGTCGGTGTACTGGACATTGGGGATATCTACCTACAGTCAGCAAGTACGTATCGAAAAAAAAAATATTTAAGAGACCATAGTTGAATGGAAATTGCCTTGAGTAAATTGAATTGATTTCTGGTCTCGGGCATTACACATGTATACCTAATGCCCGTTTTGTACATATTTCTCAGAGTTATGGAGCTCTTGTAAACTGATTGTTACCACCAGAATCTAGAAGCCAGGACGTATTGCTGTATCATCTGGTGGACTGTGGCACCCAGCTCTTGGCAACCATAACTGTGAACCCGACGCGTGTTGCATTGAAAGAATCATGCTCAAAATATATTGGATTTAACCACTATTTTGAATATTCTCATTCCGATTGGTAGGACTCCCAGAAAGCTTAGATTGTGCGGAAAGGTAGAAATGTATCTAGCTATGCATTATTTCCTCTCGGTTCCATTAACATACTACATAGAAAACGTTGGTGATTATACTGTTGGATGATTCGGGGCAGTCACGCTAATGCAGATTGGTGAATGTGTAGTGCCACTTTTTTAGCTTGTTATGTTAAGATGGCTTCAGTTTAGCTTTGATTTTGCAATCGATTTCCGATCAGAATTTGACAAATTGCAAATGTCGGAATAGAGGCTCCGACATGCATTTCTTGTCTGTATTCTCCCGGACCTAGGCGGTCTGTACTATTCGGGGACGGGGGATCTTCGGTCCATATCCTCAGGCCCGCACGGTCCGTGCCTTCTGGGGTCTATACGATCCATACCGTCCCAAAACCCGCACGGTTTGTGCCCTCCGGAGGTTAGTTATGGACGCAAAATGACCCTAGATGTCGACGCGCCCCTAAACTCCAATCCACCACCACCACCCTCCGGAGGCCTACACGATACATATGCTCCCCGGACTAGCACTGCCTACCCTACGTCCGTGGACCTATGCGGTGAATTTCTTCCCGGAATTTTCACGTGCCCTACACCATTGTAGTCTGTATCGTCCCTAAATCAACATAAGCCAGATTTTGTCCTGTACTTTTTGTGCCCAACCCAGGCGCACACGGCCGGATCCTCCTCGGACCACGGTCTTTATCATGCTGTTTCATGTGACCGCGATCCTGCTCAGACCTTTGTACACTTACCTGTAGCTCCTGTTCACTGCATTAACTTACTCAGTGCAGTCTACGACGTCCTCGTTCATCATTTTCTGTCTTTTTTTCGACCAACCACACTGACCGGTTAACGAACGCTTCGGACGGTACGGTACATGTAAGATACATGTAAGATACATGTAAGATACATGTAAGATACATGTAAGATACACGAAGATACATGTAAGATACATGTAAGATACGTGTAAGGTACATGCAACGTACATGTAAAGTACATGCAAGGTACATGTAGGGTGCATGTAAGGTACATGTAAGGTACACGTAAGGTGCATGTAAGGCACATGTAGGGTACATGTAAGGTACATGTACGGTGCGTGTACGGTACGGTACGTTCTGGCTGTCGGTATGTATCTAAGAGTGTAGGTGTAGGTCATAGTGTCCACACTATGTGTTGATGTGTGTTTCTCATAGGAGCACTGCACCAAATATCGCATGGACTGGACTTCGAGTCAGGAGACGAGGAGTGGATGGAGAACAATAACATCTCAAAGTCTTCGTCGCAGAGCTCGAGCATTCTCCTTCAAAGGAAGACAAGTGAGTTGAATGTATATATTACATGCGTGAAGAAACGTGAGGGTCGTTATTGGAGCTCACGTAGTTTAAGTCTGTGCCAAGTGGTGTTACGTGGACCACGGCGGTAACCGTATTGGTGTACCGATGCTCCATGAGCTTGGATGGTGTAAAGCAGTTACCCGCTTCGTATACTTGGAACTATAATTAGTTTCTGGAGCCTCCACCCCTGAGCCAATAATCGATCAGGATAAATCTTTGTGATGTATATAACAATGGTAGCAATATAACTGTTGGGTAGATGATAGCAATGTCTGATTCTTCTGCAGGAAGAAACCAGCGCAGACATGTTTACCTTCTTAACATCCACGTCTCTGTTGACGTGTACGTTGTCTGGCAAGCGTTGAGATAAAACAAATGAACTATGCGTCGTCTCCGCCCTTAACGGCCGGACTGCTGACCCCGACACCTACCTGGTTGCCGGCAGGTCACTCGGTGCGCTCAGTGCTGATGTCGGTGCTGACCAAGCTGCTGTACCCGCTGACGTTGGTGTGGGTGATGGTGTGCGGCGCGGGCGCCCGTTTGGTGGCAGCCGTACGACCGCGGGCCGCCGCGCCGCCGCCGCCGCCGGAGCCGGCGCAGTTCAGCCGGTGGGTGCGCCGCCAGGGGCAGCCGAGAGCGGGCGGCGCCGACGCCGGGTTCCAGGCTCACTACCGGGCCGGCGTGGGCGCCGTCCAGCCGCAGCGGCGCTCCCTGCTGAGCCGTGCCGCCGCCGGCGTCACCAGCACCGTGACGACCGTCACCACCACCGTTGTCACGCTGCTCTGGTGGGTCAACCCTGCGCGACTGGTGGCGGCCGCCGAGCCGGCGGGTCGCGCCACCGTCGCCGGCCGGCCGGCCGCCTGGGCGCGTGCCGCCGGCGAGGTGGCCGATGTGCCGTGCCGCTCGGCCGTACTGCTGCACTGGCTCAGTCCGGTGACGTGGGCGCGCGCCTGCGGCCGGGCCGCGTGGGCCTGCTGGCTCGCCGCCGCCGCTGTGGTCAGCTGGGTGGAGCGCCAGCTGCGCGCCGGACAACACTCTGTCGCCGCCGCCGCCGCCTACCTGAACCCGATCAGCTGGACCAAGGCGGCGTGGGTGGGCGTGGACGGCGGCCGGCGCGTGTCGGCGGCGCTGCACTGGCTCAGCCCGCTGACGTGGCTGAAGACGGCGTCGACGCTGGTCGGCCGGCCGCTGTCGGCCGCGGCGGCAGCCGGCCGTGGCGTCCAGCCCGTCGGCTGGGCACGTGCTGCCGCGATGGGAGTCGTCTCGGCGGCGCAGTGGGGCGGCACCGCCGCCGCTGGCGCCGGCAGCCGCGTCTGGCGCTCCGTCTGGGCGGCCACCGGCGGCAAGCCAACCTGGCTCTCGCCAGTCCGGGGAGCGCCGCTCACCGAACAGGGCAAGCGTGGCCGCAGACGGCAGCTCTGCCTGTGTCTGCTGCTGCCTCTGCTGTTGCTCGGCCTGCTGCTCGTCCCACTGCTTTGTGAGTTTGCTACTCATTGTGCACAGCGTGGTGATGTCAGTATCACATAAAATAAGTATTATTAAGCGTGTTCTTATCTTTTAACAGCTTGCACACCAGAGCTCGATGACAAGAGCTTTGTCGTATGCATGGGTCACGAAAGCTCAGTTGGTATGAGGTTCGACTCTTGATCTTAAGATCGTGGGTTCGTATCCCACAACCGGTGGAATTGCAGAATTCATCCGTAACTAACGGCGTTAGTGGTTGAAACGTTATATGGCCTAGCAATCAAATGGGTCGTAAAAGAACACAAAGTTCTCCTTCGTCGTGTGCACTTCAGATGTGACCACTACACGCACAGCACCCCATATTATGAGTATTGAGTTGTGATGCAAGGAGTCTCTTCAATAACTTTGGTTTCGACACGTCTTGCTGGTCAATAGTCCTGTGCTACTCATTGCCCTTCAATTTTACCTTGTCACAATGACTCATAACAGGTATCAGCTGTGATCTTGTTGCACAGTGTGATTTACATGGGTTCATCACTACCCATCTGCTGGTATGCTTTCTACTCTGTAGTATTCAAACGGATGGTGTTGTATTCGAATGTATAGTTCATACACTTCGGCGGTCGGTTGCCGCAATCCAACATGTTCCGATGTGACCGTCCAACAGGCGCATATTCTGTTGCGATATCTAATGCTGATGTGGGGTCTCACCACAAGGTGTTTGTACCAGTATCCAATGTGTTCTGAGCTTGGGTGTAAGAATGGGAAACTACTTTTGAACAGATTATGAGTATTTAAGAGTGAATGTTCAAGATTGGATAATGTAAGTCAGAAGTTCATTGCACCATTCATGAACAAACAACCTTTTATAGTCGAGATGTAGAATGTAACGAAAAAAACCTACAACAGGCACGTCCCTTATAATTTTTCCTAATTTTTTAATGTTTTTTCTTTACTCTTCAGCGTAAGAACAGGTAAAGGGTGGGAGTGGTGTAAAAATATTAATGGCATTGAGAAGTAGGAGTTCAAACGTATTCGTTGTTGGGTGTCATCTCCACCCACATCTGGGAATTTCCCGGTCCTGACCATTGCTATCTGCTATCAGGATGTCATGCCCTGCTTGTGTTGTGGTTCCTTGGATATTCTCATGTTCCTCGACAGGGGACCTGCACTAGAAAGGCTGCAAACGTTGCCTTTGCTTTCATCAGCTCTGTGGCATTTTCTAACATGGGCATCCTCGACTGTACGTAATCAGTCCTGTGGTGTACCCTAACCTGGGCGTCGTCTACAGGATGCCCGTGCTCAGGTTACATACGTCGCCTTTGCTGTGATCAGTTCTGTGGTGTACCCTAACCTGGGCGTCGTCGGCAGGATGACTGCACTCGTTAGGTTGCATGCGTCGCCTTTGCTGTGATCAGTCCTGTAGTGTACCTTAACCTGGGCGTCGGCAGCAGGATGCCCGTGCTCAGGTTACATACGTCGCCTTTGCTGTGATCAGTTCTGTGGTGTACCTTAACCTGGTCGTCGTCGGCAGGGTGACTGTGCTCAGGTTACATGCGTCGCCTTTGCTGTGATCAGTTCTGTGGTGTACCTTAACCTGGGCGTCGTCGGCAGCAGGATGCCCGTGCTCAGGTTACATACGTCGCCTTTGCTGTGATCAGTTCTGTGGTGTACCTTAACCTGGGCGTCGTCGGCAGGGTGACTGTGCTCAGGTTACATACGTCGCCTTTGCTGTGATCAGTTCTGTGGTGTGCCTTAACCAGGGCGTCGTCGGCAGGGTGCCTGTATGGGCGCAAAATGCAGTCGAAGCGCCTAAAGCACACATTCACCACCGACAGAGTGCTTGTACTATTTAAGGTTACGTACTTCGTCTGTGTTGTGATCAGTCCTTACCCTAACTTGGGCGTCGTCGACAGGGTGCCTGTGCTCGGGAGGCTACATACGTCGCGTTTGTTGTGCTCAGTCCTGCGTTGTACCCTAACCCGGGCGTCGTCGACAGGGGGCCTGTACTGTGAGGATGACGTGGCGGCCAAGGTGGAGGAGTCGGCGGTTCTGCGTGAACTGGCGGCGGCTCCACACACCGCCTGGCGCGTCTTCAGAGACACGGCCGTCTACGTCGGTACCAGCACGGCGGACACGGCATCTGTGAGTGCACCGTGCGTGTGGGGTGGGGGGACGCTGGCATGCTGCGGACAGTCTGTGCCGGACACGGCTCCGCTGTGAAGCCATGGGTCGGCTCTGCTAAAGCTGGTTCGCTTTGCTGTTGTCGACAGAACCGGCAAATGACGAAGCCCATCCTATAATGTTAGTGCGTCTTCGTTCATACATACCGAGAGCCGTTCTCCACTGTTGAATCCCGGTCCAGTTGCCGGCTGCCGCCTGCTCCGTGGCCGATTTATTGCAGTGACAACTGCCATCCATCGCTATCGCCATCACCGCATAATTTGAGGACACACCGCCACACTACACCTGATTATCATCTACAGCTGATCAGTACAGCCTACAACGGTGGGAAAATACACGCAGACACACATATTGCACATTTCGCGTTACTAAGTATGCACGTAAATGACTACGGTGATTACAAGGCGAGTAAGTAGGTGGTTTGTGGTGTTTTTCAAAATGAGTATAAATCAAGCACCCAGCACACCATCACACCACTGTTGATTTCTTGGGAATTGCTATAGTGAAATGTTATCATAATTTTCAACATAGATAGATCGAGGTGGGCTTTGGAGGGGGTGCACCTATACGGTAAATGCTCAAATGAAGGGACTAGTATATTGAAATTCAAGCGCAGACAAGCCTTGTCTCTAAGGCTTCAAAACATTCGAAGCTTTACGCATGTTGTATGCACTAACTGTGACACAATATGTTGCGGGGGGGGGGGGTCCATATAAAAAAAAAGGAGGTTGAAGTTACTTTTTTGTGTGTAGGGGGGTTAACCTATCGTATGAAAACTCATTTGTAAAGCAGCATGAGTATTACTGCATTGCTTGTGAAGGCAAATCGCGTTGATTACAAAACGACTTCATTGGCAAAATGTATTTCCAAATTTTATGTTACCCTGAACACATGTTATTTTTGATTGTGCCTTCATTAGCCAGTTCAAAGCACTATTAATTTGGAGTCAGGTGGTAGTGCAGGCAAATGTTAAAACATGTCTATAAGGTAAAGTGAAACAAAATTCACATTTTGCTTTCTGTGTCCCGTCTTTTTGAAAGCACAAGAGTTTTCATTTTATTGATATATAGTTGACGATGCAAGCTTTTGAACGATATCTCTTCGTAAAAAAATGGTACGTTGGTTAATGAGATTTCGTGGGGAGGGAGCGAATAACACCTCTATAACATTGGAATGATTTTGCACGCATTGATTTATTGATTATTGGGGCTTTAGTGTGCGTCAGCCCTATTGGGTTATATTGCATCCATAACAAGGCTGCCTAAGCGCACGTCAGTCTGTCGCATAAGTATATAACACATTTGCACGCATTATACGATGGGGTTAAGTTATCAAAACCATGCAGATTTTCCATTCGATAGCAGATGCAGGCATATTCACCTGTCCGAAATTGTTTTGCATGGTATACACCACCAGGTCGCTTCAGACCGTGGTCGCCTCCCATGTGAAGTGGTGATCGTGAAAAGAAATCTGCCTGCCAGGATTGGAGGCCGGCGACGCCAATTGGCCTCGGCCACTTGGTGCGTCGTAAAGCCACAACCCAACCAAATGAAAAGAAGCCGCCGTTGATATGGTGACGTCCAGCTGGTGACGGTTACTGGCCTCGTGGCATCGTTAGGTGAATCAGATAGTGACGGTCAGGTAGTGACTGTTACCGGCCTTGTGACACATTGTTGGATGAATCACGATCACCAAGCTCACTGGGCTGTGTAGCTTAAGCAATGGCTGTTATGAGGAGAACCCTTTAACTCCCTGTTCTCACTGACTTCGGTAACGTCAATTCAAAATATTATGTGCGTTTTTTTTCGCCCCTATTTCCATTGCGATGGCGCACATTATCTTGCTATTTCGGGCTTGGTGGTATAAACGTGCCAACAGTTTTGCATTCCGACGTTATGCATTTTGTTGCAAGTGTCAAATTCTAAATGTACGTCATGTCAAACCCTGAACCTTTGTTCTCAACTCGAGAGTAATGCAGGTGAAGCTTAAGACCTGAGGCTAAGAGCGTCTCATCAGTCTTCCAACTAATCAACCATGCCATGAAATGCCATACTGACAGAAACGCGCATGCACTCCGAGTATGTGCATGGCTTTTCAGCAACTGCATTATCAGTATATATAATCCGTACTGAATTTGATTGGTCACATTTCCTCATCTGAACTAGTGGTGTCAATCGGTTACCAAACCGATCGGATACCGAAAAATTATCGATACCGATTCGGCAATCGGTCGGACAAACATTAATTTTTAGGACACATTTCGGTAATGCTATTAATGCTGCGATGGACTTAATTTCATGGACTTCGCGCTTTGCAGTTTGCTTCAGCCCAGAATCAGTCACCTCCAGAATGTCCAGCAGACCATATATTGTGCAAGGAAGTGTATTTCTTGAAATAAAGACAGAGTGCTTATGCTTTTTTCTGAATTGAGCAGTGGCGCGGACGCTTTTTTCTGGTTGGGACGGGAGCAAGAGGCGAGTGGGTGGGGGGCTAACTGCCGCCCCCTGACCCTCCTGTTCCTCTGCCTATGTTAAGGAGTCAAGCCTCATGCTGCCGGGTGTTTAGCGAAATATCAAAGTAATGACATGTAGCATGCAGTGGTAAAAACGTATTATTTTGCCGTTTACTATTCATTGCCATTCGAACTTGAAAGTTTAACCATTCAATTCGAGGAAACGAACTGAATGGTTAACATCTTGAAGGCGAAAAATGCAACATCTGAGCGAGTACTTAGAAAGCAGAGCGAACCACCCACATACCTAGTTCCGGCCCGGTACATGCTTTGGACATGATCAGGTCTTGACTTTCAGGTGAAATATTTTAAATGTTTTTTTTTAAATATATTTTTTTTTGCAAAAGAAAACTTTCAACATATTGTTCAATTTCCTGTAAATGATACTCGTATGGTAATTAATTATTTGCTTTCCCAAATATTGGTGTCTTTCACAATCGGTAATTTTTCGGACACTTTTGGTGTTATAATCCGATCGGTAATATTTCGGTCACCACGGTTATGTGCAAATCGGTATCGGTTCGGTAATTATTTTGGAAATTCCGAAATATGACACCACTAATCTGAACCTCATTAATATTCCCCATGTGGTCAGCCAAACCTGAGACCACGATCTTGTGGGTTTGTCGGCATTGCTCGTTTGAGGAGCATGGGCATGTACTACTAGGACATGCACACAACATGAATACCTAAACACACCTTCAATGTGCGACAAATATTGCATCTCGGGACCGCCGTGTTTGTGCTCGGATCCAATCCCACCACCTCTCCATAGGGGACGAATAGCCTAGGGGTAAGTTGCTCGTCTCACAATAGAAAGGTTGTGGGTTTGAGTCTCACCTGTCGCTACTCTTCCGCTCGCGAACAGTCGGCGTGAGAGATTGGCGACGCTGCATGACTCAACGGCTGATGTGTCGTAAAACCAGTAACCAATAAACAACCACCTCTCCGGCGTTACACTCACCGTCAGCAACGTGCCGCACGCGTGTTGGCTCACGTAGTGTTTCGTCTCTCTTACCCCGATTCTTATCTTTCGATAGCAGGCACATGCTTCATTCTTAGGGAAGGAAAAAAGTCACCAAACCGAGACGGTGTTGCGCGCTGTGAGCTTCATCAGCGGGTTTGGTATGTTACAGCAGCGACGTTATAGTAGCGATGTGAGAGGGAGGCAACGCCACATGGCCTCAGCTGCTGAGTGCGTCGTAAAGCCACAAGTCAACAACCTGCCGTCTAAGCGTGACACGTAGGCTGTATCTGTTCTGTCTTGGCCCCAGGCCGGTCACCGTCATGTTGTGTCCTGCACTGATGTGTCCTCATGCCCAGCACAGCGACGTTTCCAGCTGGTCACTGCACTGTCCTCTGAGTGAGTTATCTGAGCTATCCTGTCCTCTGAGCAGCCAGGCTCCCTCCTTCCGTTCGCCACTGCCCTATCTTATCCTCTCCTGCCAGTCACTTTCCTGTCCTGTTGGTTTATGTCCTGTCGGTCTCTGTCCTGTCCTGCCAGTCACTGTCCTGTCCTATCGGTCACTGTCCTATCGGTCACTTCCTGTCCTGCCGGTCGCTGTCTTGCCATGCCCTGCCCTTCCATCCACTATCTTGTCCTATCAGTCACTGTCCTGTCCTGTCCTGCCAGTTACAGTCCTGTCCTATCAATCACTGTCCTATCCTGCCAGTCACTGCCCTGCCCTGGCAGTCACTGTACTATCCTGCTAGTCACTGTCCTGCCCTGTCAGTCACTGTCCTGCCCTGCCAGTTATTGTCCTGCCCTGTCAGTCGTTGTCCTGTCCTGTCAGTCACTGCCCTGTCCTGTCAGTCACTGCCCTGTCCTGTCAGTCACTGCCCTGTCCTGTCAGTCACTGTCCTGTCAGCCACTGCCCTGTCCTGTCAGTCACTGCCCTGTCCTGGCAGTCACTGTCCTATCCTGCCAGTCACTGTCCTGCCCTGTCAGTCACTGTCCTGCCCTGTCAGTCACTGTCCTGCCCTGTCAGTCACTGTCCTGACCTGCCAGTTATTGTCCTGTCTTGTCAGTCGTTGTCCTGTCCCGTCAGTCACTGCCATGTCCTGTCAGTCACTGTCCTGTCAGTCACTGTCCTGCCATGCAAGTCACTGTCCTATCCTGTCAGTCACTGCACTATCCTGTCAGTCACTGCCCTGTGCTGTCAGTCACTGTCCTGTCAGTCACCGCCCTATCCTGCCAGTCACTGCCATGTCCTGTCAGTCACTGTCATGTCGTGCCAGTCACTGTCGTGTCCTGTCAGTTACGGTCCTGTTTTCCTGTTTGCCACTGACCCGTCTCCACGCGTGCCATTCGTCACCCCAAAGGTTCCTTTGGATTCCACATTCGTGCCGTCGACGACCAGGCGTGCGCAGGTTATCATCAACGAGCCGTCTTGACCCCAGCTTATTGCGGTGACCAGTTCTCTCTTGACCAGATTACAGACGACCTGCTGCTTGCTCTTGCCGGGATACACGGCTATGATCCCCTCCTGCGTCAGGTTGGCCGGCTTCGCTCTGGCTCTCCAGACTTGGCCGTGACACTGTTTCACCCACACGGCCACGATGACGCCCCTGCCCTCGGCGTCGAACGAGGCGCCGTAGGCCCTACCTTGATCCGGGATGTCGTAGGCTGGGCTGTCCAGCCGGGTGTCGTACCGGACGCAGAGCAGCCGCACGAGCGGTGCCAGCTGGCCGCCTGCTTCGTCGCGCGTCACCAGGCCGTAGGCGGCGTAGTTGTCGCCGCCGCACGAGTGCTCGCCGTCCACGCACCGCGTGCTGGCCCGGCCGTACCTGGCTACGCAGCGGTCGCCGTCCGGCCGCATCAGCTCCGGGCACCGGCACACCGTCTCGTTGGTGGGCGACCGGTCTGCCAGTCGGCAGACGGCCGCCGGCTGGTGCCAGACGCAGTCGTCGTCGGCGACGCAGTGGTCGTACAGCCGGGCTGCGCCGAGCCGCGCCAACAGGCGGCAGCCGCGGACCGCGCGCCACGTGCTGGTGTTGCCGTGTCGGGTGTAGAGCCGACAGAGCGCGTCGCCGCCGCAGTGGCTGAAGCTGCGGCACTCGGACCGCGCCAGGCAGCTGTTCCGACACGTGCAGCTGTCGGCGGGGAACGGCGCCCTCAGCAGCGCGGACGCGGGTAGCTTGCCGGCCGACCGCAGCTCCCGGAACGTCATAGCTGGCGGACTTTCGGCGGAGCACGGTCGGCCGAGGCGTAGACACAGCAGCAGGACGGCCAGCAGTGGCATGACTGCTCGCAGTGGTGCCGTCTCGCCCCGTCCGATAACTGTACTGCCCGGCTTCAGCACGAGGACGGCTGGTGCTGCGACTGCTCGCTGAAGTCCGGTCTCGCCTCTTCTGTTTGGCCGGTCCCGGTCGGCTTGTATAGTCGCCGGCTGGCTGATAATTTTCCGGATTGGATGTTGTGTGTAAAGAGGTCCAATGCCGAGCTACGTGCCGTATCAAATTGCACGGTGATTCACTACATAGCGCTGGCATGTCGCTTCAGTAGCGCCAGATATGCTGTCGCAAACATACGCCATGCATTATACACTATATAAGGTGTGTTTGAAATGGCGTCGCTGGCGCTATTGCGGTGATATGCCAACGCTACCTGGTGATCACCATGTAGATTGCGACAACGCATCGGCAGAACATTGGCCACAATTAGATAACAGGCAAAAAGAAAGAAAAAACAGCATTAGCAGATTGCTTTTTGAAGAGTAGTGAGCAGCAAGTTTCAAAACAACTGTAACAACTTGCTTTTACACGAAAGGTGATTAGTCGCCTGTCTGTTTCTCGTCTTCAGTAGGTCTCTTGCGACGTACCAAAACCACACAAATGCATTGGTAGGAGATCTGAACAGCATGGAAAATCGTCACTTGGTATGCCAACACCTAACAGGCACAAAAGATGGCAACATGCTCCGGCCACTTCGTTGCCGTGTTGCTGTGCGAAGTCTGGGAGGCGTGCTGGAGCGGTCAGTCGCCAATGACGTCACCAGCCCTGACTGGTGCCATGCTCACCTGCAGGGACTGTACGGCTACCTGGCACTGTTGGGCAGCTCGGCTCGGGTGGTGGCGCCGCCCGCTAGCCATGATGCTCCGCAGCCCGACCTGCAGCCGGCACCCGTGCCCATGTTAGTGTCGCCGCCGGCGGCCCCCGCCCCCGGCGAGTCTCTCACGCAAGTGTACGCCCAGTTGGGCGTGCTGGAGACGAAGCTGGCGACTCTGCACGCTGACTTCCAGGTACGTCGACAGGTGTCTTGATGACTGTGCAGGACCTAGGCGACATGACGCTGGCGAGAGTCTGGGCTGGACCGCAGTAGGATAACGGTTGTTGTGTTCTGGCCACAAAACGCCAGCACACTATTTGTCCGGACACTTCACACTCACTAGGGAGTCTTAGCGGCGTCACAACAGGTTGAGAACATGGGACAGGGGAGCACTCGCTACCCTGTTCGTTGCAGTCCTCTGTGTAACCACGCCGTGTATCACAGTATCCGGTGCTAGAGAGTACAACCATCCATATTGAAGTGGAACAGTTTGGAATATTGATTATTAGAAGATTGAAAGCTTTTTGAAAATATATTTTATTCTGTGTTTAAAGATAGGATTCAAAGTTTCTGAGTCCAGTTGCTGCATGCGCCAACTGCCCAGTCACAGCACCGTTAAAACTATCTATCTATCTCTCAATATCTATCTATCTATCTATCTATCTATCTATCTATCTATCTATCTATCTATCTATCTATATCTATATATATATATCTATCTATATACATATATATATGCCTATATGTCCGTCGTAGCTATCGGTGGCCAACCTGTAAGTGCAGTGCTCTTGTATATGCGTCCTGCCGACATGTGCTCTGTCCTGGCCAATCATTGGCCTGTCGGCATGACACTAAGCTGCAGTCTGACCCGTTGGCAGTATTTTTGTTGTCCGCTGTCATGCTCTGTTTTGTATGTCCTGTGCTGCCAATGTCTGGCCTGTCAGTGCAGTTGTGAGGTATCTGGCCAATGTCCTGAGGTATCTCTCCGGTTGTCTGATGTGTCTCTCCGGTTGTCTGAGGTACCTGCCGGTTGTCGGAGGTATCTCTGTTTGTCTGAGGTATCTGCCCGGTTGTCTGAGATGCCTGCCCGGTTGCAGTCGTGCCGCGCCGCCTCGGAACACGCCTCCCAGCCATCCTCTGTGCGCGCGGCGCTCGGCCTGGCCGCGACCGCGCCCCTGCTGACTGCCGAGCAGCTGGCGGCTACCGAGCAGCGTCAGTCTGAGCAGCTGTCGCAGCTGGACGGCCGGCTGACGGCCCAGCTGGTGGCGGTGCGGCGGCAGCTGGAGGAGCGGGCGGCGGCTGCGGCGGCTGGCCGGACGGCTGACGCGGCGCAGCTGACGCGGCTGGAGGCGGGCCTGGACGAGCTGCACGGCGCCGCCGCCCTGCTGCAGCAGCTGCAGACGGCCGACAGACAGGCGCAGCAGAGGACGGCCGGTCTGACGGCCGAGGTGGACCGGCTGCAGCAGGACTTCAGCGACCTGCACCGCACCCTGCTGGTGGTCCAGGTATGACTCCGAACTCTGCTAACGTTACACGGAGCTGGGGAGCCACAGTTGTGCTAACACATGGGCTCCCAAGTTCTGCCGAGATCATTGGTCCAGATCCAGCTCCCGAGCCCTGCCGAGGTCACTGGTCCAGGTCTCACTCCCGATGTCACTGGTCCAGCTCCCGAGCTGTATCGAGATCACCGTTCCAGGTCCGACCTCCAAGCTCTTCCGTGGTCACTAGTCTAGGTCCGACTCCTGAGGTCACTGGTCCTAGCACAGCTCCTGAGCTCTGCCGATACAACTGATCAAGATTAGCTTGCAATACATGCGCTTGAGAAACCTAAACAAACTGGAAGACGTTGCTCTCCATTTGTATCATGTAAAGATGCAGATTGAACATATCTGTCCCTTAGGCTTGTGGTAGCAGTGCAAATATTTCGTTAGCTGTCTCAAACCCGCTATAAGATGTCCAATTGCTAGAGTTTAATATTGTTTAACCATCGCACTTCGACAGCTTCGTTGAAGGGAATGTTGCTCAGTTATGCTGAATATCTTGAATACCAAATATCCAGGGTTCGATTCCCCGCGGTGTCCGCCATTCCTGCCAGGGTGAGAGGCAGGTGACGTCACATGGCCTCAGCTACTGAGCGCGTCGTGGCGCTAGAACCAGCACAGCTTCGTTGACGTGACTTGATTATGGTGGTAGCCTTCCATCACCATCATATACTAATGAGCTGGAAGTGTGTAGCGACTTCAAGCCAACTGTCTGGTGTGTGGTGCAGGAAAGTCTGAAACAGATCCGATCGTGCTGTAACCGAACCGACCCCGACTGGAGCGGCCTGCTCAGCCAAAGACTGCGAGACATGGAACAACAGCTGGACGACCGGCTCAAGGTGTACGCGGCCACCATCAAACACGGTGGGTAGCAACGCGGCCACCATCAAACACGGTGGGTAGTAAGGCAGCCACCATCAAACACGGTGGGTAGTAACGCAGCCACCATCAAGCACGGCGGGTAGTAACGCGGCCACCATCAAACACGTCGGGTAGTAACGCGGCCACCATCAAGCACGATAGATAATAATGCGGCCACCATCAAACACGATGTGCAGTAATGCGGTCACCATCAAACAAGGCAGGTGGCACTCTCGCTCGGACTTGCGTCAGCAGAAGATGGGACGCGACCTGTTTTGTGCTGTCAGCAGAGTGGGAATCTTACTTCCCGGGGTGGGAGTTGTAGTGCAGACTTCTTCTGGAGTACATTTTCATGTACAGTATTTTTTTATGCATGGAATATATTTATCGGTAACCGACGGGAAAGCATATGTAGTCTGTTCCTGCATAATATGCATACTTAATACGCATTGTTATTTTTGGTCAAATCAAATGTCAAAGCATAGGAACAAAGCAGTGAACAATGAATGACACCGCAAGCAAGGCAGATACTCGTGATGCTCAGCAGAGCTTCGTCTCTCATAATTCACAGGAGCAATGTGCTTTTCTATCATTAGTCTCGGTACGTGGCTAGCCATATGAAAAACAGCCAAAAATAATTCACTTCACCCTCAGCTCGGAGCGCGTACTACGCAGCAAATTCCCTACGTAATGCGAATCCAACACCGCTACCGCGCACGCCATAGTCAGATGCGATAGCGGTGCGCAAAGCAAGGGATCATTCGAGGTCTTGTGTTTGCATTACGACACTGTTAAACACATGTCCAAAGTTGCTAATGTTTATGACGTCATAAAAAATACCTTGCACCGATTGGTTGATAGACAGTTTTCAGAACAGAAAACGCTAACAAAGCAAATTTTGATCGGCTCCCTCCTTGACTCCGAGAGACGTCTCTTAAAACTGTCAAACTTTCCCACTATATGGGTGGCAAGAACACGGTTTTCTGAAGCGCGGCTCTGGAACCGGATAACATTGTACTCAGTGCGCATGCGCGCCTTTTTGACTGCGCTGTTGACGCGTTGTCTGCAATTCCGGTGGTTTAGATTGAATAACGTGCGGGAGGCTGTGGTCTGGCTGCTGACTGGTACGAAAAGCGGTTAGTAACCGTAGTGGTCAGTAAAAGTAGTGGTAACCGTAGGTAGAATAACCAGCGTTTTGGGGGTATCGTTCTGCGTTTGTTTGTATTGACATCTTTGTTCCCACATTTGTGTCGGAGTACATGTGAAGCCCATCTTATCCAGTATGAAACCGGAGCGCAAAAATGTATTCAGAGATCTTAAGAAGAGAATCTCTTAAGAAGTGCCTTAATTCTCTCCCTGACTGTCAGTGATAGTCTCTGAGTTGTGTCAACTATATGTGACTGAATAACATTCGCGCGATTTCCAGGAAACGAAATGAGATTGTGGCATTTATCGCTATGTACTCACTGGGCCATACACACTATTTATATATTACGTACTCACCGGGCATGTAAGTGGTTCATACAGCTGACCTATATATGGCAGAGTTCTTCCTGTCTGCGACCCAGACATCACCCTGTGGCCGCACAGTACCGCACGATGACCCCGCCACGTTCACCGGCCCGACTCGGCCCTGTCGACAGACCTGACGTCTGGCTCCGTCCACTGTCGACAGACCTGACGTCGGGCTCCGTCCACTGTCGACACACCTGACGTCTGGCTCCGTCCACTGTCCACAGACCTGACGTCGGGCTCCGTCCACTGTCGACAGACCTGACGTCGAGCTCCGTCCACTGTCGACACACCTGACGTCGGACTCCGTCCACTGTCCACAGACCTGACGTCAGACTCGGCAGCGGCGGTGGCGGCCGTGGGCGGCGTCAGCAGGGACGACGTGATGGCGATCGCCCGGCAGACGGTGGCGCTGTACGACGCCGACAAGACTGGCAAGTTCGACTACGCGCTCGAGTCGGCAGGTGGCAGCATCATCAACACACGCTGCACCGAGTCGTACAACATCAAGTCGGCGCGGATATCCGTGCTGGGCATCCCTCTCTGGTACCCGTCCAACAACCCGCGCATCATCGTCCAGGTGTGTTCTGAGGCATGTTGCAGAAGAACGGCCAACCAACACATAGTCTCAAGTAGTCAAGTAGTTCAAGTAGCCAATCAACACATAGTCTCTCAAGTTTTTCCACATAGTCTCAAGTATATATGGCGCCAGGCTCAAATTTGAGGCTGTCTGTGTTTTATTCGCGGTGTTCGATGAGATCGAAGCCCCGTGCACGATTTGCCACCCCCGACCTGATTCCGTCTACTGAACTGCCATGGGGGGGGGGGGGGCTGGTGGTTCCAGTTATTAGTGACAGATTGCTATTATTAAAAAGTTCTTGTCGGGGAATAGAAGCAGTGTTCCGTATGTCTGCGCTTTGCACCAAATCCCTGATTGGGAAGTTCGTTCGTAGCTCAGCCAGTCGCTAAGCAGACGTCGTTCAAAATCTGGTTTGCGAAGATTGACCACATCGTGTGTCTCACTACCGCCTGTGCGGCCTGATCGCGACTCGCACCAGACTACGCCCACGGTGTCATGAGTCCTAACATGGTCTTACGTCTTCTGTTCACTCGCCACCGGAGCGAGTGCAGCCTGACACCCGAGTCTGACAGCAGCGACCTGAGCCTGACAGCAATGTCATGCGCACAATCACACTTCCTATGGTCGAAGCACCCACGGAGCCCCAAAACGTCAACGGTCTCGGCGAGTATGACCGCGTCGGGTGGGTCCGCTGACCGCGCCGCCGCTCGTCCACAGCCGCACATGAGCCCCGGCGAGTGCTTCGCCTTCCGCGGCCAGGGCTACTTCGTGATCGCGCTGTCGCGACGCATCGTGCCGAGCGGATTCGTGATGGAGCACATCTCGCGCAACCTGACGCCCAGCGCCGTCATCGACTCCGCGCCGCGCCAGTTCACAGTCACGGTCAGTGTTGGCAGTATTAATTAGACTTCACTAACTTCACTTCACTTCTTCACTAACTTCTAACTTCACTTTTAAAATAGTCAAGTGGATCTCATCCGTAGAGTGGGGATTCTCCTGCTCAAATTTGGGCTGGTAGTGCAGGTGATGAAGGCATACTTGGCAGCAGAAACATAGAAGAATAGCAAAGTGGACCCTGTTCATCAAAAAGTACCAATTCCAAAAACACGAGACCGACAGTACCAAAGACATCTGGCGTGTAACAGAAGCTAGTGGAGGAAAACACTGGTCCAGGTCCGGCCCACGAGCTATGCAATTCCAGATTCCTGGCTGAGGATTAGATCCCCCTCCCCTCCCAACTGCGATGAGTAGGAAGCTTCGTCGCTCTGCAGGCGTTCAGAACCGCTTAGTAGGCCGAACAGCGCGCACACTACCGTCGCGTGTTGGGTGTTGGAGGGAACTGCTTCCGTCCATGCGCGGTGTAGTTCTGGTTTGGTCATTGTCTTATGTCTGTCACAGGGCCTGAAGGACCCCAGTGACCAAGACGGTGTGGTGCTAGGCACCTACGAGTACCGGGAGACAGGACCGCCGCTGCAGGAGTTCCCGGTGTTGTCGCCGAGCGCCACCGACTATCATCTGGTGGAGCTGCGCATCCAGTCCAACTGGGGTCACCCAGACTACACGTGCCTGTACCGGTTCCGCGTGCACGGCACACCGGCGGGGCCCGACGCGCGGTAGCGCCGGCCGGCGCGCCATGCCACACCAGGGACATCTGTCGGCGCTACCCGCAGTAACAGTACAAACGAGTGCCGTCAGGGGGAACAAATGCCATGAGGAACGGGGCCGCCGGGTGTACGCGGCCAGTGGATGGTACGAAGTCGCTCGCTCGAGACCGAGACAAGACGATTGCTGACAGCTAGTCCTGGTCGTCCTTTTTTACATCGCATCGTCACCGAAAGCCGAACGGTGTGATCTCTCGCATCGTGTTACTACCGGCTTGACCGGTGACCGTGTACGTAGAGTAGTCGCGCCGCTACTTTGTCGAGGTTTCGTTACGTGGCCGTGTCAGGTTTCGACTGGGTTTGGCTTACAAGAGTAGCTGTTTCTCCTGTTTAGAGGATTTGTTGCCAAAGCAAGTATGGGTGTGATCGGACGCAGCTGACTCGCCTCGGTGGCAAACGTGCTGATCATTTGTGAATATATTCATCATGTTTTAAGGCAGAGAAGTGGTATGAGGTGTAAGGCCATTATCCCAATATGTATGTATGCGAGTGATGCTTCGATGAGGTAATTAAGGTGCATACTTCAACACGCTTCCCTACGCTCGACAAATCCGCTGCTTTCCTCACGTGCTGCTGAGTGTTCTTGTCAGGACCAGCGCTCATAATAAATTTTCGTTTTTCTAGTTCCGCCAATGGCTTGAAAAAAAAAACGCCTGCAACAAGGAAGAAAGGCATCCAACATTGGCAACATTGTATTCGCTGTACAAAACGGCACCAAACGGTCCTACGGCCCATTGACCGGTGGTTCGCACCTAGCCCAGACCAGACTGCCGGCAGAACACCTCTGTACGCCGACGACCGCCGGCGAGTGCACCTCATGCGATCGTGTCTCGGTATCTGCCGACCGGTTCCAGATCTCTACATTCAGCGGCGGTGGTGCGATTCGACGGAATCGCCAGTAGTGTAGTATCTTAAAATACGCGGCGTACGACACTGCCACGATGGCGGCGACGCGACAGAGAAGCACGAGCGCACTCTGGATGGGTTCTCCAGGCGTAGCTAGTGGAGAACACCTGGACGCAACGCCTTCTGCCCTACACGGGAGCCTTGGGCAGAACGGCGAGTTCATTCATGGTGTGTCGCGAGCTCGATGCCAATCACGCACCAGTCGCCTATCACAAGTTATCCACAAGATCGAGCTGCATGTAATGCAATCTTCAATGTCAATAGAATATTGACGCGCGTGTATAACGTATTTAGCGGTTACGCGTCCTCGTCTGTCTAGCTACGCCCAGCTGCCTGATCACCAGTCATGACCAGCGCCGGCTGGCGTTCTGTACAGACAGCCAGGCGCGTCAGCAGCACGTTTGCGCCGGGCGAGGCACAACACGCCACACTCTCGTGTCTGCTCTTCTCACGGGCCATCTCTGCCTGCCAAGCTATATCGACAGAGCACTGCAGAAGCGACTGGCCGGCTCTCGCCACCAGACATAAGCGGCCGCCTGTATCGGTGGGCCGACGTACTGGCTGTCAACCGCACGGCACATCACCAGCTGACAATGTGAGAGATAAACACTGCACCCAAGCAAGGTACACATCCGCCAACCTCACGTGGTAGCATAAACTTCGGACGCGTCCAACAGCGACAGCATAAAAACGAACTGACACTTTGACACAGTCTGCGCCGGCGCATCAATAATATTATATAATGTACACTACGAAGTCAATGATACCCCCCCCCCGCCCCGCCTGTCCAGAATTTCCCTCCCCAGCTCCAGGCATGGAGTGTGTCCAAGCCGCACCGTCGGGCGCCTATGAGTCGCGGGTGCTTTCGCAGTTGTGTGGAGTACCACCTGCTGTGCAACGCAGTTCACTAATTAGCGGCGTCTCAATTACCACGCCGGTGGTGCCGGCCAGTCCTCTGGCTCCCCCGGTGACGTCAGTGTCTGATATTCGACAGTATCGCCACTGTTTGTGTCGTCAGCTGAATGTGCCGTCTACGCCAGGTTGCGGTTGTCTGCTTCGTCCAATCACCGGTGGAGTCAGCAACACCACCAGTGACGTCGACCGTCGGCCCAGCTCGTCGCTAGTGGCCATCATTCTCTTGATTCAGATAGTGCAGGACGTAATGGAGCACCAGATCGTAGCAGTACTTGTACTCGTGCTGAAACAGACAGGCACACACAGTCATTTCCCATGCATGCTTGTAGCAACGCCATGGCGCATTGCTGACAGCGGCAAAAGATGCGCATAAGCCAACCCACAGCCACCCAGCGCTACCCAGTTATTTAACGGAGGACTTCCCAGCACAGTGATCAACCGACACGAAACCTACGGGAGTACACATGTATATATCTATACAGCGCGAGTAGGTTGCGTGGCCACCGGTCCCGCCAGTCGCGGCCGCGCCGTCTCAAAGTCAGTCCAGACGACGGTCTCTCACCATGTTGGAGATGAGCTGAGGTCGGTGGCGGCGGACCGTCTTCACCGCCTGAAACACGTCCGCCTCGCTGTGCTGGATCACCTGCTCGATGCAGGCGTTCGCGGCGCAGTACACGCCCGCCCGGCAATGACCGTCTCTGCCGCACAAAACGCCGTCACACCGACCGCTATTGCATCACGGCTTCTGCCACACGGGCCGCCGTCACACCGACCGCGTCATTACATCGCGTCTGCAGCACGAAATACCGTCACATCCACCACCATTGTACCACGGTCTTTGCCGCATGGACCACCATCACATCCACCGCCATTATATCACGGTCTCTACTACGAGGAACACTATCACATCGACTGTCACTACACTACAGCCTCTGCTATACACAGCAGTCGCACCGGCCGCCATTGCATCACGGTTTCTGCCACACAACACAGTCATTCCAACCGTCACTGCACCAGTCTGCCACGCAACCATCCGATGGGCGGTTGCGGACGCTGAGAGGATACCCTGACAGATAAAACCAGGTCACGACGAACGCAACCGTCAGCTACTCAACTTCCATAAGCGGCGAACCGCCAGAATACGATGCGATTGGGAACACGGACTTCTAATATCAAAACATCAGAAAAGCTAACGACATCTCCGTGAGTCTCTCTAATCGCATCATACACTGAAGTTGTACTGCCCATGTAAACGGGGTAAGTGTGGACCGAATGAGCCAGATCTGGTGTCACGATGCGGCTAATAGTGCGAGTTCCACATGAAGTAGATCGCGAGCACGCGGATTGCTCAGCATGTAAATGGCACGAACCCCTACTACAATTGCATGCGCGTGACAAAGCCCGCCTCAAGGAACCGCCAGTAACTGCAGAAAGATAAAACATTTTCGTTTCTAGAAGCTTTCGTCTGAACTTCACCAAGCGCTTCTGTTACGGCACCGACAAAGGTAGACGTTCTCCTGATACCAGTTCGACCAGACCCAAGTAATGATATGGTGATCCAGCGGACTGCGGTTGGCCGCACATCGAAGCAGAGCTTATTCTATCTGGTGGCCATCTATTCGTGAGCTGACCAGCCGTGAGGCGACCAGGTCTCATTTTATTTTGTGATAATCACCAACAAAGCGATTCGGTTTGTAGGCGACGTCTACACATTAAGCTGATAAACTTACCATGCACATACATTGAGCTGAAATTTACGATCACAAAAAGTATATGTCCGTGGCTAAATAAGTATTGAGGCTAAGCATTAAAACGAAAGGACAATAATCTAACGAGATCGGGGGATACTTACGGAATAGGAGAATAAATAAAGACAAGACCGATAAAGTAACGTAGTAAAGGCATCAACTCACATCCACGACTATAATGTGGACTAGATCAAGTTAGCACAATAAATCATACCCTGAAGTACTACACGCATTCATTAAAAAAATGTAAGCATGCATACCGACTCAACATAACGGGTTCGTATTACCGGGAAGCCAGCCCAGCTCCTCCCCACATCCACATCTCGCCAAGTGGTGCCGGCGCCGGTGCTGACTCACGGAGAGACGACGACGACGGGACCGTAGCCGGAGCGCTGCCGCCACCGCTCCACCATGTTCATCAGCTCCACCAGCGCGTTGGTGGAGGTGGGCACCGTGTGCGAGGATGGCCAGCACGTCAGCTGGAACAGCTGGCACGTCTTCGTCTCGGCCTTGACGCCTGCCATCAGCTCGGTCAGCGAGACAATCTGCCGGGCCACACAGCAGCGTCAGATTCAGACACCTGGCGCGCCACGCACGCTTATGGCCGATCTGCCATGGGGTCACATGACACCAATAGATAACCTGCTGGGCCACGTGGGCATCAGATAAGCACAATCTGTCAGGTTGCATGGAAACCAGATAAATACGATCTGCCAGACAACATAGGCGACATAAAAAAACACGATCTGCTGAGCCACATGGGAGTCAGATAAAACCGATCTTCCGGGCGATATGGGAACCTGGTGACACAACATTTCGGGTTACATGGGCCTGATATCCATATGATCTTCCGGATCTTACGAACACAAATGGACAATTTGCGGTGTCGCATGATAATTTGAGTCATTAGTTATGTGGGTTTACGGGCGCTTCGACCAGTTTTATGATCATTAGTGCCCACGGGTGTGTGAGTCGATGTCAATACTGGCGCCGAAAAGCGTTCTTGGGTGAAGATATACTTTCGTGGCAGTTCAGAGAGTCATACCAATGATGCGCAGCTAGAACCACTATTCTCGGGAGACCGAAGCATACATAAAGAACAGATCGACATTCTACATGAATCTGCACGAACACAGCCGACGTCAGCAAGATGATCAAAATGCCGGAAGCAACACAGTCTAAACAAACATTCAACATCTCCAATGAAAGGATACAGCTATTCATTCGCATAGCGTAATTATTTGGTGCTCATGTAGTTTTTCCATAAAAAAGTAGTATTGAAAGGCTATACGAACCAGTGCACTTTTGCTTCACGCTGTTATCATTGATGCAGTAAAATGTGAACAGTAAAACGTAAAACAGGAAAATGTCCATATATTGCCGAACTCCCATTCCTGAACTAAAATCACGTCTTAACATCTGGTTGAAGAAACTATGTCCTAACACACCATATGGTTCACTCACGACTCTTGTCACATCTGATGCGTTCTACGACAGGTTGACCAAAGCACTTCCAACACCCATAATTGCATTGCATTGCGTACGCCATAATTTTTACTTGATACCAAAATTTGTTCACATGGTAGTCTTGGCTGTGTATCCGGCTGTGCAAGTTGCAGCCCGATTGGGCCAACGGTTTTTGAGCTATAGTCTCCGGGAATATTTTTAGGTCAAATAACATGGGTTGGTTTGACGATGGATATCTCATGAATAATCAGCGCAAAGGCTGGCAAATTCGATATATTCAGAAAAAGATCAACTGATACATTTACAAAATAAAGCATCTGCATTTCCTACATTTGACCTCGTAACCTTGTGACCTCGCATTCTTCCGCTACCTCTAGCCCGACGAAATTGACGAATTTGACGGCGTAAGTAAAAGTGGGCGTGATTTCGCTGTCCAAGGAAAAACAAAAGTATTCTTATTATAAATGTCGGAAATAACCGTGCGCTTTTCATGACTTTATGCGATTTTGCGTGTTCCGGGTAGCTTTGATTTCGTGTAAGCTTTCATTAATTGGAAAGCTACACGAGGTAGTACAATGACATACAGACATATGATAGGAAACAGGGGTGTCGATTTTTGAAAAACATTGGGGGCGGCCGAAGTGCCAACGCACGTACCGCCCAACCAAAAACTCATCGGATTTCGCACACTGTATTTTCAGATCTCAGAAATTCTGAGTTTATATTTGACGATGTGTATGTTTATGTTTATTCAGCTTACTCACGAAAGAGGAAAATCGTCCAATAACTGGTGCAGTCACATAATTGAAAGAGCGATGCACAGTACATGTCAACACAACAACTCTGAGTAATGGCATGCGACTGCAGTTTCATACAGTGGGCTCGAATATATCATCATCGTCACCGTCAGCGCCTTCCCCTCACTCTACACACCAACAAGCACTCACCGGCTTAAATAAAAATGTTCCAGCGATTAGATGCAGGCTAAAACACACCGGCTTTCATGGAGTATCGGAGCACAGCAGACCTGAACTGTGACGACAATCGGTGAAAGCATTTCCTTGGCACCTAACATTAAGGAGGGGCGAAGCCAAAGATGTGATTGGGCGAGTTCAGGGTCGGGGAGGATATTTTCATTCATGTGACATCAGAATATCACTTTGCAGTTTCCAGTGAATCTGGAACACATTAACGCAGGGCAATTCATTGTCAAATAACACCATTAAACGTCCAAATAGAAAACACGGAAAATAATTGTGTGAAGAGGATCATGCTACGGATGTGAAAAATCCAGGAAAAGCCCGTTTTCTCCAACCATGAAGTCCATTGTGGCGAACCAGGGCTGCGGAGCACACCGTCCACTATGGCGGACCAGGGCCGTGAAGTACACACCGTCCACTGTGGCGTGCCAGGGTCACAGAGCATGCCGTCCACTGCGGCGGACCGGGGTCGCGGAGTACACCTTCCACTGTGGTGGACCGGGGCTGCTGAGTCCATTGCGGCGGATCGGGGCCACCAACAGGTCAAATCTGCCACCATCATTTCTGAATCACCGGACTTCAACACGAACTCACCGATCCCGTTCAAAGGATATTATGTTCAAACCCTTTGATAAGTCACCCCACACTGCTGAAATTACACCGGTACAAATTGCAAAACAAAAATGTAAAATTTTCCGATTTCAGTCATTCCGATTACTGACGCAGGGTCGCTAAAACGCCAACAGTTGTGCACATGTACCTTGCGCAACTTGCGCACTCGGCGCATCCGCCACACTACGTGCGCTTCTCCAGTTTCTGCTAGGTCTTCAACGTTTTGCTAATTGCTGTCACATGATAGTCTTTTGCCATATTTGGCATGTGGATTTACTGGTACGGCAGCTCGCTTAGAAAATTCGATGAATTCTTGAATTCCACGTATTAGTTTTCTTTTTCCCACATTTGCTCGTGGTTAAGAAATCATGATGCACTGAGCTTTGATGCATCTCATATCTTAGGTCAAATATGCTCCAAGATTGTCAACCGAGCCGAGACCCTAGCTAGGTGTTCGCTGTTTTACCCGTGGTGTTTTTATTCGTCTACGGATGTGTTTTAAAGCTCCAGCCAATTTTTTAGGGGCCTGGCACATATTTCAGACCCGGCTACTTTTTAGAGCTTTGTTGCTTTTTTGTACAGCGGTGACATGCTTGAGGTATCGGTGCGTTTTCGAAGACCCCGATGCCTTTATTTCGTGCCCGGTCTTTTGTTCCTTTTTGCGACCAATTCGCTTTTTGGGGTCCAACCATATTTTAAGGCCCTGCCGCTTTTTGCGAAACTCGGGCTTTGGAGGGCCCGGCACATTTTCGGCCTCCCGTTGTGCTCTCAGGGCTTCGCTGTTTATTTGAGGGGTTTATTTATCGCACGTTTGCGGAACCACAGCATAACCTTGGTTCCTTCGGTATAATTTCCCGGGTCACGGTGCGACATTTCACTCCCAGGTGCATAGTTCCGGGGGACTCGGAACAGTTTTCTGGGTTAGACGCAACTTTTCGTGACTTCTTAATTATTTTTTTAAAGTCCGAGTCTCGGCCTGATTTCTCTGGCACCTGGCGCTACGTGCTCGCCGCAATTTTTCAACTCCTGTGCGCTTTTTTCGTGGCCGTACGCAATTTTTGAAGGCATCTGGGGCATGCTTGGAGCTTAGGAGAAATTTTCCTGACTCGGACATATATTCTTCGGAATTTCTCCTTATTTTAGAGGGCACCGGCCTACTTTTTATCGAGTTCAGATGTGTTTTCTGGGACCACGCTGTGCTTGCAGAGGAGTATTTTTATGCTTGCAGGGTAACATTCCGGGTAGATATTGCTTCTTGGGAAGCCAGCTGCGACGTGTGGGGCTCCGGCGCGGCGCCTTGGCCCCAGCGATATTTTCAAATGAAGCAGCCTGAATTGTTTTGTCTCAGTGCGTTTTTTTGGGCACCGTGGTCACTTGTTTTGATATCACGCGCTAGTTTTAGTGGCTACGACACTTATTTTTTGGGGAGGCTGGGCAACACGTTTTATGAACTTTGGAGCCATTGTTGTGGAACCTTTGGATCCAAGTGTGATTTTTGGTGTCCGGTCCGGCTTCATTTGTTGGGTAATCCCAGGGAGACTTAAAGTCACGGTGTGACCTGCCGTGCTTCTAGTGACTTCCAGGAGCCCGAACGAGAATTCTTCGTACCCAAAGGCTGAGCGTGATTTTCACGGGGCATCGGCCCGACCGTTTGTGGCCCGTTGTGATTTTCTTGAACACCACAACACCCAGCAGCGAACTTCTGACGCCCCAGCGTCATTATCAGGGGCTTCTGCGCGACTTTTTGGGGACACCCAATGTGAATTTCTGAGCCACGGTGCGATTTTTTGGGGACTAGGGAGCATGACGCATTTTTTCTTGAGCTCGGCGGATTCTTGGGGGCCACACAACCTGTCAGGAACTGCCCACAATACCCCCATTCGGAATGCCACTGTGCAATGCAATGCTGCAACATAGGAATCCATGGATGGTTCATCTGTTTCATCACTCACGTGATTTAAACTTCCGAGTTATTCAGACAGTTTGAGGAAAGTCAAACATCTGATACATGGATTGGCAAGGATGGAATATAAGGCAACATGAATACCATGTAATTCAGATCACAGTAGTTATGCTGCAATACATACCTTCTTTGCCGGCCGCTTTTGAGATGGATGCGCCCTTGAAGTTTGATCAGGGTTGGAGTTGGAGGTGGATGGAGCAGCACTGTAAAGGATATAACATATGGTTCAAAGAGCTTATTTATGTGCCCCTTTTTGGGTGTCATTTAACCTCCCAATTGAAAAGTATGCATCCCCAGAGGAAATTCGTGGTCACATTATGTTAAGCACATTAATGAAAACTGCATTAAAAAAAGAAATTCAAAGTAGTCAGGGATTACCATAAACTGAAAAATGACCGAAAAAGCCATGCAATATTGCAGTTTAAGGTAACCACCAGACAAGTTTTACACACATTTTAACTCCAAGAAGCATGCAAAGGGGTCAGGTCTGGTTAAGTCAGGGGAGGTTATGCTTTGTTGTGAGGAAAAACAAAATTTAGAGAAAGCAAAATTAGATAAAAAATATACAGGAAAAGAGTTCATGCCAGTTTAGATTATGTTAGGTTAGGTTTTTTAGGTTGAAAATACTTTAGAAATTTGATGGAGAATTTGAATGAAAGGCAATTCATTTCTTGCATGGAAAGTAGGGCCAGGTTATGTAAGGTTATCTTACATCTTTCTTGAACTTTGTTGAATGCTACATTACCTAATCCCACGTACTTTTGGGTGTCACTTTTACTCCCAATTGATAAGGATGCATTTATAGAGAAACGGATGGCAAATTTGTGCTTTTAGGTGTTTTATGAATGTTTGGAATTTATATTTCCAATGCAATGTTTATGGATGTGACTAAGATGATGAGACCACTCATTTCTGTGTAAATGGGCTTTGCGTTAGGTAACATGGCATAAAAATTAAAATATTAAAAATACAGCATAACCTAACCTAACATAGCGTAACCTGGTTTTGGAGAAACCAATTGTAAAAACAAAATTGTGAAAAATATCAGGCTATTTATTTTATTTTCTTTAAATTTTACAAACGAAAAAACTCACTCAACCTAACCTAACAGGATTGTTGTGCTTAAAGGTGGCAACAGGACAAGTTTGTACCAACATTTTCCTCTGTAAAAGAAATAAATTTATAGGTTTGATTATGTTGGGTTAGTTAGGGTGTTTTAATTTCGATTTTTTTGCAAAACTTTTCCAAATAAAAAGAAAATGGATTTTTTTAAAGCTGCCATGTTGGCTAGGTTAGATTGGGTTAGGTTTTAAAAAATAAAGAAAATATACTGCTTGACGTTTTTCAAATGCATTTGTTGGTCTCCTTTTTCCAAATTTAGGTTAGGTTAGTGCTGTTTCTTTTTTATTTGTTATCCTATGCCACCTAATTCAAAGCCCTTTTTGGTAACATTTTGCTCACCACCTTAAAAGAAGGCATTTGTACAGACAATCAGTGGCCCATCATCTTAGTCACATTCATAAACATCGCCCTGAAAAGATAAATTCCAAGAATTCATAAAATTCCTTCAAACAAATTTCCAAAAATGAGTGCTCACAGCAAGTTCATCACAATTCTAAACATTGCATTAAAGAAATCGGAGGAATCAGCTGTAACCTTAAGCTGTAAATTTACCGAAAGGTGTGCCAACCCCTGACATAAATGCAACATTGGGTGCCCCAATCCTGGGCAGAGAAAGCAAAGAGCAGTAGAATACAAATATAAATAAATGCAAACTAAACCAATCTTCTTGAAGACAAATATGGTAGTTATGTGGTTTTAACATAGAAACCCTGATCACAAATAAAAAACATGGACTAGACTTGTTGAAGCGTACCTACCAACTTCTGCATTTACAGTTCCTTTGGGAATTAAGTATCAGCAAATCGTATTAAAACCACATTAAATATCAGCAAGTTGTTTGATAACCACATCAATCTGCATATATATAAAAAAGTAGGAAGTACAAAAAAAAAACGAATCAGATCGACGTCACATGAGTTTGGCCACCGGGTTCAACACTGCGCACAATTGCACCACAACTGTCTTACCTCTGCCATATTTGTCGATCGCAACTGCAAATTGAACTTTAGACTCCGTGATTTATGTAACTGAACATCCTTGGATGCTACGAATTGGATCTTCTGAAGAAATGCCATCTCATTTATTTGGTGATAAGGTCTGACCTTGTATAACTACTCTTGTACCTACCTGTCTGCTTGCTTTCTTCAAGAATAGAAACTATAATAGTGTGCATGCATCTTCTTGCTCACTTTTTCTTTCATGGTAGCATAAGCTATCAGATACATTGGGTATTATTGGCTGTGATGCCCATATTATTCAATATATGCACATTGTCATTGGGGATACAGGTGGGTAGGTGCCTACCTCGGCAAATATCAAGCTTATGGTGTGATGGGTTGGCTCTGAAAATAAATATATTCTGCATATCCTCTATCTGAATGACTGATTGTTGTTGATGACCAGATTATGTGCATGTTTGACACTGACCAGAAATTAAGAATAGAATGAATCCAGTTCAAGTTTTGTATGCACGTGCTTTTGCTAATGGTCATGTGTGCAAGCATCATTATGGCAATGCAATTTTTGTCTAGTGGCTTTGCCAATTTTTTACACCATCTGGTTTAAAATGCATAAGCATCACCTAATCTCAACATTGTATGATGCAAGATATGCTTGCAAAGTGGAAGGAAATCCAACTTCTTTGTTTTTTTTCACACAATGCTAAATTGTGCAGCAAGAAGTGGATAGTCAATCCACTATCCAATCCAAATCTGTTCCATTTCATTACAAAGTGTGTTGGTTGGCATCAATTAAGTATTCTAAGTAGCATGGTGCTATTAGTTTTTTTCCTTTAGCTTTCTTATCAGCATACATATGGCAGTGGTTATTGGGGGGCCAAAATGAGCATTGAGGGGCCCAAGATCAACATTGGTGGGGCCATGGCCCCCACAAAAGGATACAAATTGATGTCCCTGAATCCATCAGCATCTGCTAATCTCAGGATTGTATGATGCAAGCTGTACTTCCACAGTGGAGGGAAATCCAGTTACTTTGTTGTTGTTGTTTTGCACAATTTTCAATTTTGCAGCAAACAATGGATAAGTTGAACAACGCTACAAGCAATGGATAAGTTGAACGTGACGGTTATTTTGTCGCAAAAAAAAGGTATACAATATTTCGTACAGAAAGCTTAAGTATTTTGCTCGTAGGAGGTGTATTTCATATCCAATTAGATGATTTCGGTTAAATGTTGTCTTCGACTAAAAAACATGCTGGAGGTGATGACGTCTCATATGTCGTGCCTCGAAGCAGCCGAGCCAGAGACGCGCAGTGAAGTCTAGATCGGGTATTTCTACGCGAACTCTTTCAATCGAGTCTCGTCATGGAGAACAAGGTGAGTGTTTGTGGCACTAAGCTGAACGATTTTCAAGAACATATGAAGCTCGAAAGGGTGTATAATATATTATGGTGGTAAGGCAACAGGTAACCTTTCTCTTTCAAATCCATCGCATTGTGGCGTTTGAACAAACAGCAAACGCTTCTACAACGTGAAAAAAGAGACAAATGTGTGAAATAATGGGAAGGGACGGAGATTGTATATGCCTTAGCTGGACACCAGGTTTCCCCTCCAGCAAAAGAGAAGATGTTTATGCATTCAAATTTATTTTATATTTTTAGTCCAGTGGGATAACTGACATTCCATGGTAGGTAATGGTACACTGTAAGCTGTACCCCAATGTTGTAATAACTTGATAATTGATTGATGAATTATGACAAGTTTGGTTTTGTATTGAGCATTACTTTCTCATTGCATTATGGTTCAAATACCTACATGAGGAAATAGGAGAAGGGGGAATCTGAACATGTTCCGTTCCCCAACACGAACATTTGGACGTCCCCATGTTACGTTCAGTGCATATATTTTTAGGCTTCCAAGAGCAGTTACCTTAGGAAAACCATACATTTCTTTTTTCAATTCCATTGGCATGTTTTAGTGACTACTAATAACTTACACCACAGCAACGACAGTGAAGGAATCCTGCAGAATATATTCATGTTCAGGATATTTTTTTAATTGTCGTCCCCATAACAGCCTATCTCCTTTGGCTGCATGCACCTACATTGGGTCTTTCAATGTGGGGCATTCTTTGGCGAGCTGCCCGTACATCAGGGCAGCCAACACATGGGTGTCTCGGGGTCAAAACCAGACATAAAATATAATGTGATTTTGTCAATACAATTTGCATCCCTTCTGTTCTTCTATTATTAATTTATTTTCAAATAGACCACCACCAATTAGTAGAGGAAATGTGACCCTGGGGAATCAGTGGACAGATGGCAAGCTAGTAACGCCCACAGAATTTCCAGGGTCGCAGGATGAAAATGTTAGGGGAAATACAGAGATATTGAAAACAGATTCACACGGAGATAACTAATACAGAATAACATGCGTGTGTACAACCCTGTCAATATCCTCAAACATACACAAAAACGTCTATTCAAAAACATACTTTTGTGCGTTTTCATATATCATGAACACTGATATCAACTATGGCGGGGTACAACTTTTAAGGTTACCTTTGCGAATTAAACGAGGTATATTCTGATTTCAGTTTTCATTTCATTTGTATAATTCCATAGTGATCTTTAATACCTTTTTTTGGCACATGTTTTTCCTTTTCACCTGTTCAATACTGGGAAATATTTGTCAAATTACATTGTTCCATGATTTTGGTGCAGAGCATGTAGTAGCATACAGCCTATATTGTCGATAAGTAAATGGTACAGGGAAATGTTGAATGATTCTTGTATCAGGTGTTGCGCATTGAAAAAGTCAGCCATAGCATGTGGCAATGTGTCATGGACAAATTTGTGCAGTATTAACATGTTCTGTTCTTGCAACATATCTGTGAACTTCAAGATATTGTACTTGATAACTAACTAATTTGTAGGGTACGTATAACATCTATAATCAATAATTCGGAATGCACGCTACTGGGATTTTATGATTTGGTCTAATTTATTGGGATCATTATTACCCCAAATCACAGCGTAGTAATTTAAATAGGGAACGATTAAACAGTTGCATAAATATTTCAGTTCTCCACTTGTTACGAAACATTTTTATCTCTCCATAATACCCATGCTTCTACTAATGATGGCGGTAATATAATCAATGTGCCCATGCCAAGTCAATTGTTCATCGAACACTATGCTAAGATACTTTATTTGTTGTTTTCTTTTTACTTCAACATAATTGATCATTATATTTATGTCATGAATTGGAGTCCCAGAGTAGATTTGGAAATTTGTCTTTGCTACATTTAGTGACATCCTATTTCCTTGAAACCATATTGCTAGCTCTGGAACAATGCCATTCATCTTATTCTGTAATTCATCTATACGTTTTGCCTTCACAAAAATGTTAAGTTAAATTGCAATGCTTCACTGTCAGTGTGGCACGTACTGATTCCCTGCAGCCGACTTACCCATGAGCGAAGGCATCACTTACCTCTCTCATACCCTGGACATACCCTCTCTCTCTCTCTCTCTCTAAAAAACCCAAAACAACTCTCTCTTCCCCCCCCCCCCCCTCTCTCTCTCTCTCTCTCTCTTAAGGAAGTATTAGGGAACGAGTCATCAAATATTCAATCGGTACCGCTGTTCCGTTTCCTATCAGAAATCAAGTTCTCTGTGATTTATGCCCTGGCCTGAATTGATGATCGTAGGACGGCACGATGACACACGTACATCGACCCATTCTCATGAAGATGTCTTGTCGACTGACTTCATGCATATGCTATTGTTTGATTGAAGACAATACGGGCGCTGCATGACCGACGTAGTCGATATCCCCATAAACTCCCAATAATCAGCCCATCGGTAATGGGTCACTTTGAAACTTGTGAGGTTTCTTAAGGCAAACTATAAGACTTTCATGAATAAGTTATTAATATTTTCCATCAAACAAACACTTTTATATAATTCCTCTTCATCTCATTACTCGATCCAGTATTTTCCAACGTGAGACAACTTACTCGATATCCGTCCGTTCCTAAAGTCGGAAAATCGTAGAAACCATGGAGAATGGTAGAAATTATGGAGATGAACCATAGAAATCATGGGCTATTTAAAAGTAAAACGGTTTTGTTTTCATATAGCAGATAAATCATGTATGTTTGTATTTCTGCCATCAACCTTGTCGATTTCCATGGGCAAGGAATCGCAGAAGGTCACGAGGTCACGAGGTCATATGTGATAAATGTTAATATGTTGATATTAATCACGGATCTGTTCTCTTCAACTCATTTTCTTCTCAAAGATGCATAGTATGCACGCTTGCTCTTCATGATCGACGAGAATATGGTCAGGGGTATATCGTCAAATATACCCCTGATGTATAACCTCAAAATACTGCCGTGGTCCGCCCCTCTGAAACCGTTGGCAGGTTCGCTTAAAACTTGTTCAGGCGTGTTCAGAGCACATAACTACCCGGTACATCAGTTATCGTCCAAATACAAATTTAGTGGGTGTAAAATTTGAAGCCTTTTCACACTTCGGACAATGGCCTTACATGCGACCCGTGCTTCACCAGCCTCTTTCCTTACCTCTGTCCTCCGCCACATACGTCCCGGTGTCTCGCCGTTACCCACATGTGCCCTGTTCTGGCCTGTTTTGCTCCTTTTCATGCTGCGCTTTCCTCACTTGTAACACTTCTCACCTGCGACGATGGCTGGTGGTCCACATTGGTCGCTAAGCTCTTGCGGTGTGGCGCTGTCTAATGGTATGAAGAAGAACGGAGTGAGCCCATGGCATAGAGGTGGTGTGGAATCAGGCATGCGGTGCCACACGGGGAGTTGCACAGCAAGGTTGGCCGGGGAGTAACAGCATGCAGCTGAACTCAAAGGGCTTCGGAACGAAAACAACACAAAAAAGAAGCAAAATGAGCACACTTGGCATGCCAAGCAGCTGAGTAGACAAACGACAAAGTCAAATTAGTACGCCGAGTCGACAACCAAACATTAGCGTGGAAGCAATGTAAACAACGCTATAGCTGAATCTACAGTCGAAGGTACGACACTATGACTACGCCAAGGTCAAAACACACAGACACAAACTTATACAGTCTCAGAAAAGCCCGCACAGCAGCGACGTTATGCTTCAGCCCGCTGAGTTGGCCGTGGACGGAGGCGGCCTACCTTCTTGCTGATCTTGAACAGCCACGACTTGATGTTGGGATAGTGCTGGTGGGAGATGTGCTCCACCGTGAACACGTTGCCGTATTTCTTGGAGCGCGTGTTCTCCGGCCAGAAGTGAGGGAAGCTCTGAAAGGTCACGACCCCGTCAGGCACGCCACAGTGGGTGGTGAACGATGCTGCCATCACAGTTGCCTGCAGCTAAGCGAGCGCCACACCACTAACCACCCGCGTGGTAATTATCGATTTCCACAGCATCAGGCTACTAGTCCGCCACTGGCATGACTGCACGGGGTAGACCTTCAGCGTGGAAGCGAATAACAAAAAAAAAAACCCTGCTCTAACTTACATAACGTTGCAAACAGGTGTGCACTACACATGACAATATAATTAGCTTCTTCGTTCACATGAGATCGATAAACAACGTCAGAGATGATTATTATCATGGCAGAAAGCGCACCAACAACTACAGCCAAATATTTAATATACTCCAAATAAAACAGGACTCAACATCGCAGTCAATTAATCGCCATTACAATGTTAAAAGCACATTGACGAACCTAGTAAGATTACGATACGCATTCCACTCGCTGGCTACACTGGAATACTGACAAATCACACATCACACTGCGAAGCATATCATGCAATTAATTCAAACTGCACATTTGCAAAACAAGTAAGCAAATGCACAAGCAACATTTTTCATGGTGCATCACTATATTAGGCTCAGAACACACTGAACGACGGAGAGGATAATACGTCCTGTACCAAAAATGAAAACGATACCAAAATGTAAGTCTACATCTAAACGAAAACGACTGCAAACTACATACAAATGAACAACTGCAATGCGGAATATACGCCCACAAAACCCAAATACATTTATGCTATGCGTGTGAATACAGCCACATTGGAAAATGTTGTCTGTGCACGGCTGGCCACAACAGCGCATGGGATGCGTGGTGACGATCTGGAGACCGCATCAGTGAAATCCCACCCCATGTAAGCCGGTGATCCTCGTCTGCATCAAACGCATGGCGTCGAAATTCGCTCATCTGGTAATTTCGACGACATATGATCGAAATAGTTATTACGTAACATTCATCCAGTTATGAACCAGATA
Organism: Imbricaverruca yamaguchii; assembly: GCA_034440575.1. Lineage (NCBI taxonomy): Eukaryota > Metazoa > Arthropoda > Thecostraca > Neoverrucidae > Imbricaverruca > Imbricaverruca yamaguchii. Next base: position 837,049 of record JAOTOL010001509.1, on the reverse strand, counting down.
TATATATATATATATATATATATATATATATATATATATATATATATATATATATATATATATATATATATATATATATATATATATATATATATACATCTTCATACCGACGACTACATCAGCGAATATGTAAACGAGATACGAGCTGTGCCACCAACACAAGTACCAAACCACTCGGTGCAAGTGTGACGAAAAGCGGAAGCATCTAGTCATAACGCATCAGGCTAACACAAAATGACACGCATAAGAATGCAAAAATGCACAAACAAACGTTCAGTTAAGAGCGCAACTGCACGCAGTGGAGCTCCGCCAGGCGTAATCATACCTCAGCGTCCAGCACAGTTCCCAGTCAGCGACATGGTGGTCGGCACACGGACAGGTGGTTGGAACGCTCACCCGTCACAGCGACCGGAGCGCTCTACAGACGCCAGGATGGGTGCTGCGGAGGGAGTCGCCGCCGCTGACGGTCCGACCACGGGTGCCATGTTTACCGCCGCGGCCGGTCAGGTCAGGTCAGGCGAGGTCAGGTGAAGTTAGGCGTCATCAGATGAGGTGAGGTCAGGTCAGGCGTGGTTAGGTCAGGTTAGGCGAGGTCAGGCGTGGTCAGGTCAGTTCAGGTCAGGCGATGTTGATCAGGTCAGGTCAGGCTAGGTCAGGTCAGGTCAGGTCAGGTCATATAAGGTCAGATTAGATGGGTGAGGTGAGGTAAGATGATGTCAGGTCAGGTCAGACGAGGTCAGGTCAGGCGATGTCAGGTCAGGTCAGGTCGAGCCAGATCAGGTCAGGTCGGGTCAGGCGTGGTCAGGTCAGGTGAGATCAGATCAGGCGTAGTCACGTGAGGTCAGGTCAGGTCAAAGTCTCGCCACGGAGCTCGGTCAGGGTCGGGGTGACACAAGCGCAAGCGCGAGCCCGCCGTGGGGCCGCGACTGACCGGCGAGCGCTCCGGGTTACAGAGCACCACCACGGAGTTGCAGTCGTGGTCGTACACCATCGACCAGAAGTCGACCACGGTGGACGACATCACCCACTCAGTGACGATGTACATACTAGCCCAGTTGCGTGTAGCCCTGCAACAGGCGGGCCGATGAGCGGGCGGCGCGCTTACCGAGCCGTCGCCGGGCGTGCCCAGCACCACTATCGAGTTACAGTCGTGGTCATAGACGAGGCTCCAGAAGTCGCTCTGTGTAGAGGTGAGCGGCCACTCGGTGACTATGTACTCGCGGGCCCGGTTGTATCCCTGTAAGTTGGCTGCGGCGTCAGCGAGGCGCGGTCGGTTCGCGCGCGCGCGCTTCCCCACACGGAGGCGTCGGACGATACAACACGTGGCCAGCCCTACCTGGCCTTACCGTGCCGTCCGGCGCCACACGCCACAGCAGTGTCCCAAAATGCAACCTTTGCCAGGGCGGTGCAGTAATGTCGAATGGTTTGCGAAGTGTAGTGAGCGAGTAAATAATTAGCGAATTGGTGGCATAACAGCAATGCACCTTCATGAAAGAAAATCATAGAAGAGCTGGTGGTTGATCTCAAGGAAAATACACAATGATACACACATATTTCTGGCATGAATCGAATGTGTGACTACTTGAATATACAGGGACCATGTCATAGTGAATTTCAAGTTCACGTTAATGCTGTCGTAAGCTTCATAGTGGGAATAAACGCGTACAGATTAAATAAGATAATTTCTATGGCCGTCGAGAAGAATGCATTGCAAAATTAATTTTACATGGATATCAACTCCACGGAGAGCGGACAATTTTGGGACATTGAACAAAAATAGAAATTGCTGTAGCACAATCAGCAAAAATAGACGATAAAAAGCAACGCATCACAGAACGGAAATTGAATGAAAAAGTACAAGTAGAATGGTTATTGATCATCAGAAAAACGGATTTTTTTTTTTTTGAAATTGGTTAGCAAGGATCATTCAAACGAGGAAGACAATAGACAGAAGTCATAGATAGATTATAAAGACAGGAGGTAGATCATACAGAGATACAGCACATGTCATTACTGATCAGTCAAATGCAAAATCAAGCCACCCACAAACTACGGTTAAGATATTTGCTCTATCTTGCTAGTCTACTTCGATCTGTAACAATGAGGTGAAGACTATCTGTAGGATACATATGCAGTATCTGAAAAAGGAGTGGAATACTTATTGCGGCTAATTTCTACAGCTACCTAGCGAATAGGAAGTCATGCCGCAGACTCGTTGTTCCTGATGTCATACTTCTCTTCGTTTACTTTCCCTTTTACCAATTTCCTCAGTTATACATCCCTTTGATTATAAAAGGAGAATACGCAGAACAAATTGGGATACAAGCCATTAAAAACCCTATTGTGACAATGCTAGAATGATGGCGAAGAATGTCAGGGGAAGAATGCTGAAAGAACGAAGGCGGTTAAAACCCGCGAACAAAAGACAAGGTACAATTATATGCCTCAACAATCCACCGAAGTAGTCTGCAGCTTGACAAAAACGCACGGGAACAGTAAACATTGTGACGGCCCAATACACATTATCAAGTAAATCGTGCAGTACCCCTGTGGTGGCCTCCCCGACACTGATATGCCCCAGTGAAAGGCAGCCTGGCCAGCCAAGTCTTAGTGGCAGACAAATTAACGACTGCCACAAATTCATGTCTGTGAGAGGAGCGGCAGCATCGCTAACATTTCTGGTGGCCGCAGTCACCGGCTCATTTCCAGACGGACGCCGACAGGCGTGACGCTGGCCGCCTCCATGTTAATGTCGAGCGTCAAGTTCGCACAGGCCCTACCGGAGCGGGGGAGCACAAAAGGGTTTTGGGGGCCGGCGGGGCAAAAAAAAAAGCCTTCCGGGGCCGGCCGGACCACACAGAAGGCCACCGGAGCCGGGGCCACACAGACAGCCTTATCTGAGCATGCTGGGCCATACAGGTAGTCCTATCGGAGCCCGCCGTGCCACACAGACAGCCCTATCGGAGCCGGCCTGACCACACAGACAGCCTTATCTGAGCCTGCTTGGCCATACAGGTAGTCCTATCGGAGCCGGTTGGCCTACACAGATGCCCTTATCGGAGCCGGCCTGGTCATACTGACAGCCTTATTGGAGCCGACCGGGTCACACAGACAGCCCTGCCGGAGCCAGCCGGGCCACACAGACAGCCCTATCGGAGCCGGCCGGCCTACACAGATGTCCCTATTGGAGCCGGCCGGCATACACAGATGTCCCTATTGGAGCCGGCCTGGCCACACAGACAGCCCTATCGGAGCAGGCCGGCCTACACAGATGTCCCTATCGGAGCCGGCCGGCCTACACAGATGTCCCTACCGGAGCCGGCCGACCTAGACAGATGTTCCTATCGGAGCCGGCCGGCCTACACAGATGTCCCTATTGGAGCCGGCCGGCCTACACAGATGTCCCTATTGGAGCCGGCCGGCCTACACAGATGTCCCTATTGGAGCCGGCCGGCCTACACAGATGTCCCTATTGGAGCCGGCCGGCCTACACAGATGTTCCTATTGGAGCCGGCCGGCCTACACAGATGTCACTATTGGAGCCGGCCGACCCGTGCACACAGTCCTGCCGTCGACCAGGTGCCACAGCTGGGCGTCGCCCGGGCCCCTGCACTTACGTCAACAAACACGGCGTTGATATAGTCGGTGGCGCTGGTGCCTTGGAATGATGTCAAGTACGGTCGAAAGTTGTCGGCTGAAACACAGCGGTGTTGCTTAATCAGTACGAAGCATGACAGACGGTGCGTACACCACCCGTGGCTACAGAAGGGCACAACGGACGAGCGCGTGCGGGGAGTGGGAGGGGGGGACGGGGACTCCCGGACTAATAGGCCACAGGTGTCGATCGATCCTTTCCCGGGTATTAAAATCGCAGTACTAGAACAAGCGCTTGTTCATATTGGGCCAGCTTGGATTCAGAAGCTGTTAGCGTGACCGGCGACATCCTCGAAACGTCACAAACATAACTGAAAATAACCATTCGGGGTTTTTCCTGCCTGTTCCGTCTCTCAATGATGTCTCCCTCCACGCCCCAATGATGAGAAAAGTATAATCCTTCAAGTACACACCATGGATCAGTGATGGCTATCCAACGGGAAAACATACTGAAGTGGAACCATCGAGACTAGTAGAATGATATAATGATGGTTGTTGCTTATTTAGACTTATGAGCGTGTCGACTACGGAAGATCACAGTCTTCACGCTTATCCGGATTAAATGTAGTAAGAATACTTGTTTTTCTGAAAAACCAGGCAGTTGGTGCGTGATGGTGTATGATGGCCAGTGCGGTAATTTGGCGGGCGGAGAACTGAAGGGAAGGACGGACGAATCGCGTGATAGTTCTGCCGATGCACCTCCCAGTGGGACTGGTGGCCAATACACAGGCGCAGGTGTGGGCTGGGCAGGCCGAATGGCTCGGGTGCATGCGGGCTGCCAGTTTGGCGGGGAAGTATGGGCGGTGACTGGCTTCCCCGTGGACGTGTGGACTGATGCCTGTCATAGTTGACGGAGGCGCGATGACAGGGTGGACTGACCGAATAATGGGCTCGGAGATGCGCCAGACTGACGTATGAACACGTGGATGGGTGTGCAGGTGGACCGGCTCTTCGGTGGAGGGGTGGATAGCTGGACCACTAGACAGGTGGGCGGGTGGACCAAAGAATCGCTATAGACAGGTGGACGGGTAGACCGCCATATAAAGATGGGCTGGGGGATCGTTATAGACAGGTGGATGGGTGGACCGCTATAGGCACGTGAACGGACGGATCGCTATGGACAGGTGGACGGGTGGATCGCTATAGACAGGTAGACGGGTTGACCGCTATAGGCACGTGAACGGACGGACCGCTACAGACGGGTGGATTGGTGGACCGCTATAGACAGGTGGATGGGTGGACCGCTATGTACAGGTGGACGGGTGGACTAACGACCCGATGGACAGTGGACCGGGGTTCGGCGGTTAGCGAGCACGATCATGACGTCCTGGTTATTGTGCAGGTTGTCGGTGAGGTACTCACGAGGCACGATCATGACGTCCCTGTCACTGTGCAGGTTGTCGACGCGGTACTCACGAGGCACGATCATGACGTCTCGGTTCTTGTGCCGGTTGTCGGCGCGGTGGCCGCCGGCGCAGTCGCCGATGGTGAACTTGGGCGCCTGGCGACAGATCTGGTTGAACTCGCGCTGGTACTCGTTCATCTTGTCGGCGCCCTTGATCGCCTTCTCGCGCAGCCGCTGCGACAGCTCGGACACGGGGAACGACGAGTAGCCGCAGGTGACGAACTCCTCCAGCGTGTCGTACACGAACTTGTACTGGTCCTGCGGCGGGCCGCATCACGTGTCAGCGCAGGCGCGGTGACAGGGTGGAGAGGCAGTAGCGTGACCACGGGTTGCAGTGGGACTGCAGCTTCCACTGTCGTATTCTGCTGGGTAATCTAAGTTCGCTAGCTACATCCGAGAACAAGTAGAGGGCTTCATGAATGTGGCAGTATATCAAATCGCTCTGAAGAACTTCAATTTTGGAGGTTGAGAACCACATGAGGTTTTCCGAATAGAAACATCGGCTGCGCTATTGTGCCCATATATCGATTGATTCACTATCGGGATTTCGAAAAGAATCGACCACAACTGCGTCGTGATGCAGCCATCCCAAACTGCGGCTCCGGATGAGTAAGCAATGACCCAGTGAGCTGCATATATTATATGAAATCGCACCGCTGGAAGGAAGCGAAACACCGTTCCATTATGAACCAAATAAATGGCATTACCCAGTGCCTAAATCCGCTAGCGAAGGGGCATCGCAGTAAGAGCACCTGCGCCGAGTCTGAAGTGACGCCTGCGTCCCCTCTGCACGCAATGGGCACACACAACAGAGGACGCACCGTCAGCTAGGCATCGCGCTGCACGCATTCTCGGCTCTTGTAACCACAACACAAAGATGTGTGTGGGTAGCGTGCGCTCAATCATAAGGAGACCGAAAGCCACAACATCCGTCCCGGGCAGTGTCAAGGACGAGGGGCCCTCGTCTTTCACACAACGCTGCATAGCTTGGTTTGTCGAGGACGAGGACTTCATCCCCAACCGTGTCTTGATCCTGCTTCATCCAAGTTGAAGAATTGTTCGCACGTCAGTCGGCACCGCCACAAATCAATGCGGCGTTCTGCCGGAACATCAGTCGTAGTGACGAGTACTTGTGCACCACGCGCGCGTCCTGCCTACCCTGTGCCTGTGGAGGTGGAACGCCTGTTGCGTTTCAACCTTGTGTTACTGCTTTTACTTGATCTGTACAACTGTCGCGACGCGAAGACTACAGCTTGTTCTGGTCGTTCACGGAAGATCAATCCCAAGAAAGACCCACGACTTATTGGAGTCAGACTTGATCTGCAACCACATCCGGTTCTGACATTAAGACCAGTCCTGGTCACAGCGCGCATCAGCACACAAGTTCGCCCCGCCGTAACTCAGCCACTATCGATGAACAGCAGGCTTTGTTTACGACCAGAAGCGGCCGGCCTGGTTCGACACACGGCGTCCCTTGGGCAGGCGGCGACAGCGCCAGCAGCAGACCAAAGAGGATGCAGCCGAGTCCTAAATCTTACCACCGACCAGCCACCCTTACCAGTCGGCGACCCGCCCAGTGACAGACGATTGGCAGCCGACCATTGCACTGGTCCGCGCGCCGCCCTCCCCGTCTGACCACGACACATCGGGCGGGAACGCGCCGGTGTGGGCAGGGCGGGCATCTTGTGGATGTTTCAGTGTGTGCACTAGTCGATTGATTGATTATTTGGGCTTAAGGGTGAGCCGACTACGAGGTCATTTAGCGACCATTGTGTGGACTAGTCGCAACGGGTCAAGGGGAGTGCTACCACTTCCTCAATCATTTTCCAATGTCAACCGATGCTAGTTACCGGACCAATTCCCGACAATTGGCAGCTTCGGAAGCGTCCGCGTTCGGCCCAAGTGGTGAGTGGCGAGCCGGACGGAAGAGGTTTCTCGACGTTGTAATTGTGGTCGTGGCACACATGCCAAACTGCGCCGCATGTCACCAGAAACCCATCAAACAAACTAGGTCAGCCGTTTGCGCCATCCATCTGATTTGCCGACTCATTGGAAGGTAACACCATTCGGGGCGAGGACGTGGGAAGACTTCGAAACTGCGACCAACTAGCGTAGCTAAGCGGAGAATTTCGCACTAATATTACGTGTTTAATATAGGCACGCAGAAAGCAACGTGGCCTCCGAACGTAAATAGCGGAAGCGGGTCTTTGGCTCCGATGATTTTCACAGTCCGCAAAAGAAACGCCAGCAACAAATCGCAAGAGCATACAAAAGAACACGCTGTCAACAAATACATTGGTATATCAGTGGTGAAGAAATTATAGCCAAAAGAAACACGCTTTTTAGGGGAAACGGGCGGGAGGCGGGTAGAGGCTATGGAAAACTGCAATGAGCAAACAAGGAGCATGATTCTCAATCCCGATGTACTACCAAGGTGAATTGAATTTCCGGGCGAAGTGCTAACGCCAAACACGTATCGAGCACAAGTTAAATCCTACCATGAGACGACGTAATTCTAACTCAAAGAAAATGTAATTTCGTTTGTTTGTATGTGCCTTGCAGCCTGGCCTCGTTTTACGTGTTCTTATATCCCATCGTATATACGGTTGCATACATTATCATCTGTTGGTGATGTGTTCCGTCAGCATGACTGTGGTCATCATGGAAGCCACGCAACACTTATATATCCGTATCGTTTTAGCAAAGTATGCTTGTAACTGAAGTGAGTTGCGCGATATCAAATAATTCCTTACGAAATTGACGGATTCCACTAATAATTTCTTGGAAGGCGAACGCGGTTTTCATTAGACGCAAATATTAATTTAAAGGTTAGGTCAGGATGCATACCTATGTGACATGTACATCACATGACGGGTGTTTGCACTGTCGTGCTCTCCGAACAAACTGTTCCCGATGACACCCATACCATAACCTTCTATAGTGCACGTACAGTCTTCAGTTGGAAGTCAGGTCACTGACCCGTGTGCGGTCTCTGTAATCTTTGACACCCTTACATGTGTGACTATCTCTGATTATGAGAAGACTGCCATAAAATGAAACCAATATCGGTCGCATTTTGCAAGGCACATATAGCCACTCCTTCCAGGTAAGATCACTGACCCAGTTGCGATCAGTCTCACCCCCAACGCACGTACGAATATCATCGTGTTTTATGAGCTGACATCTTTGAAACAACACCCAAATCGGCTATGCTCATAGTTAAGCACAATAACGCTGTCTGGGCGTCAGATCAGGCCGTGATGTTTCAGTTTAGTTTTAAACCCATTCTAGTTAGCTTTACAAGAACGTATTGCCACCAACAGTTAGACAATTGACGGGTGAAGTTCGCTGAAGAATGAAAGAAATCAAAATTGGACTTCTTCAAAAGGTTCCGAGGTCAATAGAGTGACGAGTTACCATAACCTAAAGTTGACAGAAACAAACAACAACTAGTTCATTGTATTCCATAGATCTTCTGTCAAATGCTGCATACGTTTGGTAACCTAATTACCATGATCAAAAATATAGAACTATTTTCTAATTACTCTTTCTCCATCACCTTGAACTTTCAACCCCTTGTCATGCGTGACCCTTGAGACCTGGAAAACTAAAAAATCACAATCTTAATATGGGTAATCGATAATCATATGGCCCAATTTTAGTCGAAATCGGAAGGGGTGTGGTGAAGATGTCATGGATATTCGTGGTATCGCAACAAAGCGTTGAACACTCAGCAGATTTGGGTGATATGAGAGGCTGAGCTTGACAATTATTTTCATCTCTAACCGTTAATCCCTGGTCGTCAGATGCATGGCGGTACATTGGATCAAATCCAGTCTGATCGCATTTGAGCCGCAGCCTCATTGGCAACATTGCGAAGTGCCATCCAGAGATACGAGATGACCCCGCGGAGCTTATAGTGCAATGGTTGACCGCCCCAGTACACCGGCATCCAGGCAAATTACCACACCGTGGGAAGGCTATGGTAATACTTATCTACGAATGATATGAGCAACCGGCGAGTGACATGAGCAGCCATCGAACGACTAATATCGCGTATGAACAAACCATCCATAATGTCTCGAAATGTCTGTCACTGGGGTCAAACATTCCGAGTTAAATTCCCATGTCAGACACCACAAACAGCCCAGCCAAAGGCCTGCAGGGATTGCGCCGGCGACTCACGAGCGCCATCACGATCGGCACGGAATCGGTCGCGGTGGGAATCCGTCGGGCGGTGGCTGTCGCGCGTCGGGGGGGTCGCAGGGCGGCGGTCGCGGCCGGCCGGCGGCGTTCCCACGGCTGGCCGGCACGAGCGGCCGACACCCTTCACGTCCACTGCGCCGCCGGCCAGTCTTCACCGGCAACCCACGTGTGTCAAGGGAAAATTGGCCGTCGCCGCCGCCGCCGCACACAAGGTCGCCGCGCTCGGACCGCTCCCAGTGCGCCATCGCCGACGGCCAGGTGTGACGTCAGTCATGGTCTCACGGCTCGCCGCCGCACCCATATAAAGTCGGCGCCGGCACCGCAGAAGGTATTCACCGCCGCTCGTCGTCCAGCCGCATCAGCAGCAACGCCGAGCATGGCCGCCTTCAAGATCGTGATCAGCATGGTGCTGGTGACAGCTGCGCTCGCCGTAGACCCCTACCGGCGGCGACCGGCCTACCAGCCGCAGCCCACCTACCAGCCACAGCCCACCTACAAGCCACAGCCGACCTACAAGCCACAGCCGACCTACAAGCCGCAGCCGACCTACAGGCCGCAGCCGACCTACAGGCCGCAGCCCAGCTACCAGCCGCAGCCAACCTACAGGCCGCAGCCCACCTACAAGCCGCAGCCAACCTACCAGCCGCAGCCAACCTACCAGCCGCAGCCAACATACAAGTCGCAGCCGACCTACAAGCCGCAGCCCACCTACAAGCCGCAGCCGACCTACAAGCCGCAGCCCACCTACAAGCCGCAGCCGGCCTACAAGCAGGAGCCGGCATACCCGGAAGAGCCACCCAAGTACGCGTTCGAATACGCCGTGGCCGACGACTACTCCCAGGTGGACTTCGCCGCCGATGAGAGCCGAGACGGCTACAGCACGAGCGGCTCGTACCGCGTGGCACTGCCCGATGGCCGCGTGCAGACCGTCACCTACACGGTGGACGGCGACTCGGGCTTCGTAGCCGAGGTCACCTACGAGGGCGAGGCTCAGTACCCCGAGACGGCCGTCTACAATCCGGCACCCAGTCCCTACAAGCCGGCGCCCAGCCCCCTATAAGTCGGCGCCCAGCCCCTACAAGCCGGCGCCCAGTCCCTACAAGCCGGCGCCCAGCCCCCTATAAGTCGGCGCCCAGCCCCTACAAGCCGGCGCCCAGCCCCCTATAGGGCGGCGCCAGCTCTCTACAAACCGGCGCCCAACCCCCTATAGGGCGGCGCCAGCTCCCTACAAGCCGGCGCCCCCGCCAGGTCTTCCCAGCCAAGGTACATTTCTCAGTAAACCGCCGGGATGGCCAAGTGTCGCTCATGGTCCGCAAACGCGTGTGTGATCGTCAGAGCGGAAATATTTATTGAATGTCTGTGAGAGGCAATAAAGCATGCATTGTTGTTACCTACTTCAAGGCAGTACCAAACGTGGACAACCCTAGTGTTTCAGATTCTTCCGGTTCTGCGACATAATAATCGAAAAATAGGAATGGTTGAGAAAAATGGACGTGCGACGCCATTCGTCATCGGCTATTCATTATGGGTCGCAGGAGCCATGGCACCATGCAGTCGAATCACACGCACAGAAAGAGCAGCAACTTTTACGTAGAAAGAGCAGCAAACACAGCGAACGATACTAGCATACCTACCCGAACCTGAGCATGTGCGAACAACACAACGATCATTTTCATAAGACTGCCCTTTTCATCGGGCAGTCTTATGCAATCTGTTATATATTGCTTCAGTTGCCACATTTATAGGTATGAGCCTTCCAGGAGGAAACACAGTTGGGTGGGCCTTGGACCTGTAACCGATTAGGACCGATGATTAAGCACGTGTATCTAATGAACTGGTAGCGTGTGGCGTCGTTTGTGTGGTGGTGGAGGCTTTGGGTGCAAGGGTACAGCGGTCCAGTCGCTGTGCTTCCGTGGTGGCTCTAAGATAACGGCCGTCCCTCGTCATCCCTATCACCAGACGTGGACGGGGGATCGTCACGCTTTCGTTGACAGCCGTTGGCCCGGATCATCCCGCCGACAGGGACAACACACGGAACTGAGTCTCGTTCTACCGAACAAATGTTTTCGCGAATGACCTGCGTAAATTTGCAGTGTAGTTCGCAGTAGCCAGACCGCGCAGGCCAACGCTCGCGAAGTCAAAGGTTTCAAGTGGCTGAGCATTCGGGCTCTGCGTAGAATCGACCGAACACCTGTCACCCATAACATACGAAGGCATTACCACAGTCTACGCCGCAGCTGCTAAAGAGGCATGGGCGTGTTAATGTTGCCTGCTCCGCACGCATGGAGCATAAAGGGACACAGCCAAACATTGGGGTACCGGTACAATGCTGACCTCAATACCCAGAGCGGCTGTCACGGCTGACACGCGTGAGATATTTATTCTCAAATGAAGACATATTTGTATCTTCATTCGAGATGATATTTATTCCGAGGGCAACACGCGGCCTATACGGCCCACGTATTGCAGGCACATGATCGGAGGTCAGGAAACTTGGGGACCGATCGCAGCTACTAGCATCCTGCTAAGACACCTTATTCCGTCAAATTTTCGGGGACATGCAGGAATTCTGAAAAAAAAAAGATTTCACACTTGAGTATTGTGCATTTAGATTATGGATGCATATTCCATATGCAGAAAGGAAGCCAAATTGCGGGAAATAATTCCGCAAATTTCGGCACCTTCGAAAACTGGAAAGCAATTCACTTTAGCCGAACTTGGCCGCAACCACTGCTCAAATTGGGCTCATCAGCCGAATATGACGTACGCATCTGAAATTGAAATGGACTATTAGGCTAGATTACAGAAGGGAAGCCAAATTGCGGGAAATAACGGCTCAAATTTCGGCACCTTAGAAAACTGGAAAGCAATTAACTTTAGCCGAAATTGGACGCACTACTGCCCAAATTGGGCTCATCAGCCGAATATGACGTAAGCATCTCAAATTTAAATGGACGATATATACGATCTGTCGAATTAGGGTAGATACCACGGTGAGTCCCAGTCCTGTTTGCCTCACAGCTTGTCTGCTCAACTTATGCCACACACAACCGTCCGATGCGGCACCTTCCATCGGACCTACACTGACCACGCAGTCTCCAGACTTCGAGCAAGCAGGTCCCGTGTCATGACGACACAACCACATGATCAGCGTCTGGATCCGCCCGACTACCAGTGCGAGCGTGCGAGGTGGAGCCTCAAATTCCGGTCTTTGAATAGAGACCGCCGAGTACTTCAGTGGAAATATACGGATGACAGGTGTTAAGAATACAAATTAAAAGACCGAACATCTGAGCAAACACTTGGATCTTTCAACACAGCAACAAAGAATGTTATCAGGATTTCAAAGGCGCGACGGTCGGCGTTGAGTCGCTCTGATGAACGCTCGTCGTAAAAACACGCGAATGGACCCGGTCGGGCATCGCCATCTCTGGCAAGGATGGCGATGCCCGATGCTTCCTGCACTTCTCAATTTCAAGGTGTTTTCATCCTTCCTAAAGTTTAAAAAAAACGATGTCCTTCAGGTCAAACAAACACTCTACAGAGCCTCTAATGGTTATGCCCTTCCAATGGTTGTACCAATTAACGTATCTCCCCGCACCGAATCCAAATAATAAGACACCACCCATATGAAGCAAAATTACCATCAATCTCAGCTGCCATATACTCACATCAGAACACTACCATGCCCAGGTGCTACAACATATATCCTCCAAATAGACAAAACCCCAGCTTTATACCACAACCATAACCAGTACCACAACCAAACCAGCACAAAATTACAGCCTCTCGAAAAGCCCCTCAACAGTCTGCCAGACCCACAGGAAGACATTCGCCATAACCAGTGCTTCACATATACCTACACAAAATAGCGTTTATCCAAATGACCCAGCCTGTTTGTCACCTATAAAAGCACACCATTACCAGTACAGCAGAATACCCACAGTCACTCCGGCACACCCACGATAACCTACTAGCGCTATGCATACGTCATCACTAACTCGTTCACACTCAAACCAACATACGGCCCCTAGAATACGCCCGCACCGGCCTATTGTCCCCACAAATAGGGCCACACCAATGCTTCGGACGGATCCACACGAGGGATCACCCGCGACAAGCCGACACCACCCACGGGCTGCAGTCCGCCGGCGATCAGCGCTCACCATGGTCTCGACCAGTCCACGGCGCGACTGTCTGAGCTTCTTCAGGTAGCCGTACACGTCCAACACGCCGTCCTCCTCGGCCAGCTCGATGTTGGCGTCGATGGCGACGAAGACGCCCGACCGGCCGGCGCCGTCGCTGCGGACGTGACAGGCGCCGGGTCAGTCACGGTCGGGGTCAGTCACGGTCAGGGTGGTGGTCATAGTCAGGGTGGTGGTCACGGTCAGGGTCGTGGTCACGGTCAGGGTCGTGGTCATGGTCAGGGTCAGGGTCGTGGTCAGGGTCAGGGTCGTGGTCACGGCCAGGGTCGTGGTCACGGTCAAGGTCGTGGTCACGGTCAGGGTCGTGGTCACGGTCAGGGTCGTGGTCACGGTCAGGGTCGTGGTCACGGTCAGGGTCGTGGTCACGGTCAGGGTCGTGGTCACGGTCAGGGTCGTGGTCACGGTTAGGGTCGTGTTCACGGTCAGGGTCGTGGTCACGATCAGGGTCGTGGTCACGGTCAGGGTCGTGGTCACGGTCAGGGTCGTGGTCACGGCCAGTCACAATCAATCGTTGGAATCACTCACACTCAATCAATGGAATACAAAAGGAGCAGTTTAAATATTAAGCGCAGCCTTCTTGGAGGACGTAAGAGAAGACTCGCGTTCATCGATACTGAGCATAGCGTAGTCGTATTGATTTAGGGTTAGCATTCAAGCAGGAAGTTACGACTGCCGTTCTAAAGAGAATCCGAATGCTGTCAGTGATACGAAGTTATTTTAGATGACAAAGGAGTCACATCGTCGCCGCTGCAGCACACAACAGCGCGTTTGCAGCTGGAATATGTAAATATGTCGCGGAGTGCATCCAACCGACCGACCAGTGCATTATTAAAGGCATGCATACATTGGCGACTCGCTTAGCACACAACAACCCGACGCAAGCCTGGCTATGAAGTACTTTTCTTATTATTTAATTTTTTTGTACGATATTCGATAAAGTGGAGAAATGTCATCCACATATCCCATATAACGCTCACCGGGTGTGCAATGAAGCCCAGTAGGCTCCGTACACCTGCCTGGACACGGCTGGGATGTTACTACGGGCCAAAACACGACTGGACCATAGTATGGCCGTTCTGACCCTCGCACAGCAAGCACAGCGTGTGCAACGGCACAGTATCTGCTGCTGGCCCAACAACCATTTCAGGTAGCTACTGCTCCAATAGCCGCTGAGCGTCGCAACAGCAACCACTGATCAAATAACCACTGGATAGTGCACTAGTGAACAGAAACCTCTTCCCCAGCAACGGCGAATGGCAGTGTCACGTGCGTCACGAGCGAGCGCCAGCGGCGGCGATAATGATAACGCCGGAAACACAACACGGGGGTCGCTCAGGTGACCGTCTCCAGGTAAGTCTCATGCTCTGGCTGCGCCCACCCCCACATAGCTTAGGTTGTGAAGCGCTGGCCCACACCGCTCCCCTCAGTCGATATGACTGGGCTCTAGTGGGCAAACGCGCTCGTATTCAGCCCCGACTGTGACGGTCAGCTGGCAACTTGCCAGATGAGGTCGATGACGCGACAGCCGGACGGCCGAGTGTGGAAATTGACCCCACGTTAAATGCTCGGCTACAATTATAACGTTAAATCTGAACTCTTCATTATGAGGTGGGCTCAAGGTGCACACAAAAACACTAATTGGCATGCATCTTGATCTGGTAGATCAACTTATGAAGCACTCGCATTGAACTGGTTTAACACGCGCCCTGGAGGGCCTCTGAAAATTACGCGCACTGGAGGGGGGCGGATTCCGCCCCCCTAATATCTCGGCTCCCATTAAGGCAACGAAATTCGCAGGGTAGATGGGTACGATGGTTAACTCTATTGTGTGCAAATTTCGTGACCTTAGGTCAATATCTTCAAGGTCAAACGAGGTAAAAATGGCAAAATTTTCTCGTTTTGCGTGATTTTGCTTGCAATTGTTATGGATCGCTCTGATGGTGTTTAAATGCTCCAAAATTGTCATTAATAATATTTTGGAAATGACTAATGATGCAATACATGTGCCAGATCCGCAATTTGACCTCAGGTAACCTATATATGGGCATTTTATCAGGTCATTACCTGCTCCAGTTACCGGAACCGGCCTGCTCACCTGACCTGACTGCTCCGTTGGGCGCCTCGGCATAACTGGCTTCGCAAAGAAAGGAGTGAAAAACTTGAATAAAGTATAGAAACGCTTAGGCACACAATGACAAACAGTAGATTTCCTCTACTGTTGGAAACTCCAGGCGCAAAAAGTACAACCGGTTGCAGAACATCCCTGCTGACTGGGGAAACCCAAATATCTAGACACTTCTTGTCTCGTAATTATCGATAATATGATCTCTCAATTTCAGATAAAGCAACACGACAGCGTTCAGGCACGACAATAATTTACTTCCTAATTAGTAAATCAAAACTGGCATACGTAGCGCTAAAGATGTGGCTGCTATCCGTTACTGCCGAATGATTTACAGTGGCGATCAGTGCACTGGACAGACTAGGACAAACACAGATCCACCTGCAGCCACCAGTGTACACAGATGTCGGCGCATGACTCACCTGCAGCCACCAGTGTACACAGATGTCGGCGCATGACTCACCTGCAGCCACCAGCGTACACAGATGTAGGCGCATGACTCACCTGCAGCCACCAGCGTACACAGATGTAGGCGCATGACTCACCTGCAGCCACCAATGTACACAGATGTCGGCGCATGACTCACCTGCAGCCACCAGCGTACACAGATGTCGGCGCATGACTCACCTGCAGCCACCAGCGTACACAGATGTCGGCGCATGACTCACCTGCAGTGGACCACCGTCGGCCCGTCCAGTTCGGCGCTGCGATTTCGCAGGCAGATGCGGATGCGGCGCCGGAACTCGAGGATGCCGTTCGAGTTTGGGCAGGAATGACACGGCCACTCGGTGTAGTGGAACTGCAGTATGGTCCGCTCCTGGGGCAATACCGTAGTGATGGCACACTGGATCTATCGCAGACGGCGGCTTCCGTCGCCAGACGTGCTGGCGTGGTGCGCAACAGAAACAGGTGAGTCACCGCGAACGCAGTATTTTCAACGAATCCAGTCACAGACAATGCGGGCAAATCCACAGGGTACGGCTAAGAGGGGACTTGTTCTAAAAAGATATTGAACAAAGACACTTGGTTTTTCTTCTTGCTGGGGTGGCTTCATAGACCACAGTAAAGCAGGGCTTGTTGCGTGAATCTTAGCATCACCACCCGTTCCGTGAATTCCAGTTCAACGGCGGCATTCTGGCCGTGGACTATACGTGACACCAATGCACCGCCACGGCCGTCCCGGAGTCGCATCATCACCCTCCCCGGTGGTGGCTATGCGAGAGCGTGAAGCGACTGGACTCTGAAAACCAATGCAGGCCGGCGCTGTAGCCAGCTGAAAAATTGGGGCGGGAAAATGCGCTGCGCTCTTGGAGCCTGGTTCGGACGCCTACACAGTGTCGGTGTGGCGCTGCTGGCCTCATTCCGCTGCTCGAAGTGAGGGCATTTCCGGGTGACGCGCTGTCGCCGCCACCAGGATCTTGGGATCAGGCCGGGCTTTTTCCGGCGCTCACAGCGGTCACCAAACAAGCCGACTTTTGGTAGCGTTCTTATGCCGCCAGCTTTGAAGGTGGCAGTCGGAAGCCAATTACTTGAAACGGCCCCATCGGACTACTACACAGGAGCCCGGCTATCCTGCCCCATCCTCTGGGTGATTGAATAGGCTTCCATATTTGCTGAGGAGCGAGGTACGATCGTCGCAGTCAGGGAGTGAAGGAGCCCTCAAGAAGGCGCTAAACTAGGATGAGTGAGGAGATGCAAGTGAACACATTTCCGGAGAGGACGAGAGTGCGTAATGGCGAGTACGAAAGACGAAGAGACGACTGGAGGAGTTGAGGTGCGTACCTCATCGCCCTTCTTCAATATGATGGTACGGATGACGAAGTTGGCCAGCTCCTCCTTTTTTGTTACGGTGATCCGTATATCCCCGTAAACCTCCTCCTTGTCATTTAGTACCGGCCAGTACTGTACACACATCACCTGGAAATGTGAGTGTGCAGTCATTGACGTAACCAGCATTGTACTCACATTACATGGAAATGTGGGGGTGAAGTCACTAATATAACCAGCATTGCACGAACATCACCTGGAAATGTGAGGGGGTAACCAGTATTTTACACACGTCAACTGGAAATGTGGGGGCACAGTTATTGACGCAACCAGTACTGTGCACACATCACCAGGGAATGCAGGAGAACGGTGAATCACATACCGTGTATTGTACATGTGCACTTAGACATTTGCTGGTATAGTCGCCAACATGACTAGCGGGTGTTGCACACGATGCGGATGCCAGTAGTTGCCTTCGGAAGACAAAAACACGGTGCGTAATATCGCTAGCGTTCGATACACATCACCAGAAAACACTTGTACGGAGCAATGCGAGGGTCTGTGCGGCCACGTCAGTTCCGCGATCTTCGTGAAGGGGATTCCGGGCTTTGG
Source organism: Imbricaverruca yamaguchii (assembly GCA_034440575.1). Lineage (NCBI taxonomy): Eukaryota > Metazoa > Arthropoda > Thecostraca > Neoverrucidae > Imbricaverruca > Imbricaverruca yamaguchii. The sequence continues at coordinate 819,078 of JAOTOL010001509.1, read as the reverse complement.
CGTACAAGGGAAGCAGGAGGAAAAATAAGAAAATGGGAACTAAAGCGGCCGCATAAAATGACTAGGGCCTTTAATTTATGAGAAATAACGTTAGTGCTAATTTAAGCCTAACTGCCACCGGGACGTTTTCTCTGTGGAGTGCTTATGTATTCCGAATTTTCAGGTCATTTCCAGTCCTCAGGTTCTAGTGCACCACGAACATTTCGGAACGAGGATTATTATCTGGTTGTTAATGAAAACTATACCATATTTTGGACAGAAGGTAACATAACTTCGAAGATCAAATCACATCGAATTTAGAGCCTTCAAATGTATGAATACGCAATTTTCTGACTCCGCGATCTATGTGGATGAGCCATGTATCTACGCAAATATTAGTGGAAACTAGTACATCAATCGACAAATCGACAACAATCATTGATCTGAACAAGTGGGACATATATGTGTGAGTTTGCGTCATGCATCGAGAGAGTGAGAGTGAGTAAGAGTGAGGGTGAGAGTGAGAGTAAGCGAGAGGGAGAGGGAGTTCTATCAACCCCCAACCACGAGACGGAGGTGAGGACGACCGGAAAGACGGGGAGGGTTAAGATGGCAGGGTCGCGACGCCAGAGTCGGTACAAAGCACTGACATAGAAACACTGGCTAGCCGCGAGTGTCAGACAGGCGCTGCTGTGGGCACGAGTGACCCGACGACAGCGGGATCCGGTCTCCACGCAGCGCAGTAATCCGATTAAATGACGCACGCTCATAGCCTGCTGGTGCCACCGCGGCGACAACGAAGTTTAACACGGTTGCCCTGTGCAACAGCCTCATGGCAGTCGGGCGGGTGGTACCGAGCTAATGCGGCCAGTCAAAACGTCTGCATAAGCCGCCCGTGCCGCACCAACGGCGGCTCCCGGGTAGGTCCGCCATCCGGCACCGGTCGTTTGAAAAGCCCAGACACTGGTACTGGTCGACAGGTGGGTCTCCGGTCGGTAGCGCTAAGACAGTTCAGACACCGGCTGGCAGTGTTGGGATAGTTCAGACACCGGTCGGCAGCGTTGTGACAGTTGGGACACCGGTTGGTAGCGCTGAGACAGTTGGGACACCGGTTGGCAGCGCTAGGACAGCTCAGACGCCGGTCGGAAGTGCTGGGACAGTTGGGACACTGGACGGGAGAATTTGAACAGTTGAGACACCAGCTGGCAGTATTGGAACAGTTCAGACACCGGCTGGCAGTACTGGAACAGTTCAGACACCGGCTGGCAGTATAGGAACGGCTCATATACCGACCGGCAGTACTAGCACAGTTGGGACACAACATGGCAGCGCTGGGACGATTGGAACACCCGCCGGCAGTACTAGGATAGTTGAGACTTTGTGGCACACAGACGACCTACCAGCAGCATATTAGGTCAGTTCGGACATCCCGCCGGCAGTGTTCCGACCATTCAAAGACCCCGGCAGATTATAACAAAAGTTCGGAGAACAGTCTCCAGCCGCTCGATCGGGTCACCGGCCAGAACGGGCAGTTCAAACGGCTGGAGAAGTTTTAACAGCGGCCACGCCGACCGGGGCAATCTCCGGCCGCGAGGCCGGGTCAGCCCGTCCCCACGGGAGTCTGGCGGCACACGGTCGGCGCGTGACACAGTCCCAGGCGTGCGCCGTCGGCGGTGGCCTGGCGTCGACCATGGCCGCTAGTAATAACCCCATCATCATTGGCTCACGCCACGACCAATTCTGCCCGCGCCGAAATGGCCAATACCGGACCGGCACTTATTAAGGAAGCGACTCAGCAGGTTATTTCCTGACGCTCCACGGAGCGCCGCCCACCCGGCTGTGCCAGCTCGGGGATGAGCATAGACAGAACCGTGCCACTACCCTTCACTGATATACAATCTGGTATATAATATACCGTACGCGTAACATGGAAAACATCCGTGATCAAATCCAACCACCTTGTCATGCCAGTACGCCAAGTGGAATCCGCCAACCTCCGACCGGGAGTGCCGGGAGTGCAGACAGATGGACGAAGGTGACATATGACGACATAAACACGACACAATCCGCCGCTGGCGACATGGACGGGAAGCCCAACGGTTACCATGTACATGTGTCTTAATATCAGCACTAATACATTGCAGTCATAGCCAGGCGGCGGGCCGGCGAATGTCACACGACTGGCTGTCCCATAGGTCGCGTCACCACCTCACCCCGGGTCGTGCTGGCACCCCAACTTTGGCCCGCCAGGCCGTCAGCCATGCTGACAACTGACCACTGCAGACAAGTCGCGACAATCCATCTGTGGCATACGCATTCGCGCGACAAGGTCAACCATACACGTACACCGTGCATCTTCACATCTTCATTTGGACCGTAACACCGGACATCTGGGTAGCCAGTCAGCACGTTCCAAGGTAGAATTTCCAGACAGCATCGTAGTGGAGTCAAAATCTGCTCTCTTGTAGTTATAGGCAGTCCATCTGGATACAGCTGGAGGTGATGGCCTCGGCATTTCCGAGAGGAAGATGCTACTGATTGCACCGGATCGGTGAATTCCCGAATCGACTGCGGTCACGGCCGTCTCAGATGCGGCGTCCACTGTCCATCGTTCGATACTCATTAGCAACCATTAGTCTGTGCGGTAGTCAGGTAATAGCCGACTGTCGGCGAGCATCAAATTACCGGCCGTAGGCGGAACATCAGTGTCACGATCACAAGTGGACCATCAGCGACAAGACCACCGGCCAACTGTCAGCGACAGAACCACTAGAAGACCACCAGCCGCAACAAAACAAACCGGCGTAGCAAGCAAACCGTCAGCGACAGGACCACCAGCCGCTGTCGAAAGGACCCCACCGCTTCAGCACAGACCACCAGCCGACTGTCACGCGACCACCCCGACTGTCAGCGACAGACCACCAGCCGCTGTCGCCCCACGCTGCAGCACAGGACCACCAGCCGCTGTCAGCGACAGGACCACCAGCCGACTGTCAGCGACAGGACCACCAGCCGCTGTCAGCGACAGACCACCACCGCACCCTGTCAGTACAAGACCACCAGCCGACTGTCAGTAACAAGACCACCAGCTGACTGTCAGCGACAGGACCACCAGCCGGCTGTCAGCGACAGGACCACCAGCCGACTGTCAGTAACAAGACCACCAGCCGACTGTCAGCGACAGGACCACCAGCCGACTGTCAGCGACAGGACCACCAGCCGACTGTCAGCGACAGGACCACCAGCCGGCTGTCAGCGACAGGACCACCAGCCGACTGTCAGCGACAGGACCACCAGCCGACTGTCAGCGACAGGACCACCAGCCGACTGTCAGCGACAGGACCACCAGCCGGCTGTCAGCGACAGGGCCACCAGCCGCTGCAGTAACAAGACCACCAGCCGACTGTCAGTAACAAGACCACCAGCGACTGTCAGCGACAGGACCACCAGCCGGCTGTCAGCACAGACCACCAGCCACTGTCAGTAACAAGACCACCAGCCGACTGTCAGCACAGGACCACCAGCCGACTGTCAGCACAAACCACCAGCCACTGTCAGCACAGGACCACCAGCCGGCTGTCAGCGACAGGACCACCAGCCGACTGTCAGCGACAGGACCACCAGCCGACGTCAGCGATAGAATCACCAGCCGACTGTCAGCACAGGACCACCTGCCGGCTGTCAGCGACAGGACCACCAGCCACTGTCAGAACAAGACCACCAGCCACTGTCAGTAACAAGACCACCACCTCAGCCAGCCAGCCTTCAGCCAGCCACCAGCCGCGTCAGCACAGACCACCAGCCCGTCAGCCAGACCACCAGCCCGAGCGACAGAATCACCAGCCACTTCAGCACAGGACCACCTGCCGGCTGTCAGCACAGGACCACCAGCCACTGTCGTAACAAGACCACCAGCCGACTCAGAACAAGACCACCAGCACGCAGCACAGGACCACCAGCACTGTCAGCACAACCACCAGCCACTGTCAAACAAACCACCAGCCGACTGTCAGTAACAAGACCACCAGCTACTGTCAGCACAGGACCACCAGCCGGCTGTCAGCGACAGACCACCAGCCGACTGTCAGCACAGATCACCAGCCACTGTCAGCACAGGACCACCTCCGGCATCAGCACAGACCACAGCCACTTCAGACAAACCACCAGCCCTTCGACACCACCAGCCACTGTCGCACAGAACCACCAGCCCTGTCAGCACAGGCCCCAGCCACTGTCAGCACAGGACCACCAGCCACTGTCAGCACAGATCACCAGCCCTGTCAGCCAGACCACCCGCGTCAGCGACAGGACCACCAGCCGACTGTCAGTAACAAGACCACCAGCCGACTGTCAGTAACAAGACCACCAGCTGACTGTCAGCGACAGGACCACCAGCCGGCTGTCAGCGACAGGGACCACCAGCCGACTGTCAGTAACAAGACCACCAGCCGACTGTCAGCGACAGGACCACCAGCCGACTGTCAGCGACAGGGCCATCAGCCGACTGTCAGTAACAAGACCATCAGCCGACTGTCAGTAACAAGACCACCAGCCGACTGTCAGTAACAAGACCACCAGCCGACTATCAGCGACAGAACCACCAGCCGACTGTCAGCGATAGGTCCAAAGGCCGACTTTAGGCGACCGGCCGAGCGAAACGTCAGCGGACGGCGGACCTCCAATTCATCTACCGACCTGAGACGAAAACGTTTCACCTTAAATACGTGCAACATGCACCAAAGAGATGCTGAATGAATACAGGAGGCCAAGTAACTTCAGGAACACCATTGATAAGCTATGAACTGAATACCTGCCAGCATCACATTGCTCCAAGAACACCTGCCGTGCCGCGGGAACAGGAAAAGCAGACATAAGTGGCATGGCAACAACATAAGCCTCATGGTACAAGAAAGAAGCAGGTGGTAAGAACCGCACCGCCTCCGGAGTTCGCGTGAATGGGTGGGCGTGAGGGACGGCCAAAGTCGGCACGGCTCCCGGAGCTACACGATCTCAGCTCCAGCTACCACGGCAGCCGACGAGTGAGCGCGTTCCGCCTCAGCCAATGAGCTGGCGGGCGCCCGTGGGCGGCAGCGGGGCGCCGGCCGGCCAGAAACCGGCCGACATCCGGCGGTCACCGCTAGGCTCAAATCGCCGCCGACTGAGCAACGTACGTGAGGACGGTCAGTCACGGGGATGGGGGTCCGTACGCGAGGACGGTCAGACACGGGGACGGGGTCCATACGTGAGGATGGTCAGTCACGAGGACGGTGGAGGTGCCGCGGTCCGTACGTGAGGACGGTCAATCACGGGGACGGTGGTGAGGCCAAGGTCCATACGTGAGGACGGTATAAGTGCCGCGATCCGTACGTGAGGACGGTCAGTCACGGGCACGGTGGAGGTGCCGCGGTCCGTACGTGAGGCGGTGGGGGTGCCGCGGTCCGCACGTGAGGACGGTGGAGGTGCCGCGGTCCGTACGTGAAGACGGTGGAGGTGCCGCGGTCCGTACGTGAGGACGTGGAGGTGCCGCGGTCCGTACGTGAGGACGGTGGAGGTGCCGCGGTCCGTACGTGAGGACGGTGGAGGTGCCGCGGTCCGTGGGTGGCGGCAGTCGGCGGCGTCACGACCCGTCACGACCCGTCACGACTGACGGTTGCCAGTTACACCGCAGCCGTGGCGCCGACCGCGCCGTAATGGCCCACTAACTGATGCCAATGGTGTTGAGCGGCAGTGTGGCGGAGGCCTGCACGAGGCCAGCGCTGTCGCCACGGTGACACCGGCACAGCCTGGGTCGGCCGACACAGGCACCAGCCGACACAGCCGGTCAACGCCACCAATGAATGCCTCTGCGACCGCGGCTGGGATACAGAGATCCAACGGGGCCGTGCAGCTCCTGCCCCGAGTGACAGCGGGCACACGGAGGCCCTGCACTTCCAATGAGAACCTGCCTGCATTTTGATCAGTCACTGATAAGACCGAAAAGAAGACATTGTTTCTCATTCTCTCCACGTCCATGACTGTCATCTTGTTCCTGGCCAATACCACGGCCTGGCTCAGTACCAGCGGCAACTGCGACACGAACGCCGGAGTCTGCGCTCCTTTGTTTCCAATCATACGCTTCACCAAACGCCGACACCAAATCACCTCGTATCCGCGGTACCAGAGCACCCCGTATCTGCCATACCAGAGCATACCATCCCTTCGATACCAGATCACCCCATCCCTGCGGTACCAGATCACCCGGTCTCTACGGTGCCAGAGCGCCCCGTCCCTGCGATACCACAGCACCCTGGCCCTGCGGCACCAGAGCACCACGTCCATGTGGCACCAGAGCACCCCATCCCCGCGATACCAGAGCACCTTTTCAGCACCGGAACGAGATGCAATAGCTACACGGCGGTAGCAGGAGGTGCGCCAGGTCACAGCACCGCTTCAGACGGGGCCCAGTTGTCCGTATTTCACACCGCTATACGGCCGTAGATTACATCTGTCTGGTAAACGGCAACGATCGAATCCCAGGCGCTCCTCAGGGAAACTGCCAGGACTCGGGTGCTGGTATCTTGTCTACTTGCTTTGTGTGGGTCAAGCCCAATGAGACTCGTGTGGGTTTGTTCCGGTGAGGGTCGAAAGTCTGTAAGATAGTACAATCCGTAGTCCTGTAATAGTGGGTACTGGGCTACATCCCGTGCTGTGAACTTAGCTGAAAAGGCTCTGTTTAGAAGGATGGCACGTCTAACCTCAATGCTGGTTAGCGTGTTTCCGTCGAGCAGAGGTGGAACGGAACGACTCCTCTTGAAGCATTACAAAAATATGACCAGTATCGCTTTGTGCTCACTGGTGCACTCAGTGGACCAGTAGAGCATCCACTGGTCCACTCAGGTAACCGCAGTAGCTGCGTCCGATCAGACGTGCAAAGAAGTCACACTTGTTAACAAAATCGCGACGAATGACATTGCCACTCGGGTGCCTTTTCATTCGACGATGTGCACATTCGTTTGCGGCTGGTGGGCGCCTGGCCTCACCGTCGAACCAGGGCAGGAGCCTTCAGCTAGAGGTCAAGGTCGGCACATGATCACGAATAGCAGCTTCGACTAACGAGAAAAAACATTTCAACAGCATTGTCAATGTCTAAGCCATCCAGCATGTCCCACGGTAGAAGTTCCAGAGAGCGTCGTAGCAAGTCAAAATCTGCTCTCTTGTATATTTTCGGTAGGCAGTCGATCTGGACACGGCCGGAGGTGATTGCCTCGACATAAGGAATTTAACCTGGATCTCGCCATGGCCCAAGTCTATGCTACTCTTTCGAACGAAGGCCTCTCTTGCGATACCGATAGTGAGCACCAAGTCTAAAATGCTGTTGGCTCTTATGGCTTGAGTGACGCATTGGCGCATGCCGTGAAAATCGCACGCTTCCAGGAGGCAGTTGGTCCTGGCCAATGGTGTAAGCCGGATCAGTTTGGCCCAGTCGGACGCAGACGGTATCCTCACTGCTATATTTCAGTCGGCGCTCATCCACAGCAGTAGTTGCGCTAGATCACAGCCCCACTTCAGACGGGACGCAGTTCCCGTACGTCACACCGCTACATTTCACTCGACGCTAGGTCACAGCCCCACTGCAGACGGGACACAGTTGTTCGTACGTCACACCGCTACATTTCACTCGACGCTAGGTCACAGCTCCACCTCAGATGCGGACACCCGATGGTTCAATGATCCGATTTGCAGGTGGGAACAGGCATTTCGGACACTAATGAACACATGCCAATGGAATAATCCAGGTGAGAATATACACTACGGCTATGCGACACACATTCGGTAGTCAACTTTCAAGTAAGTCGTGGCTACATCAGTTTGAGTTCAAATGGCCTGCCAGGCGAGTCTAAAGCCTTCAGTGGAGCTGTGCAGCAATGGCACGCGGTAGAGCGTTCCAGACTGCATTGTGGAGAAAGCCAGCTTCGTCGTGTTTAGTCTATAACGCGGCAAATGCAGCTAAAGGCAAACAGAGGCACGCGTTTTACGCATTGAGATGTCGTTGAGCTTGAACATAGACTGAAGGGCATTGGGGGTTTCATTGTATGTGTTTTTGTTTTGTACATTGAGGCTGGGCAATGAGCATCTCAATTGAGTGTATTCAGAGATCTAGAAAATCGATGTCTTGCCTACTCTGCCCCGTAGCGCAACGACCCTAAACTTGAGCTTTGATTCGGAAATGCTTCCGGGATCCCATTATTTTAAACAAAGTTGAAGAGCACTTCGTGAATAATACTATAACAATTGGTAAAATTCAAAATAAAAAAGTCCATTTGACTGTGGTGGAGACATACGAATGCAAAACTTTCAACGAAAGGTATTACGGTTTCGAAGTGCGACAGTCGAGCGCAGCCGGGTCGGGTTGCTCAGGTGAACTTTCATTTGGATCACGAATAGCTTGACAGTCAGACTGGGCGTCCTGGCACTTCAATGTTCTGCACAGGTATACTGTCTTCCACTACACTTAGGTATCATTGGCGCCACGAATAACTTAAATTCAAATAATAACTTTCAAGTAAGAACATAATAAAAAATAACTTGAAGTCAGGTTGGGTGTGCTGGCACCTGAATATCCTGCATAGGTGTACGTGTGGTAGGAGACAGTACACCTATGCATGGTATCCAGGTGGAAGGACCCAAGCCTGACTGTCAAGCTATTTGTGATGCCAATTATACCACGCGCACGCGCACACGCGCACGCGCACGCGCACGCGCACGCGCACGCACACGCACACGCACACGCACACGCACACGCACACGCACACGCACACGCACACGCACACGCACACGCACACGCACACGCACACGCACACGCACACGCACACGCACACGCACACGCACACGCACACGCACACGCACACGCACACGCACACGCACACGCACACGCACACACACACACACACACACACACACACACACACACACACACACACACACACACACACACACACACACACACACACACACACACACACACACACACACACACACACACACACACACACACACACACACACACACACACACACACACACACACACACACACACGGGATTAGACTCTCCGGCGCTTCACCATGGCTCGTAATGAGCCCATACATTCAAGTCCAACACACATACACAAACACGATGCAGTTGGTGATCCGCCGAGCAGTTCTCCGTTGCACGCTTCCTTTATCGGACAGGTGTGTCCACAGAAGTGTGAAGCTGCGCACTATGAGAGGAGCACATCGTGAGGATGCCCCAGTGAGTGAACACATGCCCAATCCACTTTTTGTTACCACATGAGATCATCCAACGCCACAATTCCACATAATTTGTTGCTGCATCCGAAATTCGGCCAAAAGAAGACGAGGCTCGGTAAAAGCTAAAACGCCATGCACAGAAGCTTTCCTCTTGTCATTGTCTATAATGAAAATACGTAGTTCATATCTAGATTCCACATCTCTGTACTCCGGTGTGTGTGCGCAATTGCTAAAACAATATCTGAAATATCGTTGCCATACGTAATTAAATTTGCCAAGGAAGTGTACTTTTTAAACAAATTAATCGTACAAATAGATCTACAAACAAATACATCAAGGCAACACATTTTGAAGACTGAGGCAAAACTTCCACACTAGGCTATGCATGCTATGCTATGACGGTGTAAGTATTGTCATGATACTGAAGAGAATATCCGACTTTCTTAACTTAAAAAGTCACATGGCTGAATGCACTGGTTTAATGCAATGAAGACTTCACCACCATTTCATTTCATCACCAACCGCGCTCCAATAAACTCACTTCCGAAACTGAAACTCTTCTTGGAACAGTATTTCAGGCTACACTTGGCATATTGACAAAGTAAACAGTCCGACTCGGAATTTGGGCGCAGCCGCTCTCATCGCTCACAGCATACCTCATCGTCGAGTAAAGCTAAATTCCTTTCTTGAACGACGTGGCAGCCACTCTTAAAATCACTCATTGCCAAACCACTGTAATCGCACCACAAATATCGCTGTCCACTGCAGCCTCCACACAACCGGAGATGAGCGACTTGCTGCTCCAGACTCCTCCACCAGTTCTCATTACGGCAGACCTAAACGCCAACCCTCTCTCCGTCGGGAAGCAACCAGATGGACACAAGAGGCCGCGAAATCCACCAGTTTATCTCATCTCAGACCAGAATTTAGTACTTCTAGACGGCGGGGCCACCACCCGCCACAACTCAATATTAGGAGGTTCGGACAGTTGCATTGATTTAACGTGCTGCTCCAAATGAGTAAGCTCACTATTTGACTGGTCAGTCTCAGATGATCCCGGGCTGAGCGATCACTACCCAATCACAATTAGGCTCAGCACGGCGGTAACCACCACACCAAGTTATTTAGGCCATCTTGGAAATCGGAAAGAGCGTACTGGACAAAATCGGAGGATCGGACCTTAATCTTGCCAGGTCGGAGAACAACACAATAGAAACAACACTCAGGGTCATCAGCTCAGCAGCACAAGACTAAATCCCGAAAGCCAATAAAACTAGGCAAGCGGCATCAGCGCCTCGATGGACCTCGGATTGTCAAATGACAGTCCCCGCCCAGCACCGCGCCCATAGACAGGACAAAATATGCGTGTGCGGAGTACACCTACCAACATAGACAGTCCCAAAACACTGTAGGTACACAATTCAAACAGCACGCCAAAACGCCGGGCAGTTTTTCACGTCACAATTCAATATATTCATCTCTACCCGCAGAACCTGGGACCTGATGAAACGCTTCAAACTGAAACGCCCACTAGCACGCCCCTTCCCACGACTGACGGTGAATGGACAGCATAATACTGACCCACAAGTCGTAGACCACTTTAAACTACCATACGCTAGTGTCTCAGGTACGACTCAACAGCACGTACGACACAACCATGGTAGACATTCTAGGAACCCTCGCTTCCAATACAAATTTCAACTGTGATAACACAGAAGATTACAACCAGACATTCACTACGCAATAATTGAGTCTTGTCATCAGCAAGTGTGGAAACACGTCGGCTGGGCCGGACTACATTCATTACCAGTTTTCCAAACAATTCGGAAAAAAATATCCAACGTAGTTCCCAGTGTCCATTAACGACCTGTACATAGACATCACGTTTCCCGCAACATGGCGGGAAAGCGTAGTCATCCCATTACAAAAGCCGCACAAAGTATGTCCTACCCAAAGAGGGTATAACTACCTCTCACTATCTGACCCGCCTAGCTTATATACTAGCTGCGCTAGTAAACTGGTCAAGCATATGGTCAGCACACGACTGTGACATTTTCTCGAACATAAAAACCTGCTGGACAAATTTCAGTGCGACTTCCAGGGCCAAAAATCGATGTGTGCATGCCTGAAAGCATCTGCCGACACTCAACACCATCTTAGCCGGCAGCTTCTTCATCACGGTTGCCACCACCAAAACTGCTGGCACTCCATCTTACCTTGATGAAGTCGAACGTCTTGGTGAGCATGAGGATGCATGGGGAACGCTCCTTCCACACCATGCGCCAAAGGTCGCTGATGGTGTGCTCATTCGGCCCCTGGGTCACTATGTAGGCGTTCGGCATCAGCAGACTCTGCGGCGAAGAACACGCTCAGTAAGAAATGCGGCCGATCGAGGAAACACCAAACTCGCTGCAATCAACAGTCAGCACAACGACTACAGCGCAATTACTTCGCTGCATGTTTTTGTTCAGCTGACGTGTGCCGGGGCAGGAGCGAAGACTAGTCGCCAACATGTCTGGAATCCCAGTACGGATGGGTAGGTCGGCGAATTACACCGTGTGATATGGCCTGATATTTATTTACGAGACGCGAGGGCACAGCCGGGACCTTAACCCGCGCTGTCTCTCCTGTCAGATCTACACACCCCGTCTCGAGGGGGCGGATAGCAACCCTCTCTAAAATCCAAACTAAGCGCCGCACGAAAACGAAAGAGGTGTCATCGGCAAGCACTAGACGAGTAGGGCCCGGATCCACCCCGAAAAACAATTTCCCTCCAAAAGTAACGTCACTAGGGGGCTATATTTTCACGACTTTTCATGACTTACATTATGTTTATGGCTCTGGGAGTTCATTTTGGGGATATTTGTAAAAACCGAAGTTATTTGGAATCAGAAAAGGACAGCGAAATCGACAAGGGCGATGCAATTCCCCTACCCCCTTTTCTAATTTCACAATTTTGAGTTTCCAAGTTTTCTTTAATTTTTATTTTCTAATGGGTAGAGCAGACCGAGAAACGTTGCTGGAAGTCAACTTGCCCTAATAAAAATGTTTACCTTAGCCAGAATCTTCTATTTGAACTGCAATAGGCAAATATGCAAAATTTACATGTAGTTAAAAATGGAAAAATGAAAAATTCCTTTCGTACGTTTTGTTGCATCCCTAAAGATAGCAAACGCTGAAAGTTGCATTAAAATATATGTATCCGTTAAAGCGTGACGACAGGTTGAACATTTTTGGAGGTAACCTCACTTGACCTTGACTAGCTCGTTGAACCTAGATGACCTGACTTCAGAATTTCGAAAAGGCATGCCAAATTGATGTGGGAAAAGGTATGCCAAATTTTGGCGCGCTACCCCGCGCCGTTCGTTCAATATCCGCGAAAAACCTGAGGGGGAGCGGTTGAAGACCCCGAGACGGGACGGGTTAACCCGCAATGACGGTAAACCGTGCATTGCGGGTTCGTATCACGGGGTGCGTCGGCAGACCCCGCAACACACCGCACGGCCGCGGTGTGTTGCGGCACAGTATGACAGCTGGGACTCGCACAGCAACGCTTCGGGAACATGGCGTCATAACGTCTCGTAGCAGCTGTGTGATTCAAAGTAGACTATGGTACAATGGGTGTCAATTTGCACACTTTTAAAGTGGTCTTGCCCCCTCCAATGTTGGCTCTGTCCCTCCTCCCAAATTACAAGCCCTATCGGCGCTTATAATCTACTTCGGCCTTCCCCTTGCCTACATGTGTTGGCCTGTCCCCATGATTTTCATGCATTGGCACCCCTGCATGGTACTAGGCGAGTCGGTGGTGTACTTGCTGGGAGAAAGCTAAGAAAATGGTAAGGTCTTAGTCAGGGATTTCCGTGGACATCACTATTGAATGGAACAGCATACGCCCGGATAAGACAGTACGATGGCATCGGTGGATCGATAACGGAGGGTCTGTACCAAACTCTTGTTGCTACTTGTTTGCCTTTGCAATACCAATTGGATAAAGCGCTAGTGTTGCAGTTCCAAAGGAATAACTAAAAAACATATCGACACATTTTACATCAAGAAAAGGCTCGCACGGCCATATGTTCTCTCGGAACTCGGCTACCCGTCACTGTGAAGGAAGCCAATGATGCTTAAACTCATTGGCACGGAGCCTCGAAATGCTTTCCATTTCGTTAGTTAGTTAGTTAGTTGAGCTTCAGGGCGCATCGACCATGTTAATCATATTACGCCCATAACAGTGTTCCTTTCTACCTAGGCTTCAGGTTCTGGCTAGGTTTACTTCCAAATGTAGGGAGAATTTACCATGCCAAAACCAGTACAATGCCTTTACCTCCCTGGACATATGACTGCAAATCGTATTTGTGAGAGAAACTTGCATAGTTGTCCACTCTGAACCAAATGTGACTCATCACCTTAGAGTATTTGCCATCGTCATCGTGGACACCTCTCTTCCAAAGTATCGTCGTCGTTGGGCTGAGCAACGAGGGCACACCTTAAGAACGTGTCATACTGTCAGTGGGATATCGCAACGAGTACAAGTTGGTCTCTCCTCATTTCGCAGTAGGTAGCGGTGGGTGGCATAGGTGTGTCCAATCCGCAACCTGACGAGCACATCCTCCTTTCGTGAAACTCTGAAAGATGACTACTGGCGCCCAAGACTTGGCTTGATGTTTCTCAGTTTGTTTCGCCATTTCCCAAAGTTGTTGCCACTTTTCGTGGAAAAAAAAACACATCGACTGTCTGGTCTACGTGTGTTGCTGGGAGAGGCAGTACACGGGTGTATTGGTTCCACGCATCACGCTTTGCTGATTAGTCAGCCAATTAATTCCCGACTATTCCGTCATGACTGGATATCCAACAGTGTTCTATTTTCCCCTCGCTTAGGTTTAGTTAAGTGTAGTAAAACATCTTGCACGATAGGGTCATGCGGATAAAACGGCTTTCTATATCCTGGCACAATTTGACACGGTGATAGCTGATAGGATCTAAAACTGACCACGCGGGTGCTAAATACGCAACATATGGTGTATGGCTGGGTGGAGGGACTATGGGGTCAACAACATAATTTCATAGATGTGCAAAGGATTTTCGATAAACATCGAAGGGGTATGGTTGACGTGGCGTATGTACGAAGCCAGCGGTTGTTGTTCCGCTTGTCGGAGAAAATGTTCCCTTTTTAAAGATAAAACAGCTTCAGCTCATGACCCTACAGACGTGGAATGTTCTTAAAGTGTTGAATGCTAAATTCGCCAATGTACGACAGAGTAAGTAAAATAGCTTCAAGCGGATAAGGAGGCTAACTTTGATGTTTTTAAAGAGAGAGCTGGAACCGTTATGGCAGGATTGACATCAGAAATTGCCCTTGCACGTCTCGATGTAACGCACAGTATTAAACCAAAATCATATTTAACTTTCAACGACAAATATTCAGCAACAGTTCCCATATGAAACCGAGTTACTATTTTTGGTGAAAGCGGAGCAAGCTAGCATATCGTAAATGGCATACAGCTGATCTATGCCACATATTATTACCAATGACGCAACAATGAAGAAGGACACGGAAAATCGTTTGAGAGGGTGAAATTTTGTGCAAATGAGGAGCATGCATTGCTACGATGATTTGCAAGAGACAGCTACAATGTTGCTTTCTTTCACTTTTTCACTCCTGGGGTGAGGCTTTGAATGCTTTTGGTAGGCACTTGGCCCTTCCCTCGATGTTGGATTTGCTCCTCCCCAATAATTTCAATGTTTAACATGGGACGTCATGTGGTAGTATGCCCCCAATCCATTTCGGCTTGCTCAATGTCCCCATGCATCGTGCCCTTCCAATCATTTTCAGAAGCCTACACCTACGCCTCACTCGATTCGACGAATACTCTCAAGCTCACTGGAAGCCAATCCGCTTGACAGCCACCGCGATATCCAATAAGGTCGCCGAGCTGAAAGACCCCAGGCGCTGTATCAACACGTAGTACGTGTCAGGTGAGCATATCCGATTACAGCGAACTTAATTCCCATGGTGACGCGAAATCAATGGTTCAAACGCGCCACACTCAATGGCTGCAGCTCAGTGGCTTTCCGCCGACGGCCTCTATTTGCCGCCAGCCTCGCGCCAAAGTCGGCGCAGCAGGGCGTGCACAGCACGGCGCGACGCCGGCGACCCAGCGAACGGCGCGGCCAGCAAAGTGCGGCTTCGGCTGACAGTTCACTTGGCGGCGCTGGCAGCGCGCGCCGAGCGGAGGCCGCCGCCACAACATTGGCGGCCCGGCTGCCTGTGTCGACACACACGCAGCGGCCGAGAACCCCCGACAGGCCGGTCGGCCGTGTGGCCCAACAGACTGAGCACAGTCGGGCCGCGAGCTGGCCGTGTAGGAGCCGCCCGACCTGCCAACAACGCACAGCCAGCCGCCACTCACGTCCACGTAGGAGGCGTTGATGTAGTCCGACTCGGCTTCGTCCACGGGATCCGGCTCCGGCGGCAACATGTCCAACACCACCCGATTGAAGTCGTCTGGAGAGCGCATAGTAACAATGAACTGTCTTTCTGCTGTAGTTGTCCGGGGAGGACAATGCGGCTATAAAATGCATCCGACAGCGCTTGTCCAAGAACGACAGGAGGATGACAAAGAACACCACACAGTTGTCATCTGCTAACGCTGGAACGCGTTGTAAGCCACCAACAAGCTACCGATATGCTGGTCCGCATACTGCCGCCATGCACGCGCCGACAGGGCCACGTGTACTCACAGGGCACAATCTTCTGATTCTGGTTCTTGGGCTCGTTGCATGGCTTGCTGCCGTGACGCGTTGGATGCGATTCGGTCTTGCCAGCATGCTGTGAACACAAAATGAACGCACGATCAGCACCATAAACGCCACGCCACACGGGTCGATCAAAACACCGTGAATTATGCACCCCTCGCCGACCGCAGAGCGCACACATGGCATTGCCACCGTCAAGTCAGTCGGATCGTCCTTCACACAGGCGCATGGAAAGTAAGCACCGGCTCGGCAGGTACGGCCTGCCGTCTCGGGAAACACAGCGCGGCGGGTGGCCGCGCTTCACGGCACCGTCACCCGACGGTCAGTGGACAGTGCGCCGGCTGGCCGACGGGCCGGGTTTATTGTCTGAGTGAGGCGTATCCGGCTCGTCGTCGGTGGCCAATCAACTGGGTGCGGGACGCGGATCTTGTCAGGCGCGCAGTTGAAACGATGATCTATATTAACACTCGCACGTCCGGCGGTGCGCGCCAACTTCGCATGTCCGGGGGAGATGTCTGCCCCGTAAGATCTCTATAACTATGCTAGCTAGCGACAAACGGAAAATGGCGTTGGATAGCTGGTGACAGGCTCTATCGAAAGTGTCTCGGTCATTTTTTCGTTCAGGTCAATATTCAGGTCACTGGGTCATCATAGGTCAAATTCTACCAGATCTGGTGGGACTCTGATATTGACACATATATCTGGACCTGTAACATATAGAAACAAACGGCGAACGCTATTCGACAGTCCTTGAAATGTTCTATCGACAATAGGTCGTGTGATTTACGGTCAGGTCAAACGAACTATGACCTCAGGTCAAGGTCATAAAATATGTGGTGGTGGACGCTTAGTCCTCAGTCTTGCGATGCACTGGTAGATCACGGCCTCTATATTTTCACTGTCCACGGCTCGACTACACACGCTGCTACCTCTGGCCTTGCCCTGACCCGACTGGGCCCTGCCAGGGCGAACAGTCGGAAGTGGGTCGCGCGTCCGTGGTGCCATAAACCACGGCCCGCGCTCGGCACATGCGACACACGCACAACAAAGTAGTACCCTAGAGAAGGCATGCAATGCATCAATATATACGTTTTGGCGATACAAGCACAACAACGGTAATTTCAGCCTTCTAGCTCAATGCAATGTGCGATATAATGCGGATAAATATGCCAGTGATCTCAGGTGAACTCAGACGACCTTGGTGAGGTCACTGAGCAAAAATGTCAGCGGTAACATTGAGCATTGCTTCCAACAACAATCCACAACCGTTGTGTGGTCATTCTGAGAGCAAATATGTGACCAGGAAACATTTGTATATTTTACCATAGCCCTATAATGGGGGAAGCCATGGCAGCGAACTGACCTCAGGTCGATGCTACGGAAAAAACGAGATATATATTATGGTCCCTGATTAGATCATGACGTCATATAAGTTCGAAATCAATCGCCCAGTTATTGTGGGTAAGTTATGCCACCTAGAGCTCCGAGGGGCGTTGGGTCACTTCGCCTGACCTGGTGACTTGACCTGAGATAACCAAGGGTTAAAAATGTATAAGGATATGCGAAAAGGACGAGTGAGTAGCCATGCGAGGTATGGCCTTGCTAACCCGATAAGTATGGCGGCAAATTAGGAAAAGCCGCAGGGGCGGCAGATATCTGCCCTCCGGACGGGCGCAGTGTTAAAAGAAATGGTATGTCAATGGCAAAGGAGATGCAGACTTATATTCCACACAGCCTACAATGGGAAGATCAGCAACGCCGAATACAATAAAAACAATTATTCCCCTTGTACAATGTTCGCTGCACTACTATTGGATACTGGCAGTTATCAGTGAAGCTACGAACTTTGGATTGGGGAGGCGCACGCAATCATCTTCGGGTTCATTATTTAGGAAAAGGCGACAGCAATACTCTGAGGATAGGAGCTTTCTACCGATCAGGAACCCTGCCACATTCTCAGCAACTGGCGCTTGACAAGGTGATTTGTGAGGAAATCAGTAGAAACTTTAAGAGGAAGTGCCTTATTCTTGGTGGCTTTAATCTAAAAGGATATCAACATGCTGGTGTTGGCTCCCCATCATCCAAAATGTTTAGGAAATGCCTTGAAGAGGACCTGCTCTTACACCAGTCTGTATCGGAACCTACCAGGCATGGCTCATTCTTGGACCTTGTATTCTCGGATTTAAGTGACTTGGTTCAAGACTTGACTGTAGGAGAAACTCTGGGAATAAGTGACCATAACATAGTTAGATTCAAGGCACATGTAGGGGAAATTATTCAGGATAATTTGGTAAAGGTTCCAAATTTCAACAGAGCAGACTTTGACTGCATGAGAGCGGCTTTAAGTGCCATCAGATGGGAAGAAGAATTCACCAATTTAAATGCCTGTGAAATGTGGGAAAATTTCCAAACTTACTTGAAGGAAATTCAGATTAGACATGTCCCCCAAAAGCAAAGACGCAAAAGAAGGGTAGGAAAGCCAGCATGGCTTACACCAGACTTGATAAAAGCATTTAAGGCTAAGAAAACTGCATTTAGAGTCTTTAAAGAAGCCTCAAATGTCGTTAATCTAAAGGCGTATCGAAACGCTAGAGACACTGTGAAGCAAAACCCCAGAGCAGCAAAGGGAGCAAAAGAACTGGATTTAGCTAGAAACTGTAATGGGGACAGTAAAAAGTTCTTTAGTTTCTACAAGCTGAGTAAAGTTTCCAGCACAATTGGTCCACTGGAAGTAAACGGGACTACATTGGGTGAGGATAGTGAGATGGTTGAGGAGCTGAGTAAGCAGTTTAAATCAGTGCTTACATTGGAAGATATGACCAATCTGCCGACCGTACACCATAGTTCAGTGACATGCGATCTGATAAATGATGTTGATTTCATTGATAGTGATGTTGTTTACAATCTTATCAGGAAAATAAAGCCAAACAAGGCAGCAGGACCTGATGAAATTTATGCTAGGGTATTGCGGGAAGCTAAAAAGGAACTGGCATTTCCACTTAGTATAATATTTTGTAGATCAGTTTCCAAAAATGAAATTCCAACAGATTGGAAAAGGGCAAATGTAGTTCCTATTTTCAAAAAAGGAGAAAGAGGGAAAGTTGAAAACTATAGGCCAGTAAGTCTCACATCCCTAGTCTGCAAGGTACTCGAATCAATTATCAAGGATAGAATAGTTAGAATAGATAGAATGGAATGAAACAAATTGATTCAAGATACTCAACATGGGTTTAGAAAAGGACGATCGTGTCTCACAAATCTCTTGGACTTTTTTAGCTTCGCCACAGAACAATTTGATCAGGTAAATCAGGTTGATGTAGCATATCTTGACTTTAGTAAGACCTTTGACAAGATACCCCATAAACGGTTAATGATACAGCTTCAGCCCCATGGTATTGCAGGTAGCATCTTAAAATGGGTAGAGTTGTGGCTTTCAGATAGACAGCAAAGAGTGATGCTAAATGGTACAAAGTCATCATGGGAAAATGTTCTTAGTGGAGTCCCCAGGGGTCAGTACTGGGGCCACTACTGTTCGTTATATTTGTAAATAACATTGAAAGTGGCCTAAGCAGTAAAGTTTTGAAATTTGAGTATGACTTGAAGGTCTTTATGTCAATAACAGGTCAAGATGAGGATATCTCGCTGCAAAAAGACTTAGACGAACTTGTGAAGTGGTCCGAAGAATGGTAAATGAAATTTAGTTTTCATACGTGCAAAATCATGCATGTAGGTAAGCAGCATATGAAGGCTCCATACTTGATGGGTGGCCAAGTGCTATCAGTGACTCAACAGGAGAAGGATTTAGGTGTTACTCTAAACACAAAATTGGGAGCCTCAGAACAGACCAAGGAAGCAAGGAAGAAGGCACTGAGAATGCTCGGGGCCAAAAATAGGAATGTATCATACAGAAGTGAGGAAGTCTTTAAGTCATTATTAAGTCGAAGCTTTACTGTGCATATGTCAGGCCACATTTGGCATACTGCATCCAAGCTTGGTCTCCTAGCTATGAAAAAGATTGTTGGCTTTTGGAGAGAGTACAAAAGAGGGCTACAAAAATGGTTAATGGCATAAGCAACCTGGCATATGAGGAAAGATTGAAGAAATTGAATACGTTTTCACTTAGATATGGAAGGTTGAGAGGAGATCTCATCGAGGTCTTTAAATTTGTCCATGGTCTGTAGAGGGGATATCTCGGGGAAATGTTTGAATTGAACAGAAATGATGCAATTAGAGGTCATAACTTCAAAATTAAAATTAAGCACAGCAGAACAAGGTTAAGGCAGACTTTCTTCACCAACAGGGTAGTAGAATACTGGAACCAGCTGCCAGAAAACATTGTCAGGAGCAGCACATTGAACATCTTTAAAAACAGCATAGACAATCATTATAAGAATAGAGGGCTTGCTTTTCAGTATTACAGGGAGGGCTGATTGACAGATTTCGTTGGCAACTGGTTCAGTGTACAGAGTGGAACCAAGAAGGACCCTTGTGGCTCAGTTGCACTAATCTTTTATGTCTTTATGTCTTTATATTTCCCTGCAACACATATGCGTGATGTTAACCTTCACGAAGTCTGGGGATACACGTACTCGTTGGCGCCGCGCATGGTGGCAGCCCACATACCCAACTGTGATGCCACTCACGTAAGCACAGCCACTCCACCGAAGAGGTCACCCAACTAAACCTATTTGATGCTGATACGCAATGCGTACAATTCCACAGTTTGCATTGACAGCGATCATTCTTATTTCTAACTGAAACAGCGCAACATTTGATTTGCCTTCCCATGAGAAAGCCTGTCAGACAAAAAGTAAGTTCGAATCTAGGCCGGACTGAGATCCTTTTTCCAAGCAGGATTTAGGTAATGAGAAAGGATTTCGTTTGATGCTAAGTGAGTAAGTCGCTCAGGGATGCTGGGGTTCGTGCGATATCGATTATTCCGTGCTGCGGACAGCAAGAGGCACCACAGTTCACACACGAGGTGGTGTTTAGAGCCGAGTTCGAAATAGTGTATGCATGTGAATTTGCACTGGGTTGAATAATTTCACTGGGACAATTATATATGTATGCAAATTTGCATTGCGCCGGCGTACCGCACGAACTCAGAATCTGGGCTAGCAGCGCGAACGACCGACCCTGACCCAGTTCCGCCGCGACCGCCAAGGTCAGATGGGCCCAATTGGTCACCCAGTTGCGCTCTGGGGCCGTCGAGGAGCAACGAATAAAACAACATTGTCGTCATTGGCAGCGGTCTCCTTCGGTGGGAGTCGCATCCCACTCCCCGAGCAGGTCGAAGCGAGAACAAAGGAGCACAGTAGTTGCGAAGCCTGATACGGACTGTTTCGGGGACTTCACCTTGCCGAGTTCGCGTCCCACGAAGTTCCACAAAGTACTTGTTCAACTCATCTGCAATGGAAAAGCAAGGATGCACTTACTTGAAACTCGACTTTGAAGAGAATAGGGTACTTTCTGTGCTGCTCGCAATATTTGATGAAGTTGGCTTTCTCCACGGGCTTCTGGGGAATAGCTCGAAGCGCCTTGTGCTCTTCGGCTGCGGGAAAAAAAGGCTTGTTAACGGCCTAATAGTGGACAGCTGGGTGTCGTTATCACACGGCATCTGGTGTCGGTGTCTGTCTGTGTCTCTCAGTGTCGCGAATCCATCAGCTGGATTCGTCCGCCTTTCAGCTCTGGCAAGTTCGCTTCGATGCAGTACTTCGTCAGATGGTGAAGCAGATCATGCCATCGATCAGTTGATGGATGCCGCAGCCCAAAATGCGAGGGGAATGGTCCGTTTTGACATAAGTGGGCCAAACATAATGCTAGTTTTTTTCCCCGTCTCATTCGCTGGGAGTCGCGTCCTACCTGTAATGTGAGAGAGCTGCTCTTCAGCTCTGGAGCCCAGTCGCTATTATTTAGCCCCAGCCGCCTGGCAACACGTTACTAGCAGTCAGTCAAAACTGATCAAAAGCCCGGTGATTTCAGGTGCACTGACGCCACCTACTAACGGTATACACTCTGTCGCTAGGCTGAAACCGATCCAGCGATCATCTGCATAAACTCATCTCGGTGTGGATTTAATTTTTGGAAAAGAACAGCTTAAAAGGCATGTCGATTTTCGCTTCGAAGAGGAACGGCTTTAGGTTGACCACGTATTACAGGTTGTGGCGACGGGCACCACAGCCACATAGCATAGTGGCGATACCGAACAAGGCAGCCGGACCGCTCCGAGTGTGTGCCGTCCGTGTCTGGGCGGCGACGTCTTCGGTGCATAATAAGACACACCACTGCATAACACGAGGAGCGCACTGGGGTGTTGTATATGCATGACAGTCAACGGTTCAGTCGCATGGTCTCCGGCACAGCATATATACATGGAGGTCAAAATGCGTCAAAAATGATGCGCTGTTACCGGGACCAGTGGCGTTAACACTGCTACATGCACCAGTGGCGTTACACCGCTACAGGCACCAGTGGCGTTGCACTGCTACAGGCACCAGTGGCGTTACACTGCTACAGGCACCAGTGGTGTTACACTGCTACTGGTATCAGTGGTGTAGTCCCGTAACTGTCGTTGCCACATGATGGTGCGGCAACAAACCTTCGGCTGCCTGTCGCCGGGTGTGGAGCCGAAACACCGGACACCTAACGTAGGTGTGGAGTCAAAACACTTGCCACTTAACGTGTGTGTGGAGCCAAAACGCTCGCCACCTGACGCGGGTATAGAACGGAAACGCATGACTGCCTGAGATGATGCAGCAGAAACAGTTCCAATAGTCGGCGGTTTGCCGTCGACGCCGCGCCCATATTCGCTCCGGCCGCCGCGGCCGCCGTTCAGGAACTGCGGCCGAGTGACGCGCACGAGACGGCTCGTCCACACCGACCGGGCGCCGACGAGTCTACTAGAGTTTTCATCTTTTTCTCTAAAAAATAACTAGCACGTGACACGGGACACGGCACACGACACAGGAAGATGAATGATGGCACGCCAACTGGCATGGGGAAAGGTGGAATCTTAAGGAGGAAAGCATTGATTGATAACAAAAAGAAACAATACTAGAGCTGTACAGCATTCCACGCACTGACTAAATCAGCACTGCTTCTCCATTTTCTGGTACCTTTGCTTAAACATTATCCCCTGACAATCTTGGAACCTTGGGTTCAGCATTAAGGCAACTGCGTGCATGTGCTTTAGGTTCAATGTGGGGGACAGGCCGACACTGGCACAGCAGTGCCGCGGCAAACTCTGATACGGCACAGCAAAAAGGACATGTGCCATTTTACGGGTTGCTGTGAAAACGCCACCGTGACAAAAAGTGGAACCTCTTCTGTGTTTACACGCAAGCTATCGGGGACAATGCACTTTATGCTCTCTGCTGGGTTCACCAGCGCCAAATGAACTCAAAACGGTGTCAATTCAGAACAATGATGTGGCATTCTGTGAATTGGAATAAAGTATTACTCCGCTTCGTGCATGGCATACGTTCCTCCGTTTCCTAAATGCTTCCAGTGATCCAAGAACACGATACATCGCAGAACTCTCAGCGTCGTACAAATGTACTATTTAACAGCTCGGTAGACGTTAAGCACTGTGGTGGTCGTTCAGTACTGTACTGTGGTTTATAGCGACATGTCCTCAGCCACGCTTCGAGAGCGCATGGTTGAGAAACTTCAGAAGAGCAAAATAGTATATAAAAATGAACTGCGTGTGTCTCGGATAATTAGTCTGCTTTCAAACCGAATTTTCCTTCCCCTTCCATCTGACTGGCTACATTGGCCAAAGTTATATGACGGCCAGATCTATTGTCAGAAATGCGTTGCCCGGGCAAAGGTAACAGGCAATATGCATAAGAGGAGGTTAAGGGAAGCTGGCTCCAGCTTCTAGGCTCAAAAATTGGTGAGATAATCATGGCCTGGATGAGCCTCTCCTCCCCTTGATTCGCCAGTGCCTAGAAAAAAAAGCAACTTCCCATCCAGAACTGAATTACGTCCAAATACATCCAAGATTGTCTGATCCGCCCATTCATTACCACGCCAAACTTGAGATTAAGAATATGCTATCAGTAAACGTCCATTTCAAAACCACGCCAGGTGACTCGATGCCTTTATGGATGTTGAAAATGGCAAACGCTTGGTACGATCGTCAGAGGTGACAAACAACTCTTTGTTTGTTTATTGGTTGGTTCACGATACACTTTATGCACATTCACGGCTAATGGCGCCGCCCACACTGTTTCGCCGGTGGGCCGCGGTGACAAACAACTCTGGCATCATCAACGCGTCAAAGCAGATACCAGCGACCTCTGCTTTCCTGTCACCTGGTGATGTAGTGAATAACGCTGTCGTGTTAACATGTGGATACATTTCATCTCGTCCTCAAAACCGTAATTCAAACAAAACATTTTCAAAAAAATAATTGCTATTACACAGTATTAGGACGGCCTTTATCACCAGTCATAAATATTCATAATGTACATCGAGGAAATTAGCATCCACGATGAGGAGACGAAACAGAAGCAACCCAGGAGCACCGCAACACAATTCACTACATTACGCCAAACTTATTATAAGTCCCACCCGCTCCAAAAGCCTTGAGTTCAACGTAATGACCAGACGTTACCAGATGAAGAATGTCGGAGGCATGGATAGCAGGACAGAAAATGATAAAAAGAGAGCAGTTGAAAGGATTTTCGTATTTCCTTGAATGCACTTCATGCTAAGCTTAGTGCAATCAGGGCGGATTGTGCATACAGAGAGTGGGAAGCTCACTTCGCCCTCATAACTCAATATTCGCTCATAATTAGGGCGTCATGATCAACAACCTACACGGCACGCTGCTACGAAAATCTAGAACACAGCCTGCGGTACTCGAACTGTGCCAGAACGACGGTACGAAGAGGAACGGTGCAAAAAAAAACAGCAGCCGACCAACGAGCAAACAGCCGACCGGAGCCAGACGACAGCCCGGGGGCGGTGCCGGCCCGCGCCGCTCGTCTTACCGATCGGTATGAGCCCGCTGTTGAGCATAGACAGCTGGATCTTTCCGGGTATCGAGATGAGCGAGCTGCCGGCGGAGCCGAGCATGCGATGTCGTCGCCGCGGCTTGGTCTCGTCGTACCGCTGCGCGGAGCGCGAGCGGCGGCCGCGAGCTCTCGGCACGGCCGGGTCGCCGGAACTGTCCGACGCGACCGACACGGAGCTGCGCATCGGCTCGTCCAGCGACCGGTCGACGCTGAGTCCGCGCATCTCGACCATGGCGCGTCCGTCCTGCCGCGGCGCCGCCGGCCGACTGTCGGCGACGACGGCGACCGACGCGCCGGGCCGACAGCGCCGGTACGCGCCGCGCCGACGGCTGCGTCACGCCGTCGGCCGTCGACGGTCGGCACTCGCGGTACATGTCCATCCGCCATCACCGGACAGCAGATCCACCGAGTGGAAACCAGAGCCAAACAGTAGTCCGTGGACTGGAGACCAGAGCCAGACAGTTGTCCACCGAGTGGAAACCAGAGCCAAACAGTAGTCCGTGGACTGGAGACTAGAGCCAGACAGTAGTCCACGGACTGGAGACCAGCGCCACATTACCAGACAGTAATCCACGGAATGGAGACCAGAACCACAGAAGCAGACAGTAGTCCACGGACTGGAGATCAGAACCAGACGGTAGTCCGCGGACTGGAGACCAGAACAAGGTGGTAGTCCACGGACGGAGACCAGCACCAGAGCATGGCCCATGGGTTAGTGACCAGCACCAAAGTGATCCGGGAGTGGGGACCAGAACCAGACAGCGGATCCACGTACTGAAGACTAGTACCCGACAGTGGCGTACAAGCTGGACAGCAGCACCGGACAATGGCCCACAGACGGACAATCAGCACCGGGCATTGACCCACGGACGGTTGAAGGGCATATCATACAGGTCAGTGGTGCACACCGGCACACGATCGATCGTTGACTTCATCGACGCCAAGTGTCACTGCTGACATGACAGAATCTGGTAAGCGTAGTTGGGATGGCGCAGACAGAAGGTAGAGAGGGATGCCGACGGCTTGTTAATCGCCGTACCAACCGAAGTCCTCACGACTTGGTCCACCGATATCTGGAATGCTTCCCAAGCTCTACATCAGCGGACAGAGATAGCCTCTTTGAGGAGTGGGTGGCTGACGAAGGAGTTGCTTCCACCCAGGCCGGGCCCGGATGGCCGGATGGACAGAGGGCACGTTCGGCGGCGGCCGCTCGGAGCAATACCAGAGCGGTGAGAGGCAACCGACTCGCCAGCCGTCCTCTAATATGAACCTATTGTGAGAGCGGGAGTAGTCAGTCATCGGCCATACGGTCTGATAGCCGCGGTCCGGCCACACCGCCACTGGCGGCCAGTCACACCGCCACTGGCGGCCGAATACTCCGCCACTGGCAGCCGGTCACACCGCCACTGGCGGCCTCCCACACCACCACTCGCGGCCAGTCCCTCCGCCACTGGCGGCCGATCCCTCCACCACTGGCGGCCTTCCACTCCACCACTGGCGGCCAGTCACACCACCACTGGTGACGATGTCGTCAGCCGCCGGTCCTGACAACCACGAACGTCACGACTTCTGAGTGGAAATGGGACAGGGTCAGATCGCAACGAGGATCAGACAGCTAATGGACGACTATGTGCTCGCACGTTGATGCTGCGGGATAAGCTTTGCGATTGCGTGAACTTTATTTGTATTTCTTGTTAGAAAAGTAGTTGGACAAACAATGTTTTCCATTCTTTTCTCCGGGTCCAATGGCCATGTGACACTAAAAGTTCATGTTAGGTTCAGGAGTACGAATGTCACCCATGATGGTATACCACCCATGATGGTATACCGCGCATAGTCAGTCGATAACTTACCCACTAGCTCACGTATGGCTAATTTACCTGATTACCACATACATATGTGCTTCCTGCTTGGCACCAGTTTCTGCTGTACCTCATGATTTTCGCTGTGTAAATGCAATCAACATCAAGTTTACCAATACTATCGAATTCAGGAAGGTAGCAGTCAACGGCATTAAACACATGTTTGTCTCCTGATGTGAGGCAATGAGGGGTTGCACCCCTTCGTCCCCATCCTATCGCGCGGAGTCGTTCAGATGACTACCCAGCCAGCGGTACGATTAGGATCGCATCATCCCTAGTCCATCGTGTTCAGGCCACGGTAACCTAGCCTGTCCGCATCATCCCTAGTCCTCAATGTTCAACCCACAGTAACCTAGCCTGTCCGCATCAGCCCTAGTCCACCGTACTCAGCCCACCGTAGCCGAGCCTGTCCGCATCAGCCCTACTCCACCGTGTTCGATCCACAGTAGCCAACCTGTCCGCATCAGCCCTAGTACAACGTGTTCAGCACACAGCAGCCCAACCTGTCGGTATCATCTCTAGTCCACCGTACTCAGCCCACCGTAGCACAGCCTGTCCGTATCAGCCCTACTCCACCGTGTTCGGTCCACAGTAGCCAACCTGTCCGCATCAGCCCTAGTACAACGTGTTCAGCACACAGCAGCCCAACCTGTCGGTATCATCTCTAGTCCACCGTACTCAGCCCACCGTAGCCGAGCCTGTCCGCATCAGCCCTACTCCACCGTGTTCGGTCCACAGTAGCCAGCCTGTCCGCATCAGCCCCAGTCCACCGTACTCAGCCCACGGCAGTCCACCGTGGCTCAGGTGCGGTGTGCTGTATTTCAACACTGCGCGGACGCTCCACGGCGTGATGTGGGGCGCGTTCTTCATGTATGGAATTATCGTAAATGAAAACCGTGATTCTCGAAATTCATCCGAGCTGTTCCGCTCTTTTGCGGCGCCATATCACGTGGCGTGGCGACTTTGGGGGCGGATAGAAAAGTTGACACTGGGGGCATGCGCCCCCATGAAAAGGTGGCGCATATTCAGGAAGACGCAAGTACGCTCCCCTGCACACTCAACGGATCTGACAGCCTGTCTCCCGTTTCAGATGAAAAGGCGCCCGTTTGAGAAGAAATCGTGCCCCTTTACTCGAGTGTACCCCTCAATTAAGAGAGTCCGCTCAAGTAATTTTTTCGCTGAATGTGCTACTCCGAGGAAATGCGCCCCTCCATATGATAACTACGGAATTCGTCCCTGGACGCCAGTAACGCCTTTCCAAAGCTCTTCAAATGAGCGCAGCTGTTTGGACGTAGCTCAATATACATGCAGGTGCACTTAGGTCCCACACATCCATCCATGAAACAATTGCAAACGTTGTACCTGTGCAGGGTTTACTTTTTCTGCAGAGGTATTAACTTGAATGCTGAAGATCCGGTAATCGGAACACCACTTAGCGACAGTACTTCGTCAGATGATGAAGCGGATCATGCCATCGATCAGTTGATGGATGCCGCAGCTCAAAATGCGAGGGGAATGATCGGTTTCGACATAAGTGGGTCAAACATAATGCTAGTTTTTCCGCGTCTCATTCGCTGGGAGTCGCGTCCTAACTGGAATGTGAGAGAGCTGCTCTTCAGACCCCGATTACACGCCGAATTTTTCGCATGGAATTTTCCGTGAGATCTACAGAAAACCCCGCACTAGCAGGGAAAGTGGCGGGATTCGCCGTGGAATTCGTGCAAAGTGCGCACCCGGTGCGCGGAACACGTTGCCAGGTGTGACGCGGCCGGGCGATGTGTGGACGCTGCCCGGAGCTGTGACGTGACAGGGCGGGCCGGCTCGGAATGCGACGACGCCACGATAGCTCTGTCAAACTGGGCTCGGCAGCAGCCAAGTCAGACCCGTAGCAGTCCGCCCTGGCTCATATCTGCCCATAGCGGGCACGGGGAGGCCTGGCACCCACACACAATCGCAGGGCCTCAGACATGCCGGCCACAGCCCGGCACTAGGACACATACCGAACACGACACATACTGGCGACAGTCTGGCACCATGACACATACCGAACACGATACATGCTGGCGACAGTCTGGCACCATGACACATACCGAACACGACACATACTGGCGACAGTCTGGCACCATGACACATACCGAACACGATACATGCTGGCGACAGTCTGGCACCATGACACATACCGAACACACACATACTGGCGACAGCCCGGCACCAGGGCACACACCGAACACGAGACATACTGGCGACAGTCCGGCGCCATGACACATACCGAGCACGAGACATAATGGCGATAGCCCGGCACCAGGGCACATACCGAACACGAGACATGCTGGCGACAGCCCGGCACCATGACACATACCGAACACGACTCATACTGGCGATAGCCCGGCACCATGACACATACCGAACACACACACATATACTGGCGACAGTCCGGCACCAGGGCACATACCGAACACGACACATACTGGCGACAGTCCGGCACCAGAGCACATACCGAACACGACACATCCTGGTGACAGTCGGGCACCAGAGCACATACCGAACACGACACATGCTGGTGACAGTCGGGCACCAGAGCACATACCGAACACGACACATGCTGGCCACAACCCGGCACCAGAGCACATACCGAATACGACACATGCTGGTGACAGTCGGGCACCAGAGCACATACCGAACACGACACATACTGGCGACAGTCCGGTACCATGACACATACCGAACACACACATACTGGCGGCAGTCCGGCACCAGGGCACATACAGAACACGATACATACTGGCGACAGTCCGGCACCAGAGCACATACCGAACACGATACATACTGGTGACAGCCCGGCACTAGGACACATGCTGGCGACAGTCCGGTAACAGGGCATATACCGGATACAGGAATGTGGTGTTATTACGCAGACAAGACTCCGGGGGCCAAAGCCAGATACCAGAGCAACTACTCCGAACATCAAGAGGACGAGTGGCCTAGGGGTAAGTTGCTCATCTCACAATCGAAAGGTTGTGGGTTCGAATCTCACCTGTCGCTACTCTTCGCCCGCGACCAATCGGCGTGAGAGATTGGCGATGCTACATGGCTCAACGGTCGATGTGTCGTAAAACCAATAACCAACCAACCAACCAACATCAAAGATCTTGAAACATATACTCATGCCGTCACTGGCGGATCCAGGGGAAGCACGGAGGCCACCCCCACCCTCAACCACCTCATGCTGCCAGCAGTTCAGGCAGGCGGCACCATGAGCATTGGCAGCTTCTTCACTCATTCAAGCGACCTTTTGTAACTTGGCCCGCAGATCGTTGGCGAAACGCCTTCATGCTTATGGCCACACAATATTGGCGGTCAGCGCGAGTTAAAGCGGCAGCTACCTCTGTCGTCAACTTGACTGCACGCGTGTGGCATGAAACAAATTTGTCAGTCACATACAGCAATATATCCTTGTTGTGGTATGCCATTAAATAATATTCCAACGGCATCATCTGACTTCGAAGCACCCATTGTTCACACCCGTAATACTACAAAAGCCAATTGCATTTTACAGGGAATGAGTTCGATTCTGGACGGAAAAAAGCAATATCGCATGCTGTGCCGCGCTACAAAACTGTAGTGCGGTACAGCATAACGAGGATACAGACAGAGTGTAGCCAGCGGGGTTTGCCGCGAACTTTGCTCTGAATATGAAAGCGCTATCCTTCCTGGAATAACCTGGTAATTGCTGGAGCACATGGTTGGAGATACCGGGCGGGTCGGGGGATGGTATAGATCCCTGGTTTGGTACCCTGCTGATGTTAAGTGTTATTTGTCGTGTTCAATCTGAAAATATGCATTGCTAATGAGGACGTATTGGACCCGCTTGGGTTCACTTGATTTATCGATTGCTAATACCCACGTATCGGACCCACTTTGCTTCGTGAGAGCTTCAGCCCTGCTGAAACACATTTCCATCTTATGCTTCCTAGAGTGAACTGGTCGCAGCCGGCCCCGCTCAGCAGTGTGAGCGAGGCTTGTCGCCTATCAACTGGCTGTTCATCGTCATTCTCGGAAATAGGAACACCAATTGAACTAAGATCAGTCAATGAGGAGGGTCATACAGACCAGCTACTGTTAGCACTTATTGTTACCATACTAACACCAAAACTGGCATATTGACACGTCGCAGCAGTGAAAAAGTGAAGTGCTACCCTACGGGGGTGATAAGGTTTGCTGCTTCTTTGCGGATGGCTGGAAATCCGAATTATGTTTGGGCGCTTATACTGATATCAATTAGCATCACCTACTAAAAATTTGGGAGTATATTCAATGAAATCGGCTTAAAACGTATGAAACTTAATACATGCTTTAAATAAACAAACCCTGTGATATGCTCTATAACTTATTCACATCATTTCAACTTAATGTTTCTTTTCAGGGGATGACACGGTAAGTTAGACACAGGATTGAAATACAATATTTGAACTTGCCCGCGCCTCCATAACCGTAACCCATACCTGTCACCATCGCTGAATATCTTCCCCGTGCAAATGGACTAGTGTCGTGCCAGTAGCCGTATACATATGAGACCATATCCATAACACTGCCCGTTCTAATTTAAGTATACATTTATTCACTAGAAATGGATGACAGGAAACTGAAAAAGCTCCCCAAACAGCCGAAAACATTGGATTCAAAACTTTCTAAAGCAGTTTCCGATGAGATTTCAACTCGCTGAGAATCGTTCCGCGTGATGTTTTCCTGACGGAGATTCCAAGAGGTAGCTGACGAAACTCTGGAATGCTGCGCCGTAAAATATATCTGCCAAAGCGGCACACACACACAATGGCGCATCTAGGATTTTCCTAGATGGGCCGACGAAAAGAAACGGTAATGAAGCAGAAAATACTTCTGGAGCGCTTCGTGCCCCGACAATTTAGGATTTGCGTCGTGAAAATATAAAAACTCCTTTCATCTTGCGAATTCATGGGTGTTGGGGGGGGGGCGAGACTGGCCCCTTGGCTGCATTTATGCACACACATACATCAGCAATTAGCGGAACTTACATATCAGTGCTCTACAAAAATGCCACCATTCTCATCACAATACAAGACGCATAATTCATTTCGCTCAAGCACGTGCTTGTATTCAATATCAAAATCATTATTGACAGAGAACAAAGGAAATATTTACAAAGCGGGCATGTGTCTCAGCACCTGTCCAAGCCTTGCTCAAACCCGAAACATTTGCATAGCCAACACACGACTATTCCCTCATGTTGCCTCAGGCGTTAGCGCGCTGACAAGGGGTATGCAACAAACCTCCGACAAGATTCAGACAAATGTCCACCTGAGGATGATCCGCAAAGAGTGTCGTTCGCTAATAGTGCAAAATATAATCACTTTTGCATTGATTGACAGAATGCAATCTGATTATCATATAATCAGCAATTCAATCAGATCATCTGTGACAATAGTCTACGAAGGATCGGTAGAGCTACTCACACCATGCAGTGCCACACAACACTTACTTCGTTTTACAGAGCACTTATTGTGAGAAAGGATACTGGAACAAACAAGTAATGGACTAAATAATGGACTAAATAAGTAAAGACTGTCACTGGAGCAGTGCATCTGAACCATTCTCCTTGTCCGCAACAGACCAAATGCGGAGATATCCGAGCTGGCTTGTTGATTAGTTATATAGTTATAACTAGCCTGGGTAGTTGTAAGCTCAAACACATATTTCCGAATGGGGTAAGCTGAACCTGGGCGTAACTTCATGCGAACTGCAATCCGTGACCCTACAAACTAGAGCCATAAGTGTTCAATATTATGCAATGATGATGCATGCAGTACAGACAAAGATAACAAAAGATTCCATTAAAAACAAAAATAAAAAGCCTGTCGTGCATGGCAGGGAGAGCAAACAACGAAGTGAACACCAACTGCATTCGTTCAGCGCAAGTCCACAACATGAAAGCCAAACAACACCCTTAGAAACTTACCAGTGTCCAGCAACAGCCTAATGGCAGAACAAGTCATTTTAGACCCAATCTCGTAACAGTATCTTACACCAGCACCAGTTTCAACACAACACATAGATTCCAAATTCATAACCTTTGACGAAGCAATTATGTCCTGCAGTGATAAGCATACATGGAAGGTTCAGGTATGTAAGGCAACACGCTTGCTTCCATTTCACTGCAAGCCACGTATGTCACTAATTAACATTATTTACAAATACTTAGCGTAGACACTGCAAATATATGAAATGGAAAGGGAGGTTAAGTACAGTCGACACCATATCTCATACAACCATATGTTTAGGATGTTTCACAGCTGACATAATTTGGAATATGCAACTTCTTAGTGACAGAAGATCTGAAATCCGGTGGACGAAACTGACGATGCCAGATTTAAATCCGATCCCATTCTGATCCTTCTCCGATGTCATACGTATCAACATTAGCAAGAACATTATAGCATAATAACCTGAACTGCTGCATTTCACTTTAATGGCAAAACCTATTTACGGCCAGGTAACCGACGTAGATGAGTCATTACGCTTGCATTAGTTCATGACAAATTGTTCGCTATGTGCAGTGCACACCAGCAGTCAGCTGAATTGGAATTGAACATCACACCGACGACAGAATTGAAATTTAACGACTCATTTCCACTCCATTGTGTAGCAATCATGTTCAGAATGTAGTCGATATGGTCGAGTGAAAAGTGTTAGTCATGACCTATGACAAACATTTCCTGGTGCATGATATTCTCCAAGAAATTTTCGCCCTCAGACATGCTGTTCTATTGAATGAATATGCGATGAATTGGAGTGCGCAGTACCGTTTTCAGCTCCTACAAACTGTACATATTGTGCAAGCAGTGGAAGAACGTTGACATCAGAAGTGTGCACAGCATGCTAAGCTTTCACGAATAGGTTGTTTTCGCAATGGCACAGCGACAGCAGGACAAGGTCAAGACAGTCCTTCTTCACCAACAGGGTAATTGAACACTGGAACTAGCTGCCAAAAACTATTGTCAGTAGCAGCACATTGGACATCTTTAAAAACAGCATAGACAATCATTATAAGAATAGAGGGCTTGCTTTTCGGTATTCCTGGGAGGGCTGATTGACGAATGTGGTGGGCAACTGGTCGAGTGTCTAGTGTGCAACCAAGAAGGGCCCCTGTGGCTCATAGTTGCACTGGTCTTTAATGTCTTTATGTCAGCCACTGCACACTCCAAGCTTGTGCTACTTACCATGGATCAGCTGATGTATGTCGTCCCTGTTCGTGGCCACGACCCGCGGATGGCTGGCCATGTTTCTGGTCACAGACACAACACCGTCACACGAGTACTGCCACTGTGGCTTGCTTATGGTGGCACACTGGTGGTGGCACGCCACGACACGCTTTGGCACCGCCACAAATAAAACTTTACTGCAATGTGCAATAAGCAATGTCCTGACACAATCGCTTGGAGCATCAACCCAATCTGTCGTCCCAGATGCCACCAGCAATCAGCTACTACAGCATGATTTGTTGTGATTGGAACTGTCCATGACATTTGCTTCATTTGTTTTTAACTGACCGCATAACAGCAGCTACAAAGTACTGCATTATATGCATTTGATGTTGCAGCTGTGTCTGTAGAGACTTTCCCTATGTATGAGATCCACTTGAGGTACAGATGCGTCACCTGAAAAGCACTGTAAGTGCGTTCCGGAGTGTTTATTATAACTTAAACTGGTAGCGTTGGCCTCCAGCTAACCTCTAGTGCACAACAGTTTCCAACTGATTTTTTCAATAATACAAAACCAGCATTTGACACCACTTGGCGGATCGATTGAGTGAGAGCAAGATGCGAGCTATCCTTATCTACCTACGTCTCCCGTGCTACAGGCACATACTCGCTACCATACCACTGTCGGCAGAGAATTGAAGCGGCGCGGCTGCACACTATCGGGGGCCGAGCGTGACCATCAGCGCCACCTATATCATCACCAAGTCACTCGGACGTGGGAAACGCCAACACAAACCCACTGCCGACATGACGAGCAGCGCCACCTATGCCATCACCAAGTCACTCGGCCCAGGGAGGCGCCCACACCAAGTCTTGCTTTCAAGCATGCATGCAAGCATATTGTGTTAAAAGGTTTCGTTTAAAGAATAGAGAAGTATGTATATTTTTCGTGATATACACAACTTGAAACTGTTCAACAAGCCACGGAACAAGTTTCAAAGGCATGACAGTCTAATCAGTAGTTTGTGATCAGCATGCATATGCTATATACTGTAATGGATTCGGGCCAGTTTTTCCCTCACTCGTACAAACACACTGAGGGAAATAGTTATGCTCATCTTGTAAGTATACAAACATTGACAATCACGTTACATACTCAGTCATTGGAAGACGTGACCCAAACTATCTTCGCACTTCCTTGGCCTGTTACTGCACACACAGCTCATGTTTATCAGTCTAGAACAAAGACAATGCCAGCATGGGTACACCACCACCAGCGAAATGCGTCAGAGCTTACCTGCACTGCTTGAAAGTAGCCGCCATCAGCGCGGAGACGATGACCGCGACGCAGCCGAACCACCACCAGGCAGACGTGGTCACCTTCCAGCCGATATCGCAGCAGTCCGGTACTGCCGTGCACCAATGGGGCCAGATCTAGATGCACTATGTATGCGAGAAACACCACCAGACGGCAGCGACGCTCACACGTCCAGCACAGAAACCTCACAATGCAGGAGTAAGTGAATCTGACATCCCACCTCCTGCCTCATAATGATTTTCGGAGTTGACTTCCAATTTCTGATTTTTAGTTTGTGATGTAGTGCGGAAATTCTATGATTCTATGAACACATGAAATTATTGATGCTGTCCACTACAAGTTGAGTACTCTTCTGTTAATAACAGATCCACATCAAAAGTTAACTTCGTTTCAGCTCATGTCATAAATAAACTACATAACATAGTCTGCTTCAAGAACAGCATGTCTGTCTGAATAGCTTACCGCAAAAGTTCCATAAACAATTCACTGAATTTTCAACAATCAAACCTTGACCAGTGGCGACTGATCAGCTCTCACCAGTAGCATTTGTGCCATTGCCAATCAGCTGCACTGTATAGTTGTCTGTGACTTCCCAATCGCCTAACATATGATATATGTCAAGTTGGCTGGCAGACATCTTGCATCAGATGGGAATGACAACAGTTTGCTCACATAGCACCTGCAAAAAAAGGTCATGTCCATATGGCAAGCACATTGCACATTTATGAACAGAGAGAGATGACCACAGGAATAAGCCCAATACGCAGGGCACATGTCCCTAGTTCCTTCCAGAAACTCAGATATCCCCTACTCTCAAAACAGAAATGGATATTAAAAAGAGATATTAAAAAGTCTGTATGCACCCATATCCAAAGGAATGGTGCATTGTGAAAATAGAATGGATCATTTTTCCAGGAAGTAAGCAACATCACATGCTTTTATGAGTACCTAGTGTTCCCAAACCCTGGCAGCTGGGAGGATATTGGCACTTGACACAATTTGCCATGTGACTTCTGTTACTTTTGTTACTTACTCTGTTACTTATCTTTTCTACATCCATATACCAAGAAAATCAAGACATCTAAATGCCAAAGCATCTCACTATGCATACCAAGTATTAAAAATTTTGGCAGAAAATGCATCATGACATTTTCTTCAGAATGCCCCACTTTATAAATATGAAACATTCTCACAGTACTTACATTTACATCTGAAACCACCCAGATAGTTGTTCCAGAGTGAAACACCGCTGTAAATGAAAACAACCATCCATGCAAAAGCTGTGCAATGCATTGTGACAGCTTAGAACCTTTCAGTGGTTGCCATCAGTGAGAATGAAATGAAATAAGATGAAAATTAAGGATTCAACTACTGACCAATTGACAACTGACAGCTTCAAAGCTCATAGATGAAAGAAAATCCAGATAGGGTGCAGAAGACACTGAATTAAAATGGATTACTTCTCATATTTCATACAAGTTTTCCATTACTCTACAAGGTAAAATTATACTAATATTTAGGGTAAATACCAAAACACATTGCAGCAAATAGCAATACACAAGGAAAACACTTTGCTTTGGAGTCATGCTATTTCAAGTAAATATTTTAAAGACAATAGAATGATTAGCACAGCTAAATGCCCAGCCACTTTCAATTCCTTCAAATAGAATAAGCTATGTTACCTTGATTTTGTGGATCAAACTTCAATTTAACAAGAAGCAACCTTGCCACTAATGGTCCATTATGTATCATGCATTTAGGCAGGCAGCATATGAAGGCTCCATACCTGATGGGTGGCCAAGCACTATCTGTGACTCAGCAGGAAAAGGACTTAGGCATTACTCTGAACACAAAATGTGTGGCATCAGAACAGACCAAATCAGCCAGGAAGAAGGTACTGAGAATGCTTTTGGCAATAAATAGGATGTATCATACAAAGGTGAGGAATTCATCAGGAAGATTTACTGTGCATGTCAGGCCACATTTGGAATACTGTGTCCAAGCTTGGTCTCCTAGTTATGACAGATTGTTGGCTTTTAGAGAGAGTACAAAAGAGGGCTACAAAAATGGTTTATAATGTTAGCAACCTGGCATATGAGGAAAGATTAAAGAAATTGAATGTTTTTACTTGGATATAAAAGGCTGAGAGGACATCACATCAAGGTCTTTAAATTTGTTCATGGTCAGGAGAAGGGATATCTGAGGGAAATGTTTGAATTTAACAGAAATGATGCAATTAGAGGTCATCAATTCAAAATTAAACTTAATCCCAGCAAGGCAAGGCTAAGCCAGTCTTTCTTCACCAACAGGGTAGTAGAACAATGGAACCAGCTGCCAGAAATCAATGCCAGCAGCAGCACACTGAACATCTTTAAAAACAGCATAGACAATCATTATAAGAATAGAGGGACTGATTTTCAGTATTCTAGGGAGGACTGATTGACATATTTGGTGGGCAACTGGTTCAGTGTCAAAAGTGCAACCAAGAATAGTCCTTGTGGCTCATAGTTGCAATGGTTATTGGTTTTATGACACATCAACTGTTGAGTCATATAGCATCATCAATCTTTCACACCAATTGGTTGCGGGTGAAGAGTAGCAGCATGTGAGGCTCGAACCCACAATCTTTCTATGGTGAGATGGAAAACTTACCCCTAGACTACTTGTCCCCGGCGCATAGTTGCACTGATCTTTTTATGTCTGTTTTACAGTTTATGTGAATTTTATTTTTTACAAACTTTTTGGTAATATTGTGCTCTAAGGTAAGTCCTACCTAGCAACAAGAAACATTTTACACACATTTGCCTCTATAAAGCACTCAAATGGGTTTAATTGGTTTATGTTAGGTTTTTCAAGTTTGTAGATGTTTCACAAATTTTGCCACAATTTTGTATTATTATTTGCACTGAAAATAAGTGGTTCCATCGTCTTAGTCACATTCATAAACATGGTATTGAGGAAAAAATGAACAAAAAACAAGCTAAGACAATAATGCCGAAATAGACAGGAAATTCCATGCACAAATTCACCATTCATTCAAATCAATTCATTCAAGTCAGGAAACGTCTTCAATGTATAGTTACCTGAAAATAGCTCCAGAAACCACCAAAGCAATTCTTGTGCAGTGTATATTTTAGTCCATGAACACTACAATCTGATGGGCATACCAAGAAATATAAAAGGGCAGCAAATTCTGGAATAAGCAATTTGGAGTAAAGAAATCAGCTGCTTTATGGCTAGTACATGGTTGCGTACGGTTCCGTACGCCATCTAGAACCGTTGCGTATATAACGCAGGTGTTTCAAATTTGCATTTGCCCATTGACCCTTGGGAATAAAAAAAACAGACACCATCTCACCGACACGGTTTGACCGACACCATCTCGCCGACATCGACGATCTCGGCAACCACTGGCTCGATCTTCATGAGACCTACACTAAACGATCGCCAGTGTGCCAGAGGCGTGCGGTTTGGACATTCGTGACCTTGGGTCAGGTCAAAGGTCACCAAATATCAGAAAAACAATTATTGGGAATTATAGGCATGGCCGATCTCGGCAACCGCTGGTTCGATCTTAATGAAACCTTTACCGAACGAACGGCCGTGTGTCGGAGGCGTGCTTGGCTTACTTTCGTGACCTTGGATCAGGTTAATGGTCACCAAATCGCAGAAAAACATCATTTTTGGCTCACCGACATGACCGATCTCGGCAACCGCTGGGTCGATCCCAATAAAACCTTGGTTGATTGGTTATTGGTTTTACGACACATCAACCCTTGAGTCATGCAGCGTCGCCAATCCCTCACAACGATTGGTCGCGGGCGAAGAGTAGCGGCACGTGAGACTCGAACCCACAACCTTTCGATTGCGAGACGGGCATCTTACCCTCAGGCTACTCGTCCCCCCCCAATAAAACCTTCACCAAACGAACGTCCGTGTGCCGGAAGCATGCGGTTTGGACTTTCGTGACATTAGGTCAGGTTAAATGTAAACAAATCTCAGAAGAAGAAAAATTTAGGTTCACCGACATCATGAACCGCACGCCTCCGACACACGGCCATCCGTTTGATGAAGGTTTCATTGGAATCCACCCAGCGGTTACCGAGATCGGTCATGTCGGTGAGCCAAAAATTGTGTTTTTCTACGATTTGGTGACCTTTGACCTGACCCAAGGTCACGAAAGTCCAAACCGCACGCCTCCGGCATACGGCCGTTCGTTTGGTGATGTTTCAGTAAGATCGAACAAGTCGTTGCCGAGATCGGTCATGTCGGTGAGCCAAAAATTATATTTTCTGCGATTTGGTGACCTTTGACCTGACGCAAGGTCACGAAATTTATTCCAAGCCAAGTTCCGAAGTTTACAAAATGGTCATAGAGTCTGGTGTGAAATATTCCTGAGCTAAGCATGGGTAGCTAGCTGTAAACGAAACAAAAAACGCAATATAATATTTGCTAAGATTTTTTTTCCAAATCTGGCGAAGCAGCGGCGTAGACGGCTCTATATAACAAAAATTAATTCTCGAGTATTTTATGGTTTCCGCTCCTGGTATCTTGATGTCAGTATGAGAGTCCGATTGCGATACGCTACTTTTTAATGACACTGGACTTTGTCAATTTAGTAAATAGTGGTTTTCGTCTCAACTGTTAGGCTCCACAATCTACGCAGATACCTGCAGCTGTTGACAACTGACATTTATAATTTGTACAGCTACCTACTGACCTGATATTGGATTAAATAAGAAAGATGTGGAAATTGAGAACAGATTGTCATTTGTTCATGAGATATTTTCAGACACGTAATCTCAACATGAACGCATCTCACTCGAGGTCAATGACAAAGGTGTCAACTTTGGAACCTATGAGAGAAAAAGTATCATCACTGCTGAGAGCATATGAGCAATATATTGGAATTGCTGATGTGACTGCTGCACAAAACATGGTTATTGAGGTAAGTATTATCTGCACAAAAAGCAATTAAGAATGTATTCTTGTCATTGTATATATATATATATATATAATGTTATGCTTCACCTCAGGAGTCCCCATATATTAGTAGTTGTTGCTGCTAGAAGTTTGTTAGTTTCCAATTGGTGTCATTGGAATAACAACCTTGTTTATGATGTTCTAGTGATGTTTTAGTTTTCATGGTTAAATGGTTTTACAGCAACTTTTTGCTCCCAGTTGATGTGGGCTTATGAACAAGATAGAGCAAGGAAACCTGGCATAATCTGGAAAGGAAATCTGCATAAGTTATGAGTGATCACCAATTATAATTCCTACCACAGTTTCAATAAAGAAATAAATTTTGCAGCTATAACACCACTGAAATAAGTACAATTATACTTATGATTGTCAGCAAATAACAATATGCTTCCTGATCTTTGTCAAAACTGCATTCAGATCAATGGTATTTAGCTGCCAATGTATGACTGCCAGATGATAAATTGGCACTATTTTTAAATTAGAGAAGGCAATGGTAATAAGTCAATTTTCTGAGCAACATGTGATGAAATAAAACAGAAGTATACTTCAATCAATGTACCAACCAAATTTATACATTAAAAAATGTGATCCAAATTCATGCTGGGGTGGCCTTATGAACCAGGGTTCTGTTGCTAAGTAGAGCTTGTTGCATGCATGAACCCTGGGCCCCACCACCTGATCCATGCATTCCAGTTTAACTGAAGAATTTAGACTGAAAGTTTAACATGCTGTCAATGCACTGACACTGCCACCTGGTAACTCATCCCCAGCCTTATCAGGCAAGCTGCCAACTGACCCTCCCAGGTAGGGGCTAAATGTGAGAGTGTGAAGCAATTCAAACCCTGCATTGCCAGGATAGGGAAGCCCAGTACAGGCCACTGCTCTAGCAAACTGAGCTACTGGGGTGGCAATACCTGAATCATCCAAACCTAAATCCTGATGCCCCTGACATTCTCACACCCCACAAATAAGAAACATTCGCATCACAACTCACAAGTTGGATCCTCATGTTCACATTGATTTGCATATCAGGGTATGGGTTTGGGAGCATACAATGGTTTACTAAAGATGCTCCATTAAATACAGTTTTCTTTCTACCACCAAACAATAATTTGTATAAATGAAAAGGTGCAAAGATTGATTGAAATCAATTGTTCTTAGTATTAAATGCTGTATGCAATGATTTTAGTGCATATCTGGAATGTCTGAGTTAAAAACAAAAGTAGCTTGTGAGGATCTAAGTTGACAAGGCAGCAGAGCAAACTCCTCCTGTAAAACTGCATATTGTCTCATTGTCTGATGTTTTTTCTTTACTGCTATGGAATAATGATGTGCTTGTTTTGTTTGTGTTTTCAAATGGACTAGTGGTTTACTACTAGGTCCTAGAGCCTTGCTTATGTTCACATGGTTTTTCCATGTTGTATTACAACAACAAAAAAGCAATCTTATGTCCTCAGTGTTTTTTTCCATCCTTATGTTATATACAATGAAGTGGTCTTATGACCTGGTCTGAATTTTTATGGTATCAGTTTAATAATCTGGTCCAGTTCAAGGCCCAATGATATACTATTTGTTCAACAGTAATGCATTGTATGGTTAGGATCAGATCAAATTTATGTGTAATTGTGTTGGCCCTCAATGTTATATTGCAGGCCAGTGGTACACCCAGGGCTTTTCTGAGAGGTCCCTGGGATTCACGGATATTCCTTTTTTGCTTTTGATCATGCAGTGCAGGCTGTACTCTCTTTCAGATAGTTTTCAGGTTTCAAAGAATGGTTGAACCTTATACAAGGGGAAGATCTCTTTGCTCTCATGCCATTGAGTGTGCCTTTGTTGAAGGTCACAGATAGTATGTCCATGAAAAGATTCAGAAGTCAGTGTATGGAGCAGCAACAATGATGGGCCAGCCTCCACATTTGTAATGAAATTAACACACTTGAAACATGGGAATGGTTTCTGAAGGTTAAATTGAATGGAATTTATATCAAGAGGAACATACATGGATAAAGCATACATATTATCAATCAATTTTCCCTTCCCAGAGGATAGCTCCCAAAACTTCTGAAGAAAAGTACTTCTGAACTTATTCTGCCAGAGAAGATGTCACTGGCAAGACAAGATTGGTGGTATCTGCAGTAGGTGCCCATGCCAGTTATGTAGGCATGCTGCTCTTGATCAAGTTTGTGCTATAGAATCAGAATTTTCTGATCAGGAGGTACATTCAGGGTCAGTGCATCAAGTGTGCTTACCATTGGCTGATTATGTAAAGCCTCCCCAGCAGCAATTTACACTTTTTGTAACACTGAAATATCTTTCCAGTATTGATTTAGAAGTATTTTCTTTACTATATATTTAATCATGCTGTCCAGTTGTCAATCTTTTAGTGGAATATCATTGGCCAGAAAATATTATATTCTACACTACATTGATAGGTGGAAGATCACCACCAAAGATGCAGTGTCACATTGGTGTGTTTATGTGTGCATGATTTGAATTTTAGAGCACAGGGACTATGATAGATGATTTAGTGCCCATAGCAGAACAGAGCTACTTAGTTAGAGCCATGTCATAGTGTTGCTTTTGTGCCACTGCTTGTAACAGGAATTTTACCTAGGGCTAGAGCCTCCCCTGAGTGGAGCTCTAGGGCACTGGCAGCTAACACCAGGGTAGGAAAGCTCTGCCAGGAGCTAGGTTTTACATTTGTAGACGAGTGGAGCAGGTTTTATGCATCGTGGGACCTCTATCAGAGGGATGGCCTGCATTTTTCTGAGAAGGGGGTCCATGTGTTAGGCAAAGTATATGAGCATGTCCTTCAGGGAAACTAGGAAATGGGGTGGGGAGGGATGAAATTGCATTGCCAACTCAGGAATATTCCAATAGTGTCAGCCAAGGCAATAGAACCTCAAAGTCTGCAAATAGGGACAGCAGCAACTCAAGGGGACAGAGTTATAGTTCATCTAGTGATAAAAGAACTCCTCAATATGAAAAAGCCAAAGGTGGTTATGGAGCATTTGTTAAGTGTATGATGTTTAATGCTCAGAGTATCCGTTCAAAATTTGATGAGTTCAAGTGTTATGTTGCTGAGGAGGAACCGGATTTTGTTTGCATTACGGAGGCATGGGTCAGTGAAGGATATTTTGGAGATAACTTACAGGACTATGAGATCCAGGGATACAATATGTTTTCGTGCAATAGGGGTCCAGCAATGAAAGGGGGTGGTGTAATGCTCTATGTGAATAGCTTATTCAGTTCTCAAAAAGTAGCAGGTGGGGATAAAAATGTGACTGTGGAGTCCATTTGGCTTGATGTCACTGTGGGAAAAGGCAACAGCAATACTCTTAGGATAGGAGCTTTCTACCGATCAGGAACCCTGCCACATTCTCAGCAACTGGAGCTTGACAAGGTGATTTGTGAGGAAATCAGTAGAAACTTTAAGAGGAAGTGCCTTATTCTCGGTGACTTTAATCTAAAAGGTTATGAAAATGCTGGTGTTGGCTCCCCATCATGCAAAATGTTCAGGAAATGCCTTGAAGAGGACCTGTTCTTACACCAGTTTGTATCGGAACCTACCAGGCATGGTTCATTCTTGGACCTTGTATTCTCGGATTTAAGTGACTTGGTTCAAGACTTGACTGTAGGCGAAACTCTGGGTAAAAGTGACCATAACATAGTTAGATTCAAGGCACATGTAGGGGAAATTATCAAGGATAATTTGGTAAAGGTTCCAAATTTCAACAGAGCAGACTTTAACGGCATGAGAGCGGCTTTAAGTGCCATCAGATGGGAAGAAGAATTCTCCAATTTAAATGCCTGTGAAATGTGGGAAAAGTTCAAATCTTACTTAAAGGAAACTCAGATTAGACATGTCCCCCAAAAGCAAAGACGCAAAAGAAGGGTAGGAAAGCCAGCATGGCTTACACCAGACGTGATAAAAGCAATTAGGGCTAAGAAAACTGCATTTAGAGTTTTTAAAGAAGCCTCAAATGTCATTAATCTAAAGGCGTATCAAAAAGCTAGAGACACTGTGAAGCAAAAAACCAGAGCAGCAAAGCGAGCAAAGGAACTGGATTTAGC
The DNA here is from genome assembly GCA_034440575.1 of Imbricaverruca yamaguchii. Classification (NCBI taxonomy): domain Eukaryota; kingdom Metazoa; phylum Arthropoda; class Thecostraca; family Neoverrucidae; genus Imbricaverruca; species Imbricaverruca yamaguchii. The sequence goes on along the minus strand of JAOTOL010001509.1, from coordinate 774,581 downwards.
TAGAAATTGTAATGGGGACAGTAAAAAGTTATTTAGTTTCTACAAGCTGAGTAAAGTTTCTAGCACAATTGGTCCACTGGAAGTAAACGGGACTACATTGGGTGAGGATAGTGAGATGGTTGAGGAGCTGAGCAAGCAGTTCAAATCAGTGTTTACATTGGAAGATATGACCAATCTGCCGACCGTACACCATAGTTCAGTTACATGGGATCTGACAAATGATGTTGATTTCATTGGTAGTGATGTTGTTTACAATCATATCAGGAAAATAAAGCCAAATAAGGCCGCAGGACCTGATGATATTTATGCTAGGGTGTTGCGGGAAACTGAAAAGGAACTGGCATTTCCACTTAGTATAATATTTTGTAGATCAGTTTCACATAATGAAATTCCAACCGATTGGAAAAGGGCAAATGTAGTTCCTATTTTCAAGAAAGGAGAAAGAGGGAAAGTTGAAAACTATAGGCCAATAAGTCTCACATCCCTAGTCTGCAAGGTACTCGAATCAATTATCAAGGATAGAATAGTTAGTTATCTGGAAGGTAGCAGATTGATTCAAGATACTCAACATGGATTTAGAAAAGGACGATCGTGTCTCACGAACCTCTTGGACTTTTTGAACTTTGCCACAGAACAATTTGATCAGGGAAATCAGGTTGATGTAGCATATCTTGACTTTAGTAAGGCCTTTGACAAGGTACCCCATAAACGGTTAATGATACAGCTTCAGTCCCATGGTATTGCAGGTAGCATCTTAAAATGGATAGAGTTGTGGCTTTCAGATAGACAGCAAAGAGTGATGCTAAATGGTACAAAGTCATCATGACAAAATGTTCTTAGTGGAGTCCCCCAGGGGTCAGTACTAGGGCCATTACTGTTCATTATATTTGTAAATAACATTGAAAGTGGCCTAAGCAGTAAAGTTTTGAAATTTGCAGATGATTTGAAGGTCTTTAGGGCAATAACAGGTCAGGATGAGCATATCTCGCTGCAAAAAGACTTAGACGAACTTGTGAAGTGGTCCGAAGAATGGCAAATGAAATTTAACTTTGATAAGTGCAAAATCATGCATGTAGGTAAGCAGCATATGAAGGCTCCATACTTGATGGGTGGCCAAGTGCTATCAGTGACTCAACAGGAGAAGGATTTAGGTGTTATTCTAAACACAAAATTGGGGGCATCAGAACAGACCAAGGAAGCCAGGAAGAAGGCACTGAGAATGCTCGGGGCAATAAATAGGAATGTATCATACAGAAGTGAGGAAGTGATCAGGAAGCTTTACTGTGCATACGTCAGGCCACATTTGGAATACTGCATCCCAGCTTGCTCTCCTAGCTATGAAAAAGATTGTTGGCTTTTAGAGAGAGTACAAAAGAGGGCTACAAAAATGGTTAATGGCATAAGCAACCTCCCATATGAGGAAAGATTGAAGAAATTGAATATGTTTTCACTTAGATATAGAAGGCTGAGAGGAGATCTCATCGAGGTCTTTAAATTTGTCAATGGTCTGGAGAGGGGATACCTTGGGGAAATGTTTGAATTTAACAGAAATGATGCAATTAGAGGTCATAAATTCAAAATTAAAATTAACCACAGCAGAACAAGGTTAAGGCAAACTTTCTTCACCAACAGGGTAGTGGAACACTGGAACCAGCTGCCAGAAAACATCGTCAGTAGCAGCACATTGAACATCTTTAAAAACAGCATAGACAATCATTATAAGAATAGAGGGCTTGCTTTTCAGTATTACAGGGAAGGCTGATTGGCAGATTTGGTGGGCAACTGGTTCAGTGTACAGAGTGCAACCAAGAAGGGCCCTTGTGGCTCAGAGTTGCACTAATTTTTTATGTCTTTATGTCTTTATGGTCTTCACTAATCTGAATTTATTATCCTAAAGCAGCTACAGGTACACACACACCCTTCTTATACACTTATATACATACATACTTAGGGGCAGATGCACACCCTTCTTAAGCAGTCCGAGTTATCTCGAAGAAAACTGGGAATGTCCTGTTGGTTCCAAGGTACTGGGCGCTCTCCTGTCTCCTATGTGTGGCGTATGTGTCCGATTCGGAGTCGTGCCAACGTCGCCTCCCCCACTCATACTTTCCTGGAAGGCAAGGACCAGTGCCCTATTTGTGGCTTGATTACTTAGAGTTTGTTTGTGCCCGGAGCATCCTAGCTGCTTTGCCATTTCTCATACATGTATTCTGAGATTATTGAAGTAAAAATCCTGGGAAGGGAGATGGAGCTTTGAGCTTATAAAGAGGTTTGAAACCGTGCAAGTGCACGGTTTCTGTACCGCTCGTTTCGCCGCCGCGTCGACGAGTTCATTACCCATGATGGCAACATGGCTTGAGGTCCAGCAAAGTGAAACGAACCTCCATCCTCGTTTCAGAATGGTGAACAGATATAGGATGTCCTACAGAAGAGGTTCCTGGGGGTTAAAACTTTCCAGTGTTGATAGGCTTCTCAGAGAGTCGGACAAGACAACACAGGAGTAGTATTCACTGACTTCAATGAAGCAAAGCGCCTTGAGGATCGCAACCAGCTCCGATGTATACACGGATGCGTTTCACGGAAGTGAGGAGGATCGCGTGACGGATCCGATGACGAACGCGCATTCGATAATCTAATACATCACGCTGGCAATACATCACCTAAGTGATGTATTGCCAGCGGTAACTGCCGGTTGAAGGATATTGTACGAGAAGCGGAGGGCCAGATTGCAAGGTCGTCCACGAAGAGCGAGCAACCAATATTTTCTGGTAGTCTATGTCCAATATCCTTGATTAGTACTCCGAACAGGGACATACTGAATACACTTCCCTGTGGAACTCCGTCGGACACTGGTTACCAAGTTGGACACGGAAGCATCGATTAGCTAGGATGTTTTTGATGAAGACTAAAACTTCATCAGAATGCTGTGTCGCCAGGTGGTATCGTAGGCAGCCTGGATGTCGAAAATCACGGCACATACGTTCTTGTGATCCTTAGAACCAGCACGAATAGCGATGTCCAAAGCTAAAACATGGTCCATTGTGGATGTGTTTTTTTGGGGGGGAACCGCACTGGGCATTTGAGAAGAAGTCCTGCTGCTCTAACAACCATGTAATACGCGTGTTTACCATCTTTTCCATCAATTTGTACAACGGCGATGTCGAAGAGATGGGTCTGTAGTAGGTCAGACCACGTTTCACGGGATCCACAATCAAGATCACTGGCCTCGCACCAAGTGCACGGGAAGCTTCCTTTCCCCACGTCATCAAAGGACGCCAGGAGTGCTTAAAAGCACTTCGAGGAGGATGCTTCATCATATCATTGTGTATGATGTCCAGTCCCTCAGAGACACACCTGGGCGTATTAATTGCGTGTTTCACTTCCGCCCAAGTAAATGGCTGTTTATATCGATGTAGTATTGTGGTGGAAAAGCAGATAGGAGTTGCCTCACATCTAAGCTTATGGTGTAGAAATATACGGTTGGCTCTGATATCTTGGCTCCATTCCGCTCGTGCATTGGCGATATCGTTGGCCATGGCAAGTAGATGAGCGATGTTTCAACCTTGGATTTGCAACGCATGTAGTGTACTAGAGGAAAGCTGACCAGATATGCGTTTTATTCGAGCCCACACCTGTAAAGTGGGGGTAAAGCGGTTCATTCTACCTATATATTCTCTCCAAGACGTTCTCTTCGCTGGCCCGTTCGCCGTACGACAGCTCTGGTGTGTTTAAATGCTAGCATGTTCGCGGTAGTACTGTGGTTCATGAACAGCTCGAGGGCCCTCTTACGCGCGAGGATAGCCGTCCTAAACTCGTCGATCCACCAGAGGACTGGAGTGCGGCGCGTGGTACCAGAAGTGCGTGGGATGCATACATAGGCGCACTGGAGGAGTCGTGCTGTAAAATAATGAATTTGGTAACAATGATTTTCAGTGTTGCGAGTAAAAACAGCACGTACATTTGATTCAGATCGAGTCCAGTCCGCTTTCTTAAGATTTCAGCGCGGCGGCGGCGTGCATAAAACTGCGCCTCTTCGAAATGTTGGCCATGCTGGAAAGTGGTCGCTTTCCTGGCAGTCGTCAACTGACCATTCAACTTCCTGGGTCAGCTGAGGACTGGCCAAGCTCAAATGTAATGCTGACGTCCGGCCTGATGGCATATTAAAATGGTTGTGTGCACCTGTATTTAACAGGCATGGTGATCCCTGTAGAATTAAAGTTTGGAGAATTCGACCGCGTGTTGATGTCTATGCATCCCCAAGCAGTGTGGTTGGCGCTGAAATAACTGAGAAGTAGCACTATTGGGGAAAGCTCAGGCAGCAAGCAACGAAACCCTATACATGTTTCGTTGTTGTTTCATATAGTTTCGTGTTTCGTTGCATGTTTCATATGGTTCTGCATAAGAACCATATGCACATAATTCATCCTATTTCTGGTCTCTTAGTCGGAAGAGGCATTTCTCCGAGCTCAAGCGCAAAGGAGGGAGCAGCAGATTCACATCAATCATGTGCAAGAAAAGCTGAAGGACCTCCATGCTGAAATCGCAAAGACTACTAGAGGAGAGGACCGATACTTGACACTTGTCACAGAGGTAAGCCATATGTGCCAAAGCGTCTTTGCAATTGCATGGCTAATCAGGTGCCGATATGAGCATATTGGTACAGAAGTAATCATTTAGATTTGGGTACATTATGTTTTAGTTCGACTGTAAATCTGGAGAATGGTTACGCAGGTAATGTAACTGGATGAGACCTGTCGATGGATCCGGTACAATAATGCACGCATTGTCTGGAAAATGATGCAGTTAAACGTTTGGTATCACAGTGTCCGGGGTTGGTACACAGGAAAACGCGAATGGATTAGCCAACTGATGTGGTATGTTAATGCGTGTGGTCTTGGGTTGCTAATTTGATATTCTTTTTTAGTTTCACAGATTATGTCTCGGCCATATGCTCTACCCCACATCGATTCGAGGATGATTCCAGTCTCGACTGAAAGGATCACTCGTGTCCTTGGGTTTTCAGGAACATCGAATACTTCGTGAAGAAAGCAAGCTGAACAGCCAATATAAGGTGCTGGAGAAGACAGAACAGGACCTGTTCAACGCCCTCTCGAACGCGGTTCGTACGTCTCACGAGAAGGAGAGAGCGCAGGCTGAGAAAACGAAATACTGGTCCATCATTGGCTCTGCGGTGGGCGCATTTATCGGCATCGTTGGAACGTCCATCAACAACTGGCTGCGGATGCGCGAACTTCGTGACATCGCCTCGTCGTCGGCCGAGGTGCCTCAGAAGCTGCAGCAAGACGTCATCAGCCTGACGACGTCGGTGGAGAGCCAGCAGCTTGACGTGAAGAAGGCAATCCTGTCTATAGAGGTGCGGAATGTCGGTGTACAGCGCTTGTGTCGGCTTCACGACAGCTAGGTTATCATGGCCGGTTTTCAAGTGGAACCGGGGTAGATATAGTTTACCAAAATTTTATACTTCTGGAACTTCATTTTTCGTGCAGTTTTTGCAAGATATCTTCATGAGATAATGGTGAAGGGTATTCAGCCCTTAGATGCCGCCAAACGTTATTTAATCTGGTTAATTATTTGATGAACCTTCTTTACCTCGTAGATTATATTAGTTTTCATCCTATGCCAGATCTATCAACTAACACTGTGTTATAAACCTAGGCCCTAAATATGTAATGGAACTAGTGGTGTGACAGCTTTTGATGTAGTCTTTTAAACCTGATATGATAATGATAATATGTATAATCGCGTACCGGGGGTCTTCAACCGACCCCCTCTCAGTTTTTTTCCGGATAGCGAACAAACGACGCGCGGTAGCGCGCCAAAATTTGGCATACCTTTTCCCACATCAATTTGGCATGTTATGCCAAAACTTTTGAAGTCAGGTCGTCTAGAGTCAACGAGTTAATCTAGGTCAAGCGAGGTCACCTCCAAAAAAGTTCAACCAGTCGTCATGTTGGGCGCTGCGACACCAGTCACGGATTTCAAATCATGATCCTATCACGCACTGGGCCCGCTGTGTGGTCTCAGCCCCCATCGACCCAGGAGACTCATGTCGACTCTGGGCCCTCCTCGACGGTCCGGGGTTCTACCGCGGCCAGGGGTCTTCTCTGTCGCCACAGGGGCCCTCCTTAGCGACTCATGATCCCTGTCAAGCCTGAGTTCCTCTTTTAACAGTATGGATACCCTCCATGCGAGGGTCCCTTGTACGACCTGGTCTTCATCTGTCGACCCTTCTGACGACCAGAGTTTCCACTCCGGCGTCTCAGGGAACCTTCTTTGGCGATCCAGGGCCTTTCCCGACAAGCCGGAAGCCTATTTTAGAACGCTTAGGCCTGACAATCAGGTCAGGAACCCTTTCTTCGGCTTGGGCATAGCCATTTGCCCAGAGGCCCTTCCTATTGGCTCGGGATCTCGGGAGCCCTTCCAACGATCCGGAGCGTGTTCGTAGATCTAGAAGCCCTTCACATTAGTCCAGCCAATGATCCAAACATCTTTCTGATGGCACTCCGCATGACTCGGGGCCCTCTGCATCGGCCCGGGATCCCTTTCGTCGGTCCAGGGGCCCTTGACATTGGCCCAGGGGCCCTTGCTGGCCCCTGCGCCGACGCCTTGGCAGGCCCGCAAGGCCCCTCAAGGCGGTCACCTGCGGGGCCCCTCGACCCTCCAGGGGGAGGCTACCTCCTTCGCTTCCCCTTGGCTACGCCACTGGTGCTAAGCATATCTAAATATATATAATCTATTTCCGAGACCGGCGCATAGTGGTCGGGATCTGCTCTTGTTTGTTGGGGAGCGGACCGGGAAAGATAAGTGTACCCACTCACGAGGGGCCAGCACTGTCGCAGCTGGTAATGTGTGACATCGTGTCTGTGTGCTGATAGTGGATGAGTGAAAAAGGAATATTCACACGCTTGTTTACACTATCCGGCATGCGTTTTGTGGTCTCGACGTGTGTTCCGGACTGTTTTTGCGCTGTCGGTTCCTCGAAGGCCGCCCTGCCGGTTTCTTTCTTCAACACGGCCGATTTGTATTTGGCAGTTGGGCAGCGTGTATGTGAAATTTACACGGCTTGTGTGGAAACACTTGGCGTCTCGTACGAGGAGGTGATGACAGCTTGGTGACTGTTTGGCGGTTACTGTGTGGCAGGAACTATTCGGCGCGCTGCCGCTCGCCACGGTCGGCCAGCCGGCATCGGACGCGCACCGGATGCACGTGCAGGTGGGCGAGCAGTTCGCTGCCGAGGTGGCCTCCCAGCTGTCCCGGCTGGAGGAGCAGCAGGCCCGGCTGCGACACGACCTGGCGGCCGGACTGTGGCAGCCGGTGGCCGTGGCCGCCGCCACAGCCGCCGACCCCGAGCAGCTGCAGCTCATGATGCTGGACCACGAGCGGCGCGTCGAGCGGAGACTCATGTACGCCTCGGCCGGGCTGGCCACAATGGGTGTGCTGTGCGGGGCCCTGCTGGCGGCCGCCCTCTCCCGAGCGTTCGGCTGACAGTGACCCCCACACTCTTCACCAGTCCGTCAAGTGCGTGCGGAGACGTAGCAGGGGTGGCCAACACGGACATCAGCCCAGTGTCATCACGCCGGCGCCGCACTTAGGCGGCTACCTGTGGTGCAAGACTACGCGCATTTCGGAATGGCCTTGGCTAGCCTCGCGCGGCTATTGATGCTCTCATGTTGATGTCTGTGATTTAAGTTATTGGGCAGTGTGCATGGGTGGCGTTCCAAAGAAAGCTGGTATTGTTTAAAGAACGCCGTGGTCCGGTTATTGCTACATTGTTTTAAAATGTTTGTGAGTGAAGTGCGTGTCGTCACCGTTCCTCGTGGTCGGGATAATTAGAATGCTGATGGTCGTTTATATAAATGTTAACGATGCATTATTTGGAATACATTATTAATTTGAGTCAAATGCTCACCGTGGGTGCAAATATTTACGGAGATGGACGGATTAATCCGCCATTTTCCTCCAAGGCTTTTACATACGAATACTTTTTTTGGTGAGCATTCTTTGAGCAATAGGATCGAGGTGAAAATGCTCTGTTGCTCATGTTCAGTGGTCCAACCACAGTTGCCGAAAAACGGTTTGCGGTTTCTTACAAACGTATTTAATGGGCTATCCGCAGCACATTTGAATACCTCCGCGCATCAGGATGAATAAGTTGGTTTCATGTCGGCCACCCGTATGCAATTGAGTTGTTCGACATAAATAAACATCGCTATGTGCAGGGTTTTTAGGGGTCAGGCGCCGACTTGGATAGGGACATTGGTGTAGACGTGTTGAAGAAGTTGTGGGGGCATGGGAGATTCGGATTAAATTAGGTTCCTAAATTGGTAACCGGACAAATGTACGTACGCAAATGTACGTAAGCAAATGTTCGTAAGCGCAGATGTACGTATGGCAATTGTACGTAAGCGCAGTATGGCTAATGTACGCAAGCGCAAATGTAGGTATAGAAAATGTACGTATGCTCAAATGTACGTATAAAAATGTACGTATGCGCAAATGTATGTATGATATATGAACCTAACCAACTGTACGTATGGCATATGAACCTAACCAAATGTGCCAAAACGCAAAGGCACGTACGCCTAAATGTACGTACATTAGGTCATACGTACATTTGCTCTTGCATTCTTTTACGTTTAGGTACTGTTGCGCTTACGTACATTTGCGCTTACGTACATTTGCGCATACGTACTTTTGCACGTACGCACATTTGCGGTTACGTACTTTTGCGCATACGTACATTTGCGCTTACGTACAATTCCCATACGTACTTCTGCGCTTACGTACATTTGCTTACGTACATCTGCCATGCGTGCATTTGTCATTTGTACATTGTTGGCGCTGTATGACCGAAGCAGTCGAAGTGCCCTAAGCCCAAATAGCTAACTAACTAACATTTGTCCTTGCGTCCTAGAATCCCTAAATCCAAACCTGACTGGATTGATAAATTGCGGTATTTTCGTTTTGAAAAGGCAATTTTGTGGGACTATCCATATATAGATGCAAGCTAAGAGCGGAGGCGTTTATCCACCAACATTAAGTTAGGTATTACAGGGGCTGATATTCGCGCTACCATTACGAGCGTTCTGAGTAGTGCAGTTGACGAATGAGATAGAGACCACTCCTCGATCTTTGAGATTAAGCGTACTAGGGCAATTTGCAAACGGCATTGAGAAGCCCGTTCAGTGTAAGGTTTGATAACGTTTTAAAACACTGATAGGTCACACACGTGATGTGCTATGAACGCAAGACATTTAGCTAGTCAGGTTAAACGGAACAATGTTCAAGATTTTCAGCGGTATCTCATTAGCCGTTGACGCTTCAAACTTTCAGCTATGGATATGCACACACACACACACACACAGAGACATATATATATATATGTGTGTGTGTGTGCATGACAGAGAAGACTCAGAAATGTATCAGCCAGGCACGATGCACGTACACACTGGTAAATTATTTGCGAAATATGGTGGAATATACCACTTAATGAACACTGAAATGACATCGTTCCCAAAGAAGGTTCGACATCGTGATCCTTGGTGCGTGTTTGCGTGTTTGTAAAGTCTTCATGCCTCTTTTCTATCTGTATCCCGTTTACAAGTATCATATTTTTACTCAGAATAACGGATCATGATATCGAACATCCTCTAGCGCAATTCCAGATAAATGGATTACCTATGATGTACCATGATATATAGAGCCAGTTTATAGCATGGCTGTTTGTATCGTCATTGTTGATATTTGTGTCCCCAAATAGGTTCCTTTCAAAACTCCAAACCTGGGCAGTCATGTGTACGCAATACTGGGTTTGCCGAACTTAACAAGGTTTTGAATAACATTACTTCCATGGCTATTTTGACATCCTTTGACATTTTGATACTCGTTTCGACATCTCACAGCTAATGAGAATAATAATTTTAACACTGCGTTCACGGGACAGGCCGCTACTTCTCGGTGGCAGATCATATCAGCCCATTTTCCTTCCAAGGGAAAAGTTGTGGGTGCCAAGTTCATGAAGGGCTCACGTTTTGAAGCTTAGCCACTACCAATGTGGCATTCACTTCGCACATATGTGACACTTGGAGTCAATTTTAGGTGCGTTATCAGTTCCTTCAAACGTACGTTCCCCATCAAGTGCATTCCGGGGCCTTTGAAGCAATGTTCATTATAAGCTGAAAGGGACTCATCTCACGGTTAAGGACATTGGGTGAGGTCATGTCATATTTGTATAAACTGCGAGCCATATAATTTCTAGTCCCAATGTTGTACTATCCATAACTCTGTCATCTCCTAAAATAGCCAGCTAATATTTCAATATGCAGAATGCCAGCAAAGTCCCTGGTGCTGCAAAACGTGACAGATTCTGAGGTGCAGGCTTTCGAAAATAGGGTCATTGCTCGGTGATATCACATGTCAGTTACCTGCAATTTTCAGGGCGCCACAGAAAGAAGATTTAATTCCAGTTACACAAAATGATAACATCATTACCGATCAATTGTGGCCTTCGAGCTAGATTTGAAAGACAGGGTGCAAAGAGTTTGGTTCAATTCCCCTTGTAACGCCAAAGCCCTCGCAGCATCTACACCCATGGTTCCAAGGGGACTAGCCTGACTTACCACGCGCCTGCTAAAACATTTATTTGCAATGCGTTACGGACAAGGACTTAGTATTTACGTACCACAAATGTTCCCTTGATACATCCATGCTAATAAAAAGCATGTCACTTGACACTTCGATACCAAAAGTGCATACGGGGCTGTGGTCGCATCCGGATTGTTTCCGCTTAATCCACACCGATGACCTGTGGAACCAATAAATTCGACCAGCAAGCACTTCAGGTGTCACCAGTATCGTTTATATTTCGTAATCCGACGTACACACCATGGGATTCGGTAGTGAACACAAAACAATATGGGAAGAAATATAAAACGATATGACCAACACGGTCGATTCGCCCCTAAACCAAAATAAACAACCAGCTAATAAGCCTGGTAACGGAAATATTGAATATAACTCACTGTGATCAGATTAGCCGGACATGAATCCCAGTTACCTTTTGCAAGTAATGCAATGTGCAGTATTTACGAATGAAGAACACGAAGTATGGGACGTAGCACAGAGTATGGGGCGGGAGAGGAGAACAATCAATTGCAATTGATTGTTATCACGCGAGTGATAACAATCAATTGTTCATCAATTGTCCAAATCCGCGAGTGTGTCATGGGATTTCGGCGAATACCACTAGCGAATCTAGGATTTCGGATTTGGATGGAAGGGGAGTGGGGGAAGCGACAATAAAGTGTCACCGTAGATAAAGTATCCAGTTTTGATGTACCAAAAATTGTGTGGAATTAGGTTGAAGCATATCCATATGCATATTTCTCGCAGTGATGTAGCCAATGGGGTGAAGAACTTAACCCGCGCCGTCTTTCCGGTCAGATCCTCACACCCCGTCTCGGGGGGATTAGTAACCCCCCTCTAAAATCCAAACTAAGCATTGCACGAAAACGGAAGAGGTGTCGTCGGAAAGCGCTCGACGAGTAGGGTCCGGGTCCACCCCAAAACAATTTCCCCATAAGTGACGTCACCAGGGGGGTTAGATTTTCACGACTTACATTATGTTTTTGGCTCTGGGGAGTTCATTTTGGTGATATATGAAAAACCAAAATGTATTTTGAATGAGAAAAGGCAGCGAAATCGACCAGGGCCATAACTTTTGGCCACCCAAAAATTAAAATTTGTTTTGAAATTTCAATATTTTCAATTTTCAAGTTTTCTTTGATTTTCCTTTCCCAATGGGTAAAGCAGACCGAGAAACGTTGTTGGAAGTCAACTTGCCCTAATAAAAATGCTTACATTAGCCAGAATCTTCTATTTGAACTGCAATTGGCAAATATGCAAAATTTATATGTAGTCAAAAACGAAAAAAGAGAAAAATTCCACTGTGTGTTTTGTTGCATCCCTAAAGATAAACAAACGCTGAAAGTTTCATTAAACTGTCTGTATCCGTTAAAGCGTGATGACTGGTTGAACTTTTTGGAGGTGACCTCACTTGACCTTCACTAACTCCTTGACCCTAGATGACCCGACTTTAAAATAGCATGCAAAATTGATGTGGGAAAAGGTATGCCAAATTTGGGCGCGCTACCCTACGCCGTTCGTCCACTATCCGCGAAAAACCTGAGGGGGGCGGTTGAAGATCCCGGAGACGGGACGGGTTAAAGACTCCCCACTGGGGGCTCCTAGAGGAGTTTTTTCAGGCTTAGGCGCAGAGGACACACAAGGGCCCTCTGGGCCGACGTGAAGGCCCTTGCACCGATAAAAGGGGCTACTGAAGGAGAAGGTATCGGGCCCATGAAGAGGGACCATAGTCAATGGAGTGTCCCCGGGCAAATGGTGGCTCTAGGCTGGGCCGGCGTGCAGGGCTTCTAGGGTGACCGTAACCCCGTGGACCGGGCCACTCACGGTTATAACCCTGACGGTGGACCGGGGACCCCGGATCGTTGGAAGGACCCCCGGCCTGACGGAGAGTGTCTCGAGCCAATATGAAGGGAACCTGCGCTGATGGCGGTGTCCAAACCGAAGAAAGGACCCCGGACCTGATGGGGGTGGCAAACGTTTGAAACTGGGTCCCCGGGCTGAAGAAAATGCCCTGGGTCGTGAAGGACGGTACCTGAGACGTCGGAGAGGACTCCTAGTTGCTGAAGATGACCTCGGGCCGTCAGAAAGGGTCCCTGTGTCGACGGATAGGGTCTAAGCAGTGCTTGGGCCCTTTACCTGATGGAGGGGACCACACTGTTGAAAGAAAACTTCCGGCCTGACCGAGGAGGCCCTGGATCGCTAAGGGAGTGTCCCTAAGGCGACGAAGAGGATCCTCTAGCCGCGGGAGGACCCCGTACCAGCGGATAGGACTCCCGCACCGGTACGAAGGATCCCCGGGTCGACAAAGAGAGCCGAGGCCACCCATGGCCCCTTTATGTGGTAGAGGAGGCCCAAGCTGTTGAAAGAGGGGCCTCCGGCAGGGCGAAGAGTGCCCTGAGCCGTGAAAGAGGGCTCCTGAGCTGAGGGGCCACGGGCGGGGTGTGCAGGCCCACAGTGTCGGCTTTGGCTCACGCTGTGGAGAGAAAGCTGACGAGTCTCATGCCGGTGAAGAGGCTCCCGAAGCACAGAGCCTCCTCTAGCATGCTAACTAGGTGGGATACATCCCATCTAGTACCGATAAATCCTACCTAGTGGAGTAAAAAAAAATCCAACCTAGTCAAAGGGAACTTCAATAGAGAAAGCAACTCAAAAGTACATTCGTATAGTTCTGATAGCGGAATTGTTTTTTCCTTGGAACGGTTCATTTTTATTAACAACAAAAAAAATGGAGGCGAGTTGGCAGCATTTATAGTAATGAGGTCAAAGCTAGTATAAGCAATGAGAAAGGCTCAAATGGGCGGGGTGGCCGAGTGGTTAAGGTGTTGAGTTCTGGAGACAAAGGTCCCCGATTCAACATTCGTGCCACTGGGACATTTCTCAATCCATGGCCCACCGGCGAAGCAGTGTGGACGGTTCCGTTATCCGTGAGCATAGTGTGTCGTGAACCACCAAATTAGTCGATGCGCCCTAAAGCCCTAATAACTAACTAAAGAACCACCAAATTAATTTAAGGCTCAAATGTGAAATGTTCAACATGTCACTTTTAAAGGGAGAAGCTCTCTATCCTGCCGAAACTTACACGTCCCTGGTTTGTCCCTGCAATTTCAAAACCGTGGCTACACCCATGTGTAGGTATAGATGAGGTAAGAAACAAAACGGCTGACAGCTGTAAAAAAAAAATACAAATCAAGTTTTCCAAACGTGCAAGACATAGCGAAATTCGATGAGTGCCCTTTTCGGGGAGTATCGGCTTTGTTCTCAGCTACCCTCTCCTCGGAATCACTTGTATAGTGACACCCATGTAAGTAAGTAGTGAATGGCTTGACATGAGCTGGCGGACTCCGGCTGCACGGCGATGCCGTGCTGAACATGCCTGTTGCCTTCTGATTACCGAAGTTAAGCAGCGTCCGGTCTCGTTTAGTACCTGGGCAGGTGACCGCCTGTGAACACCCGGTGTCGTCGTCATGTTTTTCTTGCTGGTAGGGTGAGGGAAGGTAGCGGTCAAGGGACTAGGGTCCACATCGGCTAACCAAGGTGTTGCCCCACGTCAATTTGCTAACGTAATCCACCACCGTGATTGTAAGCCACCCTACCGCCATGGTTTTCTCACCCCCCCCCCGACGAGGCATCACCTTTACCTGGTGGGGGATTGCGTTCCTCAAGGATCCGGCGGCCAGACCACCAGGCAGCCTGGGAGAGGTTAGACTAAGAGTTTCTCACTCGTCCTTCCATCCATGCGCTCCCATTCCAGTGCCCATCTCATACCAGACATCCATGTCCTTCACCTGGCCCTGCAACACCAACTATCCCTACTATGAGCAGGCAGGGTAACTTCCCCGGTCATGCCCACCAGCTCCGTTTTATCGGGGTAGCCGCGCCCCCTCGGCCCGTCCTTCGGGGGTTGACGGACTCCTGGAGGTTGAGGTCCCGCGTCGCACGGTGCTAGTTGTGACGGGGGACCAACACACCTCTTTGGTCCCGATATTCCGGAGGGGCGGGCGGGTCCGTGGGGCCTCACGCGGGTCAAATGGCTGGTCGCCTCGGGCCAGGGACCTGGGAATCTTCCCAGTGCCCGCCAGCCCGGCCGGCCGGGGTCAAGGGGTGGGCGGTGCTGGATCCCGGTCGGGGTGGTGAGTCTCTCTCCCCCGGCCGGGCGAAGGCACCGCCTGCCTCGGATAGCTCCTCGGGCGCCTGGCGACCTCCCGTTCGCGGGACCCAGGCGTCCCCCCGGTAGGGCCCCTAAGGGGTGGGGCGCCCGAGGAGTCGAACACAAATTCACTACATGGCATCCAGAACAACTAAAAACACCCCTGGTCCCACTCGTGAGGGCCAGACCAACCCATATTTTCGCCGAGATCGGGATGACACCCCTACGGAACATAGTCATGTGCCTCGTATGCTTGTGTTCAGAGGAATGAACAAGAGTCTTGCTTCTCTGTCTCCGTTTCAGAGAAGGGAGGGGTGTGACCGATTTGGAAGCATTCTCAGATGTGACAAACTAAAAGACGGAGCACTGGATGTGGAATTCGCGGAAACAGAGCAGGCAGCTAGGGCGCTTAAGTCATCTCAGTTTGTGTACGGTGTGCGGAGAGACGGCACAAAGAAAATGAAACAGTTGCAATCACAGTAGAACCTCATAAAACAAAGAACACCTCGCGGGGAGTTATACAACTGTTTCGATCTGAGGGAAGTATCGGAGGACGAGGTCGTTGATGGACTGACAAAGGTGTCATCGCAGCCAGAAAAATGAAAGTGAAGAGAGGACCGGATTTCATTCCAACCAACAACATTAGTTTGATATTTAACAGAACAGATGTACCTCTCGAGATTAGAGTTGGCTACCTACGAGTGAAAGTACGACAGTTTTTTCCCAAATCCAATGCGCTGCTTCAAATGTCAAAAATGTGGACATGCTGCCCAATATTGCAGAAACCGCCCAGCTTGCAGCAAGTGTGCTTCCCATGAGCATACTTTTGATAATTGCAATTCGGAAAACCCACTTTGTGCCAACTGCGGTTAAGGACAGGAACCCCACACATCGTTTGATCGTTCGTGCCCAGACTATATTAGAGAAAAGGAGATTATTTCACTAAACACATCAACAAACTAACATTTAGAGAAGCTAGAGAGGTTATATGAAAGGTCACATCCCAGACAATCATACGCATCGAAGGTCCAGAACACCACGTTGCTTCCACAGCACATACAACCCGATAGGGCCGCCGAGCTGATCACCCAGCTCACAGCCCTTCATCGAACATTTGGAGTGCCTCTGGCGCCACCAGAGAGGCAGGGGAAGCCCCTCCCACAAAACACCGAAACCACCGAGGTCCCACCCCCAAGTGACACCGATGAACAATCCAAGGTGTCATCTAGATCGGCCTCTGTGAGCGAGGAATGGACCTTGGTCACCCGGTTTAAGAGGCCAGCTCGGTTCCCCCTACCCAAGCGTAGCCCCTCCCCTTCTGCCACACCATCTACCTTGAAATCCCCGCCTCCTACATCCCGTCCACCTTCCAGCCCCTCTTCCCCTCCCTCGCGCCCCACCACGACCCCTAAATCCATCATATCTACCTCCTCCCTCCCTGAATCCTCCCCCCTTCCGGAGAGTCGGGCCTCGCCATTGCTCTCGCCCTCAACATCTACATCCGTGCCTGCATCGCCACCGAAAAACGCGCACCGACCAATCCAAATTCCAGACGTCATCTTACAATTTCAAGAAGACGAAAGGCGTGCCCGCGAAGCCAAACGAGTTCGGCTCGCTCAAATGGAAAAGGCCCAGGTCAAGGGCCGCCAAGGCACAGGCGGCCCTCCACCCCGTCGCCGCGATGGCGAGTGGGGGGACCGGGGGGAACATCTGAAATGGGCCCAGCCCCGCCTCCGCCGCAGCTGAGTGTCCCTCAGAAACAGGCGCTTCCTCCGTCCGTATCCTCGCCGTGCGGTGGCTCACAGAGGTCCCGCCCAAGGACAAACTCAATCGGGCCTGATCGGAGCTACCTCCCTGAGTCTTCGATAGACTCTCCTTCAAGACAGGGCACCGGGACTCAATTTTAAACCGCACTAGACTTTTTCTAGCAACAATGATATTCACACGTTATATTCTTATATCTGGTTTATTTTATATCACGTTTCTTTATAGCACGTTCCTATCTGGTTTATATTCTTCCTTTCTTATTAATTCACCAAGCTGTCGCTGGGTTTGTTATATGCACTATTCATTGTATATAGCTACATCTTTTGACCACGCTCATGTTTTACTGTATTAACTTACTCACATCGTAGTTTTACAGTGCAACTGTAGGGGAATAAAATCCAGCTTCAATGGCCTTCAGCATCTTTTAAGTTCCCAGACGCCGTCGGTCTTATGCATACAGGAAACTAAACTGGCTCCAGGTGCTCCGTTTCAACTTAAAAATTGCACCGTTTTGCGAAGAGATATACCATCTAGCACTGTATCACATGGCGGTGTGCTCATTGCTGTTCACAACTCTGTCCCATTCACACATGTACCTATTTCTTCAAATATTCAGTGCATTGCTGCTCGTGTAGTAATAAACCACCGTACTGTTTCCATATGCAGCATATACCTACCACCTGGCAGACTGTTTCCACTCTCTGATCTCTCTGAAACTGTGGCTCAACTCACACCTCCGGTGATGGTGTGTGGCGATTTGAATGCGCACCACTCTCTTTGGGGCTCACCCACGATTACTAGCCGTGGCCGTGCAATGGAACGTTTTATAAGCGATTTCCCTCTATGCATTCTTAACATGGGAACACCAACACATATCACATTACCGACTGGACAGACGTGCGTGCTCGACCTCACTCTCTGCAGTCCAGGAATTGCACCTGTCTTAGAATAGTCGGTAGATAGTGACCCGTATAACAGCGACCACTCTCCTGTTTTCAGTATTACGGGGGGGGGAGGGGTTTTGGGGGGAATGGGTTGGGGGAAGAGAGTTCAACCAAGAAGGCCCTTGTGCTCATAGTTGCACATTTCATTAATCGAGGTACGATTGGCTGACGACCTTCAAAGTGGCTATTTCACCGAGCCGACTGGGAAGCTTTCCAAGCTAATCTTGAAAGCACCCTCCGCGACCACTCCGATGAATCCGCCATCTCCGTGGAAACATCACTTCGGCAACTGTAAAGAGTGTCCAGCGGGCACATCCCTCGATCATCTGGAACGTCACTTCGAGTACCAGTCCCATGGTGGACTGATAAGTGTTTGGAGGCTATCCGTGCTAGGAAGAAGGCATTCCGTATATTTAATAATAATAGCTGCACCTACAATTTAATAGCTTTTCGCAAAGCACGAGCGCTCGCCCGACGTATTATTGCCGAGGCGAAACGAGACTCGTCGAGAATCCTACATCAGCATTTTAAATCGTACCACCTCACTGTCTACTGTATAGTCCCGCATAAAGCGTTTCTGTGAAAAACACTCCCCAGTTCCTCTCCCTGTCTTGCACATGGCAGGACAGGACATCATCGACCCGGAAGAAGTGGCTGACAAGATAGGATGTGCTTTGTCCGCACGCTCGGAAAACGCATATAACGATTAATTTTTGAAACATAAGGATCGGTGCAAGGAACGTCCCCTTGATTTTTCCACCACAGACGTCCTCCAGTACAGCATACCATTCCGAATTAACCGCAGCAATCGGCACACTCAATAGCGTGGCAAAGAGTCCCGACACTATGCATAATGATATCATAAAACGTTTACCAGCTGCTGCTTTAGAAAGACTTTTGGAAGCCCTAAATGCAATGTGGGCATCGGGCACGTTTCCACCTTCATGGCGTGAGGAAATTATAGTGCCCATACGTAAACCAAATAAATCTGGCAATGATCCACTACATTACCGTCCCATCTCACTGACTTGCTCCCTGTGTAAACTGTTCGAAATAATGGTGAATGTCCGATTGATGTGTTTTTTTAAACATAACTACCTCTTTAGTGTGATACAGAGTGGGTTCCGAAAACACCGTAGCACACTCGATCCCATTTTAACATTCGACTCCGTTGTGCGCTCTGGGTTTGTGAAACGCCACCACACGGCAGTAATATTGTTTCACATTGACGGCGCATATGACACGGCGTGGCGTCACGGTATCCTGATGAAGCTCCACAATATGGGAATCAGAGGTCCCATGGGTGTCTTCTTGTCCAATTTTCTATCTTCTAGAACGTTTCGCGTTAGAATAGGAATCTCCCTCTCTGGCACTTTTTCGGCACATCTCCCTCAAAATTGGCACATATATATATATACTGAGCATATCACACCTCTATATATATATATATATATCACCCAAGTAATAATATATACATTATATATATATAAATACCATACCCGTACCATATTGTCAAGTATACAGTAAGAATGGAAAAGAACCTGGAATTCGAAGTGAAGTAAGCTCAGGGTTTCAACATCGATACTCGGAAAGTGGCTATCCTCTCACCGGACCAAGCGCCGGGAAGAAGTAATACCAATACTCACTTTAAAACCAAAAAACTCCCCTCCCCCAACCAAACGCCGGGAAAAAGAACCGCCGATTGAAAATAGGCCGTACCTTCGCAGCACACAGTTACACGCCTACCGGTGATGACTGACCTATATGTCCACGCTGCTCTAACCCGCTTACCTTGCACCATGTTTTAGTAGGCTGTACACTGCTAGATCCTCTACGACGCCAGATTTTATGATTGCTGAACGCCAACTCTTCTTTACGTATCCTAATAGGGAACGACTCTGAGGTCGTGGCGTCTGGCGATATTTTTATATTCATTCGACAAGCTCGCCTTGAGGTGATATACCCCCACCCGTGAATATTAATAACAAGCTATGATAGCACCACCGTAGATTGATTACGATTTCGTTATGGGCGCAAAATGACCATAGATGTCGACGCGCCCCTAAAATCCAATCCACCACCAGGGTTTTCTCACGTGATTGTGCATAATCGCGGGCATCGTCAACCAGAGCATCAGCGAACATGTGAACTAGGTGGGATGCGTCGCACCTAGTGTCGTGAAATCTAACCTGGTGGAGTGAAATATTCCACCTAGTCAGAGGGAGATTCAATAGAGAATGCAACCCAAAAAAAAAACTTCGTATAGTTCCGGTATCGGCAATGATTTTTAACTCGAACGGTGCATTTTTATCAAGAAGAATAATGGTAGTAAGTTGGCAGCACTTATAAAGAGGTCAAAGCAACGAGGAAAGCTTAAATGTGGAGTGTTTCGGTGAATAAAAACTGCACGCTACAAAGCCAGCAACGGTGCCTATTGACGGTGGTATTACAAAAACATGACATTTGAGTTAGTTATTTAGCTATTAGGGCTTTAGGGCGCATCGACTACATTGGCCATGTAGCTCCCAATGACATTTGAAACCAATGCACACCATACAAGAGCGGAGCGACGGGAGCCAAGCGGCATGATGAGTGAGTTAGTTAGTTATTTGAGTTTAAGGGCGCTTTGACCAAAACGTGATCATTTAGCGCCCGGCATGATGAGTGGCGAGAGCTAGATTTTCATTGGTGTTTTTCTCCTTGATGCCGCTAAAATGAAGAGACAGGTAAAGCTCGATGCCTCTGTAAAAAAAAAACAGCGTGTGACGTGATGGAATGCTGATCAGGTTTTCCTCCCCTAGGCGACACTACCCCTTCCTCCCGGGCACAGGGGGCAGTTGCCCCCTGTGAGGTTGTGGGGCTCAAAGAACCGCACCGTGGTTCGGAAAAAATCACTGGACCCCTTAAAAATATCGCTGGGACCCCAAAATTTGTACCGGTGCGCCTGAGGATCACATCGAGGACCCCAGAAAGTAGCGCAGGGTCCCCTGTAAATGTCACTAAGAGACCCCAAATCGCACTGAGGCCCCAGGAAGTTACATTGAGAGCCACAACAAAATCGATGTGACCTTTCAGAATGAAGCTGGGGACTCCAAAATGAGGGATCGGGTCCCACTAAAGTCGTGCAGGGCCACCTAAGAATCATGCTGGGGTCCCAAAAGGTCGGACCGGTTCCCTCAAAATATGGCTGAGAACCCAAAAGGGTTGTCCTTGCCGTTGAAAATCTCGTTGGGGGCTAGAAAAATCGTACCGGGACCACTGAAAAGTCACGCGGTGGGCCCCAAAGGTTGAGCTGGGCCCTTGAAAATGACACTGGGAGGCAAAATGACGATCCGGGCTCTCAGAAATCACGCTGGGGCATAACAGGTTAGGCTGGGATTTCTGAAAATCGCTTTTGATCCCCAAAAGCTCGATTGGGGCACCTGGAAATCACGATGGGATAAAAAAAAGTGTCGGTGTCCTTCAAAGTCGCATCGGAGTCCCAAAAATACGGGCTTGGCCCGGGATATTGCGTTGGGGGCTTCAAAAGTTCATGCATGTTTTATTACCTGAAAATCATCACACCACGGGCTCGACAGGCCGCACCGAACCCAAATTTCTCATCAGAACCCAAACAAATGAAGCCGGGGCAAAACAAATCCGTACATGAAAAATAACTCTGGAGCCCCAACGATCGCGTCAAAAGCTTGCAAAACGTATTGGGGCCCCAATGTCGAGGCCACTAATTATCGCACTAGGGAGCCAAACAAATGAGCCGGGCCCAAAAAATCGCACTAAGACCAAAAAGCCGCATCGCAGCCCTTGAAAATCCCACTGGATACCCAAAAGGTCACACAGGGGCCGCAAAAGTCGTACCTGCCACTCCAAAATCAATTTTTACCCGGAATATCACTCTGGGGTCGCACAAAAAAATTGTCATGACCACCAAAAACCGTCAGGACATCGAAAAGAAACTTGTCGACCCACCGAAAAAAAATATAACTGGGAGCCTGGAGAAAGTGGGGCCCAAAGGTATCGCACAAGGGACTTGAAAAACAGAGCTCTACCACCCCCCCCTCCCAAGAAAAAATCACATCGCGACTCCTTCAAATCGACGCGAGCACCGGAAAATTAAGAATATATCCGGAAATAAAATTATCCGAAGGGTCTTTCTTCTATGAAGGGTGTTATCGCTTGCAAAAAAAATACTCGACGAGCAGACATAGTGGCGTACCAAAACGGAAAATCCCCTCCGCCCTCCATCCTTAGTGCGATGAGTTTCCAAGAATCGTACAGGGGTCCCAAAATATCCAGGTGAGGCCCCAACAAATTTGCATCTGGTCGTCCGAATTCAAATGGGGGACTCCGAATTAATACAACAGGCCCTTAAAACTCACGCCGGGGCGGGAACATTTGCACAGTGGCCCGCAAAGATGGCATTTGGTCCCCTACCAAGCAAAAAACGTCCTCCAAACTCCAGGCGGACCCCCAAATATCACGTTCGAGGCCCAAAAGGCGAGTCGCACCGGGATCCCCAAAGTCGTGCTAGGGTCCTGATGCTAGGGTGCATCAAAAGCTCCAAATAAACACAGCAAGACTACAGAAGCACAATGGGAGGCCGAAAGGGCACCGGGCCACAATGGGAGACCGAAATGGGAGGCCGAAGTTGACTTCGAACAATATTTTTATGTCCCCTCTACCCATTAGAAAAGGAAAATTAAAGAAAACTTGATACCTAAAAATTTTGAAATTTCAAAAAAGAAGATATTTGGGTGGCCAAAACTTGTATGGTACTGATCGACTGCGCTTTCCTTTTCTGATTCCGAATAATTTTTGTTTTTAAAATCTCCCTCAAAATGAACCTCCCCAGGGCCACAACTATGATGCAAGTCGTGAAACTCTAGGGCCCCTAGTGACGTCACTTTTTGCGGATATTTTTTCGGGGTGGTGTCTGGCCCTACTCGTCGAGCGCTTTCCGATGACACCTATTTCGTTCTCGTGCGACACTTAGTTTGGAGATTAGAGTGGGTCTCTGTCGACCCCCGCCCGGAATGGGGTGTGAGGATCTGACCGAAGAGGGTTAAGGAGATCCCACACATTCCACTATGTGCGCCATTGGCTATGTTTGCACGTCCTCATATCTGTGCATTGTGCCCCTGGTTGAAACAAAACCCGCGTTCAGCTCTATCGTCGCGTGCGGCTCCATGTCTGCAATGCGACGAGTGCAGATGTGCTCTCCCATCGGCTGTAGCTCTGAGAACAGCGCACCTGCCGCTGAACGCGTTGCGACAACGAATCAGCTGGCGTCTCCCACTACCTCCGCTGGCGAGACGAGGCGACAGGCGGCTCTCGTACCTCATCAGTATGGCAACACGGTACATGGTCGTCTTAGCCGCCGTCACTGCAGGTGAGGCACGATGGAACCGTTCAAGTGTTGACCACTGACGTATCCAATGAGAGGCCATTCAGGCCATCCCCCCCCCCCGAAGAGCTAAAGGGGAGAGTGTCTCCCACTCCAACGAACATAAGTAAGTTAAAGCAAAATGCAATAACCTTTGCCCAGTTAATGGAAAATAGCATTAATTTCCAGATGAAAAAGAACCTTCAGGAATTTAAACGTATTTTTAAAGATTGTTTTGAAACCAAATTTGGTAGCACAGTAGATCATGGCTCATGTGTGGTTTATACTGCTTAAGTTAAGTTCTGCTTGCAGCAAGAGTACTACACTGCAGGAAGATAAGTTCTGCCTGCAGCAAGAGTTTACAAAATGAGCAGTTCCATTCATCATATACTGCAACTGAAAATCCGTCAATTTGATTCGCAATCATCATGACGCTCGGATGATTTTTTGTCAAAAGCACATAAGTGTCGTTGCTGGCATAAGGGCTCACGTGAAGTCAAACTATGCACAAAAATGTTCGAAGGCATCTAGTTTTGTGTTTTAGGTACGGCAGTGACGGCTGCTGCGTTGGCGCTGGACTTTTCCCGGCTCACACAGCAAGTGGCAATATCCTACAAAACCGGAGAAACAAGACCGTATGTGAAAGAGGCGATTGAGGCTCTACACATTCGCCAGATCCAGGAGATCGTCAGGTAACACATTCATGACGGACGCGCACGCTTCCGAGTGTCGACCGTCATCGTCACACTCGGGACGCTCTCGTGGGCGGTTGCGGGGAAATGTGCGCTGGCCGCACTGGTGCCGGACATCAGAGCAGTTCCGATGCGGTCGGGTGGGTGTCGCCGTCGGCGCTGGATCCTCTCTCCTTAGGTCAGCCAAGAATAGCCATAGCATGAAAATATTGGGTCAACTGCTGCTGACACACCGCAGGACGCTTAATTTGATTAGGACTACAAATTCAGCCCTTGCAACAGTTTCATTTTTAGATGGGGCTGGGGAGTATGCATGGGGAATATAATCACATGCAACCTCTTTTTGGGTTATCCGTATGGCTAAAGCCCAGAAACATATACTAGCAAGCAAATCCATCACTCTGTTACTTGTCGAATGCTTTCCAATCAAGCGGGAATCCTAGCTCTGATGTAGCGAGGGAGGCCTGCCTACAGTTGGCCAAATAGCAAACTGTCCTGAGGTTTTAGGACCAAGCTCCTGGTGACATTATATCCCGATTGTGTTCTAGGACCTTGCCGGATGATGTCAAAAAGCCGGCAGTGAAGGACTTGGTATGCACAACGTGCACCTTTTTGATCAATAGCATCATCAACGAGTTCTACAGCGGCATGCCCGTAGCAGAAATCGAGGAGCAAGCCGTCCAGATCTGCGTCGCATTCGGCCTCTTTGCGGAGGAAGTATGCCGAGGCACAATATCCCTGGCTTTGGTGAGCCCAAATGCGCGTTCTGTGGGAATATGTGGTTGTATGTGCCGAACTTTCGTGGATTTATGTAGCACAATACCCTGGACCATGGTCATTACGAGGGATGCTGTGCAGCATGGCATTTCGGACTACGGCAAATTTGGATTTATCGAATTGATCGGATAACCATAATTATAATTTACCGGAGATCGAATAACATCTGATTCATCGACATCGAGGATTGAACGATGACGAGCAATCCTACGATGTAGTGCAGCAGGCCTGTGTGAGGCTTAGTGTTCTTGTGGGAACGACAGCGTCCTGCGATGCTCCACGGCACGGAATCCCCAGTCGGCAGCCCATGGCGAATACTCTACGGTACAGTACCCCAAATCACGATAAACGGTGAGCCCGTGGTGAGTACTATACGGTGCAGTACCCCAGATCACGAGTAACGGTGAGTTCATACCATATTTTGACCGATTAGAAGACGTCATCCATCGACACAACATTATGTCACCGCAGTCTCTAAATAAACTAATTCACGATAAGTGGCAATGGCTTGTCCCGCGATATAGCACGTTGCATCTCTGTCGAGCTACAGTGAAACTGGAAATTGAGATTCACCATTTAGTTCTACTGTCATACCAAAACGGACAGGAATACAAAATCTGACTTTCGGTGAATGCGTGCAACATGAGTGTATTTTTCTTCAAAAAGGGCGACTATATTATACTCTATATACGACTATATATACTCCGGAAACACATTTCGCTTTTCGTAGGTCTATCGGAGTCAGACCTGAAAAAAATGCCCGTGTGACCATTGAGGATGGATTACAAGTGCATAGCCTACTGCCATTTTGGGGGCATGTCCCTCCGCAGTCCCGTACAGATTGCACCCACGATGTTCCGTGCGCACCAAACATGGGGCCGTGGCAAAGTATTGGCACTAGTATCGGAGCCAGAATCAGCTTCGTTTTTCTCGAGACTGAAACCAATGCCGTGGTTGTTGTCTGATATACTTGTTCAGGGTGCAAGTGGTCCCACAATGTTGGCTTTCCGCAATAATTTTAACTTGCAACATGTGACCCTATTGAGTTTGCCCCCAGCCCATTTGGTCCTGCCCATTGCCGCCGAATGCACCGTGCCCCTCCCCCAATAATTTTCAAACATCGGTGCTCCCGACAAAAGCCATCGTTTTGTTATCAAACCAAAGCCAAAGCGAGAGACAATCAAGTTGAAGCAAAAGTCGAAGCTGAAGTGAATCATTTTTATCCTGACGTATCCGAGATCAGACGGTCTTAGCAGCACGAAGCAGGACCACCAGAGACGAAGCCGAAACTAGCAGCTTAAGTCAGCCACATACCATGAAGATGACTCGTGAATCGATGATAGGCCACCACTTGGAGTTGAATGTAAGACTACCAAATGGTTATGCTCCACGAACGGTCATATTTGTTCGCAATGGAACTGAAATCCTGCCTGGTCGATTTCAAGGCTTTCTGTGAAAATAGGCCGAATTTGAATTTCTCGTTTTGTAGCAGCCCAGGGCCGCCTCTAGTGAACAAGTGACTGGGAAGGAAATAGCCATCTCCTGCTGGCTGGCTACCTAACCCCCCCCCTTCCTTGAAGGCGGGCTAGTACGACCTTCCCGACAGGGAAAGTCCTGGTGATGCTCTTACTATACCCCAACATTTTCATTTTCTTTAGAAGGCTTCATCACTGACGAACATCGCTATCTAGTTTATGTACCCCAATATCGAAGAGACGCACATACTTGTCGAAGCCCTTATGCTGCTCTCCAATACTACAAATCGGAAGGCTTATGCATAGAAGTCTTGCTGTATTATGTCAGGAAAGCATCGCATTTTATGGAAATACTTGTCTAAGATTGGGATGTAGTGTTGAATGCCTTTGGGAGTGCACTTGCACCCATCCCCAATGTTGGCTTTGCCATTTTGCCCTCCCAGTAATTTCAACTTTGAACATAGTGCCCTATGTGGTATGCTCCCAATCCATTTGAGCCCACCCATTGCCTTCATGTGTTGTGCTCTCCCAATAATTTCAGAAAGTAAGATTTGGGATTTCAGAAACTAAGAACATGCGAACTAAGATTTGGTTCTGATCCGCTCGCCATTGTCCTGGTTAATATACACAGCTAGCTCCGCCTGGTTCCAATATATTACATGACGGCCTTCGAATGGCAGCATAATTTAATTAATTGGCATTTAAATTGAACAGTATACAAGCAGAAAAGATAATGCCGGAAGCGAAGCATAAAGTCACTAAGCAATATTTTCAAAATTAGTGGGATTTAGGAAGGACTTAAATGTGCATCACCATTGTCAGCGGACGCACAGCCAAGGGAAGCCCGGAGAACTGCCCCTCCCCCATAGTAACCAAAATATGCACTCGATGAGGTAAGAAATTTGGAAATTTCCTACACGAAAAAAAAACAATCTTCGGCGTTCAAAGCACGCCAAAAGTGGTCTACATTTCATGGCAAACAGTCACGACACATGACTGTTTTATGACTAAAGACAACCATGGCTGCGCCCGTGATTGTCGAACTTAAGCTATATTTCCTTAGTGCAATGTGCATCAAAATGCAAAGCCAAAATTATTAACGAACCACGTCATCTGGCTTTGCCGTTTTTGAAAGCCGCACGTGCGACTTTAAACCGAAGCCACAACACTAAAACAAAGCGTTCGAAGCCCGGGCCACAAAGCTCGGCTTTGCAAAGCCAAAGCTAACTTTTCCCCATGTGGCACCACAGGCACAGGCACCGTAAACGGTATCGCATTGTGCAAACAACGTAGCGCCGTGCACCCCCTCACACATACACCAGACACAGTCAAGCTCACTGGTGATTGTGTATCAGGGGGAATGTACCTTGTCTCGCTGTTGTACCGTCGACACATTATAACTCCGCGGCATTTTACCTGCTCCTCTCTTGGCTTGGTCAACGGTCAACCCTCTAACGTGCCACAGTTTCGTCACGAGCCACATGTCTCCAGCTGACACAGAGACGCGTCCGCCGCAGCCGAGCATTGTCGAAATGCTGACGCGACGTAACGTCACCGGCGACCACGTCTGCTCCTACGTCATCGGCAGCCGCTGCGGCGCCTTCTTTTGGCCAGAGTGGCAGGTGGAGATGCCGGACACGCCCAAGCCCCCGCACGTCGAGCCCGTCCTACCGGAGGTGGGTCTGGATGTGCGCCGACCGCCGCCGTCAGCTCCGGCCGCTTCGACGGTCGGTGGGAAAAAGTCACGCCTCACCGGCTGTCTGGAGCACGTGTCGACTTTGTTTTGCATCACCATTAGATGGATATGTTTGCAGTTTAACTTTTGCTAACCCATCACACTGTACAAATTTGTTTCTCAGTCTGTGTGCTGTAGCGCTACAAAGAGCACTGGAGAGCACCTGGTGGTGTTAAGATATATGTGTGAGTTGAAATATGCAACTATTTGGGCAACGCCACAGTCGGCGATGCGGTGTTTCACGGACCCGACAGGGACATACCATATAGCTATAATAGCTAACCACAATACCACACTAGCTACCAGATTAGACATCCGGCAGTGGTCAGAGTGTATGGGACAGCCTAAGCGCTACCGTTATTCGCGACCAGCCTATCGGCGCAGCCAGCCAGGTGACCCGCGCGCGCCCGATCGCCGCCACCGGACTGCACACTGCCGCGTGATTGCAGCCTCGGCTGCAGTCTGCAAGCCTGCAAGCCGCGTTGACTGTGCCCAGCCTCGGCCTGCACCACATCTGGACGACGAGACGGTCCGTGTGGCGGTGCTCTACAGTCCGGCCCACACAGAGATGTCCGACTGGCCGCTGTCGAACATTGACCCCAGCTCCAGTCAGGCCGTGGTCGGCGAGGCCGCCGTGTCGCCGCGAGAGCGGTCGCGACAGCCTGATTGATGACGATGTGGCGGAGGCAGGGGCGAGGACGGGGATGGAGGCGGAGGCAGCGGCGATGGCGGCGGCAGCGGTGGCGTTAGCTATGATTGCTGCAGCGGCAGGGGTGGCGGCAGCATCAGCCACCAGCTCGACACAGGAGTTTCTGGAGACTGCTTGAGGGTCTGAACTACATCAGGATCTGAACCGGGGCATTTGTCGACCCAAGTTCATTACTACTGGTTCTGATGATACACTCAGTGCGCGAAAGAAAAGATGGAAGAAATGGTCAAAGAAATCGTGCAAACACGTTGTGCTGCAACTCACACAGAAATCGTGCTGCAACTTCAAGATGATCCACCCATTTGTCGATCAGCTCAAGTTCACACTACTGGCGTCATAAATTGCATTGACGATTTGACCGCTCATGGTTAAAAGGATGCGCACCAGTGTCGGCTCTGGAATCTCAAAAGATTGACACGTTCTCACTCATTGATTGATTATTTGGGTTTAAGGGCGCGCCGACTACTAGGTCATTTAGCGCCCATACGTTCTCACACGATGCCAAGACTTTAGTGATGCATAGAGACCCCGATGAGATGAGAGACAACCACCACTCCAAAAATCGGGTGGGAGCGTGGCGCCACTCTTCTGCGCAGCGACTACGTGCACACATATCACGTCGACATTCTATACGTTCACTGATAGTCTTACCCGCGTAGTGACCTCTCAGTCGTGATTGTTCCACACGCCGTGTGAAGTGCCCGGCGTGCTGTCGGTGTCACGCACCCCGCTGCCAACAGCCGTCCGACACGACCACCACGCAGATCCTGCACCTGAGTGACCTGCACGTGGACCTGGACTACGCGGCCGGCAGTCGGGCCTACTGCGACATGCCCATGTGCTGTCGCGCCGAGCTCGGCCCCGGCCTGAACGGCACTGCCGGCCCATACGGCGCCCTCGCCCACTGCGACATCCCCATGAAGACCGCGCGAGCGATACTGGAGCGGGTGGTCGCCCGGCACCCGGTGAGTTTTGAAAGTAGATCTTCTGAAAGTAGATCTTATGAGCTTCCCCCGTCACGGCCCACGTCCACCAAATCTTTAAAACAAAAATTCGTTGCGTCCATTGATATCCAATTTTTGTTTTCGCTTATGCGGTGTTTTAGTTATGGTGGTTTTTAAGGAACTCTACACCGACAAGTTGGTTCCACACGTTGATATGCGGGTAGGTTATTGGTGTTACGACACATTGACCGTTGAGTCATATAGCGTTGCCAATCTCTCACGCCGATTGGTCGAGGGCGAAGGGTAACGACAGGTGATACTAGAACCCACAACCTTTCGATTGTGAGACGATAAACTTATCCCTTGGCTACTCGTTCTCAGTGGTGTGCGGGCATATTCTGATTTTTCATCCCGCATTTTACAGAAATTGCCACGTCGGTTGGTTGGTTATTGGAGTTTAGAGGCGCATCGACTTCATCGGTCATGCAGCGCCCAGCGCAAGTCACGTCAGGTCACACGGAGTGAATATGGGATTTGTTTTCTGGAGGACTCAAGATAAGTTACCGCCCTGTGGCAAAAAAAAACGTGAACACCGAATCCGAGATCAATATTTGCTATTTTCCTAGAACCAGCTTTGATCTCATTTGACCCCATGTACCCGTGTTGATCGCTGGCATCTAGGTTCTTTTACGACGCATCCGACTGCTGGGCCAGAGTCGCAAGCCTCTCACGACGGTTAGTCGCGGGTGGATTCAATAATCCCGCTGGTTGTGGGATTCGAACCCACGATCTTACGACCAAGAACTTGACTCCTTACCGACTGTGCTTCATACTCCACTGATTTTTAGTGAGGTGACTTGGGCTGAAACGAGAGGTGGAGGAGAGGCTGCAGTGAACCGTTTCTGTGGGAACGCCTTTCTGGTGAACATACCCTGAGTGCCCCTCTCCGCAATCCAGGGCATGTTTTAGAACATTTTCACCTGAGACAGCGGCAGCAAACATGCTGAGAAAGAATAATTTTGTCGGGGTTTGCGAACTTACCACAATCATTCAATTTTCAGATGGTTGAGGGAACTCTCATGCCCATTTATTACGGTAAAATAGGCTTTGCTGCCCCCCCCCGTCAGGACCAAATAGCCTGGATGAAACATCCGTAACCCCATCTTCAAATACCGTAAAAATATAACTTTTGGTGAGTTTCTAGCAGTGTCGCAGAGCAGATCGTGTTGTGCACCTGGACAATCATATCCTTTGAATCACTCAAATTACTACTGACATCCCAAGCCAAAATTTTGAAACTGTGTTCTAGTCGTACTTCTAAACTGGCCGCAGGAATGGACATGATTCGCCTGGGATCGGAGCGCAGGATCCGACGTGATCTCCCCGGCATCAGGAATGCACGCGGTGTGCTTGATCTCCATGGGACCGGACGTGACCTCCCTGATGTCCACAGGACGTGGGTATCATCTATGTGACCGGTGACATGCCGGCGCACGATATCTGGAACCAGTCCCGCGCCGCAAATCTGCGTTCGATCAAGGAGACTCTGCGGGTGGTGCAGCATTACTTCCCAGACACACCCATCTTCACGTCGATCGGCAACCACGCTCCCTGCTTCATTAATCTGTTAGTGGATCTTCATCAGCAGCGCGAGTAGGGGAGGGGCGACAGTAAGTATGTCTTCTGGGAGGCCAGGACAACGCAAAAGGTCCACGCGACCACTGATTCTCCCGACTTAGCTTAAAGATGCCACTTTTCACTTCGGAGTGGAGCGATTGAGCCTGTCAGTTGCTCAGAAATTTGAGCGGACAAATATGCTCGCAGCGCGAATCAAGAGGAAGCGGTAATGGGTCATGGGCTGATGACTCCCATGTTGACTGTCCCATGATTACTTATACAGCTCGTTCCACTCGCTAGCGATATTTCAGAGCAGGCACTCACGAAAAAAAAACATACCTCAGGTTTATTTTGAAACGGAGTTGAGACCTCTCCATTTACCATATACTTTACTCCACACTGCATCTACATCTGCACAAATGAAGATGTCAGTACATAGGCTTACAATCGGGCCAGACAGCGCATGAAATATGCTACCTTTTCACAACCTTAAGCGCAATTTACCTCTACGCCTCTGTATGTGAGCAACTGACCGAAGCGCCTTAGTCCACATTCCTTCCAGGGGGCAGACAAGAGAACCTGTTCCGATCACACATCTGCCAGTGTGCGCCAACTGTTTTTGTTTTGTTCTTTTTTGACCGCGCGTCGATTGCTGTGTCACAGTGTCGTCAGTGTCACGCCGATTTTTATCGGGCGAAGGGTAGCAACAGGCGGTACTGGAACCGACAGTATTTCGGTTGGGAGATGGGAACCTCACCCCAAGACTGCTCGCCTCCGCACCGGCTGTCTGCTGCAGTTACCCGCCCGAGTCGACGATGTCTGCGACCAACAACATCTCGTGGCTGACGAGCACGCTGAGCGAGGTGTGGCCGGCCATGTTCGACACGGCTGTCACCGAGGGCACCATCGAGCGCGGCTCCTACTACTCCAGCCGGCTGATCCCCGGCAAACTGCGCGTCATCAGCATCAACTCAAACTTCTGCAACGGCGGCAACTGGTCAGTGACCTGGCGCAGAACCCACTGCCGTTGTGTAGAGGGTGGCCACCCCCAATAGTGAGCCTGGTCAGTACCGGCGCAGAACCCACTGCCGTTGTGTAGTTAACCTGCACAGGGTGCGGCCGGACCGTCCCAATAGTGAGCCTGGTCAGTGACCTGGCGCAGAACCCACTGCCGTTGTATAGTTGACCTGCACAGGGTGCGGCCGGACCGTCCCAATAGTGAGCCTGGTCAGTGACCTGGCGCAGAACCTACTGTCGCTGTGTAGCTGACCTGCGCAGGCTCCGCCGGGCTGGCAACCAGTCTTCCAATCCAAACCAGACCGGCCAGCTGTGCATAATCCATTCTGGAACAGGAGCTTCACTTGATTTACTTCGCAGAGGGTCATCTCATCTAATGCTCTTCAGGTACAATAGATGGCCCATTGGAGTTTCCCACACAACCGGATACAGTGAGAGCAAGTGGATCATGTCTCCAGATAATCCACTGTGTTTTTGTGTAACTCAATGGTAAAAAACGGTGTCCTCAGCGATTTGTCTACATTCTATATCCGTTTCATCGAAACAATAGTAGCTAGCTCATCATCTTATAATATCGCAGATCATAAGTGAGGCTTTCAGCATAACGTGCAATTTTTAGTTGCGACCCAATTACTTTATCGATCCTTCCACAGTAGGATAGACTGAATCCGCTTTCAGTTGCTTACGTCCCACAAAATGCTTTACAGCACCCAAGCTAGGACAAGCATGCCATCTGCCCCGCAATGATTTACAAAAACGACACGCATGGTCTGAAGAGGCACCATTCGGCGGGTGGTTCATGTTCGCCACGTGACCGGCGGCAGGTGGCTGATTCTGGACTCGGTAGACCCGAGCGGGCAGCTGCAGTGGTTGGCGAACCAGCTGCAGGAGGCGGAGGACATGGGCGAGAAGGTGCATCTGCTCAGCCACATCCCATCCGGCGGCGGACACTGCTTACCCGCCTGGAGTCACCAACTCAGCCGCATCGTCAACAGGTTATTCCCCGTCCGTCGCGTCGTGTCTCTGCTGTCCATGTCTGCCCGCCTGGATAACCTTTCTGTAGCGCACTGACGCCCCAGATGCTGACGTTCTGTCGTGCTGTGCAATGCAATTTCATGAACTTTCACCAGTGGCTGAAGTTTGCTGCGTCTTCCTGTCAGCATCAGCTTTGGAAGTCTCACGTCCAACAGAGAACGCCGAAATGTTCCAGAGATCTCCGGTTGGCTTTGCACTCCTGCGTGGCTCCCCTGGCATATCACTCGGCATAGCTTCGCAATCCAGTCCCAACCGGCGATCAGCAACAAAGGTTGCCAACGAGCGGGCCCTCGGTGAGCCTTCCGGCTAAGTGACCACTGTCTATTGCAAGCGCATTTCTCGTCGGCAGGTACGAGGACACCATCGCCGCTCAGTTCTACGGCCACACCCACAAGGACGAGTTTGAAGTCTACTATGACCTGGATGACCCCTCGCGCGCCGTGAGCGTGGCATATATTGCACCGGCGGCGACCACCTACAGTTTTCTGAACCCCAGCTACCGCGTCTTCACTGTCGACACGAAAACCACCTGGGTAGGTCCTGTGGTTCCTCCGAGGTCTGAGCAGTGAGAAAAAAACTTCTTTTTTTATAATAGTTCGCGATCAGGATGGATGGACCGTGGTGAACGCTTGTCCTGTGGCACACCGGAAAAACACTCCGGGAATGTGACTAGAATAAGCTTCCCGACAAAGGAAGGCATTCCTGTTTAAAAGATGAGTAACTTCCATGGGGAAAGTATGGGGAAAGAAAAGCCATAGGGAGACGAATACGTGGCAATTCGCAGCATGTTGAATGCGGCGTTTAGAACACAGCACGCAAAACACATTACAAGAACGTATGTACGAGAAACCCTCCGCCAACGAGAGGCGCTTCGTCTCCCCCTTAAAAAACAGCCGAGAGTAAGTGTTCTGCAAATTCTACCGAGGGGCGGCACGGGGAGCTTTCCCCTTTCTTATCGTCCTTAAGCGTGTGCCAAAGGAAATAAAGTGGTTTGTGGATGCCTTATAGTTTAGTTGTTCGGCAGCATTCCCACCGCCCGGATGTGTCGTGCCGTGCGCTGACTGCAACGATCTTCGCTTCGGCAGATGGCGCTAGATTACGACACCTACACCATGAACCTGACGCTGGCAAACACGAAGGGCGTCATCAACTTCCGGCACCTGTACTCGGCACGGAAGGATCTGGTGGAGGCGCCTCTCACGCCGCGCAATTACGATGCGCTGGTGCAGCGCATGAGGACCGACACGGCCAAGTTCGAGCAGTACATGCGTTTCTACTACCACAGCGAGAAGGCCCAGGCGGAGGCGGGCCCGTGCGTGGGTGAGTGTCGCGAGTCGCGCATCTGCGCTGCCGAGACCTCGGACACCAGTCGGCTGCGCTGCTGACGGGGCTCCGGCACCGCCGCGCGGCACCCCCTCCCGGGGCTCCCGGTCTCGCCTCGGACACCAGGTGGCTGCGCTGCTGACGGGGCTCCGGCACCGCCGCGCGGCACCCCCTCCCGGGGCTCCCGGTCTCGCCTCGGACACCAGTGGGCTGCGCTGCTGACGGGGCTCCGGCACCGCCGCGCGGCACCCCCTCCCGTGACGCCCGGTCTCGGGGGAACCGAACTGGTACGGAAAAGGCAGAAGCCTTCCGCGCCATCAGATGATTAGTTTGGTTTCGCACGAAATCCTGTCATATGGCAAATACATGTTACACATAGTGCGCGCCAGATGTATCATCGATCGACGTGTCGAAGCGTCCCAAGTTCATTTTGCACCGGTGTCACAAAGGTATTTTTTTTTCAAGAAGTGGTGCAAGATTTGGAAAATCTAGCATAATATAGAAATTAAGAACACAAGCTATTAGCGTGTGTCGGCGTCTCGAGACCAAGCTGCTGGTACGCCATAAAACCACAATAATCAATGCGAACTACACAATCTTACCACAACACATGAAGTGGCCATGTTAACTAATGAAGCATGGATGCCTGATGATTAAAATCTTTATTTCTAGGTTCGCAATTAAGGTTGGTTGGTTGGTTATTGGTTTTACGACACATCGACCGTTGAGTCATGTAGCGTCGCCAATCTCTCACGCCGATTGGTCGCGGGCGAAGAGTAGCGACCGGTGAGACTCGAACCCACAACCTTTCGATTGTGAGACGAGCAACTTACCCCTAGGCCACTCGTCCCCTAGGTTCGCAATTAAACCCACACAATCTGCAACACTAACGTGGCGGTGACAAAATCAAAAACACATGGAAGCAACTGCCAGCAGAACGGATAGAGCCGCTGCCGAACAACTCAGATATGCCACCATTAACTTCATGGAGTTGCATGGTTAATGACTTCACATCAGCTCGGACTTGGTCCACTTCAATATCGTTCCCACACCCCTGTAAGTTCTTCAGTTTTTAGAGAGCTTGATGTATAGTGGAATGCGCCATGATGGTACACGGTAGATTCAAATGAAAGGTGAATTGTCCTCGAATCACCTTTCCCTATCTGCATTGAAGCACACGCAAACCTTCCGGTCTTGACCCTGCACCACTGATGGAGGGTAAGCAACACGTAAGCGCACGACAGAACTACGCTTCACAAATTATTCGTAATGTATTATCCAAAAAGTAACATCTCGAAATCGGTCCCATAAAACACAAATATCAAATTTGTACAAAACGGTAGCTGTGCAACATGATAAAACGCTGGCATCCTGCCAAGATCATTTGGCATAAACCGTTCTGACAGGTTCATACATAACGAAACGCTCTAAAACACTCACCCAGATTGCAGGCTAACAACAATTTCAGCCAAGCAACCTGCTCAATGCGCACTTAAAGCGTTTAAAAAACTAACGATCATATTTACCTCACGTTGTTCACTTCTGCATCTTTATTCGCATCAAAACACGCTCCCGCTGACTTGTCTTCGGCGGTGTCAATGGCGGCCGCAATCTCTACCTTACCTTCAGCGTTGGCCACAGTTTCTATCTTGCCTTCAGCAGCGGCAGAAGTTTCTATCTTGCCTTCAGTAGCGGCAGAAGTTTCTATCTTGCCTTCAGCGGTGGAAGAAGTTTCTATCTTTCCTTCAGCGGTGGAAGAAGTTTCTATCTTGCCCTCGGGTGTGGCCGCAGTTTCTACCTTGTCCTGAGCGGAGGCCACAGTCTCCTTCTTGCCTTCGGTGGTGTGCGCAGCTTCTGTCGTACCGTTCGTGGAGTCTGCCGTTGTGGTGTGGGCTCCAGCAGCGTCCCCACTGCTGACAGCCGCCGCCGCCGCCGCAGGAGCAGCAGCGGCGGCGTCCTCTGCCTCTAGCAGGCGCCGGGCGGCCAGCAGGGCACTCTGGTCGCCGGCGCGAATGTCGAACGTGTGCAGCGGCAGCGTGCCCAGCCAGGTCAGCATGCTGGACAACAGGTCAAGGGAACCGACACAGCCGACAACACTCGTAACACGCCGGATCAGCACCAATGCGAGAGGTCATGACATCAGTCACGTGTAGCGGGCCGATCGCTCGCGCAACAAGCGTCAGCGGTTTGCCAATATTTCACAGAGCCACAA
Source organism: Imbricaverruca yamaguchii (assembly GCA_034440575.1). Lineage (NCBI taxonomy): Eukaryota > Metazoa > Arthropoda > Thecostraca > Neoverrucidae > Imbricaverruca > Imbricaverruca yamaguchii. The sequence goes on along the minus strand of JAOTOL010001509.1, from coordinate 738,142 downwards.
CACAGATGACGATGAAATAATTGCGGGTTGTGATTAAACATAGATGTAAACGTTTTGAAAATGTTTGGTAGAGAAGAAAAAAGCAAACTGATGACTTTACTTAGGCTGGTCATTGGTTTTACTACACATCGATCGTCGAGTCACGTGGCGTCGCTAACATCTCACGCCGATTGGCCGCGGGCAAATGGCTTTACTTCAAGTTGTCGAGTTTAATGGATTCTCCACTTTTTCTTTCCATACTTCAACCACTATCCAGCAAATTGAGGTCCTGACCTATATATTTGAGAGGACTATGACTCGTATTTTGTTAAACCCAGCGGTCCCGCCCGCCGGGGGTTTTCCTACATATTTGTGTTGAGAAAGTACGCTCGAGAAGAGCTGAATGCTCAATGAAGGCAACAAGCTGAAGCTTCCTTGTTTCGAGAGGACATCGACCCATTAAGGCCGTTCCGTTGGCTTCTTTGCATTGGCCAACAAAGGAAACGACGAATACAAATCAAAATATCGATAAATAAATCAACATCTTCATTTCAGAATTGATCGTTCCCCTCTCCAATCATGAATAGTGCAGTTCACATATCAGCAGAAACATAACAATTCTTCTGAAGGGCTAATGCAGTGTGCTAACATTGCCATTAAAACAGCAACAATACAATCATACACTATACAATATCAACCAATCAATGTATCTGGAAATAAAACCAGCATCAATACCCAAGGTCAATGATTTGGTGAAAGTGGCAGACAGGGAAAACATAATTATGTATACATGCATAGTGATAACATGCAATATAATCATCACATATGCCCAATAATATATACGATATGATTGAAATTAAAGATTGAAGATTTCCATAAAAAGCGCGTAAAAATGGAACATTTTTCGGATCAACGATCCGAAACCACATTCCAGACATTTCAATTCTTTCGAATTATATAAGATAACTACGAACAGAAGTAAAAAGGACACCGACCATGCTGGTGGCTACGAAATGAACTATTGGTTAGTTATTTGGACTTCACGACGCATCGATACGAGATGGCATAATAAGGCAGCAAACATCAGTAGGCCGACGGTTGCAAAAGAACTTGTATGATACGTTGATTGAAATAATTCTGCCGACACCGCTAACAAATATGTCCCGCTAAATATATACCATGCGGAATTGGAACACGGACCGCCAGATAATCTAATGACACGCAACGTTGAGCTTCGTTATCTCGGGCGTAATATACTATTGCCTTGAACAGCGTGGTAAAAGTGGTTCGCTGACCTGGAGTCGGAGAATACAAAATTTGTATCGGAGCCCTCCAAGAAAAAGAAGATATTCCTGCCCATGGAGTCGGAGAATTAAAAAAATGGCCTCAGACCCCCCCTAAAAAAACAGAAAGCTACTGGTGTCGGAGCCCCCCCAAAAAAGATGATTGCTGAAAAGCGTACAAGCCGCTTACTTACAAGCATACTTACACCCCTTTACTGGACCCTAAGTCACTTCAATTACGCCCACTTAATTCACTCGCACTTACTAGGTTTTTCTCCGGAAAGCTCTCAAAACTTTGTCTCAACCCGAGTATACCCAACCAATCGAGACAAAGATCTTCGCGCAAAGGGAACGGGACAAAGCAGCGAGGCGAAACGCGCGGTCAAAGTGTGGTCGCTGTGTAAACATGACTGCAATATTTACACAATTTCAAGACCGCTGCTTGACCTCAATTCCTGTCGCCTTTAATAGGAATTCATACGTCAATACGGTGTTACCTTTTTTCTTCAGTTATATAGGAATAAATACACTGAAGATATATGTTCCTAATCATGAAATTACGCTGTCTTTATCCTAGATCAAAACATGAATCGGGCGAGACCGTCCCAATAATTTGTTAATTCTCCTACTCTAGTACGGATATTGTCCTGTCCTAACGGCGACGTATCCAAGGGTGGTCAAACGATGAAATGATAGATTTTTCGTAACTATTTTAAATGACGTCTAATTGTGACCATAAATGGCCCGGAGAACGTAATAACTCCGTACATGCACAGTTACTGCAGTTGCTGAAGTGATAAAACTACTATTCAGATGCTTTTCTCTTGATGGGTTACTGTAGTTTTGCGAATTGAGGTGGAATTCATACCAAAGTAACCCAAGGTCTTTTGCATTTTTTTGAAGCATTTACATGGCTCCCAAAAATAGGTCTTCTGCCAAGTTCGCTAGCTGGTGCTATTTTATGCATTTCAATTCGAAATTGAATGCTCTTTCATGAAATTAACAGAATTACATAAAACTGTCTGAGATGTCCAGAATTACGTTCTCCGGTAGTCTCCGATTGGAATGCGGCTGGAGAACAGGACCTCGGGTCCGATATGCGAGTATATGACGTCGTTGTGCATATTTCGAGTTCCACTATGGTCGCAAGATATGGCAGCAAGACGAGAGGTTTCGTAATAGAGATTTTTTGGTGTAACGCCAGTATTTCCCGGAATTATGAAGAATAATCGTGGTATATTCCAATATTTCCTTCTGAAGCGTCATTTCGACAGAATTCTGAAGACATACGAAAACCTAATCCCTCATATCTTTGTTATTTAGAATGAGACGAGATTGGCGCAAGCCGAATGACGATTCATCTGTGGTTACAGAGTGATTGTGCTGGGCCGCCGTCCTGCCAGTGTGAAAATATCCTGGAGAGTAATTGGCTGAGGTAATAACTAGTTCCGAAATTTACATTATTTTGTTCTCTATTGTTTCTATGCTATGTCGATGCTTTTGTTTCGTTCGGATTTGGAGGCATCGTGCACACCAACGATTACCTGAGTAACCCCCGCGAGTTCGGCTTTCATTGGGGCTTAGACTGAGCCAGGACATAGTTTGTTTGACACATGCACAATGCAATCGAAACAACCACCACAAACTTGTAGGTATTCTGATATAACATGATATGATTCCTGGGCAATTGACTGCAACCTGCATTTCATGCCTTATGACCTGCTATGCCATACTCTTCTGTTCTGTTGTCCAGGCTTCTAATTTGTATGATGGACTGGAAACTGCAACTGCATTGTTGGAGCTGTACTGAGATCCTGGAAGCAAAATGTCATCCATAAATTGGCACGTTTCATTCGGAGAATAAAAAAGTTCAACATTTGCAGTCACAATCCTGGAGAATAAAATGTCCTTAGGTCTCCATACTCCAGGAGAGGCCCAAAATTCCCACCCTGGCCTTGAATGTTCACCTATGTGGGTCAAAATATAATAAGTTTGATAACGCATGACAAGACATCCAATGCTTTCGAACTGAAGGCTGCAAGACATACATCAAATCAGGGAACGATGATGGGAACATGATTAGGCATAGAACCTTCAATGGCGCTTATAATCTAAAAGTTTATCTGTCTCAACCTCTAAGTTACACTCGCACCACATCCTGAATATGGGCATCAGCCATCAGGATACTTAGTTGCCCATACGCAGAAGACATCATCAAACAACGCAATGTATTGTAGGTCGGCCTCCCCAGTGTAAAGGATACGACTTGTTTGCCAGCTCCGTTTCCACCATGTCTGAGTAGATAAACTCCTCCTTGAATGCCTCGATCTTATTCTCCACGGCTGACCATTCGATATCCTCGTGCGTTTTTGAACCTTCACTGCCGAACCGCTTGTTATACCGGTCATAGTGTACCTGTCGACCAGTGACTGATTGTCAGCAGGATCACGGTGCATCTGCCAGCCCGGGACTGACTGTCATCAGGGTCATAGTGCACATGTCAGCCGGCGACTGACTGTCAGCAGGGTCACAGTACACCTGTCAGCCGCGACTGTCAGCAGGGTCACAGTACACATGTCAGCCGGCGACTGACTGTCAGCAGGGTCACAGTGCACATGTCAGCCGGCGACTGACTGTCAGCAGGGTCACAGTACACATGTCAGCCGGCGACTGACTGTCAGCAGGGTCACAGTACACCTGTCAGCCGCGACTGTCAGCAGGGTCACAGTACACCGGTCAAGCGGCGACTGATTGTCAGCAGGGTCACAGTGCACATGTCAGCCGGCGACTGACTGTCAGCAGGGTCACAGTACATCTGTCAGCTTGGACTGTCAGCAGGGTCACAGTCATCTGTCAGCCAGCGATTGCCTGTCAGCATTCACAGTGCTTAACAGTGTTCGATGACAGGGCTAGTCTTGCTTGTTTATTTGATGGTTCATGACGCACTTTCTGCACATTCACGGCTAATGGCGCCGCCCGCACTGTTTTGCCGGTGGGCCGTGGGATTGGGAAATGTCCGGAGAGGCGCTCGTGTCGAACCCTGGACTTTTGGTGCCCATAGCCGAACACCTTAACCAATCGGCCATCCCGCCCCGACATGTCTAGTCGTGAATGGTTTTGACGAGTATGTGGACGGCAGCCGATCTGCCGGGCCCACGGCAATAAACACAGACAAAAACTGGTTAAAAAAACCCAAGCCGCGCGGCACGTATACCAGCTGGGGGCGAGGATAGCCGAGCGGTTAAGGTGATGGGCTCTGGGTGCCAAAAGTCCCGGGTTCGACATTAGCGCCGCTCGGGACATTCCCCAACCCCGTGACTCACCGGCGAAACAGCGTGGTCGGCGCCATTAACCGTGAATGTGCATAAAGTGCGTCGTGAACCACCCAATAAACAAACAAACAAACAAACAAACGAACACCAACCGTGCACCATGTCCACACGTTTGTGTACAAGGTGTGCGCCAAGCGCGTCATGTGCTCACCTCATGCAGCATGAGACCGAGCGCCGGCGCCACAGGCAGGTCGATGCGGTCTTGACTCCAGGCGCGCTCGAACACACTCTCGGCGGCGTGGCCGCGCGCCACGGCCATCACCAGACCCACCATTTTGCGGATCTGGTGCAGCATGAAACTCTGACCTGCCGGTGAGGATGAGTCCTGTCACAGCGGACATTGATGGAAATGCCACCCATCGAATGTTCAATACAGCCTCATCCATACCAAAGCTTTCACAGCTTAATTGAGTGTATACATCAAATGGTCAGCAAACTTGCACACCACTGTTTCAACATCGAAGTTCAACCTAAATTGTATCATATTATGATATATCAAAGCTGACATTCTTATCCTACAAACGTTACATCACAATGTAAAAACACACGCACAGAGATGCACACAAGCCATACACATATACACATACATACATATATATATATATATATATATATATATATATATATATATATATATATATATATATATGCATACAGCTTGTGTGCACCTCTGTGCATTACCACACTCCCACATTCTACATTGCCAGTGGTGTAGTTTGTAGAGTAAGGTCCTTAACTTTAAAAATAAAATGTTATTCTAAGTTCATTATATATACATATATATATATATATATATATATATATATATATATATATATATATATATAGATATAATGAACTTAGAACGTTTTTTTAAAGTTAAGGACATTACTTTGCATACCACACATGGCTGGCAGTGTAGTATGTGGAAGTCGCCCTACACTAGTAGCTGGTGTTGTAGATATGGTGACGCCCGGCAGCCCTTGGTTGGTTATCTGGGCTTAGGGGCGCATCGACTGCTTCGGTCAGACAGCGCCCGCCCGGCAGCCCATCACTGCACACAGCTAGCAGTGTGGTGTGTGGATGCTGCTCTGCACTAGCGGCTAGTGCTGCCCTGTCGACCGACTTAGTCTCCAGCACACCCACCCTTGACGGTGATGGCAACCATCTCGAGACCGCGCCGCACGAAGGGCCGACTGCAGTCCATGCTCATGATGAAGCGGTTCGTGCTGGGATCGCTCGGTTTCCTGGCAAGGCGAGGTCCCAGTTAGGTATTGGGACAGGAGCCTACAACGCACATTTATGTAAACGATTATTGAGACTTTTCGACAACAAATCCCCAGTTTTTTTTCTTCATTGAATTGTATTTCAGATGCTATGCTGTGCCATCTGCACTTTGTGCTGCAAGAGGCCGTTTTCAGATGACGGCCAATGCACTTTGAACTGACCTCAACTTTCACACCCTCCAGTTGTAACTTTTGATTTGTAGCTGCGTCTGGGGATTTTCAACTGATAGACCGGAATAATGCACGCAAAATGAAGTCGGGGCAGGGTAGATTCCAGCAAACAATATCGAACCCCTACGATTCGGCGACCCGCCGTGCATGCTAACCTTCTCGATGTGAAGTTGTGATAGTTGTGCGTCCCCACGTATTTCCCGAACAACCGGTTCACCTCGCTCAGCACGTCATCGGTTATCCTGAGAACGAACATGTCGACACTCAATACACATGTCAACACCACACCGACAACTGCCACGACGAATAACGAAACCTCCAAAAATGCCTCGCACCCGGTCATCCATCATATGGAAACTAAGTGGATGGCAAATCACATGGCACCCGACTTTCTACGGAGTCGTTACCTCAGCGATCGCCGAACGCGTCATGCCGCTCCACGCCGAGTTCGGATTCAGAAGTATAAATCCTGACCGGCGGTCGCCTCACCGGAACTCCTCGGTCACGATCGCCTCCAGCGGACAGAAGGCGAACGTGGGACACATGTAGAGGTAGGTGCGCGCACAGCACTGCAGCTTGGCGTCGAATTTCTTTGTGACCCGCTTCAGGTCGAACACGCGGATCTGGGCCGGCAGTTGCGCGTTGACCGCCTCCAGCACGTCGTCGTTCGCCACTACCGGTGTAGATAGCACTTCAGGGCCCGCGTGACAGACGGCAGACGGACGGATATGTCTTGAAATTCTGGCTTTGAAGAGACAAAAATGAGGGACTTCCAACTCGGTCAGGATACTTTTTGCTCTGTTGGTCATTTCAAAATCTCACATTTGCAATCAATTTGAGGCATGCTTATCGAACAGCAATACGTTTCCAGTCTTTCTCAATCTGCTGGCAAAAAAGAGTGCATAATTTCCTGGATAGAAATTCTTAATTCTGGATATTCTAGATGAAAAACATCCAGGAGAAGGTCGTGGCAAAGCCACCATTGATTGGACGAATGATTGTTGAGACAGCTACAAGAGCATCACTTCCTCTTCAGTACACTGCCATCAATATGTTCACTGCCAATTCAGTACATCAATATGCAAAAGTGCGTTTTTCGCCAAGTGCAAGATGTAGGGTAAAGACGTCAAACCCAAAGGCATGGAAAACGTTTTACAGGCGGGTACAGTGCTTTCATTAGGTCACGCTTCCTCCGAACACCAACAGCCGCCTGCACACGGAAACACAGCTCCACTCGCACAGTGATAGCCCAACCCTCCCATTCCCGAGCCTGTCAGCCGCAGCCCAGGCGAATAACTCGCGCCAGCCGACGCCCAGTGCAGTACGCACCCATCCTGAGCGAGACACTCTGTTTGGCGGCCGACACGCCCTTGTCGGTGCGCGCAGCGCGCTGAAACCACACGCTCTGCTGCTCGCGCAGACCCTGCTCAGGGATGGCACGAGCCCCGTGCAGCGCGCGCAGCAGGTCCTCCTCGATCGTCTTGCATCCCGGGTTCCTGGCGGGATCGACCAGGTCAGATGACGACGTGCGGGTAAAGGCCGGACAAGCCGCGCGAGTAAGCGCGTGGTTGTGGTGACCGAATGAACTGCTGTTGTACGGGTCAAGACCGGACAAGCTGCATAAGCAAGTGAGCTTACTCCGTCGATGGTAGTGGCTTAGTGTTAAGACCGAGCCGACTGTAAGACTGCCATACAAGTCAAGACCGCACAAGCTGTGTGAGCAAGTGAGCTTAGGTTGGTTATTGGTTTTACGACACATCGACGGTTCAGTCATGTAGCGTCGCCAATCTCTCACGCCGATTGATCGCGGGCGAAGAGTAGCGACAGGTGTGGCTCGAACTCACAACCTTTCGATTGTGAGACGAGCAACTTACCCCTAGGCTACTCGTCCCCTGCAAGTGAGCTTACTCCGTTGATGGTGGCTTAGTGCTAAGGCCGAGCCGACTGTACGGCCGCGTACGCCGATAGCTGTACAACTATCATCTGCATCAACATGCACTCGCCTTTGCATTCCCAGGTAGCCCTTGCCAGAATATGACACCAGAAGAAGTATCTTTTTCATCTTCCTCCAGTGCTCAGCTTCTGAGGCGAGATCATTATCGTCCATCTTAGTTATATTCACCGCCGCGTCTTTGGACGCCTTCGCCTCGTCTGGATGCGCGCCAGTAGGTGAGGTCCGGCCGTCATCTGTGCCTTCGCTGGTCCCTACTGCTGCCGCATCCACGGGCGTATGAACATGACCAGCTCCATCGGTGTCGGCCACCGCAGCAGATTGATCGCTGCCAACCTCGCAGCGCTGCCTCTTGCATCCTCCAACTTCCGTCGGTTCTGACACCCGCTTCACACCGTTATCACAGACAGAGCTCATCGTGGCCGAGCCACAAAATCTCCAGCACAGCCGGGGAAGGTTCACAGCTTGAGTGAGAAGTAACAGGCTCATGCGATCTGAAAAAAGGCAATTCAACTGTGGAGTCAAAATGTTAGTAATCATCGTCTGATCATTCATCAACTGTAGTCCTTGCAATAGCGTGTGATATTTTATACCTGCTAGCGATTGCTTCTATATTGCTAGCTATATTCTTACTTCTTGCTCCCAGAAACTGATTTTACACATGACAACGTTGTGATATGTAATGCTCAAGGGCATAAATAATGGTATTAAAAAGCAGGTGAACTACATAAAATGGAGAGATGCTAATGAAGCCAATGGGTTCTTCCATATTAAATACTGTATTAGACATGCAACAAACTCAAATAATACCCAGGATTAAAAAAAAAAACACAGAGATCAACAATTCCATCAAATAGGCCTAAGCTTGCAACCTTTCATTTTGGAACACACCCATTGACTTTCTGGTTAGAAAAAGAATGGCAATTTAAGTTGAAGAAATTTTAGTTGAACTTGAAGAAGTTGTATGGATAAACTTGGAGGCCCAGCTAGGACACAAATTGAAGTTGTTTTTAGTAGCATGATGCTGTTTTTTTTATCTTCCAGATTAGTGCATCCAGTTGTTTTCAAATATATGCCAGAAAAGCTGATGCAATCTACCAAGCATGTACAATATAATAATTGCAAAGAAGTCCCACCATTCATACCAAAGGTACATACCCCTGAGAGGTGGTGAACCCTTAAAAAATTGTACAGGGTTTCAACAAAAATTGCACCAGAGCATGCCAAAAAAATGTGCTGGAGCTACCAAAATGCTCATCAGGTTCACACAAAATTCACCTTGAGTACCCCAAATAAACACAATGGGGCTCTGAAGACATGCACCAGGATTTAAAAATCATACCAGGGTCCCAAAATATGATACAATGGTGCTCAAATTAACATCAGGTCCACACAAATTGGTGCTGAAGGCCTTACCTAAACATACCTGAGCCCCCTAAACTTGTTCTGACTGCCAAAAATAGTGTCAGGGCCTCCACAATTGTGCTTGGCCCCACAATCCCACAATTTGTCCCCCAAAAATTCACTTACACTGCCCAAAACATATCCAACAAGGCCTCAAACTCCTTGAAGGATTCAGAAAATCCCATAGCCTGTCCCCCAGCAAGCACCTTGTCCACATCAACATATCTTGAACACTGAACATAAACATGCACATACAACATGATTAAAGTGCAAACAACCCCCACACTCCAAACCCAGCTATTTCAAACATCATGGGACACGAAACCAAATTTGGCAGCAGTGGATCTTTGGTGCAGTAGACAAATTTGGCTGCTATCAGCTGAGATAAATGTAGTGCACTGTGCTTTTTTCATTGTTGTCAATTTCTTTCTTTTTTCACAAAATTTGGTGTGAATACACCTTTAGTAATTTTGAAGCATCATCCCCACACTTTCTTTATATTAACAAGTTAATTATGTCACTGTTGACTGACTGTCAGTCAGTTATTGGTGACTTAAATATTACATAAGATTAAGCATTATGTACCTTGTATTAAATTAAATATAATTAAATGAGATTATCCAAAGGTGTATTAAAACCAAATTCAGTTTGTATACACAGCTTGTGATGTTAATGAAAATGGCCCCTGGTATTTCACAGACAAGACAAAGAAGAAACTAAATGCCTCTTGCAACCAATTAAATACTCTTTCATGTTAAAAACCCTAAGCTTTTCAATTTTGTGAACTCAAGCAAGAATTTTAAATAGCCAGACTTAGGACCAAGTTTTCCAGACAAGCTCCATTTCCTTATGTAGGTATTTGCAGGTTCACATGCCTGGTGGCAGCTACTTTGTTTAATAAAAAACTGATGAACCTGAAACAAAATAATCTTTCAGGATTAAATAATAAAGAATATACACTAACATGATGACACTGTTGTAATGCCATATTTTCCCATGTATGTAATACCAATAACACAATGGATTTAAACTAATGCAAACAAAATTCACACAAATTTCATGCTGAAAGCAAATTTGTATAAAATATGTGAATGCTTCAGGCATTCTTCAAATATTGCCCATCACATTTCCTTTATCTTAATGTATTCAAGCCATCTTAATGTATTCAGCCAGCCACCAGGTGAGAGAATCATCAGCTGACTGCCAGTCAGCCATTGGTGATATCACTCAAACACACAGATGTACCTCCAGCTGGATGCAATGAACAACCACAACCCCATGGCATCACCAGGAGTATTTCTGAGGGGGTAACAGCCTAATCTAACCTGCAATGAACAACCATAAGCCCATGACATCACCAGGAATATGTATGAGGAGGTAAAAGCCTAATCTAACCTAACCAACCCTTAGAAATACTCTTGGTTACACCCTTGGGTCATTTGAATTGGTACATTTGAATGTCACCAACAGCTGACTGGCAGTCACCCAATGATGGCTTGGATACATTGTTGAGATAAAGGAAGTGTGGGGAGGGGGCAATACTTCAAGAATACCTTGCATACACACTATAATTGCCTGTACTTCACACTAAAATTGCCAATTTCATGGATTCTAGTAATAGAGAAATGAGTTTAAGGGTAATGTTGCCAATATCATTGATCTATTTCTGACCCTGCTTGGCAAAAAGAGCAGATCAACTTGAAGCAACTTGAAGCAGTCTTGGCAAAGTGAATGCTTGAATGTCTGGAGCAACTTGGAGTAGAAATGAGCTGTTTATACTTGTATTATGGTTTCACCTATGATGCAGATGTTCCAAACTTACTTTGAATCATCACATGAAATTTTCTGGGTGCTCAGTGCATTGGGATAGTGTGCAATGATTTGTACAAATTCAGAGCTAGTGCACATAGAGAAGATCCGATCAATATTACCTCCTCTAGGTAGGTACACTGCAGTGTTCACTTTGGATGAGGCTGTATACATGAACTAAACCTTAAAACAAAACAATCTGATTGAAAAAATAAGTGTGTATGCGTACATGCAAGGAAATCATACCATCAAGGATAATGCAACAATGACTCAAACAAATTGTCTTACAATTTGCTTTACAATCTGCGGAAACACATCCAGATTAGAACACAGCGCAGTCTCAAAGAGCTTCACAAATGTATCTTCAGCCCCACATTTGTGCTACCCCATGCTGCTCCAATCGGTGGATCTATTCTATTGTTCTGAGTTGTGGTTGTGCCCATGCTCCGAAACTACCAAACTCAATTTCATCATTTCTTTACTAACCGATGCATTGTAATCAACTTACTGGGTACTTTTGAATATCGTGAATCTCACCGTAATGTAAAATTGTTAAATTATCCATTATATTAGGCCTGGCCATTTTGGATGATGTTGCAGCGCCCATGCTCATGAACGGCTGGATTGAATTTCATGAAACCTACTCCAATCGATGCAGCATAGTCAAGTTACTGGAGACTTTACAGTATGGTGACCTTGACCTTGACCTAAGGTTACAAAATTTGTACATCTCTATTTTTCATTGTTGCGGTGCCCATGCTACTAAACTACTGAAGCGAATTTCGTGAAACTTGCACCAATCGACGTGGCGTGGTCGATATACTTCGGACTTTAGAATATGGTGACCTTGGCTTTAGGTCAAGGTCACAAAAGCACACAATGTTTCTTTTAAACTATTTGTTATGTCCATGTTCCGAAAATACTGAATCAAATTTCATGAAACCTTCGAAAATCGACGTGACGTGATCGATATACGTGGGACTTTTCAATATGGTGACCATAGCTTTACGCCAGGATCATAAGAATACACAAAATCGTTTTAAACCGAACCGAATTTTATCAAACATTCACCAGTCCACGTTGAATGGCAAATATACTTGGAACTTTTATATACAGTGACAATGGATTTAGGTCAAGATAATACAAAATGCATGAAACTCTTGAAATTTGTTGCGGCTCCCATTCTCCGAAAGTACTTGACCGAATTTCATGAAATCTTCACCAATCAACGTGGCGTGATCGATATACTCGGGACTTTTCAATATGGTGACCTTAGCTTCAGGCCTGATGTTTTGGGCACCCAGCGTGAGTTGTATACTGTCACAACCTTTTGGGGTTCCCAGCATGATTTGCAGGCGTCCAGGTGCGAAGCTTTCAGCCCCCTGCTTGATGTTCGAGGGCCCCGGTCCGAATTTTTAGGCCCATTGCGAATTTCAGGGGCCATCCATCTGGGCCCCAGCGTGGCTTCCAGGTGCATGGTCCGCTTTTCGAACCCAGCTTGATTTTCGGGAGCCCGGACCGATCTTTTGATGTCCCAGTGATTTTTGGGACCATAGGGCGACTTTCCTGGGTCCTGGCTCGAATTTGTATGGTCCCCATCGATATTTTCATAGGTTCTGATCCCTCTTTTAAGCCCCCAGCGTCACTTTACGGGTACCAGAACAATTTATGAGGCCCAAATGTGATATTCAGGGGCCTCGATGAGATTTTGGGGGTACCAGCGCCATTTTCATAGTCCCTTGCGCAACGTTTTGTGGGCCTTTATGCAATTTTTACGGGTCCGCTGGATTTTGGAGAGCACGAGTTATTTTCAAGGATTCCTGCGCGACTTTTGGGCCCAAAATGTGATTTTTATAGGCCCCGGTGTGATGTTTGGGTGCTACTGTGGGTTCTTAGGATCCCTGGCGCAATTTGTCTGAGTCCCCACGCCATTCTGTGGGGTCCTCAACCTTTCAGTGGTGGGGAAACTGCTCCCAATGCCCTCCTTTCGGTACGCCACTGATAGGATAATCTTGCAACAGATAGTCAGCCTACATAAGACCTGACTATTTTGTGGTTGCTTTTCCCAGCTTTCCGTCGGTCACATATCTCTATTCTGGTGTACTGGGCATCAGTTTACTACTAATCGCGACCGTAGGATTACGGAAAACTGTATTGTGGCACAATCACACAAATGAGCCATGATTTAATATAAGGTGCGAGGTGCAAGACGAGGATCGGCTAGCCACGCTGGTCGGCTGCTGCATAATCGAGGCTGGGCCAACCATCGATGCTCCTCTCGTCCTCTCGTCCTCTCTCCCTCTTTCCCTCTTTTCCTCTCTTCATCTCTCCCTCCTTTTGTCCGTGCCAGACCACACCTGCATTTCCATGGCATGGTACTTGGCTCGCGAGTGCGTGGATGCCGTGTCGTCTAGAGCCTTTGGTTCGGGCCAAATCACGCTTACATCTCCGTGACAGGGTGCTTGGCTCGTGACTGAGTGGATGCCGTGTCGTCTAGGGCCTTTGGTCGGGCCCAGAGCACGCCTACATCTCCTTGACAGGGTACTTGGCTTGCGACTGAGCGGACGCCGTGTTGTCGTTGCACACGGTGAGTGCGTCGTCGGCGACGTAGCCGAGGTTGATGCGGCCCGCGCCGGCGGCGGTCGGGTGCGGCGGCGACGACGGCGGCTCCTGCGGCGAGGCTGCGGCCAGCCGGCGCAGGGTCACCTCCTCGACGGCGGCGCGACGGCAGCGCGGCGAGCGCGGCGCTCCGCCACCACCGCCGCCGCCGATCAGGCCGGCCGTCGACACGCCGTGCGCGCGGTAGCGGCGCAGGCGCGGCAGCTCGGCCGACTCGACGGCGGCGCGTGTCAACAGCAGCACGCGCGGCGCGTGCACCACCAGCAGCGACGCGCTGGCCGTCGCGATCACGCCCAGACACAGGTGCGCCGCCGCCGACCTGCTGTCCAGCAGCGGCGCGTCCAGCCAGAAGAGCGCCAGAGCGCCGGCCCACAGCGCCGTCGCCAGCCACGCGTGGCCGGCCGTCAGCGGGCCCTCCCAGTAGTTGCGGCCGCTCAGCGCCGCGCACGGACTCAGCGCCAAGTGCAGCGTCTGCAGGAACGCCGGGTACGCCAGCGACATCACGTGCTGGCGGCGCGACGCGGAGCAGTGCGCCTCGTGTGCGCCGCCGCAGGCCGTCGGCAGCGACAACAGCCGCTCGGCAGAGATGCCCACCTGCACCAGCATGATGAAGAAGCACAGCATCGTCTGCAGCCAGCCGCTCACGTGGCCCAGACCACTGTCGGAAGGGGCACAGACAGGTGTCACAGTTTGGGCCGGGATCCCATTTCGTATCAAAGTGCGAATACCAAAATTGCATGCACGCATATGTTCGAAATCAGCGCTGACTCGACGCTCTGTGCGCATGCAAAAGGATGGAAGATGGTAAAACGTGGAACAACGCGCGAGAGTGCATGATGAATCAAAGCACACTGCGAGACTTATGTGCAATTCACAACAGTTCATAACCATACTGAATGTGGCAGAATATTCATACCACACACTCTTGACCCAGACGTGCAATGCGATTTGCACAATACTCAGCACCCAATAGTGGCGAGGGTGCAGACCAGCGGCAAGTGTGGCGAGTGGTGACGGGACTGCACCAGTGTACTGACCTGCGCGTGGAGTACGTGGATGCCAGCGAGAGCGCGCGGCTGAGGAAGACAGCCAGCGGCGCGACCAGCCCCAGCGCGGGCGCCTGCAGCCGGAGCGCGCACACCACACGCCCATCCTGCAAGAAGAAGGGCAGCGTGGACGCGTACTGCAGCGCCGTGGCCGCCACCAGCAGCGCCATCCAGCCCTGGCCATGTTCCAGCGGCTGCCGGCTGATCGCCACGTAGAACGCGAAGAAGAAGAGGCACGACAGGCAGCCGACTGCGGCCAGCGTTGCCAGCGCGGTGGTCCAAACGCGCGCGTGCCAACGCACCGGGCGTGTGAAGCGGCAGTGGCAGGCCGGCGTGGCGGCCGGCCGGCGGAGCTCCTCGCCGAGCGTGGTCAGGTGATGGCGGCCGACGGCCCACCAGCCGACCGGGCGCGCCGCGCCGCCGCTCAGGAACACGGTGTGGTTCTCGGCGGCCAGCGTCACGTTCAGAGCCGCAACGAACGCCTGGCCGTAGTCGGCGTACGGCGGCGGCGTGTGCGGCAGGACGCCGGCGCAGTCGGCCGGCGGCCAGCACGGTCGGCGCAGCGCGTTCTGCACGGAGCGCGCCAGGTTGTACACCGCGCGCACCACCTGCACGGCCGCCGGGTTGACCACGAACGGCTCGCAGCCGTCGCAGCGGCGGCGCACTACCGGCGACGGCAGCGTGGGCGGCCCGCTCGACACGACCTGCCATTGGGAGAGCAGCGATTCGGTGGAAGTGGCGGGCGGCAGCGCCGTCGTAGCCGTCTCGGTGGCCGTCTCTGCCTCCACCCCGATCATCGTCTCGGCCGCCGTCTCGGTCGCCGTCTCGGCCGCCGTCTCGGCCGCCGTCTCGGCCGCCGTCTCGGCCGCCGTCTCGGCCGCCGTCTCGGCCGCCGTCTCGGCCGCCGTCTCGGCCGCCGTCTCGGTCGCCGTCTCGGTCCGCCGTCTCGGCCGCCGTCTCGGCCGCCGTCTCGGCCGCCGTCTCAGTCGCCGTCTCGGTCGCCGTCTCGGTCGCCGTCTCAGTCGCCGTCTCGGCCGCCGTCTCAGTCGCCGTCTCGGTCGCCGTCTCGGTCGCCGTCTCGGTCGCCGTCTCAGTCGCCGTCTCGGTCGCCTTCTCGGCGTCCGTTTCGGAAGGCGCCGGCTGCCACAGGGCGACCGTCAGCTCGCGTACCTCAGCCGCCGTGTCAAACGTGACCAGGCTGTTGTCGGGCACCAGCGCTAGTTGACTCGGCTCCTGCAGTGCCAGCAGCCAGCGTAAGCCGGCCAGCTGACGCAGACTCAGCTGACTGACGTCGAGCAGGCCGACCACCCGGCTGTCGGCCGGCAGTGTCGACAGCTCCGAGAATGCTGACGCCTGACTGCGAACAAGAGTTTGCAGTTTGTAGTAGTCATTTGGTGATCTTCGAACAAGTCGTATGACAAAAATAGTGATCTGTGACAGGGGCGGATCCAGAAATTGTCATGAGGAACGCTTGTCTGAAGGTGCTATTTCTTCGGAGGGGCGCCACCATAAAAGTACCCGCGGATTTTCAGCCTTCGACTGCAAATTCACTTAGCGGGGTGGAGGTACACATGTGCATATTAAAGGGGCTATTTTTATCTTAGGAGGTGCACTTTCCTTCCAAGAAGCGCTTGTCCCTCTCCGAAGGGTGCCTCTAGCTGACAAATCCGTTAAGCGGAGGTGGAATAGACTCGAGCCTTTCCGGCGGGGTGCCTTTTCAGAAGGAGGGAGGAGGATAAATGGGAGCACATACCTGAGTCTTCCCTGTCTTTGTCCTGCTTGCTCACAATGTGTGCAGTATAAGATGTTGATACAATAATCAATTGGGTAAACAATCATGATTGTTTAATTGCTTGATTATTTGTACTATGATTATTGTCAAATGCTATTACTCATGGACGCATAAGCTGCAGTGCGGGACTGGCATCATGATATCACTCCTGAATCAAACAAAAAGAAAAGAAAAACGCAATGCTCCGGAAGCACGAACATTAAAACAGGCCACACGTATTGGCACAATAGTTCTGTTTGTTGGGAAACTATTTAATCCGGGTATTTATTCCTCATTATTGCATTACATGCAAAAAGCGAAAACCTGAGATTTACTTGCTTTGACAAAATCATAATGCCACAGGCTTCATGCTCTCGGACACCCCATATTCCTATTGCGGTGGACTCACAACTTCCTGCGGGATCCTGACCGCTAATTGACCGTACACATCACCTCATAGGTGTTCCTGAGCACTAATAGTCCCATAATGTGACACCACCCACTTCCCCAGTCGCCAACTTTCTCGAAGCAGTGGCCTCACATCAGTCCTCTGGTTCCTGACCGTTCCGTGACCTCACACGGGTCCTCGGGTTCCTGACCCGTGACCTCACTGGAGTCATCGGGTTCCTGACCGTTCCGTGACCTCACACGGGTCCTCGGGTTCCTGGCCGGTCCTTGATCCCACACGGGTCCCCAGGTTCCCGACCGTTCCGTGAACTCACACAAGTAGTCGGGACCGCTCCGTGACCTCATCCTCTGCCACTAACCGTCCGGTGACGGTAACCCAGCGCTCCACGCAGACGCCCAAGTGTTCGACGTGCTCCACCAGGCGGCCGGCGCGCTCGCCGCGGTCGTCTGTTACAACGGTAACTGTCGTCCAGCCCAGATTGGCCGCCATCTCGGCCAGGGTCTCCGCCAGGGCGGCGCCACCGGCGGCCTGCACCGGCGCCCGCGTCACCGGCAGCTCGTCCAGCAGTGCCGAACAGGGCGCCGGTAGCGGCGGCGTCACGAACCCTGGACGACAGGTCAGATTCGCGTCAGACCAAGCACGCGCGAGTTCGTTCACCAGTGAGGGTCAAATGAGGCATCGACGGATCCAGTCAGTCGACTGAAAGTCTGCTTCGAAGGTAGATTGAAATATGAAAACCACCACCAATTTACCAACACTCGGATTTGGATAGTTCTGGATCTGGGCTTGAGCCCAAAGCAATACTTTCTGACACAAATTGTTTCTAGTTCGTCCGCAAATCGTCAATTTTGTTCCACATCAGCATATAATGTGGAGGAGGGCCATGCCCCCGTTTTCCCCCTGGATCCACCACAGAGTGAGGCCAGAGTGTGCTTACCTACATCACCTGTTAACCACTGCAGACAAGCCTACTTTTATCACATGACCTAACCATTTGGACTGATCGTGTTGACTGACCATACTCAGTGGCCTGACCTAATCCAGTGTACTGGCCTGACCATGTGGACTGACCACACTTGGTGGCCTGAGCCAATTCAGTGCACTGGCCTGAGCATGTGGACTGACCATACCTGGTGATCTGACCTAATCTAGTGCAGTTGCCTGACCACTAAGGTGCCACTTATTTTGGAGAAATCCGAATTTCTCACGGGACGCCCCCCAAAGTGGTGAGGTTAGGAATGAAAAGAAATGTAGTGAAGCTTCAGAGCGATTAAAAAACATTTGGCACTGCCCCGGATTGCTGAAGTCACAGAGTACATAGCCTGCATTGCGTTAGAGTCCCCCATGTGCTAAGAACTGATAAATGGCAAGGTAACACTAACATTGAATGACATGTCACACTACCTTTCCTGTTCTCACGCTTTTAGAGAATAGACACCAAGCGCTGATTAAAAAACTACTCCCGCACGTCAACCAATGCTATTATTCACGGTCCTCTTTCCCTCTTCCGGTAACCATGCATCACGCTAAATGTACCTGTCACGGAAGAGACGTTCAAGCCGCCCTGCCGCCGCGTCGGTCCCCTCACGTACTGGGAACACGTTTTATGATGTGTTTCTTTAAGAATTTGCATCTGGATTCGCTGGTTGTTACCCAAGAAGGCAACAACACATCATCAAACGTGTTCCCAGTACGTGAGGGGACCGACGCGGCGGCACGGCGGTTTCAACGTCTCTTCCGTGACAGGTACATTTAGCGTGATGCATGGTTACCGGAAGAGGGAAAGAGGACCGCGAAAAATAACATTGGTTGACGTGTGTAGTAGTTTTTAATCAGCACTTGGTGTCTATTCTCGAAAAGCATGAGAACAGGAAAGTTAGTGTGACATGTCCTTCGATGTTAGTGTTACCTTGCCATTTATCAGTTCTTAGCACATGGGGGACTCTAACGCAATGCAGGCTATATACTCTGTAACTTTAACAACCCGGGGCAGTGCTAAATGTTTTTTATTCGCTCTGAAACTTCACTACGTCTCTTTTCATTCCTAACCTGACCACTTGGGGGCGTCCCGAGAGAAATTCGGTTTTCACCAAATCAAGTGGCACCTTACTGACCACACAGACTCGTCTGAACCTGCAGGCAGACCTGGCCCTCCGGACTGACCTGCGAACAGCCGGCCGACACAGTCGCGTTCGACGCTGTCCTTGTAGGCATGGGTGGTGACGGCCGTGGCCAGCGGACTGGAGCTGGTACAGATGGCGTACGAGCGCAACCCTGCCGACCGGACACACTTCAGACACTTCAGACACACACTGCGGCAGAGCTCCAGCCAAATAGCAGGGATAGTCAGACGACGCGGTGGAGGTCTGATGCATGGCTAACTCATTTCTTGTTCAAATCACGGTGTGCTCTTCGGATGCTTGCCTCCATTGTCTGCTTCAGACATCGAGTGACATAGCCGCAACCGAAGTTGACATCGGCCGATGTCTGGTCTGCACAGATCAGGTATCAGAGAATACTGTTAAATATAAGCCGTACTCAAATCCTGTCTTGTTTTAGCATCTAGATATAAATGGGGCTCCCAGCAACTCCAGGCGCGGTGGGATCCCAGCACCTGGATATACAGTGTATCACAATAGCTGGATTTGCCTACAGCAAGTAGCCAAATTCTGAAAGAACAGCGGGTACCGGACAGCTAAAGACGCGAAGGGCCCCACAACAGTTAGAGGCATAACGGAATCCCAGCACTTGGATATAATACAGGTCACCAAAAATGCAACGTGGTCCCAACAGCTGGGGATGCAGCGGACTCATGAAAGTTGCAGGCGGAGCGGAAACTAAACAGTTAAAAACGTGCAGTTTGATGGATTCACAACAATGGCCACAGCACGCGTTTCAGCGGGCGCACAGCACGTAGGCCACAGCAGTTTTAACAAAATGCCAGACCGAGCCACACGCACCCAGCGCTGCTCCGGACAGCACGCCGTGGCTGTTGACGCGCCGCACAGCCCAGGCGGCGGCCGCCTCCAGTTGCCGTCCGTACTCATAGATGGTGCTGCAGTCGTCACCGCCCAGATACGGAAATATACCTGTCGCAAGGAACAGCCACGTCCACAACTGTGAATGGAGAAACATTTTTAACGTTAATTTGGCTAGTTCGGATAATGAACTTTGGACTTTGGACGTTGCCATTTTTTGCATATCGCAAAAAACATAGCACATGTTCCTGAATGAACATAAGGTGGTTTATGAGCCTGCCTTTTTCTGTTCTCATTTTGCTTTTCCTGTTGCCAGCAGTTCTATCTACAGCTTACATTTCATGCTACAAGTTCAAGGTGCAAGTTACAAAGTTAGAAATTAAAGCAACGAATTGGAACTAAATGTGCAGAAGTAGTGAAAGCTGAAGTTACAATTGTAGGAATTGGTGCGACAGCTACAATGCATGCAATACTACATTAGACACTCATGGCCTGGCTATGGTCGATGCTTACAGACAGGGGCGTAAGCAAAATGAAGCCTGTAAAAGTTATTCATGGCGCGAGTATTGTGGCCCATGGCAGAAACCGTGTGATCCATTAGTAAGCTCAGGTTTCATCAGATACTGCCAGAGTCAGCACCCATTTGCTTCAATTGGTCGTCACGTGGTGACAAAAGTCGAGTTCCCCATGTGCCGAGCTGGCCCTGTAAGCCACTAACCGGGCCCTGGACAGGCCGGGCTGAACCCCGTCTCCGATATGCGGGACCTGGACCGACGAGGATGTCGAGTAGACTCCGAACGGAATCCCCGGATTGAGACGAAATAAAACGCAGGCATGTCCATTACTCAGACATAGTTTGCAATTGCTGGATGAGAAACAACACTTCTAACTCCTAACAAATTACAAATTAACATTCTTAAGTCAATGTAAACAGGCTAACAGGTACGATTATTCTAAAATGAAGTCTAACTTAGCTTTATCGTAGCTTAGTAAACGGACCCAGGCCCGGCCCGCGCCTATGAACCAGACCGGAATGAGCCCGAGAAGCAACTGTAGGACACGGGACACCATTCCCATCCCAACTGGCACTGGGTGACAGCATTAAAGGCGGGCCCGGGAAGGAGTGGGTCGAAAGGCCGCGACCACCAATGCCAGCCCGGGGACCATCGCTGAACAGTTGTGGGCGTTAACAGAGCGGCCGTTGCCGTTGCGGCTGACCGGTCATACACCAAAATACCTCTCGCGGCGGTGACGGGGCAAGCCGGGGACGACGGGGAATCCCAGCCCGGCCGCCCGAGCCAGTCGGACGACGGGGAACCCCCGGCACAAGCCCCGCCCCAACCACCCGAGCCTGCTGGACGACGACAGGCTTGGAGACAGCGATCACGTCGATGGCTGCTAAGGTATTATAATATAATAGCTGCACCCATTGTGCACTGGTGTCACGACTCCTGAGTTTCAGGAGACAGTGCATGTGTGCATGCATGAACGCGTGTTTGCTGGCTCAAACATGGTTCTTCAATTTTGCAGGCATTATTTAACTTACAAAACAATGCAAATAATAATCCAGACAATGCATTGAAGCGCGATCATTCTGCGTTCAAATATATATACATATACAAAGGAAATGAATTCATGAGCGGACAAGAAGTTTATGAAGACTTTCTTTTATATTGCTTATCCGCTCCAGTTTTGTCTCCGGATTCATTATGTAGTTCGTGATTTTTACATTTCTCGCTCCGTTCTTATAACCGCCACGGCAGACCAGAATGTGGACGAAGCGAGCTCTACTGTTGACACCGAGGTTCCGTAGCCCCAACAGCAGCTTCACTGTATCTACACAACTGGTGTTGCTCAAGCTGTCGGAATGCGTTGGGACAACCCGCAGGGTGGTCTTGTCACACTGCATCGCGAGGACGTGCTGGTCGGCGTTGAGATGGCGAGCGCCTGGAACGTCGGCTGCCGTTCTCCGGATGGCCGTCACAACCGCCCCGCTGAGAACGGCATCCGACACCCTCGGCACTCCCGAATCCTGGTCGAGAGCCGTGGAGCTCTTCAGCCTCACAACCGATCGGCGCCCATGACGTACCACGAGACACCTGGTCGAGTGCCGCCAGCATCGTACCGCCCAAGGGCGAGGGAAAAGGGAGACGAGAGGTGGAGTGGTCCCCCTACTTTAGACGAGTTTGATATTGGCCTCATGCGCGCTAAAAGGAAATAATTGACTTCAAGTTGGCTCTTGCTGCCTCAACTTTGAATCAGTTTCCGTCCCGCTGATGCTACCTGAGTGATACGTATGTCGCTGTGGCTGGCCATGACCGGCGACCGGCGGTCCAACTAGCAGCACGTGGTGATCGGTACACATATAACCACAATTCTGGATGAAAATAGCAGCTTCGCTGCACAACTTCTTCGAGCAAAGGGAGGAGCTACTCCGAAGTGACTCAACCACGGCTCACTCAACTCCAATGCACTGCTTCAGAGGGCGTATTTGTGTCATGATCCGGATATGATCAATCAATCAGTCAATCAATAAATCAATACATAAATATATAAACAAATAATTAATTAATTGATTAATTATTTAAACAAATACATAAATGAATAAATAAATAAATAAATATATAAATATATAAATAAATGAATAAATACATCCGTATATTTGTCCCATAATCCGTATATTTATCCCATGATCCGTATATTTATCCCATGATCAAGTATACTCACTGCTGGTATGAAGAGTTAACCAGTGAACATATGGTGCGCATAGCTCACATATTCACTGATGGTATGACGAGTTAGCCAGTAAACATATGGTGCACATTGTCTAAATATCCACTGATGGTATGAATAGTTGACCAGCGAACATATGATGCACATAATCCAAGCAAGTGAACATGTGTTCCAACTGAAGCTTCTGGCAGATATTACCTCCAGGAAGCAGATAATGTGGAGTAGTTAAATGAATGACATTGCAGCTGGAAAGAGCAGCCTCGCGACATGGCGAATGAATATAGTGAGACTTTTGGGAACCATGCATTTCAAGAGTACATTTGAGAGGCTTGAGGACAGATGGAGAAATGAGCATAACCAGGTTTGATTAGATAAAGCCAGCGTGGTAGCACAACAGGACGAAGATTTGCGTGAACTGATCACTTAACTGACGTGCAGACGGCGTGCGGTGGCGATGAGCAGCCACGGCAACTTCCAGCCGCTCTAGGTGCTGGCTCCGCTTCGGCACACAGTGCAGCGTGGGGAACAGTTAAGCGTACGTGAGTGTGCACCCGGTTTGACAGCACGTTGTGGGCTGAAACAAAAGAAAGCTGTGCAGTGTGCATGCTGCACGTGTAACAATTGATGCAGCGGTTCTTGCAAAAAGCGGAAAGAAGTGGCAAAGGACAATCCAATGTAATAACGTGCAAAATATAAAGAAACTGATAAACGGGCTTCGTGCGTATATTGCCTCAGCCTGACAGGCATATACTCACCGCAGTTGGCGATCAAATGACAACATTGAGTAGTGGAGAGATAACAATTGGATTTTGCGGTTGATTTTAAGTTACATTTGCTCATGTAAAAGTTAGCTTCATCAGTATTTCCAAAATCTTTTGACATATAGACAACCATGGTTTCGGTTTTTCCAATAGCTACTTTGCAAGCACTGCTGAGAGCCCGTGATTAAAGAAAGTGAATACGGCCAAAAAAAACATATAGTAGTATAGCAAACACTTATAGTATATTCATTACCTGCACAGCTATCGTGGGACAAGTCGCCTACATGGACAGCGAGACACCATACCATACTGAGGCACGCTGCACTAGCACCAGCACCAACACCAGCCAAAACGGCCGGCACCATCCTGACCCCGGACACCCGGCGATCGTGTACCGCTCTCACCGTGGATAACGACGTCACCCTGGACGAGGATGTCCCCGGCGCGACACTGCCGCTCGTCGCCGACCGCTCCCGCCAGCACCAGCACCAGCACCAGCACCACCACTGGCACCAGCACCGGCGACACCGCCGGCCGGCCCATCCCGGCCGGGTAGCCGCCGCCGACTGGTGAAGCCCGGCCGCCGACAGAGGTCCGCGTGACAGCCGACACCAGCCCCCGCGGCGAGGCCGCCGCCCGCCGGCCGACAGACCGCCGCTCCGTCCACACGGCCGGCCCCATTACCGCGCCGCATCGATCTCGGAGGTGGCACGCTGCTGCACGCCGTCAGCGCTCGACGCGGGCCGCCGGCTCCAGGTGAGGGCTCCCCCGTCGCTCGCCTCGCCTCGTGTCGCGACGCACGAGTCGGCCTGAGGTCGGTCCGGCCGCGCAGCGGGCCGCCGGGCCAACTGTGCGGCACACACGCGGCACACGACGGCCGGCCGTGCATACACCTGCGCAGATCGAGCCGGAAGTGTGGGGCGTGGCGTTCGGTCCGCGACAGCCGCCGGTGGCGTGCAACGCAGCACAATTAGCCGTGCTCTCCCCGGCACACGCAGGTGAAGGGGACGCAGTCAGTTGGCCAGGCTGCCAGCTGCCTCCCACACACACCCTAGTCGTCAGCTGGCTGGCTGGGACGGTATGCATTGCCCTTTGCACCCCAAATGCCAGCCGTCAGTAGCTGAGCGACAGGCCGTCACATCATCATGCAAAGGTAAGCTCACGTTGCGCCTCCAGACTATGTCATCAGTGCTGTTTTATGACCGTTACTTATGTTCAAGGATACAAGGCCAGGGATGTAGCTGCTGACACACTTATAGATAATCACATGCATCGCGATAAACCTCCCAGGGAACTCGAGCACCCCTATATCTCGCAATCAGACTGAAAGTTTTGAATTGCACCAAGATGCGTATATATATATATATATATATATATATATATATATATATATATATATATATATTGTAGCACATGTCGGATCCCAAGACTCGACAACGCACCAGCCGTTGCCCGAGTCATTTTGATACCGTTTGTGTGCTAGCACAATTGCAGACACAAACTCAAATGATGCTACTGCCATTTCCGCTTTATGGGACGTACATCGAATGAGGTTTACGATAGGCATCCGCTCAACTCGCGGTCAGCCCACATAAGACGTCACTTCAAATCGATAAACCTGCTAGATGACGGGTAGGTATTGTACCGACGGTGCTCTCATCACATCCCGAAATCCATCGAGTGCTGTACTTTGCTGATGAAAGCATGACGGAAGTCAAAATCAAGCACTACATGATGTTACCAACATAACGATAAGATAACGGTAAGATAGAAGCCAAAATTACCTTCTGTTCAGTGGCGCAGGAACAGTCCCACAACTTGGTGGTGGGGGACGGCAAGAAACACTTTGCAGTAGATCCTTCCCCGGGTGTGGTACATAGGATCAATGTTAAACTCGTCAAATGTTGTGGGCCGCTGCCCTCTGTCTTTGTCTCCTTACCGATTCCTGTGTTCTTATGTCTGCTCTGTCGTCTTGAATATAATATATACCAAAATGTATTTGCAGTGCTTTCCGCGATAACTAATTTTCGGACCTGCGATAACGATAAAACGATAAGAAAGGTTTGCGATAACGATAAACGATAAACGATAAAAAAAAATTCCACAAAATTAACAGCGATAGCGATAAAACGATAACGATAATTGTTTTTTTTTTAACAGCGCTAACGAAACGATAAACGATAAAACGATAAGCGCAGTACACTCAGCGGCCGCTTGTACACTCAGCGCCGTGGACGCATTCAGTCCGCCGCTTTGTTGGATGATGGTTCGGTGCTTGAGACATCTGGCCCAGCTACAGACCAATTATAGGCTACTTTAACACATTGTCTTCAATAGGTACCTACTTATTGTATATCCCAATATTCGCCAATGTCCAAGACAACGCTTAGCACAGTGGAAGTACATATATTCTGTCACTCCGTAAGTACCGACATACCGGCAGAAGTAATTATATTTTCGACGCAACCACTTTCGATAAACCCTCGTACGTCATGCGTAACGTCGTCTGTTTTGCGGCGCGAGGAATATGCTTTTGACAAACCCTCGTATGTCCATCGTCCCTACCAGTTCTTAAAGGTTTTATGTAAATAAGCCTCAATCAATAACTACAAAATCTTATTTCAAATTCTTTATACTGAGTAAACAATTTTATTTTCAAACGATAATGAAATAATAAAATTATCTCAATTATGATTAACTTTGAAGATAGGCTAATATTAACTTAAAGATATGCATAGTTGCCAGATATGCGGGAGTGTAGAACAATGCCAGTTCTTAAAGGTTTTTTGAAAATAAGCATCAATCAATAACTACATGTTATTTCAAGTTCTTTACACTGAGTACAGAATGCTATTTTCAAATGATAATGAAATAATCCAATTATCTCAATGACGATTAACTTTGAAAATAGGCTTATTTTAACCTGAAGATTTGGATAGTTGCCAGATATGCGGGAGTGGACCCCCCTGTGACTGACCTCTGCCCGGCCCGCCGCGCAAATTTATACCACCCGTCGGCCGTCTGACAGATCTGTACACTTAGCAGATGGCAACAGGTTGCGCACACACACTGTCGCGCGGCATACACTGTCGATCGTCTTCCATTTTTCCATCATCCCGTTTTACATTTTATCGTTTATCGTTCATAATTTTTGGAACTTGCGATAAGTGGATGAGCGATAATTTTGAAAATTTAGCGATAAACGATAACGATAACCGATTTACTTAACAGCGATAATTATCGTTTATCGTTTATCGCTCATCCTATCGCATGCGGAAACCACTGTGTATTTGAAGCTCTCACTTCCCAAGTTCGACGTTCTCGAAAATACCTTTTTCACGCTACTCATAGCATGCAACTCGTTACCCTACGTGCAGCATTTGGAAGTGCACCACGACTTCAAATCGCTATAGCAAGAAAAGAAACAGCAAAATTCCGACTGTTTCTTTTTGTTATACGGTTGACATGCCTCAGGATACGTTCATATACACCACGTTTTGCCCTATTTCATTAATGCTTACCATTATTAAGTAGAACATAAAATACAGAAACTAAAAGGTTACGTATATTTCAGTTTGCAGAGGGAACCACATGGCGGGAAGCACAGACTTCAGATCAATATTTTTATTTGTTTCTGTAAAGGTTACTTTGCGATCAGATGTGCTCTTAATTGTACATTTTAAAAACCTAATGTTCAATTGCCCGAAGTGCATAAAATTGGAATAATTTGAATGTCAATCCGAGTTACTATCAAGCATCGTAGCAACAAGCAGCACTTTCGAACCAAATCTGAGGATTTGGTTGTTGATTGAATGCAGCTCTGATTGAGCTTAGTACTCGCAGTTGAAGCAAGGTTTCCCAAAATCACATCGCTCGAATCTAAGAAGGCTCGGGTTCCAAGCTGGAGCTTGATTTGATTTGACTTGACTTGACTTGACTCTTCGTATACGGAATGACCTACTAGATCCACTAGTGCAAGAGCGTGGCGCTTTTGGATTATAGTTGGTGTCTTGAAGTCAATGAGTTTGAGCACTCGCAAAATACTTAGCACTTCATGGCGCGCAAACAGACATCAGCGCATAATTTAGTATGGCTGGTGTAGTTTAAATACGATGAATTCAACGATAGCACCAACACTCTCCATATTTGCATTGCTCACTCTCTTTTGCGCCAATAAGACTGTATTTCATCACACCAGCTTTGAAATGTACTACAATTCGTTGCTGATGATCTACCACCCATGAAACTTGGTGTAGCATGCTGCAATTTCAGTCAATTTCACACTGAACCCTCGCCATCCCAGCCATTCCCCAGTGCGTCTAATCCAGTAGACGAAATCTACAATTTTGGATAGGTTTCGCGAGTAAAACTCCCTAGATCTGCTTCCACCTCAATTAAGCACCACGAACATGGCATACAGCAGACTAGACAGGTCATTCAGATCCATAAATTCTGTTTGGCACCTACTTTTTGTTGGCGTCAACTTCGTTACACCGACTGCTAACTGGCACTCATACCATACTAAGCAGCGATCGTGAGCCCTAGCGCCCCCTTTTTCTGACTTTCATCGAAGCCTTGTTCACGCAGCCTATACACTGTATAGGTGGCGTGCTGCATGGTACGCGAGGTCTAGGGAGGTCGCTATCTGCAAAATGCAATTTGGTGAGAAACGGAATACATGAGGAATGGGTGGAGAAGTTTGATAATTATTGGTGAGGCCAAATGCATGCAGGGAATGATTGCTACCAACCTGGGAAGTGTGGCCCACCACATTATGGTACGCTTTTAAGAGAGCAAGAATGTGATGAAGCTAATCAAGGCAAGAATGGTGTGGCCCAGGCCCCACAAAAAGTACCTTATATGGTAACTTCACCCCTAGTGTGAAGTAGCATGCGTGCATAGTCGGATGCAGGGAGAGGGACATTGGGGAATGTGCCACCTGGACCACATGGAAAGATGGCGTCCCTCGGTGAAGGAAGAGTGCCTTCAGGAAGGCCCGAAATTCGAGTGCAGCCCCACCCCACTCAAGCGGTTTTCCAACAAAAGACGCTGCTTGCAGAGCAAAATGCGCCCCTTGGAGCTGAACAGGTGTCCCTCCGGTATGCCCGAGTGCATTACTCACCTCCGCTCAACGAATTTTACGCTCATGCAGCTCCCCGAGGACATGTGCCCCACATCCCGATGCCAACTCCTGGATCGGCCCCTGTATGAGCGCAAAGGGGAAGGCAAAAGTCATGCTGGCCCAGCCTTCCATGCTAAAAGCAATGAGGACCATGACCTGGATGCCTTCTCCACAGCGCTCGCGCAATCGGCGACGCTGCATGACGATCTGAGACAACATGCCCTGAAAACGCAGCCATGCACCAACAACATGTAAAGGAATCACTTCAAGGATAGGAATTGTTTACTAGTAATTTGTTATAATTGTGGTAAGACTATTGGAGACAATTATCACGCTTA
Organism: Imbricaverruca yamaguchii; assembly: GCA_034440575.1. Classification (NCBI taxonomy): domain Eukaryota; kingdom Metazoa; phylum Arthropoda; class Thecostraca; family Neoverrucidae; genus Imbricaverruca; species Imbricaverruca yamaguchii. Next base: position 709,171 of record JAOTOL010001509.1, on the reverse strand, counting down.
AAAGACAGAGCGTACGTTTAGGCGGGGTGTGCTTGATAATGCTAACTCACATAAACATTGCATTCCTATCGGCAGATACCGGGTAGGTGGTGTTCGTTGCATTTTATTCATGAGTTCGACCGGGAGTGCGGATGCAGGCATTAGAGGTGCTACGATTTTTTTTTACTGTGGACCAGCCTGGACATTTGAAAAATTGATAGGCGGTCTTTCACTTGTCAAGGTTAGTGCAGGCAATAGGCTGCCTAGGAGGTGAAATTGTGCTTTAAGATATTTTGTGAATTCTTGGAATTTATCATTTTGATGTAATGTTTAGAAATGTTACTAAAATGATGGACCACTCATTTTCTGTGCAAATGCTTACTTTCAAGGTAGTGCACAAACTAACACCAAAATGTGGCTTTGACTTGGTTAGGTAGGTAGGCACCTGCCTAGGTAACATAGCATATAATATATGTTTAAAAAATAAGTGCAACATAACCTAACCTAACCTTGCTTTTGAAAAAATAGGAAAATTTGAGCAATTTATTACCTGAAAATTTTCAAAATTGTAAATCAACCTAACATAACATAACGTAAAATCAGCTGCCCTTGAAGAAAAAGTCCACCTTTTTTCAACTAGAGAAGATTAAAATGTTCCAACTTAGAATATATCAACAAATCTAATCCAACATAATGTAAATTTGCTTGCTTAATGGAGCAAAATGTGAAAAACTTGTCCTGTTACATGGTTCAAATAATGGTTTTTCATCAGGTGTGAGATGTCAAAATGAGCACAGTATGATGTCAAAATTTTCCATGGGATTAGTGTCTCTTAAAGTGTTTTTGATGACTCAGACTCAAATTTGAGCTAATGGTTTGGTACCTATTAATGCATGTTTGCTTTGGGATTCATGATTTAGGAAGAGCAATATTTAATGTCAGAAGAATAATACATATGCTATGAACTGGTATTATATGTGACATCATATAGATATCCATTTATCCAATATTGCATTGCAAAATGTTTGTGCACCACCATTCCTTATCAAGAGCAAGAACATTATACTTATAAGAAAGTTACTGCTAGAAAGGAAGCAGAAAGACTTGATAAGCATGCATCAAGGAGCAGGATGCCAATACTTCTTGGAGAAGGATGTTAATTGTTTGTTCAAGAAGTGGCAATTCCACCCTATTTTACACATGATTGATATTTGTCCTCTTACCACCTTAAAGCACAATAGTACCAGTTAGGATGCTGAATTGAAGTATGCTAAAATATCTGCATATGTATGTTAATCAAATTAATCAAGTTATTCATCCTACATGCTATTATATTGTATGCAGTATGACATAGTACTGAAGTAATACTGCACACTATCACACTCATTCTCTTATAAATAAGTGTTTTTTTACCCCTAGGCAATTGTTTCAAAAGCCAGACCAAGTGTATTGTGCCAGTCTGTGGGCACATCAAATATAAACTATGCCCAGCATTACTGGGGCAGTGTGGTTTCTTGGTTTAAGTCTGGTTCGTGTGGTGGTCCTATGTCCATGTTTGCTAGGCTGGTATAGTCCTCAGTTAAAATTTGTCCAAAAGTGCCATCAGTAGACTAGCCACATACCTACCTATGGTTGTAACCCCAATACCTACCAGATATTGGGGATGTGGTGTGCATAACTCTGATGTTTCCAGAATATTATAAAAGCACCAGTGCTTTGCTCTGGTAAACATTGGCATGTGACAGGAGTCTCACAAGGCATGTACTGAGGCAAAGTATTTGTTTCAAATCTATGATGGCCAACCTAGCTTTCTATATGTGCCTCAAAGCAGGACTTGGAAAAGGCTATCAGATTATTTGTGATGCATGGATACTGGTCATTTTGGCCTCAGTGTCATGTTCATGGCAAATTTGGCCCTTGTGTATGCTTACTTTATATCACTGTTAAGTGTGTATATAGAAGAAGCACCTGGGTACAAATTGGAAAATAAATGCATGGACTAGACTTGACAAGGCTTACCTAAAAAATGCAGTATTATTGTGCCTTAAGGTGGTAACCACACAAGTTTTTACACATATTTACCTCCATAAAGCAAACAAATGAGACAGGTTTAGCTAGGTTAAGTTAGTTTAGGTTTCATAAGTTGGAATTTGTCAACTTATTTTTCTAAATTAAAAAGGTGTGTAAATTGTTCTTCAAAAGCAGCATGTGTTATGTTAGGTTAGGTTGGGTTAGTTTTTTAGTTGGAAAATTGTCAGAGAATGTAATGCTTCAATTTTTATCTCAAATGTAATGTTTTTTAAATATATTCTCCAAAAGGAATTAGGCTAGGATAAGTTATATCACATTTTAAAAAAAAAAAACATTTCTTTTCATGCTTTGTTAGCCAACTCAATTCCCCTTTTTGGTGTTATTTGCTCACAACCTGAAAAGTAAGCATTTGTACAGAAAATAGTGGTCCCATCATGTTGTGGTCACATTCTTAAGCATTGCATTGGAATGCAAAATTCAAGAATTCATTAAACACCTTAATGCACACATTTAGCAAAGCTTCTTCCTGTACAATTTCTTTTGAGAATGACATGAATGAGATATTCACTATTTAAAATCATGCCACTTAGTATTGAATTGGCAGAGGATGCCAAACTCCTTTGGTTGTATGATGATGTTAAGTAGCCGAACATTGGTAGGTTCTTGGCAATCCAATATCAGTAGGTTATTTTAGGCCAGGTCAGTTTTTGGTTTTTGCTGTTGCATTCTATATATCTTATCACTTCCAATGTGGTATTGTTCTTTGAGGTGTTCACGATGCAATCTGTAACCTAGCACATATTGCACATACATAAAGCAAATAAAGAGGCTTGGTTAGGGTAGACTATGTTACTTTTTGTATGTTGGAAAATTGTGAATTTTGAGGAAATTCAGCAGCTTGAAATTGTGTTTCCTTTGAAATATGAAAATTTTCATTTCATTGAGTAAATCGTAAGTATAAGTTTTGACATCCTACTGCCCTCGTTTCGACATCTCACACCTAGCGAAAGGCCTTTATTTTATCGCTGTGCAACGGGCACTAAGGTTTTTTCTTCAAGAATAACGTCTTTTGAAACTTGTGAGGGACGAGAGGACGAGAGGGTGTGGGGTGTGGATAGCGGATAAATCCTGTGGCACCCTTTCCGCACCTCTTAGCGATATTTTCCGAGGCTATGTCACCGAGCTATCATGCAATGAATGAAGTATTATCTGACCACTTATAGGTAAAACCTCTATTATTGCGTGTTTTGGGACTTTAGAGCCCGGTGAAAGCAATGTTTGGTCTTTTGGACCGCTTGGAATTTATCCTAACACGATGGTATTGTAATTTTTGTTGACCTTCCTAAGATTATCCGAGGGCATTGATCTAATGTGAATTTCAAGGAGGACTTTAGGGCCCCAAGTTTTTTTAGGGTCCCGACTAAATTTTTGGAAGCCTCAGCGCGATTTTTCGGGACCGACCGTATTTATTCGTTTCCTTCGACGCGAATGTTTGAGGCCGGGTGCGATTTTTCGCACCCGTGCGCAATTTTGTGGGAACCCTCTACCATTTTGTGGCACCGTTGCGATATTTCTATGTCCTGCTGTCTCTATTTTGGTCTTCCGATTGGAATTTTCGATGGTCAGACGGGTATTTTTGGATCTCATCGCGATTTTTCAAAATACCAGCGCAATTTTTTAAAATACCAACACAATTTTTCAAAACGCCAACGCAACTATTGGGAGTCCACCTCATCTCAGTAGGTCACCAATTGTTGCTGGTCCCCAGCGGGCAAACAAGGCTAAATTTCGGTGCGCTTCGCGCGCCGAAATGGGCCCTTCTTGTATAGCCCATCTGGTTGCGGTATTGTTTGTTCTGTGTTAAGTATAGCTGATTCTCATCGGTTCGCTAGTGCCAACATGAAATACTGATCATTAATTATTTCATATCTCCATGATCACGTTTAGAAAGCTGGCTAATATTAGCTTAACACGCGCACGTTCGGGGGGTGTGGGAGATATCTGCCCCCCTCCGGGTTTTCCTCATTTTCCGCCAAACTAATCGGATTAGCAAGGCAAAACCTCGCATAGCTGTTCATTGGTCTTTTCCGCATATCCTCATACATTTTAAATCCTGGGTCATCTCAGGTCAGGTCACCAGGTCAGGCGAAGTGGCCCAATTACGCTCGGAGTTCTAGGTGGCATCACTTCCACAATAATTGGGCGATTGATTTCAAACTTACAACTTGTCATGATCTCATCAGGGACCAAAATATGTATATCGTTTTTTTCGTAGCATTGACTAGGTCAGGTCGCGGCCATGGCTTCCCCATTATAGGGCTATGGTAAAATATACAAATGTTTCCTGGTTACATATTTGCGATCGGAATGATTTCACAAAGGCTGTGGCATGTAGATGGAAGCTGTGCTCAATGTTGCCGCTGACATTCTTGCTCAGTGACCTCACCAAGGTCTCTGAGTTCACCTGAGATCACTACACATTTCTGCGTATTGTATCGCACTGCATTGAGCTAGAAGGCTGAAATTACCATCATTGTGCTTGTATCGCCAGGACGTGTCGATTGATACATTACATGACCTCCCTAGGTGACTTCATGACCTTGACCTGAGGTCATGACTTCATGACCTTGACCTGAGTTTGGGTTGACCTGACCTTAAATTACATCGCCTATTGTCGGTAGCGCATTTCAAGGACTGTCGAATAGCGTTCGCCGTTTGTTTCTATCTGTTACAAGTCCTGAGATGTGTCAATATCTGAGTCCTACCTGATCTGGTCGAATTTGACCTGTGATGGCCCAGTGACCTGAATGTTGACCTGAGCGAAAAAATGACCGAAACACTTTCGATTGAACCCGTCACCAGCTATCCAACGCCGTTTTCCGTTTGTCGCTAGCTAGCATAGTTCCAGAAATCTTATGGGGCAGACATCTGCCTCCCCGTGGACATGCGAAGTTGGCGCAGACCACCGGACGTGCGAGTGTTAAGCCTTGCAAGTAGCTTAGATCATCCATGCATTCGTTGAAGAGGGCATAGCTTGCACTCGAGTCTAACCAAGAATTCGAACTTAAATTTACTGAATTGCATTGCTGGGCTGCTGCTGGTTGTTTTCAAAATTGAAAGAAAGTATGTCCACAGTTATGCGGTTAAAGTGATTCAATGCAACCACTGACATGTGACGTCGGTTTTAGCATAACTCATTAATCTGTCACTTTAATGGTGCTACATGCAATAGTGTTGATACCTTGTGCTGTGGTGCCATCCATGCATTCAAAGCCTGAGAGACCCTGTAGCAAATTATCGCCGTGAGCGCGACTTCTATCAGTGAGATAGTCGGCTGACCCTCCCCCGGGGCACGCAGGTCACGTGACATGCCGTAGCCTCGCGACCACCGGCTGGCCGAGTTGGCGCCTCTGGCACTTGACCATGTTTCTTTATAAACATTTTTTTAGCATGAAAAAAAAACAGGCACTACGGGAAAGTATTGCGTTGAAGGTGCTAAAATCAAACGTAGAAGATATGCCTGGTTCTAAGTGAATGAATTTGGGCTTAAATCACTTTAGCAGAAAGCACTCGAACGTTTTGGAAGGACGCCTCCATAGCCTAGATCGTTAAGCTTCGGTTTGAGTAGTGAGCAAGTCCCCCCACGCCACCCCTTGAGCGCTTACAATGTGACATTTCGCCCCAGCCACATCATCCACTCTTGATGCATATCACACGCCTCACAAGAGTCTCGAGAGGGATAGAAGCGGACGTTTGACAACAAAAAATACGGAGATATATGCTGTCGTCATCCACAAAAAGCTGCAATACAAATGGCGAGGGTGCCTGCAACCGATATTGGCATGTCTCAAAATATTCTCCTTTCCATTGGTTTAACCAGGATCGAGAACCGGGCGGAGGGTGGTGAAATATTTGGTGGTAAGCTGCAAATGCGTTTCAGGATTCCCTGCATTTTCTTGCAGGGTTCCCTGCATATCACTTGCACCTGCATGTCATACTCTAACATTTGCCTCCTTGGAACCACCACCGATCATTATTGCACACCAAAACTTGCAACTGCAGGAAAAACCGAATAGGACTAGGAAACTGGAGTGTTCTTTCATAAAGTATGTCGAAGGTCAGCCCTATCAACTGCTTAACATACAACATGCCTAGTTCTCTTTAATTTCCTTATAGGCGTCGTAAAGAAACGTCATCAAGGGTCGAAGGAGGGGGCGGCGCCTTTCCCTATAAGGCTATATGGGGTTGTATATATTCCCCATAGTGAAATACATCAAGAGGTTGAGACCACGAAGGCCTTTTTGGGGTTCGGGGTTGGGTGTGGGGCTCAGCATCACTCCCACATTCTTACGTCCGTAACTAACCATAGACGATAATCATAATCGACAGCATTAAGGTGAGGTGGCCCGACTTTTGCTTGAATTTTGTTGCGCAAATTGTACTTAAGACGACTTGTAGCCAACGGAAATGCGAAACGTGAGTGCTTTGTGGGTGTGTTTCTTTTTAGGGGCGGGGGTATATGAAACGACGACCATGCTGTACCGCCAGCTGATACGTGTGCGATGTTTGTCAGGCCGACAGCCGCAGGCCCGTTGGCATGACAACGCGGGTGGCGCGCTGATCGTCAGCTGACCTCGGTCGTGGACTCAGTCGACGGGCGGCCGCGGCCCGTGGTGGTAGGGTGCGGAAGGAGCGGTGTCGGGGCCGGAGCGATCAGCGCCGCCATGGCATTCTACAGCTTCAGGGCAACCTGCCTGGCCACCCTGCTCTGCGCAGGTGAGTACCGAGCGGCTTTGTGCTCTGTTTGTCCCGGTCCTCCTTGTCCTGTTTACTGGTCAGACCTCCTTTGTCGTGTGTGCTGCTCCAGCCACATCCTGACGACTGTGACTTGTCCTGCCACGCTCTGTCGTCTGTGCTGTCCAGGGGCGTAGGAACTGTCAACGTTTGGGCACGAGAGCCATTTTGAAGCCGATTATTGCCATGCAACGCTCATAGGGTCTGTGTTAACTTGTCCAAAGCTGTGAGGGGGAGGTCACTGTTGCCAAATTCCCCGGTTCCTACGCCCCGTGGTGCTGTCGCCTCATGTCCTGTCCCACTCGCCGTGGGTGTTGCCCTTGGTATATCCCCTAGAAACTCACACAGACCGCCCATGTCCTTCCTTATGTCAATATACTATTCCGACCCCCTTGCTTTGTCTAGCGTGTACCACTCCCGCTCGATGTTATGACTGCTCCTGCCCTGTCCAGTGGCTGTCTGTCCTCGCCATTAGTACGCTTCTGTCCTCACCATTAGTACGCTTCTGTCCCCGCCATTACTACGCTTCTGTCCCAGTAATTACTACGCTTCTGTCCCCGCCATTACTACGCTTCTGTCTCCGCCATTACTACGCTTCCGTCTCCGCCATTACTACGCTTCCGTCTCCGCCATTACTACGCTTGTCCCCGCCATCACTATGCTTCTGTCCCCGCCATTACTATGCTTCTGTCCCCGCCATTACTACGCTTCTGTCCCCGCCATTATTACTCTGATCCCGCTCGCACAGAGCAGTGCCCTCACTTCCCCAACTCGCAGCGCACTGCTTTGTTATGCCCAGTCCACTCTCGCTGCTGCGCCGCTGGAACTGCCCCGCCCTTTCCGCCGGTCCACCGCCGGAGGGCGTACGATTGTTCGTTGGTGGAAGGAGCCGGACACCGTGTTGGGGTCGTTTATTTGTGTGTAGCGACATGAACGCGGTGTTAACATTGTTTAAATGGGCGGAAACCTCGCCTTTCCGGACTGTTGCTGTCGTCCTCTCTGTCGTCCTGTCTGTCGATTTGTTCGCTGCCACGTTACTGTGTGCTTCCACCGTAGTGACGTCAGCTTGCCCTGTGATACGTCTCCGTCCATGTTCGAAGTCCTGTGGGCTACCTTGTCCCTCCGCTTTCTTTGGTCGATTGGTGTACTGCCCCTGCCCTCGGTCCCTGCGGCGGAACATACGATCTGATGGTCTGCTAACTTTATTTGCTGTTTAAGTAGCCTGGCGTAATTTTAGTAACAAACAGTTTTAAAATGTACCTTCGGAAATCCTAGCGGAAAATCCCACTTTCGGTCACGATTGTTTTTTCTGCAAGTGCTTAGTTTCCCATAAAGTATAACCAGATTCTATTAACACACCCCAGTACTGGGAACTGCGTATTTTTATGTAGTTGGCATAAATAGCATGACCTCGGTACCCAGGTCCAGGTAGCATGGTTCTGTATTTTTGCGTGTTTGCCTTAAACAGTCGGTACGTTTAAAATATTTAGCTTTCATTAAGTTCCGAAGAATACTTCCACGCACAAACACACGTGCACAGGCCTGGAATGTGAGAGGCAGACGTATGAACGGCGGCCCCAACATGGGTCAGTTTTAGCGTCTGTCCTGTGTGACTTCAAGATGGCTTTCAGTTCCCCTGCTCCGAGCTCACTCTTATACATTTTTAGAGCTGCGCTTTGGTCTTCTGAGCTTGGGAAGCAGCGTCTATTATTGAGTACCGATATCATTTTAAGCTTGGTTTCTTAGTGTCAGTTTGTTTTCATCTTTCAGAAATTTGGCGCTGAATTTCGATTATAATATAAGGGCAACCGATAAGGGGCGGGTCCAAGAATCGTCATGGGAGCACTTTGCGCCCTGGAGGGGCGCCTTCGGCTGAAAACAAACCGAAGCCGAAAGCCGAAGCTCGGGTGGGGATGGGGCACTCGAGCTAGTCCCGGAGGGACGCATCTTCTGCAAGTGCGCCACCTTCCATAGGGGAAGTCTCATGCCCCAGGTGCTTTTTGTAACCGTCACTGCAACTGCTGGGGGTAGCACTCGATATATAGAGGTGAAATCTTAGCTTCTTTACTTACTTGCATTTCAGTACATTGAGTGCAATTAATGTGCTATTACTGGAAAACAAGCCTGTTAATGATATGAATTTGAATGTTTGTCAAGTACGACAAGCTTGGCTCCTTTCATTGTTGATCTGTACCATTAAACCCTGCAATACACACAGAAGATTATCCTCCAATGAACATAGCATTCTAGATGGAACAGGTTCAGGATGACCCGCGTTGTCAGCCGTACTATTACGCCACGTCCTGGCGCGCGCCAGCGGCAGCTGCAGGCGAACACATGGGCCCAACGTCTTGTTCCTCATTTGGTTTGTTAATGCTCTCCTCAGAAGTACAGATTGTGTCCCTGACCCGCTCCGGCGTTTCACCGGTGCCGTGCTAAGTGCACGGCTCTTTCAACACGTTGGCCTCTGTCGCACCGCTGGGATACGGTTGAGCAATCGGGAGGAAGTAGTTCGGGGGAAGGTGCCAGTCTCCCAGCCGGAATGTCGTGGGTTCAAGTCCCGCCTGTAGGTAGTGTTCGCCCGCGACCAGTCTGCGTGAGAGGTTGGCGGCGTCATTTGACCCAAAGCAGTCGACGCGGCTTAAAATCAATAACCACCGCCAGTTGAGCTGTCCGCCGCATGCCGCAGTGCGGCGTCCTCCGGCTAGCCGCTGATCGGCATGCTGCCAGGACGACTGCCTCGGCTCACGGTCATCCCACCAGTCCGCTTCACTCGTCCAAAGCCCAAGCAGGGCGAGGGGCTTACTTTTCGGGTTTGAAGTGTGGGTATTTTCAGCCTGTGAGCCGGAGTACGTGTTCGCAAGTGTAGTTCCTGTCGTGCCTGCCACTTCCGGCTGTGTTAACCAACGTCGTCTAAGCTTGTGAATGTTTAGTTCTCGTTTACTGATGGTAATCGACAGACAGCACAACCATATCCACAGGCTTAACTATCGCTGCCAGAACGCGCATAGGTACCGATATCTGAAACCTAAGGATCTCAACCCGGCCACGTAGAGTTCGGCCACTGGCACCGCACACACGCCGCCAGCCAAATTCTTTTCCGTATGCCCGAGCTCACTTTGTCTCATGTTCGATGCTCGTTTACATTTTCTGATGTTTATGACGTGATAGTGATACTTTGCATCGATTGGTCGGCAGCTAAATTTCCGACCAGAAAACACTAACTCGGCGCATTCCGATCTCCGATTCCGTCGGCTCAGAACGTCTCTGGACAGCGTCTGGCTTTCTCACCATATCGATAGACAGCGGCTCGTTTTCGAAAGTAGTGGGCCATAGCGAATGAGACACTGAACAGTACACTTGTTGAGAGATGCTGATTCTTCAGTAAAGCGCATGGTCTATTATTTTATTGACACCAGATACTAAATTTTGACCCAAGAAAATTAGTTACCGTGGTATTGTCGTGGCAGTAAAGAAAGTGATAGTTTGTGCATTCTTTAACATCACTAAAACAATGATCGCCCAGAAAAATACGGTACGTTTGTTGAATAACAGAAACTTAGGCCTACCTAAAAATATGTACTCTGTGATGTTAACACTAGTGAGAATGATCTCTTCAGCTCCTATTCGACTCACTTCGGTTCGAGTTCGGTCTTCGCGAATCCTTCATTTTGAAGTCTGATTTTTTCCCTGAAGAAGCAATGGAGAGATCAGATGCAATACTGAAGGGCTTCGGGAAAACCGAAATTTTTCAGTTCAGCCTCAACTTTTCTGTGACATCAAAACAAGTAAATGATTCAGAATCACTCCATTATGAAAGTTTCTGGAAGTGGTTCATGTTTAATGATGTTGAATGCACTAATTTGCAATTAGACTCGTGCATTATTAATGTGCAGTAATATTTATTTTCGACAAGACATAATTTAAAACAAGTGAGTTTAGTCGTAACCCATGTATAGCAATCGCTGTTGGTATCACTCGGTGTACATTTTTAATTAGGCCTCAATTTCTATAGTATTTTTAATTAGCTTTCCTTTCGCACTCGTCTCCATGCTGTTCGCCACGAGCAACGGCCTTAACACGTGGTCACCATTTTCGATGAATGAAGAAGTGAAGTTAGTTTCCTGCTGGCGGCTGGAAGAGGTGCGTGGTTTCAGTGGTGACTGCGTCTTATCAGTGGTTATCATTTTGCGTTTGTTTTGAGTTGCGTGGTTGCATGCGAGCGTATGGAAACGTTGCAAGTGTTTTTTTCGTACTCGTGTTCATACTGTATGGTTTCGTGCTTCTGATCTTGGTTGCTCATATCCATATGTGGTGGGACATCAGGAAGCACGTGGGTTGTTGTCCTTTAAGTAATAATTGATTGACTCTAGAGTTGACCGAAAAGGGTAAAACTATTTACTTGAGGGTAAAACTATTTACTTTAACCCTCAAGTCACTGGAGTCTTTTTTCGCACTCTCCCTCTACTGCCACTTCCCTCCCCTCCCAATTCGCTACCCCCGTTCGTTTTCTTGAACAGGGCCCGAACCGTATGGTTAGCTCTGCTGGGCTCGCGAGCCTTTGCTGCCTGGTTAGCTCAGTTGACGAGCACCGGCCTGCAAAGTTATCTCGGCCTTGGCACGACTGTTGGCGTCGCTTCACACGCTCGCTATTAACGCCCCCGGCTGTGGCGGCCAGTTGGCGAGGAGCTGGGATTTCACGGTCGAGAGGTGGATTCATAGTCAAAGCAACAAGCATTGGCCGGTGCCACTGGGAAGCTGAAACTTCGGATACACTCGGAACAATTAGCTCACGCAATAGGAAAATAACAGTCCAGTTCGTCTTAGGTCAGGTAATTAATGTCATCGGATCATTTATTTTCCGTTTGTTTTCCTTTCCTTTCATTGACTCGCTTCACGCCATCTATGGCCGGTTTAATTGAAGCGATTGATTAAATGTTTAATTAAATGAAAAAACTTCAAGCGATTGATTACGGCTATATATATTGTTACTATGCTTCCAAGTGACAAGTCTGGGCGCTGTATGACTAACTCAGCCGATGCGCCTGTAAGCCCGAATGACCAACCAAGTGCCAGGTCGACCTAAGCCGCCTAATATCTAATTCAAGGTCATGTCGGGTCACGTGAGTATGCTTTGCTTGCATGCATTTTGTGTTCTATCAACGTTTAGGTGCTCTTAAAATAACAAAGTGGTCGTTTGTTGATCATTCATCTATCAGTGTCATGAAACATGGTCAAATATCACTGCTGAGGTTGTTGTGCAACCTGGACTGTTACGAACATTGAAGTGTTACAGAAAATGTTTTGTTCTTATCCCTGTATGGCAAACATGGATGATCAATTTTAGATCACCCCTCGAAGTTACACTTCATTGGTTGTCAATCATTGTACTGGGGTCAAAAGTAGAGGACAAAATAATATGGCAGTGCGTATATTGCGTGTAATAGCTATAATAAATGTGTGTTCTTTTTGGTCATGTATGATTGCGACGTCGATTTTATCTAACGCGGGGGACGAGTGGTCTGGGGGTAAGTTGCTCGTTTCGCAAACGAAAGGTTGTGGGTTCAAGTCTCACCTGTTGCTACTCTTCGCCCGCAGCCATCGGTTTTACGACACACCTGACCTCACGGTCGATGTGTCGTAAAACCGATAACCAACCATCTTATCTAACGCGTAATTTGACTGACAAGTGATCGCGTACAACAAACTTGTGCCAATGCGCACTGAAATCGCATGATCTCATTTAACTTTGGCCTGATCTGGGTCATATGCATGGATTTGGTCATATGCATGGTATGTCTGGTCTTGCCTACGTAATCTGCTTATTTAGTTATAAAACCATTTCAAACATGTTTTGTGGAGATAAGCAATGTTCCAGAAGCATTCAAGCTCCTTTATCGTTTAGCCTGATCTGTTGCGTCATCCGTGACATCTAGGTTACGAACATTAAATTGATCAGATGCGCTTTGTTGGGCGTCTTGTTATTTAGTTCATATAGTTTCCCAATTCAGTTTGGTTAAGCATTGTGCGCCGTTGGGCACATGGTTCCGCGGGACTGTGAATATCATTAGAGCTCGACCGTCGTCGGTCAGGGAGGCGCCGAGCGAGACAAAGGGTGTGGTGAAGTGGCGTCAAGGTCCCCAGTCGTGAGTACCTCCGGGTGTGTGTTTGTCAGCGAACAACTCTGGGATGAACGGAACGACCGCCGTCTGGGAGGGAATATGGTTATAAGGCTTAGAAAACAATTGCCCCATCTGATAATTTTGTCGAACACAGACTCGTACTTATGTCATGCACAGTACAGTTGAGCTGTCGTTTTTCAGCCCATTGTACTGGGATAAGAAGAGTGGAGAAACAAGAATTTGCACGCCAGTACACTCAGTCTTGTACTCACGCCTGCTTTGGAGATCCTCGCCATAGCACGTTTACGCGGGGCGAATCTGCCCCAATTTTACGGCCCGGTGAACAGAGGCCTGCTCCGGCGGCACGAGGCGAGACTGTGCTCTCGAAACGTGTCACCGGATCGAAGAACGTGCTTAAAGGCGGGTCATGTCCTTGAACTCTGTGACTGGCTGATGCGGCGGTGAGTCGAGGACATTGTGGCGGCTGGTGCGCCCTGGTCTCGGTCGTCAAGCGCTGACTGGCTGATGCGGCGGTGAGTCGAGGACATTGTGGCGGCTGGTGCGCCCTGGTCTCGGTCGTCAAGCGCTGACTGGCTGATGCGGCGGTGAGTCGAGGACATTGTGGCGGCTGGTGCGCCCTGGTCTCGGCCGTCAAGCGCTGACTGGCTGATGCGGCGGTGAGTCGAGGACATTGTGGCGGCTGGTGCGCCCTGGTCTCGGTCGTCAGGCGCTGACTGGCTGATGCGGCGGTGAGTCGAGGACATTGTGGCGGCTGGTGCGCCCTGGTCTCGGTCGTCAAGCGCTGACTGGCTGATGCGGCGGTGAGTCGAGGACATTGTGGCGGCTGGTGCGCCCTGGTCTCGGTCGTCAGGCGCTGACTGGCTGATGCGGCGGTGAGTCGAGGACATTGTGGCGGCTGGTGCGCCCTGGTCTCGGCCGTCAAGCGCTGACTGGCTGATGCGGCGGTGAGTCGAGGACATTGTGGCGGCTGGTGCGCCCTGGTCTCGGTCGTCAAGCGCTGACTGGCTGATGCGGTGGTGAGTCGAGGACATTGTGGCGGCTGGTGCGCCCTGGTCTCGGTCGTCAAGCGCTGACTGGCTGATGCGGTGGTGAGTCGAGGACATTGTGCGCTGTGCCCTGGTCTCGGCCGTCAGGCGCTCTGGCTGTGCGGTGGTGGTCGAGGACATTGTGGCGGCTGGTGCGCCCTGGTCTCGGTCGTCAGGCGCTGACTGGCTGATGCGGTGGTGAGTCGAGGACATTGTGGCGGCTGGTGCGCTCCTGGTCTCGGCCGTCAAGCGCTGACTGGCTGATGCGGTGGTGAGTCGAGGACATTGTGGCGGCTGGTGCGCCCTGGTCTCGGCCGTCAAGCGCTGACTGGCTGATGCGGTGGTGAGTCGAGGACATTGTGGCGGCTGGTGCGCCCTGGTCTCGGTCGTCAGGCGCTGACTGGCTGATGCGGTGGTGAGTCGAGGACATTGTGGCGGCTGGTGCGCCCTGGTCTCGGTCGTCAGGCGCTGACTGGCTGATGCGGCGGTGAGTCGAGGACATTGTGGCGGCTGGTGCGCCCTGGTCTCGGTCGTCAGGCGCTGACTGGCTGATGCGGCGGTGAGTCGACATTGTGGCGCTGCCCTGGTCTTTCGGTTGTCGCAGGCGCTGGCTGGTTACTGACTGGCTGGTGAGTCGACTTGTGGCGGCTGGTGCGCCCTCCTGCTGACTGCCAGTGAGAGGCCTGTTGTCGGTGCTATGCCTCGTGCCTGGTGTCTGCGTTATCGGAGCCGATGTGTGGCCACCGCGCACGAGCGAGTGGTCAGCTTATTGTGCATGTGTGACTAAGGCACATAGTTTTGGATGAGGTGGCGGTGTTGATACGTGTGGGTGTGCGTGAGTGTGTGTAAGGGGAGGTGAGCTAAAACCTGTCTCTTTTTAGAGAGCTAGTATTTTCTGAGAACCCTGTGCATTGTTCGAGAACAGACCTGATGTACTTTGCGGGGTGCGGCCAGGGCGGTGCAGGGGTGTGACGGGATGGAGCAAATGTTCCAGGAGGGCGAATGGCTTCACTGTGTGTCTCACAATGGGGTAAATGAGAAAATATGCTCCATGAGGATTTTCCATCAATCCCCTGACTCATGCGTGAAGGTACCTGGGAAGCTCATGGAACTCCTAAGGACTAAGTGGGGCACCATGCGTATCTTAAATCGCCAGAGCGGTGCCCTTGAGCGTTGCTGTTAGTAGCGCACAAGCTATTCTATAGTACGGCGTGGTTTGCTAAAGTCTGATAAGCTGTGCGAACTCGTGAGAAGCAAAATGGCGAGGTACCACTCGCATAGCTATGCTGTCTGTGGTGAATTGGATGTGTGGTAGCAGGGTATCAGATGAAGACTTCAAACGCTAAAATAGACATGTTTGAATGCCTCATAAAATATTGGAATCCTCGCAGCACACAGAAGTGTTGTCACATTGTTAGTCCGTCTTGGAAATTATATAAACATCACCCATGGCTACTGGTGTAACGTTATACACAGTTCATGTGAATCTGTCCAGTAGGACTGCGATCAGTTTATCAGTCGCCAAACATCGGCCCACAGTCCTCGGCGGCCGTGCGTGTTAACGCTGTTAAATATGCTGTCGGACTATTGGTCTGGTTTTGCTGCTATGCCGGAACAGCTACCGCGGTGGATCTGAAGTCAAGAACAGCTACACAACCCTGTACACAACCCGAAGCGGCCGATGGGATTTCAATCCGTGTCCATTGCTGTTCTTGCACTGTTAACCCAGACGTAGCTGAGCACTGAACAGTCCTCTGTGTAAGCCGCTGCTCCTGGGTCCGGGCCCACCACCACACCTGGACTTCTGGCGCGACGGAACTGAACAACCCCCCCCCCACCTGTGGAGGATACCGCTTGGATAGTGATCTGGGCTCGCTGCTGCCTCTACGCAGTTACTGTAGCTGAATGGAACAACCCTGCAATGTCAGCTGTGCCGTTGCGCTGATCATATGACTCGAACTGCTACCTGTTCGGTCCGGTTCGGTGCCGTCGGACTGAGACTTGTTGGGCCAGGTCCAGTTCGGCGCCATTGGACCGCGGCATGTTTGGTCCGGTCCGGTTCGACGCCATTGCTCGGCGACGTCTTCGGTCTGGTTCTGCGCCATTAGATCGTGATGTATTCGATTCGGTCCGGCGCCATCGGGCCGCGACCTGTTCGGTCCGGTCCAGCGCCATTGAACTGCGACCTGTTGTCCCCGCTCTGTGCTATTAGCAGGCAGTCCAATGCAGTGATGAATTATTCGCGAAATAGGGTGGAATGTACCACTTAATCAGCACTGAATCGATATCCTTTCCAAAGAAGTATCGCCATCGTGCTTCTTGGTGCGTGTTTGTGAAGTCTGCATGCCTTGTTTCCAACTGTATCCCGTTCGCAATTATAATAATTTTGCTCACCATAACTGATCGGACATCGTGATAAAGAACATCCCGTAGTACAATTTCAGGTGAAGATTGCCTATGATGTGCTATGTTATACAATGGCAGTTTATAGCATAGGTGTTTACATTGCTATCGTCGATATCCGTTTATCCAGACGAGATGCCTTTCAAAACACGGAAAACGAGAACAGTCGTATGCACACAATTATCACAAAACTGGGCTTGCAGGACTTCACAAGTATAAGTAACATTACTTCATGGCGAATTCGACATCCGGACGTACTTGTTTAGACATCTCGCACCCGATGATAGATCATTATTTTAACGCTGGTCCAGTGACACCGACTCCCTGTGTTCCAGGACTGATCAGTGCGCCGGCATCGGCCCAGACGCAGTGTAACCCGGAAGGTGAGTTGGGTGTGAACCCTGGACCTATGACCCGTGGGCTGGAGAAAACGCAGCTGAAAATCACCCGGCAAGTGTTCCGCGTAGCTGATTGAATCACCGATGCGTTTCCAGTATGACAATATGTCGTAGTGTGTGGCTCAATCTGAACTGTGATGAACACTACGGGTGCGGCACAGGAATGTGGTGGGAACCACGACTGTGGTTCTGCACTGTGGCCGAGACCACGGTTGTGGCACTGGAATTGGCAGGAACTACAGCTGTGGCATGCATCTTTGGCAGAGACTTCTGATGTGATGCTGCACTCTGACGGAGACCGCGACTGTGGCGCTGTACTGTGACGGAGACCGCGGCTGTGGCGCTGTTCTGTGACGGAGACCGCGGCTGTGGCGCTGTTCTGTGACGGAGACCGCGGCTGTGGCGCTGTACTGTGACGGAGACCGCGGCTGTGGCGCTGTTCTGTGACGGAGACCGCGGCTGTGGCCCTGTACTGTGACGGAGACCGTGGCTGTGGCGCTGTACTGTGACGGAGACCGCGGCTGTGGCGTCGAACTGTAACGGAATTAACTGTGATGGTGCCGAAGTGCGATATGCGGTGACGGCCATTGTACACAATATTTGCGAGGTATCATTATGCTATGATAACCAGAGTGAATGTACTCTGCCTCACAAATGGGACGTCATTATTGGTTTAGTTATCTATCCACGTGCGCAGCGTTTCATATGTGCATTTATGTACTTGTTAAGAGCAACTAATGAAGGTGGTCATTCCCAATCATATAACATGAAGTAGATATCGAAAAAGCTGACGTGTGTATGCACATTAAGAACAGGAAAGGTTAAGACAGGTGTGTAACTTTGTATGCACTAGTGGGGCAACTGGGCCCCACTTGTTAATTTGACCCCCAATCATTGATGTGCACCCACTCCCACACCAATCAGACCGAAGCTTAACTATTGTTTCTATGGAAGCGCCCTTCCAGAACTCTCGAGTGCACCCTACCTCCCCCCGCTCAACGAGTTGTTCTTCAGCCGATGGCGTCCCTCCGGATAAAAATTAACTGAAAAGCATCAAGTGACCCTCCCGTCAGTTTCGCAGTGACACCCATGGATTCAGAACAGCAATTTGCTCTTCTGCAAGTTAGTCGAGCCACGTCGCATCGCCAGTCTTTTTACGCAGCTTTGAGTGGGCGTTTAGGCGGAGATGAACCAGATAGTCGAGCAGATGGTTAGATTCTGGTGCTGTTGGAGTCACAAATAGCTTTGCAATCAGGATGAACATCCCGGAACCTGTATATCCTGAATAGGTATACTGTTTCCCACGAAACCTATATCTATGCAGGAGATTCCGGTGCCAAAACGCCCAGCCTGACTGCCAAGCTATTTGTGACGCCAATTATACAAGCGTGTAACTATGGAATGAAGCTTCAAAACGTATCTCGACATCCTGGTCGCTTTGGTGTAGCAAGGACATAATTCAGACGAAGGGCGGATCAAAGCCAGATGTGATGGATTTGAGAATGCTCTCGTCGTATGCCAGGACTTTGGCAGAAAGACTAGTCATTGCTGCTACGTTTCGGTTGTGGGCGAGTTGGCCTCTTGGCTTCCTCGGCTACGTCACTAGTTGTGTTCAAGGAATGAGTTGCCGGCAGTGTGTTGTCCTCGAGGGGCGTAGTGGACTCTCCCAGGCTTAGTCTTCTCCCGTGCATATGACACTGAAGGCTCATCGGTTTCTTATTTTTCTTCGCCGAAAGTTTGATTTGATTTACTTAAGTTTTGTTGCAATGCTCCTTGTCGTGTGCTCTTAAGTTTTGTTGAAATAGAGGTCCTGGTGGAATTTCTACTCATGGGCAGATTGCAACAGCGCTTCACCTTGTAAGGCAGCATTTCAAGTTGTAATTTTCTCACTCAGAGCCCGACCTACTCTTTTCAGTTTTAGTTTGTGAACCTTGACAACGATATCTATTCGGAAGTACTCATATTTGTTCAACGGCAGATATTTGCGGTGACATTCTCGCGCGCGGGTAAGTTGCAATGGACGTCATACCGCATCCGGCACTTGCCATTCCTCTCTGATGGCAAATATGGTAAAGTGCCTGTTTTTTTTTTATTCCGGGATCTCAGCCAGTCCACGTGCGCATGCACCATGCAATTCATTGTATAAGTGTCGAGGCTCTGTTTTTATATCTTTGTGCATATATGTGCTTGCGTATATATCCCTCGTGAACACCAGCAGTGGGAGGCCAGACCTACAAAAAGTTGGGGAAGGTCAGACCGACAGAGGGGTAGGGAAGGGCAGATCAGGCAAGGGAGAATAGGCTGGCAGTGGGTTTTGGAAGTTGGACAGACGGTGGAGTAGGAGAGATCAAACCAGTGGTGGGGTAAGGACGTCAGACTGACAGTGGAGTAAGGATGTCAGACTGACAGTGGGGTAGGGAAGGTCAGATTGACAGTGTGGTGGGGGTGCCAGGTCGGCATTGGGGATAGAAGATAAGACTGACTGTGTATTAGAGGAATTCAGGCCGGTAGTATGGTGGATAAAGTATGAGCAGCCATGGGGTAAGGAAAGTGCGATCGGCGGTGAGGTAGGGGAAATCAGACAAACAGTGGGGTAAGGGAAGTTATACTGACAGTGGATATGGGAAGTCAGTAGGGAAGGAGAGATGGAACCGGCAGTGAGTAAGGAAGGTCAGATGGACAACAAGGGGTCGGGTCATCGGCAAGGACCCGGAGCGGTTGGAATATGTGGTGGCTGGACCGGCAGTGGAATGCCAGGTCAGCAATGCGCGCTCTGATGGTGGAGCTACTCGTGTAGTCATCAACTTGGCGACACGTTTTTAGCAGTTTCCAAATCGTATGTTTAACTGGTAAAAATGTGAGCTGTTTGTTATGTCTAGCACCTCGCCACCTTTTATATTGTGTGTGCGGTAGTCGCATCACTTCCATTGAACCCACGTTGATTTAAAGCGCATGCAATCTGCCTTAAGTATGCCGGTTTCGGAAGACTTGTGGAAAACCGGTTATTCCATCCTGAAGGCTGCTATGGTCATGCATTCCGTTGCGGCCGTTACAGCTAATACAAAACGAAGCACATGGAAGTGATTTGTGAACCCGCCTGCTTTTGTTGTATTAGCCCAGTGAACGTCTCATCACACGCTTAGTCGCCTGGGTAACATGAATGTTGTCAGTCTCCCATGTTGAGAAGCCTTCAGGGGTGAACATTACCAGTAGCTAGCACAGCTTGAACCTGGAACCTTTCGAGACCGTCGTGGCACGAACCAGATCGTCTGCGTGCGCGTACGGCGCAGGGTGCCTCGTCTCCGTAGCTGCATGGGGAAAGCAGGGGCATGGAAGTGACGGAAAAGTGTGGGGTGGGGACGATTTCGGTGATGGAACGTGCAATTTCTCCTGAGGGGCGCCAATGGTTGAAACATTTTAACGTTGGTGCATTTGATTTCCCTGGGGTGGGCGCCTTTGATATTAAAGGTGGTTCCTCCAGCTGAAATTGTCGACGGGTGCTCTCGAACGTCCTTTCCTGGGCGCTACATGACCAATGTAGTCGATGCGCCCTTAAGCCCTAATAACTAACTCGAACGTCCTTTCTCAGTCAGAGGGACGCCTCTCCTGTCCGAAGGGGCACCGCCGAAAGTGTTGGGAGGCTCGTCCCTCTGTTTGCTGCGCTCATGGTGGCCAGTATCTGTCGAGAGTAGATCATCTTGTTTCTGGCGTAGAACGGACTCTGTGCCCAGTGGTGCTGAGATGCAGTGCAGCACCCCGTGCCCGTCAGACAGGCGTCGGCTCGCCAATTTAGACTCGGCGCCTCCGTTTGTCCAATTGTTCAGAATTATGCGCGATGGTCATAGCTGCTGCGTTCCCTGTCATGTATCTCCGCAAATGCGTGTGTTTGCATCTTGCCACGCTTCCAGACTGGAATGCGAGGCCCATCTCCACTGAGCCAAATTTGTACGTCTTTCCGAATGCGTGCAAATATTGGCGACATGCATTAAGGTTGTGGGAGGGGAGGGCACTGGACTCCAGGTCGAAGCAAATTTGACTGTTGGCCGTATGACATACATCAAACATGCTCAAACAAAAGTGCATTCCATATCCTCGGCCTGAGGACAGATGTCTGCCAGCGATCGATGCTATCGCTGTCTTGACATTGTGAAGCCTGAAGATGGTTTGCGATTATACATCGTGGCAGATTAGTTTGATTAGATTCGTGTAGCTTTGCTTAATGCAGGTAAGTTTACCTTTGTCCTCTTTGACGGCCATTGTAATTAGTTGGTAGAATCTGCAACCAAATAGATGTTATTGTAAAGCGTTCGACGAGTAGGGCAAGACGCCACCCCCAAAAAGTGACGTCACCAGGGGGCTAGGCTGTCACGAATTGCATCATGTTTGTGGCTCTGGGGAGTTTCATTTCGAGGGAGATTTGAAGAAAAAAACAAATAATTTTGAATCAGAAAAGGAAGGCGAAATAGACAGGACCATAACATTTTGGCCGCCCCAATTTTTTTGGGTGACATTTCAAAATTATGAGTTCAAGTTTCCTTTGATTTTACTTCTCTAATAGGTAGAGCAGCCGAAAAATGTTGTTTGAAGTAGAGCTGGTCAGATAAAAAAATTGGTATTTTAGCCATAATCTTCAATTTTAACTAATGGGCAAATATAATAATATACTAAGAAATCAAACGGGAAAAATGAAATTCCTCTGGTGCGTTTTGTTGCATCCCTAAAGACAAGTAAACGCCAAAAGTTTCGTTAAAATATCTCTATCCGTTAAAGCATGACTGGTTTAACTTTTTCAGAGGTGACCTCACTTGACCGTGACCAACTCGTTGACCCTAGATGACCTGACTTCAAGATTTTGGCACATGCCAAATTGATGTGGAAGAAGGTATGCCAATTTCGGTGCGCTGCCGTGCGCAGTTCTTTCACCTTCCGCGGAAAACCTTTGGGAGGGGGGGGGGTCGTCAACAATCCCCCCCGAGGCGGTGCTAGTGAACATCTTGGTTGTAGATGCGTGTTTAGGCAATCTGAATTTTGTGCTTAGAAAATGTTGCGACTTAAAAACTACCATGCACAGGCTCACTGTTCTTGAAACTGAACTGAAGCTTCCAGATCTCGTGATACAATTTCAGACTGGCTACCGATGGTGCGGTCTGTAATTATCTCCAGACATAACGGAAAAATGCTTCTATACGTATCTGATTATTTTCTGATCGAGCTTACAGAAGCTGAAAATAATTGTTCGTGACAAATTTCGATATCTTACTGTAGATTTATTTACATAGTACACCTAATGAAGACTGTGCAACCTACTGACTATTGTGGCCTACGGTTTTAGCTGTTAGATGCAATGGAACACGGCTGCATAACCATAGCTTAAGCAGCCGATTCAATTATTTGAAGCAGTTGCACAATCAAACAAAAGTACGTGTTAAAAGAGAAGCGAACGACGCATTTTGATTGCAATGAAATATTCGTAATCGCTCATGATCAACCACCAAATGGTATGCGAGTTTTGAACATCCCGAGCCCTTCCATTAAACCGTGCTAAATGCCCGACGATGTGTCCTCGTTATCGTAAACAGCTTCCAACTGTTACGGCCACCAGCACCCAGATCCTTGTGTGAAATCGCTCAGGGCCACCTGTTGGATGTCTTGACAGCCATTTGCTAACACCAGCTCTTGAAGGAAGTACTTTGTGTAGTTTGGGGAAGGCCAAATGTTGTTTTATGGAATGTTCATTGGAGGAAGCATTTTATTTTTTGTACTCGTCGCGGGAGCTACTCGTTTTGCCATTATGGCCACCACAACGGCTACTTTTTTCGCGGATATGACCATGATAGGGGTTGCTCGTTCGACAATCATGGTCACCGTAAGAATTGTTTGCAGACTTGTGCAGAGTTGGCGCACCCGTGTGTGTCACCACCGGGCAGCCGTTGGCCAGCGCCTGCGTGACATCTGGTATGGAATGTTCAGCGGCACATTGCCAAGGCTGACTTGTGCGTGCTGCGCACTATCTCCGGCGACTGCCGATTGGCGTGTCTGTTTGTGTCCTCTTGCGTCGCTGATGGCGGCTTTTCAGGCACTGTTGCGGCATTTGCCGGCCGTTGGCCGCTGGCGGTCGCTCACCACGTAATCCGTCGACCGGTTTGCAGACGAGTTCCTCGATCCGGCCAAGAACTACGAGTATGTTTACAACGGAACGGTGGAAATCCGACACATGGCCGGGGCGCAGACCTCCACGGCCGGCTTCTCGTTCACCTGCACCGTCATCGTCAACGGCGAGGAGCCATGCTTCCACTCCCTCAAGGTACTCGCCGGCCCTTTGCCCGGCTCGGTTGTGGGTGATGGCGCTCCGTTTGAGCCGAGTAGCTTTGTTTATGACGTGCTTGTGCGTGCCGTCATTGTGTGGTACTGGGCTGTGTGCTTGCCCGGCTCGTGTTTATTGTGAGCAGGATGGGGTCCTGACGAACAAACACCTGTGCACTGACGATAAAGTCTATATGAGCGACCTGACCAGAGTCCATTCGACTCTACTCGACTGGAATGGACTGGACCCGATCCTACCTCAACCTGCTCCACCTTACCATACCTTACGCTACCCTACCTTACCGTGCCTTACCCTACCATACCCTACCCAACGCGACCCTACCCTAAAACGACTCTACCCTACACGACCCTACCCTACCCTACACGACCATACCCTACCCCCACCTCTACCCTACTCTACCCTCCTTACCTCCTTTGCCCCAACATACCATTCATTGCTGTACACTACCCTACTTGACCCGACCCGACCCTATACTACCCGACCCTGCCCCACCTCATAATACACCCTGCGTAACCCTACCATACACTACACCCTATGTGGTTATTTTGTATTGTTGCAGCCTTTCAACTTCTACTTTCGTCACTGAATGTGTTATTTATATTTTCCCTTGATGCTGACCATGATATTCTTTCTGAACGACTCTTTAACTTTGTATAGAAGTGTTTGTGACTGTACTTTCGGCGCCGACCGCTGCAGATGCCAATGCACGCTGCTTCGCACCGCCTATGGTGATAGATGATCCGCCGTCGTTGTCGGTCGACAACGGTATAATGTCCGATCCTGCACTTGCACCATCGGGGCCCCGTACGTTTCCTGCTTCCTGCCATTGACACCGTGCTACTGAGCCCATGTACCGACATCGACTCCGCGTGCTGATATGACGCCGTGCGTTGTGTGGCAGCTGTCGACCTGCAGGCTGGACGACCGGACCGAACACGCCGACCACGCCGGCCGAGACCACAGCTTCAACCGGCTGCTCAGGAGGTAGGCATGCGTCCCGCCCCCTCAGACCAACCGGCTGCTCAGGAGGTAGGCATGCGTCCCGCCCCCTCAGACCAACCGGCTGCTCAGGAGGTGGGCATGCGCCCCGCCCCCCAGACGTACCGGCCGCGCGGTCTGAACGGGAACCGCGTTTGTGGTCGGGATGTGGACCACCTGACGGGGGGGAAGAACCTGATATGTGGGAAGGAACCTGATCACCAATTCAGATCGCCGGGCTTCCCGAGGCCGTGAACGTCGCGTGCCGTACTGCGGGGGTCGCGGTTGCTCAGTCGGTATGGTGTTGAGATTCTTGATCGTAAAATCGTGGGTTTGGATCCCACAACTGGCGGGATTCCCAAGCTTCCAGCCGGCTGGCGACGTCGGCAGTGCCGGGTGATGGCTTCCCGGTACCTATGACGTCATTGGCTCGCGTCCGCCCTCTCGCCAATGAATGGCGCCAATGCAATGGAGTGGCGCGGCTTCGACCCGGTCTGGCTGGCGGGATGGTGATGCCGCCGGGCCTGGTGGAACTCTAGCGTGTAGCCGTGGGGGCTCAGCCACCTGAAGTGGGTCTGCTGCCTCCACCACTAATGTTGATGACAATAGCTGGTAGGGGATTTAATTTCGAAGTGGCTCGAATTCAGTGAATACCCTACATGTTCGGTCAGCTGTTCTTCTCCTGGGCTCCTTAGGCCAGTCCTTGCTTCTCGACCATTACCAACACTGACGGTTAGTGCGTAGCCTGCTCCACAGGCTGACAGACGGGAACTGGCGGTGCCCAGTAGCGCGTTGCACCGGTCACGAGTTCCGCCGGGGACGCTAGCTGTCAGCCAGCCATTTCTGTCCCACCGTGTCTGGCCAGCTGCCCATCGTGTTGACATCGGAGGTCCGCCAACATGTGGAGCTGATCAGGCTTCAGACCCAGTTTGATCTAGCGCAAACTGACGGGTCCAATAAAAAAATTGTGACAGATGGATTAGAATGATCGGTGGCCCGGGCCACCCTCGCCAGATATATGGTAGGTTCACGCCTGGATCACGCCTGATCCGTGTCCACATCGCGTCCTCTGCCATCGGCTGCTACGTTGCAGGCTCGGTCGTGGTGTTGACAGAGGAGCCACCCTCCGTGTGGCTGGTCCCGCGCTGTGCAATGCTACTCCCGCAGGGAATTAGCATTGCCAGTCTCGCTGCGCTGCATGCGGAAGTGAACGACTCGGTGCCACAGCTTTTGTACGGCTCCTGCCTTCACCCTGGAGGGGTTATCGGTACCACAGCTTTTGTACGCATCCTGCCTTCACCCTGAAGGGGTTGTCGTGCACGTCTCCTGCCTTCACCGCGGAGAAGTGTGGGTCCCATGGCCCGAATTCCCATGCGACCCTCCGCCAGCCGGACGGCCTCGACGGGCCGTGGCCACGACCAGCACGTGTTTGGCAGGCTGCCAGGCGGTGACGTCACGACCTGGCGTGATGCTGGTGCCACAGCGGGCTGAACGCCGACTACTGGTGGCCAAACGGCGTCGTTCGCGGCCTGCCAATCCAGTGCTGCGGAATGGTGGTGTTCTTACAGTAGCTGGGACGCTACGTGGACAGGGGAAGATGGGGTGTCTGGCTGAAGCTGTTTGACGATGAATTAGGGCCGGACAAATGTGTTCTTTTAAAAAGTAAGTTGCATTAGAATGTTTCCTGGAGTGGAGGAAATCGGACACAGCTGATGGCTTGCACCTTATGACGATCACGAATGCTACCCACTACATGTGTACAATTGAAGGCGAGTCAACTCGCTGTATGTATACAACTGCATGTATACAACTCGCCGTCGCCTCGGTGACTACCAAATGACTAGGCAATTGTTTTTTTTTCAGTAGTCGAACTATTTTCGTTTCACAGTTGGTTTGGCTGAGGGATGTTACTGCCAGCTCTGGGTGGGTCAAGTCTGATCGGCCGTCTATTAAGCTGACTCGGTAGTATTATTGAAGTGTGCGTAGTTTAGCATTGAACTATGCCCGCAATGTCTCGGCTAAGTTTACATCACCCGATGAATAATTGCGAATATGATGGCGATGGAACTCAACGTGGGTTGTGTGGTGTGTCGTCAGATGGTTGTTTCGAATCTCACAACCGACAGATTTGCCGATCATACCCGGTGCTAATCAGCGTGGTGACGTCATGTAATCTGGCAGTTGAATGCGTCATAAATGAACCTAAGGATTGTGCAGTGATGTGTGGATACTTGTCGACCAGATAATTCACCGGGCAGTCGCAGCTCCTGATGCGGTCTCACCGTCTGCTCCAAACTCTGTTCTCCGAGATCCTTCGTGAAGTGCCCTTCATGCATATTATCACGCTCCATTGGTGGCAGGAATGCTTGCAGCGCGTTCCGTGTGGCGAGAGGCCCAGGGTCGGCGTTGGCCGGCCGTAGGAGGAAAAATGTGTGCGCAGTGCTACTGCCGATGAGAGGGGCGGCTCCAGAAGTGCTCAGCTGGTGGGTAGTATCACACCCACCAGAGGACCGGGTCCGGGCGCGTGCGACATGGTGCCGACCCGGTCGGCGTTGTTGCCGCCGGCTGGCCTCTGTCTACTGGCCGGTCCGGCTCCCACGGTACGCGTCAATGGCCGGGCCGGACCGGGCCGCACCTGTGATCTCGCCGACTGACGCTCCCGCCGTGCATGTGTGGCGCCCGCTAAAACAGCGGAAATGCACCGACAAGCTGCTCCCTGCTGCTGCAGTCCGCTGACGACGGCCGCTTGCAGCGCTTGCATGCCCGCCCACTGCTGTGTGTAGCGCGTGTTGACTCGCCAACGACCACCTGTAGCGCATGTCTGGTCCCAGATGGTTGCCTGTGGCAAGTGTCTGATCGCTGATTGGTTGGTTGGTCATGAATGTTATGGCGCATCG
The DNA here is from genome assembly GCA_034440575.1 of Imbricaverruca yamaguchii. NCBI lineage: Eukaryota > Metazoa > Arthropoda > Thecostraca > Neoverrucidae > Imbricaverruca > Imbricaverruca yamaguchii. The sequence continues at coordinate 682,198 of JAOTOL010001509.1, read as the reverse complement.
ACCAGGTTTGGTCATTTAGCGCCCAGTGTCTGATCGCTAGCGGCTGTTTATTGCGTGTGGCGTCCCGCAGATGGTTGCCTGTAGCACGTGTCGTGTCGCTAGCGGCTGCCTGTAGCGCATGACTGTTCGCGCGCGGCCACCGCAGCGTTTGACGTCACGCCGATGGTTACCTGGTATGTTGCAACACCGTACATTTGGCCACAATCACACCACTCTATTCTCCGGCTGATTTCCGCCATAGCTATTCCACGGCCTCTGCCCCGGCCGTTCATAATCTCCGCTGCCATCGTGTTTCCCATTCTATTCGAATTGCCGTTACGGCGCGGCGGATGGCCGGGCGCTGAGCCGACCGGTGTCTCGTGCCATCTGGGGGCCTATGGTTGAGTGACATATGACGGAGTCTCGTGCTATGGCGTACTCAAGTGGGCACAACTGGGTCGAGTGTCGCGTGGGGCGCTGTCTGTTCTGGTTCGTTGGCAACAGGCATGAGTCCGAATTGGTCCGCGCCTGACTTATTTGAGCGCTCTCTACGTCACTAACTTGTGTTACTTCGAACGTACCTCGGCCGTTCATACCCCACTAGAGAACTATGTCTGAGCAGGACTGATCACGTTATCTGAGATAGCCTTTGGGACTACGCTTTAGCCAGACATGAAGCGGCGGACGCAGTATGGTCTGGAGCATTCGTTTAGGTATCCAGCAAGGTTATCAGATGTGAACCGAGTTGGGGTCTGACCTATGTCAAGTCGTCGGTGAGCACAATTGGTAGTCGAACTGGCAAAGGGTTCGTGGTCCTCGATGCAGAGACTTCGGCACTTGAAATGCAAATATGTATGTGGTAAGGAAGGCAATTCGTAATCAGAAAGTTTGATTGATGACGATTTAGTGAGGGTTAATTAATGCTGAAAACAGCCCAGTGGTACCCAGCATTTATCAGTGGAGGGTATAATTAATTGGTTAGACCAGAATGTGTGTCATCAAAGATGAACATTGATTGCTGATGAGGCCGAGTATGACGTTAAGCTCTGTTAACCATCGATGGTTGTTGATAGTAGATTGGATTGAGATTCAGCACTCAGGAAATTTCGACGTGGTAGACCATCTGCTGACTTCCAATATCGTAGTAAATCTATGAAAATATGGCGAACTGGCTCTTCGGATTTTCCGCTTCCATATTGCCCTCTAGTTCCACGTGTCATTGATCGTCCAGTCATCATTGTTCCGCCGCCGACCCGACCGTATTGGGCCTGCCGTCTACACCTGCGCTGTCGGGATGCGTGAGCTTCTCCGCCGCTCCTGGAACAGTGCCCACCATCGGACCGGTGCGCAATGTTACGTCTGCTTCAGTCCAGCGTGCGACGGCTCGGTGTCCCACGGTGCACTCCGGCGCGTATGGCGAGTCATATTCCACAGTGGTGGTGAGTCGGCGCCGGTGAAAAACCGGTCCTCGGCAGTCTGCGGGTATGAAGCCACGATGCTACTAGTGGTGACGCACCGCCGGGATGGCGGCGCTGTTGGCTGGAATCGCACGTGCTTCCGGATCGCAGGAATGGCTTACGGTGCCTGATCCGGTGCTTGTCGAGATGCACGCTGCAAGTCCCCTCGAAATGTCTCCCAGGGCCCCAGTTTCTTTTTCTTCATTGTTGTTTCAAGTGCCCGTATCATTTTTCCCCTGAAGCGGCTTGTCTGAAAAAAAACGCCCAGGCTCGAGATCTGTTATTTTAAGCTTCAGTCACAACTAAGGTATCCTAAAACTGGTAAGGCATCCTACAACTGGCACGCCTCTCGAAGTCGACCTGACGCCGCGTCAGGGCGAGATAAATGTGACTCTCGGCATCGGATTCGTTTGCCAAGCCCTCTCAATGCGGGGAAGAGGCCCCTCCCTGATATTTGATAGGTTCCCAAAGCCTAAAAAGAACTCCCGAAGCGTTATCGCTATCGTGTTTTTAAAGCAAGCTCGCATGCCTTCGGTTACTTTATTTGTCTCCATTGTGTCAAACCATTACGCCATGCACTCTTCATGATGCAATGTCTAGGAGGAAAGGTGTCAAATGTAGGTCACCTCATCGCCTCAATACGGTTTTTTTCAGATGTATATCGACTTTTTGTCGTCGCTGAACAAGCCATGCAAGATACAATCAAGGTTAAATATTGGTGTATGTACATGATCGAAGAAAAATTTCGGGTCAGGTCCCTTGGTCAAGTGATTGATTGATATAGCTTTTACTGGCGCATAACTTGGTTCCTAATCAATATTTTTGAATACACTGAATGGCTGTGGTAGCAGGTTGTCTTCTAAGAGCGTGCCTGGTGTCACAGTTAACAGTTCAGGCCATTGATATGTGACCTAAAACGTCCTGAAGTCGCGTGCAATCCAAGGGCTCAAGAGGGATAATATAACCAGTGCAGTTTATGCGACCCAAGACGATAACTAAAGGGCTCTGGAGGCGAACATGCGGACTGTTGCGAAGTAGAAATGACTAATAAGACGAGGAAATGTTGTGCGTCGTGCTGCTTACTGATGCGACCGTGGTCCACAAGCTAAATTTGATTGACCCCTCACTGCATGGGTGTTAGGTTAACCTGCGAGTGAAAGGGGCGTCGTCATCCACATAGAGCTTATCCGCCGACTCAACAAGACGCGATGACCAGAGGGTAAGTTGTAATCATGACGAGCATGAGTAAAATCCCTTTGATTATCATGAGGACGGAGAACATCTATTAATTATGTGGGTATCAGCGGATTGAGAAGTACATGCAGAAGCAAGACGCATACGTGCACACTCGCACGCACACGCAGTGGGCGAGTAGCCTAGGGGTAAGTTGCTCATCTCATAATCGGAAGGTTGTGGGTTCGAGTCACCTGTCGCTCCTCTTCGCCCGCGACCAATCGGCGTGAGAGATTGGCGACGCAACATGACTCAACGGTCGATGTGTTGTAAAACCAATAACCAACCAACCACACGCACACGCAGTTATTCTACAAGTCCCGGGCGCCACGGCCGGCCAAAACGTACCGGACACTGCGAGTGCATCGCCTGGGATCGGTCAGTTTGTCTGCAGTCTGCAGTCTGCAGTGCAGTACCGGGTGGGCGTTGTCGAACTGCCACTGGACCACCGGGTAGCCCGTCTTCATCTTGCTGGTAGATAGGAATGCGCCAACCAACAGTGAGTTCAGTCTCTCAGTATGCATCACGCCACATCCAGTTCTGCACCACATTCAGTTCCGCACACCATAATGCCTTCATTTGATCCACTGTATTTTATTTCCGTTGCCGACAGCGGCACAGTCGAGGAGCGGATGCTTCAATTCCAGCAAACGCTGTTGTGGTTTGGTGTCGCGAGGACTGCGCATTATTTGGCATAGTTGCAGAAGATTAAATGCCAGTTGTCGAGACAGATCAGACGCAGACATTTTACTGCGCTGGAATGGAGAGAACAGGCAGTGTTGAGTGTCTGCAGAGACGCGATGGTCTTCTCTAGAGCTGTGGCGTCTGGCATTACGGGCAGCAGGCTGGCTTTCTATTTATTGCCCTCTCAGTGTGTTCTGCTCGGTATGAATTACTGCTCCAGTGTCTGTAATGTTGCTGCCTGTATTCTGATCGTAGCGACTATGGGTGGCAAACGACCAAACAGCCGACTTGTCTGCCCGACTGCAACTGACTGCGCGACTCAGTCGATCAGTTTGCCCAGCAGCAGAGAGGGAGTGGGGTTTGCCCACATGTGGTTTTACTACTACTTCCTCAAACTCTAATAATCAAGCCAATGATTGTAGCGACCTCGGCTGTTGTACGAACTGGTTGGCCTATGGCTGACGTCCATCCTCTTAGTGACCTGCAACTTTGGATTATTTTATTTGGGTGTGGAGAGCTTGGCAGTGAGCGTGGAAGGTCCGCTGGGTTACACGCCTGGTAGCTTGTGCCCTGTGAGTCTGAGTACAATGACTCAACGTCGGGTGTCAGTCGAACGTCCGCTGTCGTACCAAGCGGTCCTGTGATTCAGTGCATTGCTCAGCGTCAGGCGTCGCTGTCGCACCTAGCAGCCCTGTGAGTCAGAGTACATTGACTCGGCGGCAGGCGTCGCTGTCGCACCTAGCGCTGCGCCAGTCGGCGGCCGCGATAGACGGGCGGGCGGATAGACGGGCAGTTGAAGACACTCCTCTAAAATCCAAACTAAGCATCGCACGAAAACGAAAGAGGTGTGATCGGAAAGCGCTCGACGAGTAGGGTCCGGGTCCACCCTCCAAAACAATTTCCCTACAAAAGTGACGTCACCAGGTGGGATAGATTTTCACTACTTTTCACAACTTACCTTATGTTTTTGACTCTGGGGAGTTCATTTTTGGGATATATGAAAAGCCAAATTTATTTGGAAGGACAGCGAAATCGACCAAGGTTATAATTGTTTTGTGCCCCCCGGAAATACAATTTTTTTTTTTGAAATTTCAAAATTTTGAGTTCATGTTTTCTTTAATTTTCCTTTTCCAATGGGTAGAGCAGATGGAGAAGCTTTGTTGGAAGTCAACTTGCCGTAATAAAAATGTTTACTTTAGCCAGAATCCTCTATTTGAACTGCAATTTGGCAAATACGCAAAAATTATATGTATTCAAAAACGAAAAAAATTAACCCGTACGATTTGTTGCATCGGTAAATGTAAGCAAACGCTAAAAGTTTCATTAAAATCCCTGTATCCGTTAAAGCGTGACGATTGGTTGAACGTTTTTGGAGGTGACCTCACTTGACCTTGATTAACTCGTTGACCCTAGATGACCTGACCTAAAAATTGTAAATCAGCATGTCAAATTGATGTGGGAAAAGGTATGCCAAATTTGGGCGCGCTGCCGCGCGCCGTTTGTCCGCTATCCGAGAAAAACCGGGGGGGGGTTGAAGAAAAACCGGAGAAAAACCGGGGGTTGAAGATCCCCGAGACAGAGGTAATAGAACAGAGGTAAGGCACATGGTCGCTATATAACCAATATCAATTGAGGCGCTCCTAAGCCCAAATAATTAGCTAGAGGCATGGTACTGCATAATAAAGTACATTCTAGCCTCTTGACCCATCAAAATTGTAAGGCATCCTTCCAAGGGGTATGAAATTGCTCGAAATATTGGCTTGCGACATTGATTTCGACGATATATAAATAGTGTGAGCTGTGCCCAGGTCGCCCAGTTGACGCATGTGTCCAGTCCGTGTTTAATCTGTCCTTATTTGGTAAGATGTGGAGCCGATTGTGGGTGTTAATCATACCTTATTAACGAGTCCTGGGAGGTAATTAAAAGATAACAATTCGTAGGACAAGTTGCCACAAGTCAACACCTGAACACCAGGAATGCCCGTTCACAATCACCATCACGCATACTTATAATTGTGCACCCATGTAACCCACGTATTGATGCGCATGATTCATACAGGTAGGATATCGCGTCTTGCATGGTCACAGTTGCAACATGTGTACGTATGCTAAGCATTTGGCAGCGTGCACTGTGTAGTGTTGCTGTGTATTGAGACTGTGCGGCGTATGCTGTGCAGTGTGTTATGCAGTAAGCACTTTACAGCCGGCTCATCGCAGTGATCGGAAACAGCGCTGTCGTGTGGTCCTACCCGGAATTATGGCCGGCCACCGCCACATATCCATGTGTGACAACTGCCGAGTCTAACCGGCCAGGTGTGACTACGCAGGGAGCCATGATGGGCAGGACACTGAAGCTGGCACAGTGGACTGGCGCTGAGGCGGCAGTCACAGTTGGGACGGTGTGGCCGGTCGGAGTTGGCACGGTGTAGCCGGTTGGGGTTGGGACCGTGTGGCTGGCCACGGCTGGGACGGTGTGGCCACTGCCACGGCTGGGACGGTGTGGCCACTGCCACGGCTGGGACCGTGTGGCCACTGGCCACGGCTGGGACGGTGTGGCCACTGCCACGGCTGGGACGGTGTGGCCACTGCCACGGCTGGGACGGTGTGGCCACTGCCACGGCTGGGACGGTGTGGCCACTGCCACGGCTGGGACCGTGTGGCTGGCCACGGCTGGGACGGTGTGGCCACTGCCACGGCTGGGACGGTGTGGCCACTGCCACGACTGGGACCGTGTGGCTGGCCACGGCTGGGACGGTGTGGCCACTGCCACGGCTGGGACGGTGTGGCCACTGCCACGGCTGGGACGGTGGGGCTGGCCACGGCTGGGACGGTGTGGCCACGGCCACGGCTGGGACGGTGTGGCCACGGCCACGGCTGGGACGGTGTGGCCACGGCTGGGACGGTGTGGCCACGGCTGGGACGGTGTGGCCACGGCGTGGGGCGTGGGGCTGGCCACGACTGGGACGGTGTGGCCACGGCCACGGCTGGGACGGTGTGGCTGGCCACGGCTGGGACGGTGTGGCTGGCCACGACTGGGACGGTGGGGCTGGCCACGGCTGGGACGGTGTGGCTGGCCACGACTGGGACGGTGGGGCTGGCCACGGCTGGGACGGTGTGGCTGGCCACGACTGGGACGGTGTGGCCACGGCCACGGCTGGGACGGTGGGGCTGGCCACGGCTGGGACGGTGTGGCCACTGCCACGGCTGGGACGGTGTGGCCACGGCCACGGCTGGGACGGTGTGGCCACGGCCACGGCTGGGACGGTGTGGCCACGGCCACGGCTGGGACGGTGTGGTCACGGCTGGGACGGTGTGGCTGGCCACGGCTGGGACGGTGTGGCTGGCACGCCACGGCTGGGACGGTGTGGCCACTGGCCACGGCTGGGACGGTGGGGCTGGCCACGACTGGGACGGTGTGGCTGGCCACGACTGGGACGGTGTGGCCACGACTGGGTCGGTGTGGCCACGGCTGGGTGTGGCCACGGCTGGGACGGTGTGGCACGGCTGGGACGGTGTGGCCACGGCTGGGTCGGTGTGGCCACGGCTGGGACGGTGTGGTCACGGCTGGGACGGTGTGGCCACGGCTGGGACGGTGTGGCCACGGCCACGGCTGGGACGGTGTGGCCACTGCCACGGCTGGGACGGTGGGGCTGGCCACGGCTGGGACGGTGTGGCCACTGGCCACGGCTGGGACGGTGGGGCTGGCCACGGCTGGGACGGTGTGGCCACGGCTGGGACGGTGTGACCACGGCTGGGACGGTGTGGCCACGGCTGGGTCGGTGTGGCCACGGCTGGGACGGTGTGGCCACGGCTGGGACGGTGTGGCCACGGCTGGGACGGTGTGGCCACGGCTGGGACGGTGTGGCCACGGCTGGGTCGGTGTGGCCACGGCTGGGACGGTGTGGCCACGGCTGGGACGGTGTGGCCACGGCTGGGACGGTGTGGCCACGGCTGGGACGGTGTGGCCACGGCTGGGACGGTGGTGGCCACGGCTGGGACGGTGGGTGGCCACGGCTGGGACGGTGTGGCCCACGGCTGGGACGGTGTGGCCACGGCTGGGACGGTGTGGCCACGGCTGGGAGTGTGGCCAGGCCACGGCTGGGACGGTGTGGCCACGGCTGGGACGGTGGGGTGGCCACGACTGGGACGGTGGGGCTGGCCACGACTGGGGGCACGACTGGGGCGGTGTGGCCACGGCTGGGACGGTGGGGCTGGCCACGACTGGGACGGTGTGGCCACGGCTGGGACGGTGGGGCTGGCCACGGCTGGGACGGTGGGGCTGGCCACGGCTGGGACGGTGGTGGCCACGGCTGGGACGGTGGGGCTGGCCACGGCTGGGACGGTGGGGCTGGCCACGGCTGGGACGGTGGCACGGTGGGGCTGGCCACGACTGGGACGGTGTGGCCACGGCTGGGACGGTGGGGCTGGCCACGACTGGGACGGTGGGGCTGGCCACGACTGGGACGGTGGGGCTGGCCACGACTGGGACGGTGGGGCTGGCCACGACTGGGACGGTGGTGGGCTGGCCACGGCTGGGACGGTGGGGCTGGCCACGACTGGGACGGGTGGGTGGCCACGACTGGGACGGTGGGGCGGCCACGGCTGGGACGGTGGTGGCCACGGCTGGGACGGTGGGGCTGGCCACGACTGGGACGGTGGGGCTGGCCACGACTGGGACGGTGGGGCTGGCCACGGCTGGGACGGTGGGGCTGGCCACGACTGGGACGGTGGGCTGGCCACGGCTGGGGGTGGGCTGGCCACGGCTGGGACGGTGGGGCTGGCCACGACTGGGACGGTGGGGCTGGCCACGACTGGGACGGTGGGGCTGGCCACGGCTGGGACGGTGGGGCTGGCCACGACTGGGACGGTGGGGCTGGCCACGACTGGGACGGTGGGGCTGGCCACGGCTGGGACGGTGGGGCTGGCCACGGCTGGGACGGTGTGGCCACGGCTGGGACGGTGGGGCTGGCCACGGCTGGGACGGTGGGGCTGGCCACGACTGGGACTGTGGGGCTGGCCACGACTGGGACGGTGTGGCCACGACTGGGACCGCATGACTGGAGCTGGGGCAGTACACCAGTACTGGGACGATGTGTCGCGAGCTGAGTGGCCACCGTCCGGTGACGCCTCTCACTTCAGTCGGTCACGTGTGTGTGGCGGGGCAGAGGTTGGTCAGATATGCTCCTGTCAGCTGCTATCTCGGCGCCGGCCCACAGAACGTCGGGGCCACAGAGCGCGCCGCCAGCTGGCCGGCCGTTTTTGCTTGGCTTGCGGTTGTGCGACACCCATCCCGAGCTGAGTTATCTGCCACCGCTGCACCGGCGTCTGTGTGATGAGGTCCGTTGGGGCAGGGTCCGGTGAGGGTTCGACGCTGGGGTTTGGGTGGTCTCTACTCTGGTGACTGGAGGAAACAGATGCGCTCGGGCAGAGCGGGATGAGTCCATAACATCGGCTCCGCAGCCACCAGGTGCGATTATATATATGTATATATATATTTTTTTTTTATTTATATATATATAATTATATATATAAAAAAATCTTTTTTTTATTTTTAATTTTAAGTTTTTTTATAGTGAATTCCATATCATCATTGCAGCAGTGATAAATTATTCGTGAAATAGGGTGGAATATACCACTTTCTGAAGACCCAATCGACATCCTTTGCCAAAAAGTATGGACATCCTGCTCCTTGATGCATGCATATGAAATCTGTCTTCTTTCTAACAGTATCTCGATTATAAGTAGCATGTGCATGCTCTCTATAAGGAATGGTGATATACGAACATTTTGCAATGAAATCTCTGGTCAGGGAATTGCCTATAATGTAATATGGTCTACGATACCAGCTTATAGCATAGTCATTATTCTCCCTATCCCAAATATAGCACCTCTTAAATTATGAGTCAAAACAGATGATAAAGATAGTCCTCCCTACACTATTGGCTCAAATTTGAGTCTGAAAGACATCAAACATTTAAATGACACCAATTCCCTGACACATTTGACATCCTACTGTGCTCTTTGACACCTCTCACCCTATGAAAAAAAACATTATTTTAACCGTGCATTGCAGTGTTACTGGAGGGCAAGAGCACGAGTAAATTGCACATCTTTGTGGACCATCTTTGTGGTAGAGCCCTGGATCAGATAATGCCCTTGGATGAAGTGGCTGGTCAGACGGACGGTCCGGTCCGGCCTGGAGCGGGGCGACTGGTCAGACGGACGGTCCGGTCCAGGGTAGAGCGATAGCGCGTCAACACGGTGGCCATCTGTACAGGATCTCACGCGATGTCCTGTTCGGCGGAGTAGAGGGCGTCGTGTACCAGTGATGTTTCGTCGTTATATCCGAGCGGGTTTATGGCGAAGATGGCTCTGCAGACTCGCGGATCGTGTGCGCGCTACAGTGCGTTAATAGCGCGTATCTCGCACACGTTAGCAGTCGTTCCGTACGTCCAGCTGTGGCGGGCCCAAGTCAGGCGCGTGACTACGTCCGGCCCTGGCCGAGCGTCCCCACAGTCTGGCTCAAGTGTGTGGCTACAAAGGTCGCAGGCTCGGGTCGCCTGACTCACGTGGGCATGGCTGTCAACAGCCGACCTCCCCACCCCGCCCAACTCAATGGAGGGTTCCTGACGAACTCTGCCTGCCTGCAGGCCGGTATCGACCGTCTGCGTTCTCAGTGGCTCAGCTTAACCGGGCGCCCGCCGAGGCCGTTACACATGATTCGTTAATGTGGAGTGTTGGTGGTTGGTGGGGACGGCGACCGGAAGCTGCTACATTGAAATGTATTCGGTGCGCAAAAACAGCAAAACAAGCAATTGCCTTCCTCGTTTTTCCCCTGACAGCAATACGCGTCACGTGCCTCCCTGCAGGGAGGCGCCGTCACCCAGCCGTCTGACCAGCCCCTCTCACCGCCCCACACGGACGCGCATCGCCTCAGGCACACTCGGCCGAGCCGCACTAGCCCGCTGATGGGCTGGCGAATGTGGCGCTGCGGCTGGTGCCGACACACTGGCGCCGATACCGGCCCGGCGCGCGAGATGTGTGTGGGTGTGGGCCGGCGGACAAGGTCGTCCGTCGTCTGACTGACGTAGGTGACTGGCCGGACGGACTATCTCCGTCTCCTGACTCGTGGGCCTCCGCCAGAGGCCTCCGCTGGTGGCCGTCCGTCACCGGCGCGTGTGACCGCGCCCAGCCGGCTGGTGACCGTTCCCTCCCTCTGGGCGTGTGGCCGCGGCCAGCCGGCTGGTGACCGTTCCCCTCGGGGCGTGTGGCCGCGGCCAGCCGGCTGGTGACCGTTCCCCTCCCTCTGGGCGTGTGGCCGCAGCCACCCGGCTGGTGACCGTTCCCCTCCCTCGGGGCGTGGCCGCGGCCAGCCGGCTGGTGGTCGTCCCCAGCGGCCAGCCGGCTGGTGACCAGTCCCCGGGGCGTGGTGACTGTTCCCCTCCCTCGGGGCGTGTGGCCGCGGCCAGCCGGTTCGCGACCGTTCCCCTCGGGGCGTGTGGGCCAGCCGTCTTGCGATCGTTCCCCTCCCGGCAAGCGTTGGTGAACGTTGTCCTCTCGGTGTGTGGGGCCTTGGTTTTCACAGCAGGGTAGTGTTTCGTTTCTGTTGGACATGTGTATGGATTTTGTTAAGACCCGTGTGCCGATAATTCAGCCCTGCCCTCCGAGACCATGTCGCTTCTTTGTCTGTGTTACAATGCTGAGCTGACGGGGAGGGTGTATTCAGCGCGGCTGTGTACTTCCTTTAATGCTAGTCATTTTATGTGCTTCAGTTCTGATTGATGTAATGTGTGTGAGTTGTCGCTTGAAAAGCGTGTTGTGCAGCATAGGCTTTGCAACTGTACCATATCCCAAGGCTCTCAATGATAGAACTGAAGCATTCGTAGCCTTGGAATACCGGTAAACGTGGCATGTTTCGGCTCATGCCCGTCCAGATGCTAGCCCAATCTGTTCTGCACCAACAAACCTGCAGCCAGTTCTTCTGATGTATCGATTCGAAGCCTTAACCTTATCCATCTGTCGTTTCTCTAGCACATTACTAACATGCGTCCATATTTGTTTCATGTTTTCAGCTATTGGTTTTGCTAAATTGAATGTATTAATGTTTTACTGAATTCACTGGGATCAGTTTTTCGATTGAGGTCTAGACATAATTCGACGTTGCAATTCAATTCAAATTGTTATGGACACAATCACACTCCCTGTAAGACAATGGGAGCACGATAACCCTGATCGGCCGTGGTGAAAAACTCCTACAGATGGTCCAGGTCACACTAGTAGAAGGAAGCTAACGTGGAAACTGCTCTGCACGGCTACCTGTGGATACTTTCCTTTCTCAGTCTGTATAATGCTACGATTGGTCAACGTGATCATGCAAACCAACTGCGAGACGGCTGGCAGCCGTGCGTATCGGAGTAACATTAGTAGTACTGGACATTGGTGACTGGATTATAGCTGACCGTCACGGTCACCAAGCCTGTCGGTGGGCGGTCGACGCGGAACGAGTCATTCCTACACCCCCATCACCAATCTCCACATACCCAGCATCAATCTCCACACCCCCAAGCACCCATCTCCACGCCACAGCACCCATCTCCACACCACAGCACCCATCTCCACACCACAGCACCCATCTCCACACCACAGCACCCATCCCCGCACCCCCAGTGCTCATCCCCGCCCCCTACCAACACACCCTACCAACACATCCATCTGGGAACGTGTTCCGTGTCATCTGCCCTGACCGCCTGTGGCGTTTCTGGGCCACGTATTCCTGGGTTCCGGGAACTGTGGCAATATTGCTTCGGCCTCGGCGCATTTATCTCCGTCGTGGGGTCGCGTTGAGATTTGGCGACAGGAACACGGTAAGTCGGTGGGATGGTGAGCCGTTAATCTGAACTGAGTCATCAATGTGCCGATTGCTGGCTACTGGTCATCTGGCCACTGGCACAATCTTTCAATTCGTGTTTCGATTATTATCCACCTTTTACCAACTTCATCTACCATACCAACACCTTTATTCCCAGCCGCATGTCGGTCCTATCCCTCTTCGCCCCTCCCCCACGACCGTATCATCGCGATGATTGGTTTGCTGGGCGTGAATGCATCTAACCGATGCATCGGTTAGATGCAGCCTCCCACTCCCCGCGCCGGCCTCCCACTCCCCGCGCCGGCCTCCCACTCCCCGCGCCGGCCTCCCACTCCCCGCGCCGGCCTCCCACTCCCCGCACCGGCCTCCCACCCGCCGCCTCCCACTCCCCGCGCCGCCGCTCCCACTCCCCGCCCGGCCTCCCACTCCCCGCACCGGCCTCCCCTCCCCGCGCCGGCCTCCCCCCGCGCCGGCCTCCCACTCCCCGCGCCGGCCTCCCACTCCCGCGCCGGCCTCCCACTCCCCGCGCCGGCCTCCCACTCCCCCGCGCCGGCCTCCCACTCCCCGCGCCGGCCTCCCCTCCCCGCACCGGCCTCCCACTCCCGCACCGGCCTCCCACTCCCCGCCCGGCCTCACTCCCCGCCGCCTCCACCGGCCTCCCACTCCCCGCGCCGGCCTCCCACTCCCCGCGCCGGCCTCCCACTCCCCGCGCCCGGCCTCCCCTCCCCGCGCCGGCCTCCCACTCCCCGCGCCGCCTCCCACTCCCCGCACCGGCCTCCCACTCCCCGCACCGGCCTCCCACTCCCCGCGCCGGCCTCCCACTCCCCGCGCGGCCTCCCCTCCCCCCTCCCCGCACCGGCCTCCCACTCCCCGCGCCGGCCTCCCACTCCCGCACCGGCCTCCCACTCCCCGGCTCCCCCCGCACGGCCTCCCACTCCCGCCCGGCCTCCCACTCCCCGCGCCGGCCTCCCACTCCCCCACCGGCCTCCCCACTCCCCGCACCGGCCTCCCCACCCGGCCTCCACTCCCCGCGCCGGCCTCCCCCCCCGCCCGGCCTCCCACTCCCCGCGCCGGCCTCCCACTCCCCGCGCCGGCCTCCCACTCCCCGCGCCGGCCTCCCACTCCCCGCGCCGGCCTCCCACTCCCCGCGCCGGCCTCCCACTCCCCGCGCCGGCCTCCCACTCCCCGCGCCGGCCTCCCACTGCCGGCCGCCGGCTGGTCGTCCTGTAGCAGAGTTGACACTCGGCCGTGTCGGTGCAGGGGCCACATCCACTTCCGGCTGGTGAACGGCGTGGTGGACGGGCTGCTGGTCGACCCCGAGGAGGTGCCGTTCGTGACCAATGTGCGGCGCGGCGTGCTCAACGTGCTGCGGGTCAGCCGGACGCTACTGGACAGCACAGGAGAGGTGGGTGCAGCCGGACGCTGCTGGACGGGACATAGCGGGGCTGGGTGGGTTGGGTGGGGCAGGAGCCAAACACTGCTGGACAACACAGTTCAGGTAGAACAGGTGCTCGGCACTGCTGGACAGGACAGGGCAGAGCAAGACAGGTGGCACGACTCGACACCACGAGACAGAACAGGTGAGAACAGCTGGCACATTGCTGGGCAGAGGACAGACCATTTCAGCCCGCCACTGCTCGATATGGTTAGCGAGTACAGCCTGATGCTGCTGCCAGGCGATACGAAACACGTCAGTAAAGCCCAACATAGGTGGATTTATAGCATTTATGGTGGATTTAATCTCCTAGTAGTTTCTGTTTATATGATTAATAAAAAAAAACTGTGCGAACATCTTTACACCAGTCGCTTCTTTTATTTTGAATGCTACCTTTCAAAGATATTATGTTCAGGAGCGATGCATTCGAATGGCACGAAAAACCAAAGCAGAAAAATGCTTGCACACGCACTTCAGGCTTTGGCAAGCGCAGGTCTGATGACAGATGGCGCCAGCTCCCAGCTGTGACAGCAGTGGCTACTTATAGCTTTGTGTCACAAGATGTAACCATACACTAATCACTAGTGTATGTCAGTCACTATTGTAATCATAACACGTGACACTAGTGACTAATGTCACCTGTTATGATTCGTATGTGCAGGATGGGCCAAAGTCCTTCCTTGTTTTTTTTATTGTTTCGGCTGTTGGTGTCATTGAAGTGCATTACTCCTGAAGATCGTCTACTACCGAAATTGTGAAGCTTTTTTGTACTGTCTTGCGAGCTAAATGAATGTAGGTAGCGGATGCTCTTAGTGTGAAGAAGTTCGCCCTAATTAGTTTCTTATTCGTCATGCGGACATAAATATACACGGCGGAGCAGGTCAGTCCAGCTTAATTGCCCAGCAAGACCAGATATGTCAGTACGGTACAGTACAAGTACTGCTCGGCAGGGCGGGACAAGCTGGCATAGCGCGGCACTACTGAGGACGACAGGACAGGACAGGCCACCATGACCTGACGATACTGGGCAGGCCAGGCTGGGCTGGTATGGCCGGGCACCACTGGGCAAGATGGGGCAGGCTGGCATAGCGGGATGTCGTGAAGCAGAGTAGGCCAGTACAGGTCGCGCCACGGAGCCAGTCTGAGTCGTTCCGCTGACATGATCAGTCGTGTGTGTGTGTGTATGTATGTGTATATGTGTGTATATGTGTATATGTATGTGTGTGTGTATATGTGTATATGTATGTGTATGTGTGTATATGTATGTGTATGTGTATATGTATGTGTATGTGTATGTGTATATGTGTGTATATGTATGTGTGTATGTGTATGTATGTGTATATGTATGTGTGTATATGTATATGTGTCACCTGTTCATGTTTAGTGCAATTTATATTGCTGCCGTGCCACACCGTTCCCAGACAACTCCCCCGACATAAACCTTAACCCGCCCATGCGTGTAGTGGGGGTCCTCCCGGGAAAGCTGAAAACATCAGCGCGCAGAGCGGCAAAATTCCCAGAACCTCTTCCTTGGTCGTTTTTACGCCAGAGATGAAAATGTCAACCTCATGTCGTGTATTCATTGACCTAACTCAGGTCAAAGAGGAATACTTCCAAAATGTCTGAAGATCGATAATGCATTCAAATGAAAAGATGTTGAAGTGAAATGTGCTACGTCAGTGCAATTGAACAGTCCGTCCAAAGTGTATATCTTGTATTCCATTTGAGATCAGGTCAGTGACCTGAGGTCGCGGCCGATTTTCCATATTTTTTCACCATGCATGTTCTTTCAACACCATCTACATCTTGGTATGCAAGCAGAATCATCACATTCCTGATCCAGTTTGCTTGACCTCGGTCAATTGGCTTGAGATGTGGTCACAATAATGTGCGCAATGTGGGCCGAATCTATTTAGACAGTGTTGTTTTTATCGTTCGGCTTAATGCATTCATGATCCAAATAGTGTTGTGGCCTAAATAGTGTCAAAGTTGCATTGCACACTAAATTACCCTAATATGCAAATATAGAATGTTTTTTATTTTTCTTAACCAGCTATCTTCATTTTCGAGTATCTTAAGATTCAAGGTACTACCGTTTTTGGATCCTATTCGTCGAGGGTTTCCCAACCGCATGTCGTTCGTTTTCGCACAACGCTTAGTTTGGAAGTTACACAGCGTCTTTAAGGTCCCCTCCCCGCGACTGTGTCAAGACCTGACCGGAAAGACTGGTTAACCATAGAGCTGCAAATGTCTCTTCGTGACTTTCTACTTCGATCTTGTCCTTCTGCCCTCCAATCACTCGGTAATCGCTGTGTCCTTTCTATCTATTTTTTGCTCGTGTTTATCCCCATTGCCTTGTTGGCTGGTGGTCGGCAGTGTGCTGGCTGGCTGGCTGACTAGCTGGCTGGCTGCCTAGTTGCCTTGCTAGCTGCAACTGCCAGCCGCAGCAATCATCGTTTTTTTACGGCCGGACCCTTTCCGTTAGTCAATTGTCACGTCCGGCCGACCGATTGATCGGGTGTCGTCCGCCCGACCTCCCTCGTCTCATCCCCTTCCGTCCCCTCCCCAGCCCTCCCGTTCGGCTCCGTGAATGTCTGAGATGGTTGGTGAGGTCGCTGATTTGTGCCGGTGTAGAACGTCGCCGATGTCTATTGGGATCACGTAATTCTTGGTGTTATTCACTGTCGCACAGTGGATGGTGTTACGTGACTGGTGTCTGGTGGTGTCACGTGACTGGTGTTGTTCTGTGATGTCACGTGACTGGTGTCTGGTGTCGTCTGGCTGGTGTTGTCCGGTGGTGTCACGTGACTGGTGTCCAATTCCCGTCATGTGGTCGGAGCTGCCATGTGTTTGGTGTCGTGCCCACCTGGGCAGGACCGGCAGCTGTCCCAGACTTGCGATGCGTCTGACCGCGCGCGTCTGACTCCGGGCGGGTCCCTGCTGGCCCCAGCCGGTGCCATCGGGGCGCGACGCGCCACCGTTGCCGCCACATGTGTGCTCACGTTTTCGCAGCCATCCTCCGACGGCTCACGACAGATCAGCTGTGGAAGCGTTCTGTCACGTGCTGTCTGTATTGGGTCGTTGACATCGTATAGGAGTGACTGTTGTATTGGCTATGTCCAAACACGAACGACAGCCATATGTGCTATTCGCAAGTACTTTAAATGACAACATATTGCTAAGACAGTTCTGAACCATTTTGGGTCCTCCATCCTATTACGCTCAGAAAGGGTCTCCTCGTGATGCAATTATTGTGTAGCATGTTACGTGGTATTCTACATTGTATGGCGATGTACTGCGCTAAATATGCATCCATTATTGCGTGTAAATATTGCATCATGAGATGAAGTTATATTAGTTTGTTAGGTTGCATAGTCACATTGCAGTCCACATACATAATACTTATATTGCTACATTATGTGATATTGCAAAGTGACGTGTTGAAAATCCCGACAGTGCATTTGTGGAATCAGTCGTCTATGACGTGTTCGAAAGAGTAGAGACGAGCCCGGCGTCTGGTGGTTGTGGGCCGCAGCATGATATACTTGTATGTGTTTGAGTCAAGAAGACTTACCACACCACCCGCACCACCAGAAGACTGGCTCATGTGCGAGTGGTGAATTGCCATTTCAGCGATTTGTGCTGTGTTCCAAATGGTCGACGGATTGCACGACCTACCCGTGGTGGATTGCACGAGCTGTTTACGACGTGCTTCAGTATGCGCACCGAACACGCGATCGATCTGTGAGCGGTCCTGGTCCGGCTGCGGCGTGTTTCAGCATGTGTACGATCGACCTGTGAGCGATCGTGACCCAGCTGATGTGTTCCAGAGTGTGGACGGGGCGTGCGAGCAGACGGTGCGGCGCGTGTCTTCGGGCCGGCACCACGTGCAGCGTTCCCGTCACTGCGACACGGCGCGGGACGTGCCCAGCGCGCGCTCCTCCTTCTCATTGCTGCCGTCTATGGTACGTGCTGCGTCCGCCGGGTGCCTGCCGCAGGCTGCGGCACGTCCCCCTGGTGTGGAACTACAGCGGAGAGGCGTCGGTTCGATGATTAAAAGTGATCAATCAGACGTGGTAGCAGGGAAGCGACGGTTTCATGATTAAAAGGAAATCGATGCACGGCTTCCTTCTAAAATAGTTTGCTGAAGGTATCCAATGTGTTGTCCGGACAGCATGAAAAAGCATGAAATTAATTGGCTGAAGACTGGCTGAGTTTAGTTTCCGAAGCGCTAGAAATCCATTTGTACGACGGACCACCTTAGGCGTGACAAAACATCATCGAGATAAATAATTATTCCAAGACAGAACAAATGTATTGTGGCTTTGACAAGAATAAAAACAATCATTCCAGTCGAAGTCGTTCGGCTAACTTCGTGGCTCCCTTAACTCGGAAAAAGTCCGATATAATCTCATGTTCTTTAAGTTTTGTGTGGTAGCTTTGTTCACAGTGAATACGCCTTGCTGCAGTTAAACTGCACCGGTGCCATTCAGGGATTGATGAGGTGTCACACCTCAGAAGCCCAGTGATAGTATCACTGGGCTTCTCTGTTCAGATCTGAAGTGATCTCAGACAGAAGCGTTTTCCGTGTACTTCTTGGTATGCAGTCTGTGCTCATTAGAACACAATCCGACAGCTCTCGCAGTCTCGCCGACATAGCGCACATTCTTTCCGTCTTCTGCGCGGATATTACAGGTCGGTATTCAAGCCAAATGAAACGTGGCATGTCAGTATGCCACGTTTCATTGGGAGAATTTCCTCTTATACCTGGCATAAATACCTTGCAAGCGCGTTTCCCAAAAGGTTAGGCCATGTACTTGCAAAACATACTAATGAGTTTGATAATGGTGGTGCTTTGCATTGCTCAAATACTCAGTTCGGACCTTCCAGTTACTTTTCGAACTTAATGTCATCGATGCATGGCAGGGAAGCGTATCTGTTCATATCTGCGCTCCCGGTTGTTCTAGTCTGTCGTACGGCTGTATTTGGCGGCCATTTTTGTCATGTTGCGACTCTTGGTCTGCTGTCTCTTGGTAAGCGCCGTGTTAATATTTTTAAGATGTTGACCCCGTTTGTTATGCAACAGCCGTCATCTGGCTACACGAACTATCATGGGTTATGCCATGTGTTGATTCCCCTTGATAGCTTCTCATAAGTCTAAGACATCCAACTCAAGATGTCTCGTGACAAACCTGGTCATTTGTCAGGGTTCAGTCACTTGCAATTGCGTCCTTTGTGTTTTTGTTCTCGCGCGCATAGGTCACCACCAGGTGTGGGTGTAATCAGTCTGGGAGCACCCCTGGCAGATAGTGAAATCCGGGCATTTTGATGTTGGTGGATAGCCATTTTTCTCGAATAATCATGGAGCTTTTTTGCGCCGAACACTTGCTACTGTTTTATTTCAAGTTGGCCGGTAAGGTGGTCAAAATTTTGCGTGGATGATGGCCTTAGTCTTCGCCACTGGGTGGGTGGATGTGTAATGTATGCATACTGTTCGGATGGTCCGCTTCTATGTCGATTTCTGTGATTCATTTCTTGTTACTGTGGACTGTGATGTTGCGGAAAGGAGTGGATGTGAGTGTTCCTGTGTGAATTTGCTCCGTCATGCTGCTGAGGTTGTTTAAAAATACGGGCGTTTTTGGCTGGTGTGTTCAGAAAGCTATTGCGTTTTATGTAGCGAGTGTGAAGCTCAAGCTTCACTGCATGGTCGTGTATCACGTTTTTTTTCTTCAGAGATGCATACACCCGATTGTTGCTGGCGATGTGGCTTTGTTCCACAAGGCAATCCCTGGGGGTTGTTTGGAATTAATTGGATCATATTTGAAAGTGTTATTACCTAAGCAATTGATAAGGAGACTGGTTATGTAATCTGGTGTCTGACCACATCATTCAGTATCTGCAGCGTGCCTTAACAGCGGCGTGATGGAAAATTGGCAACACGTGTATCAGAAAGCTTTGTAAGCATACTTACTGACAAAGCTTTCTGATAAATGTTTTGCGAATTCAATTAATACTGGCAATATATGTTTTGCCAGTATGCCATCATTAATTTCCGTCGGTGTCTTCGGTGTCTTCGGTGTCTTCGGTGTCTTCGGTGGCTTTCGGTGGCTTCGGTGGCTTTCGTGGCTTCCTTGGCTTCCTTGGCTTCCCTGTGCGCTAGCCTCCCGTAGCTTCGCTGTGACGCCAGCCTTCCGTGGTTGTCCGGGAGGCCGGCCTCTGGTGGCTCTGTGAACACTGGCAAACGGCGGTAGTCTGGAGTACCTCTGTGTAAACATCCCAGCTGTCGGGCTGTCTGTGCGGACGCAGCTGGCAACAGCGGTACACTCTGACCTGCCCGGTGACACGGGCGTGCTCAGTTTGTTTGCGCAGGCTTGTCGCGGTACATCGGCGTGAACATAGCTCACCGCTGCTGTTTACACTCAAGCATGGGTGTTGATGGGCGCTGTATGACCACCGCAGTCGATGCGCCGTAAGCCCAAATAACCAACCAAGCCTGGGCATTGCCAAATCGACGACTTTTTTGTATGAAATGCGAGGTGTGGCGGAATTGTTCTGTTCGCGGTCAGTTTGGTGCACGTCGTTTCGCGTTTGCCAAGTGGGCGTTCGATGTACGACATCCTGAGCATTATCGCCATACCACAAACGCAACATGTGACGCCTTGTATGGAAATGGGGAGCGTAGTATGTGTGCCAGCCGAGTGGCTGAGTACGGCCCTGCCA
Source organism: Imbricaverruca yamaguchii (assembly GCA_034440575.1). Taxonomy (NCBI): domain Eukaryota; kingdom Metazoa; phylum Arthropoda; class Thecostraca; family Neoverrucidae; genus Imbricaverruca; species Imbricaverruca yamaguchii. The sequence continues at coordinate 661,821 of JAOTOL010001509.1, read as the reverse complement.
CTGTTGCTGTCATCCTGTCACACTTTTTATGGAAGTGAGGAGAGCAAATGTCCGAGTGTGCAGCACAGCGCCGAAGTCCAGCTAAATGTTTTTTTTTTGCAGATGTATGTGATGTGGCGGTAATAAGGCGCGACAAAATACGAATGCACTGGCGACGATGACGTTTTCACTGTTGCAGCACATGCTGGACGATAAGTTTTATGTGGAGTCCAGCTGCGACTATGACACCTCCTCCGGTCAGCTGAAGGGCGCCAGCTGCCTGCAGACCTGGCGCCTCCTTCATCCGACCGCCGATGACGTGCAGGTGGTGGTGACGTAAGTCGGACGTCACCGGGACACCGTGACTGGGGCCGTAGTATCGAATTCCAAAATTTAGGCGGCAACCAACACTCAATGAAAACCTACGTCGACCTCCTGGAACATTCTGATTTCTTGCATTGCCTTCAGTGAAATGTGACAGTATTTGTCTGCAATGGTTCTTCCCGGTTCCAACGCACCATTTTTATGTTGTCATGAAATGCTTGACAGGGAGACGAGTAGCCTAGGGGTAAGTTGCTCGTCTTACAATCGAACGGTTGTGGGTTCGAGTTTCGCCTGTCGCTACTCTTCGCCCGCGACCAATCGGCGTGAGAGATTAGCGACGCTACATGACTCAACGGTCGATGTGTCGTAAAACCAATAACCACCACCAAATGTTTGTGACAGTGGCTGTTTTTCACATTGCAATGTGCACATTGCTCGTCACACTTGCCGCATTGTCGACTTCTTTAAACATCGTGACGCATCGCGGCCCGATACTTTCAACATATTGACGTGTATCGGGCCGATATTTCCAGCATCGCGACGCGTCCCTGCCCGGTATTCCTCGCTTCACAAAAAAGCATTTAGAACACTGCTACGTAGGCTCTGTAGCTTATCTGATGGGATCTGTGTAGTGCTGTACCGGCCATATTGCGTTCTATCTTCTCTTGCCATAAGTTTAGGCCACCTTCCCTAATCAAAGGAGGTTATAATAGCCGCTCTTCGCACTACTCAGCTGCGCAAGTTTTTTTGCACAGTTGGTGAGTCGGTAGTCGTATCTAGTAACCATATCGAATGTCTGAGCATTCCGTGGAAGGCTTGGACGTGCTCCAAGTAGACTGCATGTGGTATGTCTCTTCTATCGAATGTTGGAATTCCCGTTACCTGCAAAACAGACAGATTATCAGGCTGCGCTCGCAGGTGGTTGCGCGTCTTAGACACAGTACTTCGGTGTTCTGTGTCGCAGACATGCACGACCTCGGAATTCTATGTCGCAGCAAGCAAGACATTTGTGCTCTATGCCACAGACTAGTAGGACCTCTGTGCAACATATGCTAGACTCGCAGGCGAACATCATGCATCAGTGTCTCACCGTTGCAGACGGGGTGAGCATCTATTAGTGTTCCATGCACTCCCCATGTTTTCCCGTTGCAGGCAGGAACTCAGTCTGCTATCGGAGCGCGCCGCTGATCCTCCTCTGGAGAGGAACGAGCGGGAAGCGTCGGCCGCCCTGCTGCTCGAGGACACCGACCCCTACATCGAAGTGGGCGACACCTCTGGTGAGGGGCCCGTCCGCCAGGACGGAGCTCGGTGACAGAAATGGCGCGGACGGTCCGCGCCATTTCTGGAGTGTTCCGAAGTTGCATCAGCTACCACGCAGTGCAGATTTGACAAAAGATTTCCAATAATTAATACGCAAGTCGGGGCGACACGGACTGTTTCCGATGACTGGTCCCTCACACGGGAAGCGTTGCCGCCGTGTGAGGGATTGACCTTCGGATGGCGATACCCCGGCGGCGACGTCGTGCAGTGATTATATCGCCGCCGGACGTCACGCGCGGCATCTAGTCGTGGCGGCGAGAAGCGGCCGGCGCGGCTCTGGTTATCGTCCGGTCGCGAGAGGGGTGGCGTGTCGGTGGGTTCGCCGCTGCAGACGCCACGACGCGGGCGGGGCCGCCGCGCGACGCGATAGCTCCAACCCCTGCACCATCGCCACCACTGAGTTGAATTGGTGCCACCTGTCACGTGCGGTTCTGATAGCGACGCTATCGGCCATCCGCCGCCCGCCGCCGCCGCCCGCGCCCCCTCCGATACGCCATGTTCTAGGCGACGGGAAATGTCTGAGCTTAGTAACGCGGACGCTGAAGTAGTGTGGTGTTCAAACAACGGTGCTGAGTACCGGGGAATCTGATCACGGAAGTGGCCCAGTATCCCAGGACCCTATTGAATGGTGTTTGGGTTCTAGCAATGCGAGTTCCTGATCTGTCATGGGCCGCAGTACGGACAGCAGTGGCTGTTCGTGAGAGGGCGGTAGAGCTACGCGCCCAGACCCGGTGGCACGCTGCAGAACAACTTGAACTCTCCCCAGCAACGCTTCACTCTAGTAATCTCTTCAGCAGTATCTAACATCATTCTGCTCTGGTGAAGCTGAGATCCATATTAGGTTCAGTCGCATTGTTGCTTTCAGCGAGTTCAAAATATAATCGAAATCATACCGGCATGTTAATTAGATGCTCTGTATGAACATCCGCCGGCGTTTTGTCTTAAAAATAGGCTATTTAGTACTGAGATGTGTCACGCCGGATCGCAGGACTTTACTCTATAATTGTTGTTTTTCTATGTCAACGTTCTTTTCACCATAGCGGCGCGCGGTGGAGGAAAACCGCACGCGACGCGATGTTGGATGCATCTGCATCCCTTGCAATGGCAACCGAGGTGATATTGATGACTGAAGTCATGCTTCCTTTGTGATGTCTGCAGTGCACGGCATCCGATGCAGCCTGAAAACTTTCCATATTCTTTAGTAGTCGCTTATTTGTTGGTCGTGTCTTCAATGTTGGTATTATTTAGGGATTACGTAGCCATCTCGCCGTTTGCGAGGCACGGCTCGTTATGCAATTAGTTGCTGAAACAATAGAACAGTGCCTCAGTTGCCGGTTCAGTTTAGTGTGGTCACCTGCTACTGCCACTGGTGTGCCGTAAGCCGAAATGATCAGTCAATTGGTCGAGCTATGTTCCTGCAAATGTCTCCATGCCCGGCGTTCCGGTTCTGTCGTGCTGTGATGGTGCGTGGTCTCGGTCTGCTGTCGGCGGTACTGCTGATGGCATGCCGGTTCAGTCCCATGCTGCTGCTGGCGGTGCTGCTGATGTTATGTCGGTTCAGCCCTATGCTGCTATATTTGCGGTACTGCTGTTATGCCGGTCCAGTCCCATGCCGTTGTGTTGGCGGTGCTGCTGATAGTACGCCGGCTCAGTGTAAGAGTCGTAACAATTCCCTGGGCTGAGGAGCGTTGCAACATTTTCGTAAACGTGCGGCGGCCAAGCCGGCGGGCTTCTGCGGCTGTCTTGTTGTGTTGGCGGTGCTGTCGATGGCATGCTGCTCCAGTCATACCCAGCTGTATTTGCGATGCAACTGATGGCAGTGTAAAATATTTATTTCTCGTTAGGTGTTAGACGTCGAAACGGATGTAGCGGGATGTCGATCGTCACGGAAGTAATGTTATAGTCCTGGCCTATGGTGTCGGCTGTGCTGCTGATTGTGTGCCTTTTCCAGTGTTCGGTCGACTGCGGGAGCTGGTCAGACTCAGCGTGCCAATGATGACGCCGGAGACGCCGCAGAAATTCACCCAGCTGCTGCGCGCGCTGCGCAGGAAGTATGAGAGCCCCCTCGGCATGGCTCACGACTGCACGGACTGTAGCGAGTTTGAAAAGGTGAGTCATCCCGGACAGGTGTGACCGTCTTGGTGCCGGGTTCTGGTCGTGTGGCGAACAGAGCAGTAAGCTCGACAGCTCATATTCGTCGTGTATACGTGTAGAACAAATTAACAGTCATCCTAGCTGGTATTCACCATTGATTCACCATTGCTCCAACGATGTCACGAGGGCTGTGATACTTCGGTTTTAGTCGCGGTTTAAAACCGTGTACTAGAGTTTACTTCACTTTATAAGCGCAATGCGGTGTGATTTGTTGCGGTGTGGTGCATATGGTCAGTTTATTAAGTATGCGTTTTCACTCTGTACAGATGCAGAGGGCACCCCACATACGAATTTTGGTGCGTGCCACGTGAAACTGAGCCCCATGCCGCACGTCCACAGTTGTAGTTGCATACTGCGAGATGTTCTGTTCACATGGTTTCTGAGGGCGGCTGCTGTGTTGACCCGGTGCCGGTGCCCTCAGTCTGTGATGGAGGAGCTGGCGCCGTCGGCAGTGCTGCAGTGCGGCACCGCCGCCTGTCTCCGCCAGGTGGCCGACATGCTGCGGCAGGGTCAGGTCACGGCCGCCCGGCTCACCCCACTCTTCGTCACCTGGCAGTGGAACACGGTAACTAACACCGAGCCAGGTCACGGCAACTGGGGCAGGTCTCATGTCTGGCAGTGGAACACGGTAACTAACACCGAGCCAGGTCACGGAAACTGGGGCAGGTCTCTTACCTGGCAGTTGAACATGAACAACTGTGTTCAGACTTAATAAGAGCCATACAAGCCCACCCAGGTTAAGTATTTTAATCAAGGGAAGATACCATAAGCCTGAGCAAAAAGAAACTCATCACCCAACCAACACTACATTACAGGTGCCAGAGGAACTCTCCTCCAACATCCCACATACCCATCAATGCCTACCTACCTTGCCTCTCCAAGCTTATTTGATCCAATGTAATACATGGATCAAGTGTCCTATCAATGATTTTCAAGCTCCACCCATGCCTGTTTAAAGGCACCTGTACCGGGCACACCTACTTAGCATAAATATCACCTCATCCACCATTAAATTAGGATTGAACAAGATTTCCGATCTAAAAGATGTCCACCCTATTTTTCAATACATTCCTTGAGGGACTCTCCACAATATCAGCAGGCCGCCTGTTCCATTGATCAGCGACCCTCTGACTGAAGACCTGTGGTCGCTTTACTGTCCTACACATCAACTTGTTTTACATGAATTGATAGCCCATATGTGGTACTCTAAATAGAAGGGCACCATTCAGGTTGACCTGATCTAGCCCTTTAGCGATTTTATACATTTCGATCATATCACCCCTTAATCTCCTATACTTGGGTGAGTACATATCTCTCATAAGCCTTTCTCCATGTTCTAAGCCACCTAGTCAACGGATTAGTCTGGTGTATTTGCCCCGCACTCTTTCTAACATATCACATTATAAACGGGCGAACCTGACCTGCCAAGTCAAGTCACATGATTATGATTATGTTCGGCATTGTATGATCACCTGTCCATCAGATTATGAACGGCCTCGCGCGTACTCAGCGAGTTCTGTTTGGTCTGGGGCGAATTTGTCACGCGAAGGAACCTATTCAGAAGCACGTGCAGCGTTCTGGTGGCCTTTTCACTTGCGACAAAAAGAAAACTAACTGGCAGTATTCGGACTGCTATATGACCCATGCAGACGGTGCGGTGCGCCCCTGAACCACAAATAATCTGACTACGTGCTTACATACTTTCGAAATGAAACGGATTGTCGCTTCATTGTAATATATTGTGATCGTGCGAATAATGTGTTTTTTATATACTTTTCCTTTTGGTGAATTCAGTATGTGCGTTTGTGGACTAGGGGTGATTACCATTGCTGGCCCCACACCACCAAAAGTGTGTGGATAGCGGATGGAGCTGGGCACTTTTCTAGCGCCGATGGTGTGTCTGAACTACCATTGTATTTAATTTCCTGTTGTGTGTGTTAATGCCACTGATGTCGCTGTGCCCGGGAAACCCATGAATATATTAATGGTTCTGATATCGTATCCCTTTCCCTGACTGCCTATGGCCATCCCCACATCGCCTTTCCCCATCTGAGGAAATAATGAGGAAATAATGTACAATGTCCATTCTCCGACGGCACTTGCTCCCATCTGGATCAATTGAGCAGCCCTCGGGGGTGACGTGGCTCTCTGGGGGACGAGTAGTCTAGGGGTAAGTTGCCCGTCTTACAATCGAATGGTTGTGGGTTCGAATCTCACCTGTCGGTACTCTTCGCTCGCGACCAATCTTCGTGAAATATTTGCGACGCTACATGACTCAACAGTCAATGTGTCGTAAAACCAATTACCAACCAACGACGTGGCTCTCCGGACCGCCTCCCGACACCCGACACTCGACACCGGCAGATCCAGGACGCAGACACGGCGCACACCATGTTCTCGCTGTGCGAGCTGGCGCCGACGCGCTGGTGTCTGCTGGGTCTGGCGGCGGCGCTGCGGCGGAGCGGCGCCGGCGGCGGAGCCCTTCTTCCAAGTGGTCGACAAGCTGCGCGTGACTGCCACCGACATGATCGGAGGACCGGTGCCGCGGCGGAGATGCTGCCGTCCTGTTGGGGCTCAAGGTGAGGCGGCGGCGCGGGGCGGAGGCGGGGGCGGGGGTGGCCGAGTGTTTGAGGTGTTGAGTTCTGGATACCACGGTTTCGGGTCAGACACTCGTATCGCTCGGGACTTTTCCTGTCTCCGCGGCCCACCCGTGAAACAGCGTTGACGGTGCCATTATCCGTGATTGTTCGTAAGGTACGTCGTGAACGACCCAGTAAACAAACAGCAGCGCGGCGCAGAGTTGTGGTTCACGGCGAACCTCCGGGTGAGATGGCGTAGTGCCTCCATGATGATCCCTGGATGGGCTGAGGGTTCGATGGTGACACGGTGGTGCCCGAAGGCGGGTAATGGCTCCTGATTATCTCGGTGAGGCTAAGTATGATGCAGATATCTGGTATCGAGCTCGGTGTGGGTGAGAAATTCTTAGTGAACTTAAGGATGGCGGAAGAAGTTCCGGTACGGCTCCCGAGTTAGACAATATGTTCATGGTGAAGCGCAGTGCCAGAAGGTAATGTATGGTAAAAATCAATGTCAGAATATTTAACCAAATCCCCAGCAAAGGACATGGTGGAATAGCAGCGTTCCATTAATCTCCGGGTAGGGTATGGATGAGTGCCGCCATTGCAGAGCGTGTAGACTTAGATCGTGACTGTTGAGAAACGTGAAAGAGAACCTCTTCTCGTGATAATCCTCATAATGTATATCAAGGCCACGCTTCCTTGTGATTCAAGAAAACATTGACCTCTTGTTTTGTGTTAAATCCCACGTTTGTTTTTCTGTCCTGCCCATTTTGGTTCAAGGTGTCATGTGAGAACATCACATGTAGGTCGTGTGCGAAATGGATTGAGCAGGCCGAACATACATTGGTGCATAGTACCCTGAATGTCTGACATCAGTGTGATGACCCGATGACCCCGCTTAGTGACAATTGTTTTTGACATCACTTATTTTCTTTTTGACAAGCACCAAGTGCTACTTGTGCGTGCGTCTGTATTTTTTTTTTTTGCTACAAGCTATGAGTGAGATATGCGTTTTTAAGAGCGTGTATGGCTCCTGACAGCTGCCAACTGGGAAAGGCAGCAGATAACCTACTGACATCAGCATCATCATCAAAAGATCGAAAAAGCCCCCGGAAAGTAGCTCACCAATAGGCAGTATCCATGGTATATTTGTCCGTTTTTTAAACATCAGTTTATTTCTTGGACATCACCCTCTTCACCTTCGAATGCAACAAAACATGAATTTCAGGACACTGTTGTGCATCATATATGTGACCTTCTGATAACCGGCTGCACGTCTGACGCTTTACGCTGACCTTGCCTTTCCTGTCGGAACCAAATGTCTTCCTCCCTTGCATCAACTGCATCGACATGGAACCTTGTCTGACCTGACCTCGACTCCAACCATTCGGTAGCGACCGCATCTGTCATCCAGCCTGATCCGACGTGACCTGACTATTCCTCTCGCAGTCTGGTGGTAGCCGCGTCCACGACACCCAGTCTGACTAATCTAACTCTACCATTGTTCTCTCATCCGGATGGTGTCCGCACCTCCCGCGCTGATCCGGTGATCCGGGCCTGACGCGTCCTGACGTGGGGCTCCTCATCGCCACTCGCGCTCGCCTTGTCTTAGCTTACGCTGTACCGTTCCTTGCAACACGGGTCCACTTAGACCATGTTCATCCTAACCCGACATCTGCCCTTCCGAAGCCGATCCATTAGCCTCGATCCAGCCTGACCCTGCCTATGCATTTGCAATACTGACAAATTATGTAGTACTGACTCAGCCTGACCTCGCTGTTCCCACCGCCAGACGCTGAGCAACTTAGGGGACCTGGCGCTGGGCGACTACGCCACGCTGGATCTGGTGCGCATCTGCATGACGCACGCCGAAGGGCCGGTGATGATCGCCTCCGAGGCTGTGCGCACCCTCTCCGAGACCGTGCTGCCGCCCAAGTTCGCTGCCGCCTTCAAGGTGACCTGGCAGGCGCTGGCAGCTGCCAGGCGGGCGTGTGGTTCCGAGTCGGACGGCAGGGTGGGGCCGGTAGTCTGATCGACGTCCACTGTCCACGGGATTCACGTTGTTCGCTGGGGGCAGTAGATGGAAAATACCTGTCCAGCGCGCTCGTAAGGAGAAAATGGACGACCTGTGGAAGAGTTGACTGTAATAAGACACGCTGTGATAGGTTTGTGTGTGGTGGTTAGTGTTATTTGGTGTCAAATCACTTGTCTGGTCGGCGTCTCAATGCGGCATGTCCCTCCAAGTTTTCGCCTAATTATCTCACACGTCGGTGGATCTTTGATTTTGTAGCCCTGCACCGTGGACGACGGGTAGCGCTACGACAGTTGGGAGATGCAGCCTGTTCTGATGGTGCGTTTTGTCCGTTCTAGAGCGTGTTCCAGATGGAGCGACACGCGCTGCTGACGCGCCAGACGGCCTACCTGGCGTTCCTGCGCCGGTTCCCGAGCGAGCGGTCGTTCCTCGCGGCGCTCGAGTGGGCTCGCACGCACCGCGCCGACCCCATGTCGGCGTTCATCATGCGCCACTGGAAGCACTTCCCGCGCACGGACCCGCAGCGCGCGCTGACGCGCCGCCTGGCGGCATCGCTCGGCGTGCGGCTGGCGGACGTGCCCGACGAGGTGTTCAACTCGCCGAGCGTATCGAGCGTGACCGACGTGCGGCTAGACGCGTGGCTGCGCACGCTGCTGCCGGAGGAGCCGGCGCCGGCCGCCGGCTTCCAGCTGTGGCGGCTGCACGGCGCCTCGTTTCTGCCGCACCTGCTGCTGCTCAACACCACGCTGACGCTGGCCGGCGGCGCCGTCGCGCCGCTGCAGCTCGAGCTGCGCGCCGTCGGTCTGGAGCAATTCGCGCACCAGCTGGCGCGCGACCCGCAGTGGGACCTGAGCACGATGCGCGGCGTGCTGCGCCAGCTGGTCGCCGCCGTGATGTCCGCGTTCGGCGGCCGCTACGGCGGCGCCAGCTTCGTCAGTCCGGCCGAGGCGGCCGGCGAGCCGGGCCAGCTGCGCCTGTCGCCGGCCGTGGCCTCCTGGCTGCGCCGCCTGCTGCAGGCGTACCAGGCGCAGGCGGCACTGCCCGACATCCGGCCGCGCGCCGTGCTCACCGCCAGTGTGATGGGCAGCCAGGTGGTGTACCTGACGGCCGAAGACGTGATCCGCCGACTGGAGACGCTCGAGCCGCCCGCCGAGCCCTACCACATCCTCGGCCCCAAGCTTTTCCACTCGCAGACCGTGTTCAAGTTCTTGGAGGGTCAGCACAGGGTGAGCGCCGCTTTAGCACGCAGTGCCGCACTTGGCGGTGGTGGCAGTGTCGACATCAATTTGCTATTTTCACTTTTGTTGTTTCCCGTTATCGTTCGTGTGTTGCTCATCAACTCAACAGTCGTTAATATGTGACCGTTATGTTCGTGCGTGGCCTGTCTTATCCACGTTGGTTAAGCACCTCGTGGTTGTTGTTGTGTGGTGGTGCATAGGCGTGTTATACGCCGGTGTGTTCGTCTTTCCATGAGTTGTTTCATCAGTTTGCTGTGTTCACATTGCATTTTAAGCATTTCGTATTCGTTTTCCTCATTTATATAACTTTGCCAATGTTCCAGCTCAAGCTGTCTGTATAGTGAGTTCGTCGGTTTCCGTTGATGATACGCTTACGTGTGGATGTGTTGGCCAGGTGGCACAGCCACCGCCAGCTGCCTGCCTGTCTGCAGGTGTTGACCTGTGTTGGCTTCCTTGAATTATTGAACCAAAATACTTGTGTTTGCTCGTACTGACATACTGTGATCCCGCGTCTGTTCGCTTGTGACTGGAGGTATTGAGCTGCGTTTGTTCGTACTGACATATTTGATGACCCCGTGGCTTGCAGCCACCCCGGGGGCGTTATCCTCTTTCTGGAGATGCTTATTTGAGTTCATCGGTGTTGACCGCCCATCGATGTTGACACTGATCCCACTGGCTGTGAACCTACCTCTGCAGGTGCTAACCTGTGTTAACCTGTGATACAGATCCCACTGGCTGTGGGCCTACCCCTGGAGGTGTTAACCTGTGACACGGATCCCATTGGCTGTTGGCCTACCCCTGGAGGTGTTAACCTGTTGACCAGTGTTGACCTGCGATTCCACAGATCCCACTGGCTGTTGGCCTACCTCTGGAGGTGTTCGCCGACGGCTCCGTGACCGCCGGTGCCGCGGCCCAGATCAGCAGTCGCCTGCACCGCTCCTACCGCAACCTTGTCGAGCTGTTCAACGGAGATGCCCAGCTCTCAGCCAGGTCAGTGATGCGGCACCAGTGTCTGGTGGGAGGTGTGCGAGGAGTGATGTTTGACGCCCAGCTCCCTGTCAAGTTAGTGGTGTGGCGCCATTTTCCGGTGAGGTGTTTGGGTGGGGGGGGGGGGGGTGTAGGAGGAATGCTTTTTGACGCGCACCTCGGCCAGATGAGGTGCAGGACACCAGCTGTTGGTCGGAAAATGTTCACAGGCCAGGATTATGTAATATTCACAGCCGGTTTAGACTACCCCACCGTCCACGCTACGGTGGCTCGTACGCCGTGGGTGTCGACTTGTGTGGTCGGTCCCAGTCCGACAGTCCGATGTACGGTGTCAGATGTGGCAATGGCGCGGATACACCGCTCCCCGTGTGCGTACGTCGGTCGCGTAGCGTCAGTCAAACAGTGCCAATGCGTCTGCCATGATGCGTGACCAATTGGAGTGCTCCTGTGCGTAGCGCCCCAGCGCCGGCCTCCGATGCGTCTGCTGTGATGCGTGACCAATTGGAGCGCTCCTGTGCCGTACCCCCGGCCTGTGACCCCTTCTTCACCCCCAGCGCCGGCCTCCGATGCGTCTGCTGTGATGCGTGACCAATTGGAGCGCTCCTGTGCCGTACCCCCGGCCTGTGACCCCTTCTTCACCCCAGCGCCGGCCTCCGATGCGTCTGCTGTGATGTGTGACCAACCTGAGCGCTCCTGTGCCGTACCCCCTGCCTGTGACTGCTGCCTCGCCCCCAGCGCCGGCCTGAGTCTGGTGGTGGGCCTGGAAGTGTCCCTGCCGCCGTTCGCGCGCGCCGGTCTTCAGCTGAACACGACGGTGTACGCGCCCTTCAGCCTGAACGTGTCGTACGCGCTCCACAACCGCACCGTCCGACTGACGGCGCCCAAGCCGGACCGGCCGCGCACGCTGCTGCTGGTCAGGTCAGTGGGACGATCCTCGCCGCGCGTGGTCGGCCAGCTGACCCGCGTGAGGTCAGCGAGATGACCTTCATCACGTCAGGCCGGCGGCTCTCGTCACGTTGGTCCGGTGACTCTCGTCAGGTCAGCGCGGTGGTACGAATGTGGGAAATCCGTGGCTGCTACGGATCCTGTTGCAGGGGCAACGAGGATCATTTTGCTGTATCGGAAGAAGTGTTTTGGTTGGAATGTGCTGTAAAGATGGCCGCTGCAAGGTGTGCATTTTCCTCATTGAGGATTGTACCATCTTTTCTGTATTTACTTCTCTACTGCTCCATGATTTTCTCGGACCCGATGATTTCATCTGATCATCTAGCTAACCTGGCTAATTGTGAAATTTATGTGACTTGATCCACTTTGTCTTTTGTTCAGCTACCTATCTATATTGTCTGGACCATGTATCTGAATTTCTCGACAAAACCCGATATTCTTACAAAAGCTGGCCTGGCTTGGCGCAAACTGGATACGTAAAAGACATGAAATGATAGTACTTACGCAGTCTCAAAGCATTATATTAGCTGTCTTCGTAACCTAATCTAACCTGACCTTCCTAACGGTTTCACCCGAGATCCCTGACCCGGCTGACGTGTACCAACCTCACCAGGTTGACCCGACCCGACCTGACCTAGCGTGGTGTGACGTGTTGCAGACACGGCGCCCAGCTGCGTCAGGGCACTGCGCTGCGTCCGTCGCCGGCCGCCGACTCTGTGTCGCACCACTGCCTGCCGCAGTCCGTGTACACGGGCCTGTCTGTGTGCCGCGAGTTCCGCCACTCGCGCCGGCTGAGCTTCACCGCGCCTCTCATCTACCACGTCACCGGCTCCAACCCGGACCCGTGAGTGTGGCGCGTCACGGCCCAGTCATCTGCCACATCACCACCCCGGCATCTACCACATCACCACCCCGGCATCTGCCACATCACCACCCCGGCATCTGCCACATCACCACCCCGGCATCTACCACATCACAACCCCGTCATCTACCACATCACCACCCCGTCATCTACCACATCACCACCCCGTCATCTACCACATCACAACCCCGTCATCTACCACATCACCACCCCGTCATCTGCCACATCACCACCCCGTCATCTGCCACATCACCACCACGTCATCTACCACATCACCACCCCGTCATCTGTCACAGCACCACCCCGTCATCTACCACATCACCACCCCGTCATCTCCCACATCACCACCCCGTCATCTCCCACATCACCACCCCGTCATCTCCCGCATCACCACCCCGTCATCTACCACATCACCACCCCGTCATCTGCCACAGCACCACCCCGTCATCTACCACAGCACCACCACGTCATCTACCACAGCACCACCCCGCCATCTGCCGCATCACTACCCCGGCATCTGCCATGTCACCGGCTCCAACCTGGACCCGTGAGTGTAACATGCTATGGCCCCCCATCACTTTCCACATCACCACCCCGTCATCTGCCACGTCGCATCCACCAACCCGGACCAGCGAGTGGAGCGCCACCACCCAGTCATTTACTACGTCACCGCCTCGGTCATCTACCACATCACCCTATCGTCTATCACATCACTAGCCTCGCTATATACCACACAATCGGCTTAGGCCGCCGCCACCACCAGTACTGCAGCCTTCTGTTTCCGGCAGCCAGTTATCTATATGCTGTGGCCCGTGGCCGGCTGTGTGTGTAGAATGCGAGCCCATCCCACGCCTCGATTGAGTCCGTACATGTTGCTGTTACAATCGCTATTATCTGACCCTGACGCCGGTGATGAGCGAGACAGTGACGCTGTCTGACCCGGCCAGCGCGATCGACACCTACACGTTGGACTTGTGGTCGACGGGGCGTGAGGACGGCTACGTGCACGGCGGTCTGTTCCACCTGCACCTGCACCGGCCGGCCGCCGCCGCTGACCACCTCCGCCTGAATGTCGGCATCCGACTGAAGCCCATCAACTTCAACTCGGCCATCTTCCGCCACGGACAGAAGGCCAACACCACCGTCGACCTGATCGTTGGAGGTACGCGTGGCGCCGTGTACTTGGGAACTGTCCATGCGCCTTCTTTTAGGCGCGGGGGCAAGAAACAATGGATGCACAAGATATTGGAACGTTTCAAAATAGTCTAGCATTTTGATCGAGAAGTGTCGTGCCTCCTACTTCAGGGTTTGCAAGGTATGTTTTGATTGTGATGTTGAATTGTTGCTGTGTCTTGGTATGCTTTTGAATCTGAGTGCTTCTGTATCGTGACCACGACCTGATGACCGATGCGCACGTGATGGTGACGTCGCCGGGGCTGCTATGTCGACAGACGAGGCCAAGCCCAGTTGGCACGTGCACCTGATACGCGCGCACACGGAGCGCGATGACGTGTTCTACACGGAGACTCGAGGCTGGCTGTTGAACCATGATAACACCATTATGAGGGGAGATCTCGAGGTGAGGAGATGGTGAAGGGGAGCTGGTAAATGCGTGGTGAGCAGCGGCGTTGAAGTGTGTCCCATTGTCATACTCGCGTGCTGGCAGTGGCACCGCCTGAATCAACGGCACATCACTCTTCCTTCGCATTGTTATTGCGATCTTTGGCTCTGCATGTCACGTAGCCATGACTATTTTCACACAACTGGTGCGATTATCTACTCCTTTCCGATCCATATCTGACTGATCTTATCCTCATGAAAAAAGTAGTTTTGACTGATCTCGCCCCTTTGAGGGGAAGGAGGCGACGGCGGTGACACTATTAAGTAAATCAACTTAGTCTGTGGCGAAGTATCCACGGGTTATTCTTATTGACCCCTCTGGAGGGTTGCCATCAGGGCTAACTGATCTCGCCCCGCTAATCCGTCACCGACTTGCCTCACTACTCGGTTTCGCCAGCGGATCGAGTCGCTGCCTTGGGTGGCTGGCACGGCGGCGACGCGCCGACACGAGGCATTCTTCAGTGGCGTGCTGGGCGGCGACCGGCTGACCTACCGGCGACAGTATCGGGCCGCCGGTCGGCCCGGCGGCGACGCAGACTTCACGGCCGAGCTGCGATACAGGACGTGAGTGCTGAACTGGCTGGCGGAACACACGGGTGGACGGGGCAGGGTGGCGCAGACTTCACGGCCGAGCTGCGATACAGGACGTGAGTGCTGAACTGGCTGGCGGAACACGCGGGTGGACGGGGCAGGGTGGCGCAGACTTCACGGCCGAGCTGCGATACAGGACGTGAGTGTTGCACTGGCTGGTGGAACACGCGGGTGGACGGGGCAGGGTGGCGCAGACTTCACGGCCGAGCTGCGATACAGGACGTGAGTGCTGAACTGGCTGGCGGAACACGCGGGTGGACGGGGCAGGGTGGCGCAGACTTCACGGCAGAGCTGCGATACAGGACGTGAGCGTTGCACGGGCTGGAGGTCACGCGGGTGGGCGGGGCAGGGTGGCGCAGACTTCACGGCAAAACTGTAAAGTCAGTGTTGCACGGGTAAGGCCAAGATGCGAGTCGATAGCTGCCCGGAAGTGTAGAGAAGCAATATCACATCGGGTCAGTTTTCGGTGTTGCTAGATCGGGTCAGGTTTCAGTATCATCAGATCAATTAAGTTTTCAATATCGGTTCAGGTCATGCTTTAGTGTTGTCGGATCAGGTCAGGTTGCAGTATTGTCAGAGGTGTGTTCAATATAAGCTCAGATCAGGCTTCAGTATTGTCGGATAACGTCGAGTGGCAGTATTGCCAGGCAGATCAAGGACGTCAACAATGTCTGAAGAGTCGACCAAATCGTGTGTCGGTCGGGTCGAATCGTGTGTTTGAATCTGGTCGGGATGGTCTGGTGTGTCTGGTCAGGACCATCAAGCAATTCATGGGAGCAGGTCAAGAACGTCAGCTAGATCAGAATATCTAGAAGAGCCTCATGGTGCGGTTAGAAGTGTCATTCATGCCAGCTGAAGAAGCAGGAGGGTCGGTGGGGACGGTTGTTCCGTCTGATGAGTCGGTCGCCGGCTTTTCCTCGCGACAGGGTATACCGCAACACCCTCGCCGAGCGGCTGCTGGCGCCCCAGTTCTTCCGCACGGAAGCCGACATCGGCTCCGCCTGGCTACACGTCAATTACAGCCGCCGGCTGACCACCAACGACGAGGTGGGTCCGGGTCGGACAAGGATCTGGCTAGGCCGGATCACGTGGGGTCTGAGAGAACGTCATGGCTGGGGGATGACCTCGCCTTTAGCTGTCGCCTGCAGCTGTGCACTTCTGTACGGCGGCTGTACTTGATGTAATTGTGTGGTAACTTGCTACGTATAGCAAATATGTTGCTAAGGCGGCGCTCGCGACTGGAGCTGCTTTCTGCGCTTGTGGGGGCGATTGATCATGCATTGTAACTATTGGACATACTCATAAGGTGTAATACAACATGCGCACTCATAACCGAGGGCGCTCATGATGAATGACTGGTCGAAGTGCCCTTAAACCCAAACAACAAACAGCAATCTTAGCCACCAACCAGATTGTGGCCTTCCATGCGTCTGATTTCCGTGGCTGTGGCAGTCTTTTGCTGGTGTCTTGCTGCTGGCCGACGGTCTGTGACTTCACCGGATGGTCTGTGACCGTGACCGGTACGTCACCAGCTGACTGAGCTGAGCTGGATTCACACCGCGAGCGCTGCGACGGCGGACGTCACCCTGGCCGGACTGCTGAACCTGACCTCGACGGCCGACAGCAGTGCCCGACTGGTGGCGAACCTGACCTCGCTGGAGACGGACTCCGGCCGGGTCCTCATGTACACTGCCGCCACCGGCCAGTACACCAGGGACAGAGAGGTACGGCGCGGCGTTCAGAGGCGCAACTGGGTCTGGACAGCACAAGGGAGGTATGGCGCGACGGACGTAAGCGACTCGGTCTGGGCGGCACAACAGACAGAGGTGTGGCACGGTATACAGAGGAACAGCTGCCCCTGAACAGTGCAATACAGACGGAGGTACTGCACATCGCACAGAGGTGCGGCTGCTTCTGTGCAGTACAGCGAAGGTAGGAGGGGTACGACTTCCACGGGGAAGTTTTGCGCATGCGTGGCAACAAGCGACACCACTGCTGTCGGGGTGTAGTGCTGCTACAGTCAGCCGCGCATGACGTGTGACCCTGCTCCGCCCTTGTCGACAGGGTGCCGCCGTGGCCGACCGTGTGCGCGGCTCGCTGCAGTGGCCGGGCGTCGAGTACACAGCCCGGCTGCAGGTGGACCGGCCGTCCGACCGGCTGGTCACGCTCAACGCCAGCGTGGCGCGCGGCGGCGGCGGCCGGGCGCGCCTGACGGCCTCGCTGCGGGGCCACACGTCGACCGGCCGCCAGCTGTCGGCCAGCCTTCACCTGCCCGGCGACCAGCTGCGCCTCACCAGCGACTTCAACGCGTCCGGCCGGCAGCGGCCCTGGCTGCCCTGGTACAGGTCGGTCGCCTGCTGGGAGGTCGCGCCGCCACGGTGCTGCGAAGTAAATCGTTGTATTGGCACAGGATAGGGGTGTTTCAGTGGACTCGTGCCCCAGAAGTGTTGTGTACCAGGAGTGCCATTCTTCAGGTTAATGTTCAGAAAACTTGCGACCGGTGTTCTGCTCCCCGAAGTACATAAACCTCCTGATACGACTAGTTAGATTTGTTTTGGAATCCTGGATCAGAAGATAACATTTTTTTTTTTTTTTTGGGGGGGGGTATTCCAGTTTGGAGATGATTTGCCGTTTTCGACACCAATAATTCATTTTGCAATTTTCAGGTCAATTTTGGACATGCAATCTAACTCATAGTATGCATTTCCAGTAATTTTGAATAACTCTGTTCTTGCGCAAAAGGAGTGGATCCTTTCGAGAGGATGATGTTCAGAGCGTCGAACATTCTGGATAAACGTGCGTTGCTAGCCCCGATTGTGACTATCTCCTGTTCAATACACCCTACTGACGACTCGGGACGCCCGCTGCGCCGCCGCAGGGACGACTACGAGTACAGCCACAGCTCGCAACTGTGGTGGTCGCGCTACGACGTGCACGTCACCTCCAGTCTGGAGGCGGTCAACACGAGCTCGTCGCTGCGGCTGTCGACGCAGCTGGCCGTGGCCCGGGCCGGCGCGCCGGCCTCTGTCAACTCGACTGTGCGCCTGAGCTGGGACAGACCGCGCCGCCTCTGGAACTCGGCCGTGTATCTCGTGTCGCCCGTGCTGGTGTTCAACAGCACCGTCAGCTCTGACGGTGAGGCGCGCCGCTGCTCCGGCACTGCGACACTTTGAAACACCGACACTTTGAAACACCGACACACCGACACTCCGATACTCCGACACCCCAGTGCCTCGGCATCCCGACACCCCGATATCCGGACACCCCCAACGCCCAGCACTCCGTGATTCCGGAACTCCAGCATCCGGTTGTGCTTACGGAAACTAACGGTGGATATCTGACTGTGCGAAAAGCACAGACTAGTTCTCGCAAACACATGACTGTTTAGATTTGGTGATGGTAGTAGGCAGCAAGAGTCGTGGTTATTCATCAGTTGAAATTTGGGTGGTTTGTGATGCGGGCAATGTATGCACTATATAGCGTCGTAACGGCGTGCGTTATGCACAGCGCTGATCTGTGTGCCCCATCCGCATGTATGATACTCACTTGAGACCCACCCGCCAAGGTCAGGGGCAATAACGAATGGAAATTATCAAATCGCCATCAGGTCATCGAATCAATGGTTGGGCTATTTCTGGGTTTAGGGTTCAGTTGGCCCTTGAAGACCTTTGCAGTTGACTCCAGCATGGTGGTTAAATCCAAACTGCGCGAATATATTTGTGGTCGGAATTTCAGTCGCATGTTTCAGGTTCCTGGTATTAGTTGTGCATCGCCTGTGCTGCTCTAATTTGATGACCGATCTGCCTCAGACAGTCTGACAGACGTGGATTTGTGCCTCCTTGTACTAAAAAGGGATGTGATAGCAAATCCATGTGCTCAAAGTTAGTGGAGTGGCGAACGCTCCCCTGGTCCGATACATTACTATTTCCTGGCATGGCAGGGATCTGATGGCGGCTCCGTGAAAGGCCTGGGGAGTGGTTGCCTGGACCGGGCAGAGGTCGGGCAGCCTTTCCCTGGATTAGGCGTGGGAAGACTGACGGTTTTCCGGGCCTGACAGAGGTTGACCGACTGTTGTCTTGCTTGGGCAGAAGTCGACGGTGCGGGCATGAATCGGCAGTTCAATCAGCGCGCCTCGTCGCCGCTCTGGGACATTGTGGATCACGAACTGCAGGGTAAGTCCTGCCGACTACCTTGCAGTCGGGCCATGACCTCGCCATGATCTCCCTTTCGTCGTCCTTGGCACTGCAAATTTACCAAGTGTGGTGTGCTACCTCTATCTGGTAAACAAGACGGCACTATCCGACATGCACCGGTTGTCGCCACAGCGTATTTTATCCACAAAGCGATTCCACCTGATTTGGCGTCCTAACATTTTCCCGTGGTGGGCTGGGTCCAGGGGCAAGATGCCAGTCTTCCAACCGAAAGGTTGGGGGCTGGAGTCACACCTGTCGCTATTCTTCGCCCACCGCCAGTCGGCATAAGATGAGCGATCCAGGAAAGGCGACGCGTCGTAAAGCCAATAACCACCACCACCACCATCGCAGCTTCCCATGATCACATGGACCTTCTCGGTTGGTTATTTGGGCTTAGGGGCGCATCGACTGCTTCGGTCATACAGCGCCCAACACATGGACCTTCTCGAGTAACCTGGCATCCACGTGTCCCGTGACATGCCGCCGTTGGTCTGGCCCGTGGTCCCGTTGCATTGCCCTATCTCCACGGTGAAGGTCTCTCTCGGCTCCGACAGGCTCTGTGGGGACCGACTGCGTCAACTGTTCGTCGTCGCAGCGAGATGCGTATCTGAAGCTGCAGCACAAGTGGCTACGGCTGGTCTTCTCGTCCAGCAGACACCTGGCCGACAGTGGCGCCGCCGCCGGTGGACTGCAGAAGCTTGACCTGCAACTTGACGGCAAGGTATGAATGTTACCTAGTTGGGCTCTGGGGCACTTCGAACATAGTGTGAATGTTATGTGGAACAACTGGACGGAAGTGCTGTTTTGAACGGTACGTCGTGGCTGATTGAGTGTACTGCTCTTACTTAAGAGAAGTATTCTTACTCTTACTCTTACTTCTCTTACTTTGGTAAGCCAGCAGTTTTCTTGCTTAGGAGTGAACTTACTACTACTTACCCGTTGTTCCAGTGATTAAAAAAATTAAAATCATTTGTACTGTGCTTGCACGTAGATATGCTGGCGCTAGATGACCAATAGCAGTTCAGGCGCCCTTAAGCCCCAATAAACAACGTAGATATGCTGCAGCCGAACTCTGTGGGTGATTGAGAGATTGGCTAATTGGGTTTCAGTGCAAAGCGATCAAGATTTATCAAAATAAGCTACCACTTACCTGGTTGAGAAGATATTATTGCCGCCTTGATCGGTAGCAACACGCTTCGGCCAATATTCAGTGCAGCGTTTGCTGTTGGTTCGCCCATAAGCCTAATCAACTGGTCGCTGGCACGAGCCCTAATTCACCTATTTACCTAACAGTAACCACGTATTTTTCCCAATCACTGTTTTTCCCAGCATCCTGAAGGACAAGATCACTTGCGTCAGTCCGGCCTTCCCTGTGAAGTCTTTCAGTCCCTTCCTGAGTGGAGGGTAAACCGTGGTCCTCTCATGGCGCTGACCGTTCCATGCTCCGACGACCGGCAGGCAGACTTCGTGCCGTCCATGACCTGCAACCTGAAGCCGAACGGGGACTTCACCATGGCGCTGACTGTGCCGTCCGTTGGACCGCCGCCCACGCTGGACATAAAGTACTCCCTGAAGCCTCCCAGCCGCTGGAAAAAGGTGGGCGATGTGTGCTCGGTCGGCACAGCCATTCCCTGGGGCTCTGTCTGTTTTTCCCATTTCGAGTCGTGCGGTCCTGAAGCGACAATCAACAAAGCATACATTTGCATCTGGACGACTGTATTCAGTATGTCAATGGTTGCCTTGACGTCATTCCCACCGTACCTCCCGTGACTGGCAATTCATAACTTGCTACAAAAATAAATGCATCCATTTCTACTAAATTGGTTCATTCCTTAATTAGTGTATTCATTAATTGATCCATATTGTGGTTTAACTCTGATCTACATTCATTTTTAGGGCGCTACATAACCAGTAGCCGTTGATGCGCCCCAAAGCCCAAATAATCAATCAATACATTCATTTTTATCGTCCTCTCGCCGTCAACTGTTGCGCTGTTTTGGTCACCCACCGTCATTCATCGATGCATGCCCGTTCCATCGAAGAAACTAATTATCTAAGTATGTATCGTTCCGTGACTGAACATTCCGCAGTTCGGACTGACTGACTTCTGACTGCATTCGACTGACTGTAATCAGTTGGTGGCTGGGCTAGTCTGCTGATAGACTTTCCAATACCGACCCTGCCTGATGTTGGCCAATCGCATATCATACTAATCATTCTACGCTAAGCATTCAGGACTGATCCTATGGTGCTGACTATCGAGTACTCGCCGCCCGATCGTGACTACTCGACACTGTACACGTGATGCCGACTGGCTGGTGTTGACGTGCCGTGATGCCGTGAAGCTGGTGTGACGCTGACGGCAGGCGGGCGCTGCTGTCTGCAGGTGTTTGTGCGCGCGCTGGAGGTGGGCATCAGCGAGGGCGGCGGCCGGCCGGTGCCGGCCCTGCACGTATCCCTGGAGGCGACGCCCGGCGACCCATCCCAGCTGGCAGCCGAGCTGGGCGTCCAGCCGTCCGCCTGGCTGAACGTGGGCGCGCAGTTGGCGGGCCGGCTGCAGGCGACCGCGCGGCAGGCGCGCGCTGCGCTGCTGCGCGCCGACCACCCGCTCAATTCGCTGCTGCGCCCGCTCACCGGCACACCCACGCTCGTCGACTGGGTGCGCGGCCTGCCGCACCAGGTACGTGATGCGACCGTAATGACTTTTTGGTGTGGGAGGGGGTGTAGGGCGTCGGACGGTGTAGGATCGAGAAGGGGAATAATACGGTAATGGAAGCACGGAGGGAGTGAGGTGCAATGTGAACAGCGAAGACCGTGAAGGAAGGAGTCTGGACATGGGTGGGGACTTGAACGGTGGTATTGGTGAGTGGCAGGTTGATGGGCGGGTGACTCGATGATCATTGGGGTTTTATGGTGCGTAAACCCCAATGGGTTATATTTTACCCAGCGCGGGCTACCCGCTCACAGCGAGCTACTCGAGTATTACATCAGTAAATGCCTTTGAAATGACATGTGGTATGGAGTGGCACTGGTGGTGCTGCTAAGGCGTGGGTAACCCACGCTGTAGTGCGAGAGCGACGCTTGTGTTCTGTGGTGTCACTGCCTCTGCTGGCATTAACGCCACTGCCGCCGTCTGCAGCTGCATGCGGCCGGTAGTTGGCTGGTTCACCGTGCGGCGGCGCTGCTGTCGCCCTGGGAGTCCGTCACGGCGCCCGTCTACCGGACGGCGCGCAACGTGTACGGTGCTGTGGTGGCGTTCGTGGTGCGAACCACGGCGGGGGTGCGTCAACGGGCCAACGGTACGTGCCATTCGTGATGGCCGTGTCTGCGGCGTGCCGTAGAGCCGCTAGTGACCGGCCTGTCTGGCAGTAGACTGGTAGTTTAGCAATGTGTTCTGTGTTCGGTGTTGCCGCCCATGAAGGGCTCGGCGGGCTCGCTGTTCGACCTTGTCTGTGCACCGTGTCGGCCATAGGCACCCTGATAACAGTATGGTTGCCCTCCGAGGCTGCCCGTACTGATACCCGGAGGATGCCCTGCTACACCACGCGTGCACGTTTTTATTTTGCGCACTTTCCGTTGTGTAGACAGTTTTAGCATTAAATTTAGTTCACGCGCTGCAGTCTAACTCGCATTACGCTGTAGCTTCCCCATCAGCCTTACCCTGCTTGTACCTCGCTCTTTCTCTTTATTTCAGCGGAGTGTAGGTCGACCCTTTCACTCCCCAGCTTGCAGCAATTTCGAAAAGCTGGCCTTGATTGCATGCACAAGCCTTCGTTCAGGCACATATGTTAGCTTAGCGTGCTTTGACGCCTTGTTTGCCCGGCCTTGCAGAGGTTTACAGGAAGGGTGCGGACAAGGTGGCGCAGGGCCCCAGTCTAAAAGGTAAGGAAGCATTTATTTGCTCTTTATTTCGACTATTTTTTCGGAGTTCTTTATGGGCCTTGACAAGGTCCGGTATCTAATTGGGCTGCGGATTTGGGCGCACCTCGGTGGTGTTCCTAGAGGTTATCCCGTCGAGTGTTTCAATGAAGCTGCTCGTTTTCCTTCCAATAATTTTGTTGATTTCCTTCCGATAACTTCGCTGTTCACAGGTGTCCAAGTGAATAACGGCGATTACAGTACTTGTAATCTCCAAATGAATCTGAATGTGTGCTTGATTAAGCAAGAGCCACAGAACAATAGTTGACCATAAATCGTGCTCCGGAAGCAAGTACGCCTTCCGACATCAGAGTGTTGTTCTGAAGTTGATAAATAAAAGCTAGGACCAGATTTTTCGCACGATAGAGGCCTGTATGCTACGTTATAATTGATAGCAATTATGTATGAGCAGCAAGCCGATGGACAGATGACGTCATGTTAACTAACGACTCTTTTATATATTTGAAGTGAAAGAAAGCCACGCTTCATCGTAACGCTGCGCGTGCAGCACTTGCGGGCTACAAATGTTGACAATTTAGGTAGTTTTCTGAGCTCTGGTCAGGCTTAGACTAATCAGTTTCCTGGATCCCATTATCAGCATATGGGCGTTGTCACACAATCTGGTACATTCACAGCTTGCATTCTAGCTATGTCCCACAGCTGTATGTGTGTGCACATACACGCGCGCACACACGCACACCATACACAGACACGGACACGGACACGCACACACGGTGAATTAGCCCCGACTTGACACGGCGAGCGCTGGAGCGTACCACGTTCCCGACACACAGCTGGCACTGGCTAGGACACATTTCCCAAGGCGGCGGCCTCCGCGTCCCGGCGCATCTCCCAGTTCCGGCGCTGACGCTGTGTGTTGGTCAGATCGGGCGATGGGCCTGCTGCCGCCGCAGCTGATTCGTCGGGTGATGCAGCGGCTGAGTCGGCTGAGGCTGGAGGCTCGCGAGCGGCTGCCGTTCCGCGTGGCGATCGTCCCGGCGGCCGGCCGCACCCGGCTGGAGCTGACGCAGCTGCCCGACTACGCCAACGTCGAGGTGAGGTCGGGGTCCCGCCCTGGCCCGGGTACGAGGGTGTTGGGGTCGGCCGCACCCGGCTGGAGCTGACACAGCTGCCCGACTACGCCAACGTCGAGGTGAGGTCGGGGTCTCGCCCTGGCCCGGGTACGAGGGTGTTGAGGCCGGTCGCACCCGGCTGGAGCTGACAGCTGCCCGACTACGCCAACGTCGAGGTGAGGTCGGGGTCCCGCCCTGGCCCGGGTACGAGGGTGTTGAGGCCGGTCGCACCCGGCTGGAGCTGACGCAGCTGCCAGACTACGGAGGTGAGGTTGAGCCCCGCCGTGTGCCCGGCGTGCCCCCGGGCGGGTAACAAAGCCGGGTGAGTCGCGTTAATCGGACCGTGTGGCCAACAGTTCTGGAATGGTGTGTGGAGTTGGACGAGGGGGAGGGTGCGAAGCCAACTGGCTGGGTCCCTGCGGCATATGTCAGACACGGTGCTGTCATATCCCCCGGAGTATGCCAAGCGATTGTCCGACAATGTCTAAAATTGTACCAATTTGTATGGGATATAACGTTAGAACGGCAATAATTTATCCCCCGTACTTAGCTCTATCGCTAACAATTTTATATTCGCATGAACATCGAAAATAGGAATGCCTTCCCTCAAGTAAGACTGCATCGTGGTAGCCGTCTGGATGGCCCATTCAGTTAGGGCCCGGGCGTGCATTGGTCTCCCGCCCTGGCAAGACAGGGTTTGAGTTGCCTCGCGTTTTCGCGTAGTCAACGGCTGAGAGGGCCAGCCAGCGATCGAGTCCCCGGCTCGATAAGGTTGGGGACGTGGCACCAGAGCGGCGGTGTCTGTACACTGAGGGCACGTAAAACTGCCGGTAAAAATTGTGCCGTTGAACTGCAATTCCCGGATCGGGTCGTCGGCCCAGAGTTCACGTGACAAGAATGCTACGTAGAATCCTATGCCTAGCGGAGGACCCTGGTCCATGAAGCCACCGCAGCAATAGTTCAGACTAATTTTACCGAGTAGAAATAACAATATTACACTGGCGGGTTGAACTACCACGGTATTCTGGTACCGCATTCAACCGTTATAACTAAGATCTTTGATGTAGTTTTACTTAGCTTCATACTATTTGACCGCATTGTTTACTTATTCACCTTTGGCACCGTGGCACACTAATATTTCATGACCCAAATTTTGGATCGTCGAGCGTCATCGGGAATTTCCTGAAAGGTCAGCCGGCACTGACGTCTTCATTCTGATAACAGAATGCTGGTGCAACCGGTAGCCTTCGCGACCGTTGGGCGCTGTATGACCGAAGCAGTCGATGCGTCCCTAAGCCAACCTTCGCGACCGTATTGCATGTCTTGCGCCGGGGTGTGGGAGAGCCTCGCCGACGACGGTGTCCGGCTGTCCGACAGACCTTCTGGAACATCTCCGAGGTTGTGCGGGAGCGGCTGCAGCAGCCGACCGTGCTGAGCGAGCTGCTGACGCCAGCTGACGACCGCCGGCCGCTGGCTGCCCTCTGGCGCAGCGGCCGCGCCCTGGCGCTCGACGGCCGCTCCTTCGTCCTGCCAGGTCGGTGTCGGGTCGTGTCCGGCAGTGTCGGGATGCTTGCTGCCAGGTCGGTGTCGGGTCGTGTCCGGTAGTGTCTGGGTGCTTGCTGCCAGGCTGGCGAACTGGATCATTGTTTGTTTTGTTTGTTCAATTCAATTTATTTTCAACTTAGTCCTCTTTTCCGACAAGTCCTCGAATTGAACAGCCGTTGATGCCCTTGTATGGGCCGGGCTGAGATTAACCAATACGTCGAACACTTGAGCAATAGTTTAAACATTTTATCCAATCACTAGTGACAACCGTCCACTGTCTTACGTGGTCACCGCTCGGCGACGTGTCGCCCCCGCCGCTGCCGTACCAGGACTCCTGGCTATGTTACCGCGTCAACAACTCAGTCGCATCTGAGGCGAACCGCGCGCGAGAGTGGGGACTAGTTGTTTATGGGGATGGGGCTGGCACGGCTGACGCCCTAGTCTGTCATTGGCCGGCATCACCTCATGCACCACACCTCGAGGGAGGAATCCGGCCGACGACTGCGACCAGCCCTCTGTCCTACATGTGCAACTGCATGCATCGACATGTCCTACATGCACAAATGTTTTGGTTTAAAATTAATTAACTTTTGGAGTCATACAAATGTTCTGACTAACACAAGCAGAAGCAGAAGTGCATTACTTTGTTTTCCGACATCTGACACTCATGGCTGTATGACCGAAGCAGTCGACGCGCCCCTAAGCCCAAATAACCAAATCAGACACTCATGCAGTTTACGGCTGGCTATTGAGTTTGACCAGCTTCATGACTGTCTGTCCGTGGGCGCAGCTGTGGACGGGTGCCGACGTCTGCTGCTGGCTGATGTCGAACAGCGAGCGTTCTCGGTGCTGCGTTCCGGTCGACACCTGGTGATGACCTTCCTAGACTGCAACGTGGTGGTCAACGACGGGGGTCATGTGCACGTGACCCGCTTCAATGTCACCCTGCCGAAACGCTTGTAAGTTCGCCATCTGAGCGGCTTGTGTTGCCCCTTGGCCGCCTATGTATCTCGCCACAGGGCGATAAGCAGCCTGAGGCGCATCATCGACGTTCATGTCCTGGGCAACGTGACCCTCCAGCAATAAGCGCACTATTTGCCCGGGGCATGGACTCTACCATTGCTAAGTGTGAACAGAACTTCGGATGGCATGTTAGTTGGGTGGGCAGGTGTCCGTTTAGTCGAACCAGCTGGCCACCAAATCGGTTGGAGTTTATTCACCCAGCTAAAATCTGCCAAATAATCAGAAGGACGGAAAACATGCATGTACTCGTCCATGAATGTCACGCGCCTATCTCGCCAATCCTGGTGCTGTTTTGGACAGCTTTGTGCCTTGAGAATGTGGCCATGCTCCTGGGTCATTTGGACATCGCTTTTCGTAGTATGGATAATTTTATAAGATAATACACAAGACTTGGATATGATAGTTCGTAATAGGGACAATCGCGTGTTCCTCTACGTCAGATTTTCCACCCGGGAAAGTGATGGATGCCACCTGAGCGTCTCGGCGACAAGACTGAGGCGATGGTGAGGAGTGAGGTGTGGCATGACATGTGCTGACCTCGGTCGGTCGACAGCCGAACCCAGGTGGAGACTGAGGGAGGTCGGCTGGTGGTCCGGTCTCAGTTCGGGACTACAGACAGAGGTGGACCTTGGCTGCGGAGTGACCCTGTTCCGACTGGACCCGTGGATGGCATCCCGTACGGCCGGCCTGCTGGCCACCACTGGTGAGTGGGCACAAGACTCGCCCAGGCCACACCGACTGAGCGACGGACGGAGAAGCACACCGACTGAGCGACGGACGGACGGAGAGGCACACCGACTGAGCGACGGACGGAGGGAGAAGCACACTGACTGAGCTGACGGACGGAGGGAGAGGCACACCTACGTAGACGGACAGACTGGGTGACTGACTGATAGAGAGCCACACCGACGGAGCGGGCGACTGGCGGGGCGATAGACAGACTGAGGGGCGCACCGACGCAGAGACGGACGTAGAGGGAAAGGAACGGGTTGGTATGGCGAAGGGCGGACGGAAGGATGCAGAGGCTGCCTGACAGGGCGGTGACGGATGGGCAGAGGGACGGACAGGTCAGCGACGTATGCTGGCAAAGACGGCGAAGGAAGCATACGGACAGTCGATTGATCGAATCGAACTGTAAATTACCAGCAATGAAGAGTGAGCACCTCAGCTGACCGCGGCTTCAGTGTGAAGTGTGAACTTGACGTGTACGCGGCTTTCCGGTCGTCACTAGCTGACTGTGTCTTTGGTATGAAGTGTGAGCAGTTCGCCGCCGTTCCCCAGCTGACGGTGGCGGCAGGAGTCTGCCGGAGGAATGGCACCAGTTCGGGCTGGACTCTGAGCCAGCCTGCCCGGAAATGAACGCCGCCAGCGGACCTCGGCTGGATATAGACGGCTGTGGCCGCGTGGTCACGCCCGAGTGCAGCCTGCTCATCGGACTGGAGGCGGACGCCCGCCAGCATCGGCGGCTCTGCGGTCAGTACTGGCGCCGGTACCGCTCCAGTACCGCTCTGTGATCAGTACTGGTGCTGGTCCGATGCGGTCAGCACCACCCGTACAACCTGTCTCTAAACGTCGACTCGGCCGATTAAAACGTCGACATATGTTGGCCCTGTGGCTCTGGCTTGTGACCACCCATGACCCCTATGACCCTGTCTGTACAGTCGGCCCGGGTGCGGCTGACCAGCCGGGGGCCGGCGGCGGACTAAGTGTCTGACCCCCGTGACCCGTGTGACCTCGCGTGTACAGCCGACCCCGAGCCGGCCCGGGTGCGGCTGACCAGCCGGGGGCCGGCGGCGGACCAAGTGTCTCTGACCCCCGTGACCCGTGTGACCTCGCGTGTGCAGCCGACCCCGAGCCGACCCGGGTGCGGCTGACCAGCCGGGGGCCGGCGGCGGACCAAGTGTCTCTGACCCCCGTGACCCGTGTGACCTCGCGTGTACAGCCGACCCCGAGCCGGCCCGGGTGCGGCTGACCAGCCGGGGGCCGGCGGCGGACCAAGTGTCTCTGACCCCCGTGACCCGTGTGACCTCGCGTGTACAGCCGACCCCGAGCCGACCCGGGTGCGGCTGACCAGCCGGGGGCCGGCGCCGGCGCCGGACCAGGTGCGGGTGCTGCTGGCCGTGGCCGACCCGGCCGTGGACGGTGCGACAGTGGAGCTGGTGGCAGCCGCCCTGCAGCACCACCTCTCCGACCTGACGCAGACGACCGTGCAGTACGCCATGGTGGCGGACGACGCCCACACGCGGTGAGCTGCACTGCCGACAGACACGTGCGCGAACGCGACGTGTGCACGGCTGGAGGCTCTGGTGGCAAACGGCACGTGAATGGAAACAAATGTGCACTCAAGTTGGTTGTTGATTAGTAATGTGTCTACCGATCCGTACCATGATCGCTGATCCTGATAACCCGCCATCCATCCAAAATGTGCATCAGAAAATTAATCTCCTTCACTTTCGGGCTTGTGTGCTGTTGGGCTTTTGGGCTTGGGAACAGATCTTGTGTGATCCAACTTCATACATTCCATGTGAACAATTGCCTAATTACGATCAATGAATGAATGAATGCATCTTAGTTGCGTAAGTTAATGTAGGCATTTGAAGTGGATCTACTTGTGACTGCCTACCGCCAATAAATAACACGCGGCGTCGACATGCTGGCCGTACAAACGCCGCTGTTTGCCAACGCTTTGTTTGTCGGGGAACGATACCGCTCTTGGGCATACCGCTCTGTTCGCGTTTTTGCCCGGTTTGCTTTCCGAATCGTAACCGAATTTCAAGGTATGTCAAAGTGTGCATTTGGCTTCCGTGCCGAACAAAGGCTGGCCTCGGCACTGCATACTGTTGAGTTCAGTCCTGAACGTAACATCAGCAGGTGGTTCATCCAGGATGCTTAACTGCGAGGAGGTCCCTTCTTTCATTCCGTAAAATGTGCACCAATTCACAGAACGCACATAATAACTGTATGTCTGCGAATAATTTCCACGGTTTCTTCAGGAAATCTGGAGCCGGGAGGGGCAGTCCCTTGTGTCCTTCCCCTCCCTCACCCCGTGGCTGTAACATCAGTTACATGGTTTCCCTGCAGTGATTGTACAGCATATGACAAACTGTTGCACCGCCGTACTGCTGTAGGATAACATGTATGTTTACACCGGTAGGCTGCACGTGTAGTCGGGTATCTATGTCTACCGTGGTACACATGAGTGTCCCACCTGTGGGTATGTAATGTGTAGTAGCTTTGGTGACCTCTGTGACGGCGTGTGGGTGTTTGGCCCGCGCCCGAGCCCATGTCACCGACGTGAGGCCCGTGCGTGGTCAGTGGCGAGTAGTCGGGGGGGGGTTGGATGCCAGTCTCAACCGAAGTATTGTGGGTGCGTTGTGTAACGTGTGCGGTCGATGCCCCCAAGTCCCAATAACAAAAACGAACGATTGCCTGTTGGGCCCCAACTGCCACCAACCTTCGCCCGCCACACATTGATTTAGATTGGCGACGCCACGTGACCCGAAGCGGCCGACGCGTCGCAAAGCCACCACCCACCGCCGCGCTTGTGTTGGGCCGGTCGACTGTGTAACCCGTGCGTGGTGCGTCGCCAGGCCGGTCTGGGTGGACCAACCCGACCAGCTGCAGCTGGAGGGCCACAAGCTGCCGGCTGCCGACCTTGTGCGCACGCTGCACGGCCTGATGACCCGTCGACCGTTCCCGGGGGCCGCCGCGCACCGCGTGCTGGTCGTCTTCTCGCCCACTGATCAGGTACTTACTACGTGACTCCTCGCACCGCGTGCTGGTCTTCTTCTCGCCCTCTGATCAGGCATTTACTACGTGACGCCTTGCACCGCGTGCTGGTCTTCTTCTCGCCCTCTGGTCGCCCCATTGAAAATGTTATTGGACCACGATAGGTAGTTAATGTGGATTTTCAATTTCAACATATTTCAACCCGCGGGCGCTGCATGACTGATGTAGTCGATGCGCCCCTAAGCTTCAATAACCAACAATTTCAATCCACAAATTTGTTTCGATTACGTTATGAGTACTTCGGGTATTCATTGAATCTTCGGGTCAGCTGAAATCCCGCCTACAACTAAAAAATGTCCAGTCTAAGTAATTATCTCATAAACCCTTACATCAGGCCTAAATTCCCCAGGCTGCTGAAAACTCGTGTGTTCGAGTACCCACGATAGATTTCCCCGAAAATTTAAGCACGTGGGTACCGCGTTTGAAAAGATGACTGACCGATTCCAGCGATCGGGATTAGTTTCGGCGTCATCGCTTGTTTTGACATCCTCACCTGCTACCCTACACTACAAGACATGAAATACAAAACCCTGAGCCTCCCCTGCCATTTCCGATAGCTTATTCAATTATGAGACTGTTATTTTGAAAAGCCGAATACAACTATGTTTTTGAGGGAATGGTTTCAGGACAGGCGCTTTTCCAGTTCGTTTTGCTTTCCCATAATAATTTCAGAGCAATATTATAAGCTGGTTTCATACGATGCACCTGACTACATTCTGAATATCCCTCAACAAGCAACTAGGCTCCTTTTTCCGTATGGATTTCGAACCATCCATAGATTTAGCTCGACAGGATAGCACCATTTTCTGCACCAGAGCTGTACTATGCGAGTGTTTCAGGGGGTCTGATCTGATATACACCCAAAGAATCGAAGGTCTGATGGTACGATTACTGCTATTGTGGTTAAGCTATTCCAATATGCTTCCGAAGCAATCACAAATCTGAGGGTGTGGTTATTGCATGCGCCGCTACGTTGCATGTCATGCGATTCATTCAACACATAACACAACGGCGCAGCTCGTCATTACTTTGCTTTTAACATCACATGTACATACGTGCAGAACGAGCGTCTGGTTGTGCATTTGTGTATGGCGTTAAGCAACACTCGACAGGTTTTTCCGTGGAAAGTATTACACAATGCCGCTGCGTAATCTAAGCTCCTGGTGAGCACTTACCAGCTGTGTACCATCTGCAGGGTTCTATGTGGTGCATTGCTCGTCTCGTCAGTCCCGTCCAGGCTCTGACCTGGTGCGTGACGCCCGTGTGTGTGTGCGTGTGCGACAGTTGGTGGGCGGCGCGTCGCTGACCGGCCTGCGGCGTCAGCTGTGGAGCCGCCGAGTCGCCGTACACCTGGTGACGCCACTGGCCAGCTACCCCCAGCTGGGGCTGCCCCTGCACGGGCTGACTGCCGGCGGCCGGCTGGTGACGGCCGACGCGCGCACTCACCTCAGCATGCCGCAGCACCAGGTGGGTGGTGACGTGCACCACGTCACCAGCCATGCCGCAGCACCAGGTGGGTGGTGACGTGCACCACGTCACCAGCCATGCCGCAGCACCAGGTGGGTGATGATGTGCACCACGTCACCAGCCTTGCCGCAGCACCAGGTGCGGCATGGCGGCACCCCGTCATATTATGTTTTACATTATAATGTGATGGTTCAGTAAAGTGCCCCCAAACATTATAATATGTTATAATATAACGTATTATAATGTTGTACATGGAACCGAAAATAGTGCAATTGAAATGAAAAGTACACCATATTGTGTAGGCTGTGGAAGCTGTTTCTTCCAATGCAACACCGTAAGTTCCCCTTTTTTTTTTTATCCCCCTTTATCACCTTTACTATCCCATTTTTTCCACCCAGGGAGGCCCCAACCTAAATTCATACATTATCAATCCCCCGTAAATAAAACGATTTGCCGTCCTTGGGGGCACTTTCTGAACCATCTTCAGCCCGAAGATGTGCCTCCAGTCAGTAATCCTGGCTGCGCCTCTGACACTCAGGCATCAACCACGCGAGGGCGGCGTACAACAGAAGAGGCAATAACACATGAATATAATCAGTTAGAAACGAGTCATCGATTTCCCAGACTGCGTGGTACTTGGAGGGAATGAGCTGTGGGTGAGAAGATGCTCAAGATACAACGTATGTTCTGTACTCAAGCTGAAATCATGTTATGAAAATTCTTTCAATGGTGGCCTTCATGGGCAACATTTGGGAAACACTACGTTAAAGATATCCACGCAATTTGAACAGTTTCAGCTTAGTCAAAGTACTTGATTGTTATTCATAACCTAATCCGGCCTAATCACAAAGGACAATTTTTGTTTAGCTGTGCACGCCACTTCTTTAGCCGTGCACGCCATTTTCTCCTCGGCCACCTCTGGCTATGGAGTGGGGGTCGGATATGCCATTGAGAGGCTATGTATCGGCACATCCTTTATCGGCATGTTCTTTACTAGTGTTCCAAGTATCACGTTTATGCAAGGCAAGATCATTAAGGTCCGATGTGAAACGTCTACAGAGTAGTACACGTACCGCAGGCACTGGCTGAAATATAGACTACGATGAGGGGAAAAATGACCGGACCAGGGATATTCCTCTCGCTGATTTCGCGCGTGGTGTGATCAGGATCTTCAAACCTCGTTCAAGCGAAGTTCTGGTGGGCGCAACATGACGATGCGCAGTCTATGCTCCCCCGAACCCCAATTGCTAACAAGGCGAAGTTTCGGCTTCATTTGCCTCACCATGTTGTATCGCACGTATCTACGTTAGCGTCCAGTTTTGTCCAGCCGTGTGTGTCCGAGGGTGATCCGCAACCTGTATGCCGCAGGGCGACCTCGGTCAGCTGGTGGTAGCCACGTCGGGCGTGGTGTGGGACTCTGGTCTGCTGTCGAGGTCGGCCGCCACCACAGCGGCGCTGATGGCCGACGCCGTCTGGCAACAGGTGGCCAGTTCAGTGAGTGCAGAGCGTAGATCTGTGAGGAGAGAGAGAGAGAAAGAGACGCACAGACACATGGGGAAAGTGTGGTTAGGTAAGGTGGAGCGAGAGGGGTAGGATGGAAATGAGGGCATGGAAAGATTGGGTGGGCGACAGTGAGAGCGATAGTGTATGTGAGTGTGAGTGGGACGACGCAGAAACAAACGTAACCTAAGCGCTGTACCTTCCTGGGCTGACACGTGCCTCCCCGTCACGAGTCGTACTATGACTTCTGCCGTCTCAGGAACCGGACTGCGACTCCGGAGCAGCATCATCTCCACGAGTCCGACTACGACACCTCCATCCTCCCTTCACGAGCCGGACAGTGACTCATGCCGTCTCCTCAGGAGCCGGACAGTGACTCGTGTCGTCTCCTCAGGAGTCGGGCAGTGACTCGTGTCGTCTCCTCAGGAGCCGGGCAGTGACTCGTGTCGTCTCCTCAGGAGCCGGACAGTGACTCGTGTCGTCTCCTCAGGAGCCGGGCCCGCCACTGCCGGACGAGGGCGACTCTGACCGGAAGGCGTCTGCGCTGGTGCCCGGTGGGGCCGCCACCAAAGCAGCAGCGTCCGCGCCGCCACTGCTGCTGCTGCCGCTGACCCTGCTGGCGTGGCGTCTATTGTGATCCGCCTGTGCTGGGAACGCCGCCGCGCCCCTCGCTCCGGCGTGCTGAATCACGGCGCAGCGGCCGCAGAGGTCATGCTCTCTGGGGCGTGAGATGACCGCGGCCCGGCGCGCCTCGCAGACAGCCAGCCGGCGACAGAAGAGCATTACCTTGGTATTAGCCGACACGTATTCCGGGATAGGCGGGGAGGCGCGGTGCGGCCGCACCCCTGCCGCTGGGCATATCTCCAGGTCCGTGTCGGATCGTTTTCGAGAATCTGTTGGCCGGATAGATGTTCGAAAGACTGATGACTGGTTAGGTGTTTGGAAGCCGTCGGCCGGTTATTCGTTCTGGTTGTCTGCTCCGGGAGGGGCCGATTGGTTAGGCGTTCGAAAGCTATTTGTATGTTACACATCGGGAAGCTAGTTAGATGTTCGGGAGGATATCTGTCCGATGTTCGAACTGTATCCAAGATGGCACCAGTCGTTGCCTTCCGAGCAGCGGATAACAGCAGGTGATACCTGGGTTCTCAAGTTGGTCCGGGCATGCACGGCTCTGAACACGAAGTTTTCGCCAGTTGCTCATAATCGCCAACTCATGTCAGGCAGGCAAACCGTAGCCAAAGATGAAGGCGAGTGTGCTGGGCCTGCCGAAGCCCTCCCGGCGGCCGAGACGTGTCCGACTCTACTCGCCAGTCCAGTCAGTGCTGAACCTTCACGGCCCATCCGTGACAGTCATGAAGAGGCTCCAGGAGTGATTCGTGATGGGTGTTTGTGGGTGTTAGTTTGATGCGAGATGCAAGGTGGCGTGCGTGCGTGGTGTGTGTGTGTGCCTTCTCGGGTCCGGTACGCAGTGGACCGCAGGGTTTGTTGTATTATGGGCATGTAACCTAGGGCGTCTGTATGTGCCGAGACAAAACGTATTGACCGGTTGCGCCGGTGGCACACATTTGGGTTTGTACTCGCGTTTAGGCTTGAACTAGAGCCGCGAGCGGCGTGTGCCATGTTCTGAACACTGATCGGCGCGCCGTGTGCTGGAGTGCTCCATGTTCGGTGCGAAGTGACCGGCGCAATCCAGTCGCGGCTCGCCGTTCGCATCTCAGATGGAAGGCGTGCTCCAGTCCGCGCTGCCTTGGTTACCCGTCAAGCGGTCGGTTTGTTCTCGCTGCGAGCGTGTTCGCAGTTTATTTCGTCACGCGGGTGTTCAATTTAGTCAGATCGTACGAGTAGGATGCAGGCACCGAAGACTATCGGCATTATTTGTGCGCGTGCGGCCCCCCGATAGACCGGCACGCGCGCGGGGCCAGTCGGGCTGACGCGCGCTCACCATACCCAGTACAGGGTCTGGGCGCTGAGTAGTCTGGCGGCGCTGCTTCCAGCTGCTGTCATGTCAAGTCAGGTCAGGCCAGCTGGTGGTCGCCCCTGCTGTGCCCAGTGACTGCTCGGCCCGGTGATCACCTGACCTCGGTTGGGTCAGCTCAGGGCGCGGTCCGGTCATCGTGTCTGGCTTCACATACCTGTGTGTACCTCTTGCCGGTGGAATTAGTACCTCCCGAGTGCCAGCATGGCGAGTCTTGGTGAGCCGTGCCGTGTCTGTCGGCGCCCCGGCGATGGCCCGGCGCCGCGCCTCCGGGTCGAGTCGCAGGCAGGCTGGGGCAGGTGTGCAGTCAGACCATGACCCAACGCATATCTATGTACCGATTTTGGCGGACGATACATGTGTTCTATGGACGGCTGTTTCTCGGCGGGGCGCACTCAGTGCTGTCCCGGGTGTCTGTCACAGAGCTGGCGACAGGCTTCCAGCGACATTCGCGGTTGTCGATTAAAGCTGTTAGCCACGGCACGAGAAGTCCGGCCCCATGGGTTCTGCACATACTGGAAAGGGCTTGTAGGTCGAATTTTACCATGCAACGCCGCTGGTGCAGCTATCAATTTCACGAATTTGAGCTGCCTCCCCGTCCGCCGCCATGAGTACGTGCGTGGCGGCACCTACCCGCTCTCCGCTCTCCAATACGAAGTGTATACGGCGGTGCAGGAGCGGCCGGCTCTACGCCACAATATCGCAAAAGCGTCCCACCGAGGGTGTCAATTGGGCTCCTCGCAGGATATGCAAAATGTGAACGAGGTCTCTTCACTCAGAAATTGCCTCAAAAGACCTATGGAAGTTGTGCTGTGCTGGTCCGGGTCACGAATGCGCTGTAATGCACGTTTACCGGATATATAACCTTATCGGGGACGTTGCGTAATGCATTAAAACCGAGGTATTTGTGGAAAATTAGTTCTTGAATGGATGTAAATTTGAAATGTGTAAATTACCTGATTTTGGCGTGCGAGCCCTTAACATGACATGGAGGGGTGTATTCCACCAGTAACTCCAATAATAGCTAGAACTGCAGTGCAGATATTTGGTGAGAAAAGATGGGCATAAGTACCATTCCCAACGGTTCATTGAATAACTAAGATTGCGAAATTTGCTCAGAGGGCAGGTACATTCACTTGCATGAAATGCTTTCAATTGTGCATTGCATGGCATGCATAACAGCTGATTGAGATAATTGAGAAGCTATGTATTTATGGTCGAACACACGATGTATTTTATCAATTGGAGGTTAATGGTTACAAGACACAGAAATAGGAATTTACGTGCAAATAGTAGATTACTGTCTCGTGGGATTTTGGCTCGAACGGAAACATGAGCAAAACGCAAAACGTACTTGGCCCACTGATAACTAAGGCGGTTTGTATTTTACTTCGGTTGGGTTGACTCCAGCGATTACCCCAAATGTGGGCAACTCGGAAGTACAATTTTTGTTAGCTGGGTAGGTTGCGTTCGCTCTACGACCCTATCTTGGTGCACGGGAAAGAGTATGACTGTATCGTGATGTGCTAGTCGCATCTGTTCGCAACTCACCCGCCCATCACGCCCCGAGCAGGCGCCGTCTGAATCGATAATACGTCATACCGCCGAAACTGTGCAGGAGCTCAACGCTGCATTACTCTGCTCATCGTTGCTCATCTTTGAGGACTTCTTTCTTCAGCTGTACATACTTCCATCTACTTTCAACAACTAATATTCATTTCTCGTCTACTCTCCTGAATTCAACACTTCCTACACCATCTTACTATGCCCAGGAAATCAACATACTATATCTATGCACACAACACCAGCCGCCATCACCTACACTGGACAGGTTGGCAAAATTCACACACACACACACACGGTTGCCGTCTGAAGTACGGTGAAATGCCGCTGACCAATTATAATCGGGGAGGCAGCGAGCTAGGAGCATAATACACTTATGGGTGCGAGGAAAAGCCACACTAAGCCCAAAACATCATGCAAAATGCTGGCTTCAGCAAATGTGATTCCCAATCATTTCAACCCTGAAAATGGAATCCTGTGGAGTGTTCCATAAACTATAAGAACCGTCAATGTCCTCGACACCCTAGTGGGAAAAAACCCATTGGATTTCCAAATCACATCGCATGCGATTGTTCTTCCCAGAATATGGCACATTTCCCACGAGACAGTCGTGCGGGAATCCCACGCGGTTCCCTATGGAACTCCCCCATGCAATTTTACACAATCCCTGTGGGTGTACCATGCGATCCCCATGGGGTTCCGCATGGGCTGGGACTCGGTTTACTACTAATTATCCAAAAGGCTGATACTGGGGGCATTGACTCCATCATGGAAGGCGGTGCCCCTCTGGGAAGGCTCGAGTGCACCCCCTCATTTTTTTCCAGTCCGAGTCGCCCACGTGGAAGGAAAGTCACACATCCTGGAATATTTGAGCGCATCTCCACATTTTCAGGCGGGGGCGCCCCTCCCGACATGTGCCCCCTCCCCCATGACATTTCCTGGATCGGCCCCCGTAATTATCCTCTTTGCTTGTGTCTCGGGTATACAGTATTCGCTTCACGAATTAGACTGAACAAGGTGCATATATTTAAAATATTAAAACCCCTTGCAGTAGTGACTGCCTATATATAGGGCTAATGATACACCATACAGCATATTTACATATTAGGTATGGCCTACATCCCGGAAGGTCATTATCTGGACGTATGCATATTCTGGCATAAGTGACAAGTGACGTTTAGTCCAAAATCTGGCATGACAGGTCAGGTAATCTGCATAGATTTCAGTGATAGCGAACCGCTTTCCGTTAAATATGTTTTAATATTTTCTCATGCCATGACAAAAGTGCATAGCACAGCCTTGTATATTGCCCACTACGTTTGAACAGCGGTATAAAACAGTATGGGTTTTCAATGAAATATGTTCCTAACATTTGTAGGGACAAAATATAAAATATCTTGCTCAGAAAGTCTTGAAAGGGCTGACATTGTTGTGGAAAAGAACACCTATGAGGAACTTGTTTTCACCTTTTCCGTACAGAATGTTCACATCCTCAAGAATATCGACCGCATCAACTGGTGGTGCGGCCCAACCAGTTGGGGGCGGGGGGTCACTGTAATTCTGTAATCTGCAGCTAGCCGAGCGCATATATCACTCCTAGGGATGAGCACAAGTGGAGTGGCCCATCCTGAGTTTGTATTGTATTGTATTGTATTGTATTCCTTGTATTGGTACCAAGAGACACTCATCATCAAATGTCAAAAACGCAAAAAATGGGGTGGGACAGGAGGCTACTGAAACATTACGAAACACACGCATACAATACTCAAACATTATCACGTACAGCTCTTCTCAGCGCCTCCTTCAGCTTAAACTTAAAAGCCCGTCGCATATTCTCGGCCCTAACTTCCTCGGGGAGACTGTTCCAAAGAACTGCAGCACGGTACATAAAAGAGCGTTGCGCAAAAGAAGTTTTCAGGCGTGGGCGCTCTACTGAAAACGGTGTTGATCGCGTAGATCGAGAGCTGACATCACTTCTCAATGTCACAAGATCACGCATGGTTTTAGGTGCTCCCGAGTGATGCACTGCAAGATGAACCAGTGAGCAATCCCTAATGTCGACAAAGCGCTGAAAGCTATGCCAGCCCAACCGCTCGATAACATGCGATATATGGCCATAGCGAGAGGTCCTAGTTATGATCCTAGCCGCCCTCATTATGACTTTTTGGATTCGCGCGCGTTCGGTGTCACATGCAGCAGACCAGATTGAGCAACAGTACATTACATGGGGGAAAACCAGTGCAAGCACTAACTTCGACAGCGTTTCTTCAGTAAGAGAACGTACATGCTTGGCTAGAGGAAAGATAATGCGGTTACATTTCTTAGCAATATCGCCAATTTGTTCACTCCACGTTAACGATTCGTCCATGGTCACGCCCAGGTTCTTGATAGATGAGACACGTGAAATATCAGATCCAAGAACAGAGAGGCTGATGCTAGGTAGCCGCGCGATCATCTGGCGAGAACCAAAAATCACAAGTTGCGTTTTAGATGGGTTGAGCTTGAGAAGATTTACATGGTACCACGAGCTCATAGTTTCCAGTTGACCTGTGTTATGTTAATTTGAAAGTACTCAACTGTCTCACTAATGTCCTCTTGCAACCACCTGCTGAACTCAGCGGCCACTTTTGAAAGCAGAGCATACGGTACCGGACATGCTTTTCGGAACACATGTTTTACACTCGACTTTAGCTCCAGCTGGGCCTTAATGGACATCTGCCCCAACCCTAGTTCAACCACCACTTTGTGTTGCAACACCACTTTGTGTCGCGACAACACAGCCTTCGGATTAGGAGCACGAACAAAATTAACTTGTTCAGGAGGCATGTTAAGCTGCAGGACCTCCAATCAGCTGCGTCCCAGGAGGGCACGCTGGCCATCCAGATGACACACGAACAGCGGAAGCTGCTGCCGAACACCGTTGAAGTCTACAGCGACGGTCGTCTCACCTGCTAGAGGGGTGAGACATCCCGCAAATGAGGAGACCCTCACATCTGTTGGCACAGGCCCATGCCAGGCACCAGTATATCAGCACTGCTCATAGATATCGGCGATCCAGTATCCACCAACTTCCTTACCTTAAAACCGTTAAGCATCGGCTCTACCACAGGGGGCCGACATTTGTCACCCGCAGAACAATGGACCTCCCAAGAGTCACGTTCAGATCCTCAACCATGCTAGGATTCCCAATGGCTTGCACTTGAGCAGTTGACGTTGACGTCTTTTTTCGGAACGAAGTTCTACAAGCGAACGAGCGAAATGGTTTACCTTTTCATACTTGAGATGCTTCATACTTGAAATTCATACTTGAGATTCATATTCATACAGTCTTGCCCTTGGCAGAACACAACTCATAAGTCCGCAGACCACAAGCCCGTCCAGTCTCGGGCTTAGCACAGAAACTGATGTATACTTCACAATTTGTGCGAACCCCCTAGCCGTCAACAGCAATTTCTGCGGCATCAGATCATTCCCTTCATCCAAGGCTAGTTTCTCTGGCCTTGGATAAAGGGTTCAGTTTCTCCTGCAGCTTTGCAGTCGCCCCAGCTGCTGTCTGATCACTTAGTTCCAGGGTTCAGTTTCTCCTGCAGCTTTGCGGTCGCCCCAGCTGCTGTCTGATCACTTAGTTAACTTAGTTCCAGTGGCAATACATCCACGTCATCTGGCCTGCCCCCGGAGTCTTAGGCACATAATGTTCTAATGTGTCTGAAGCCATATCAAGCACATCTTATGAAACGCCATTCGCTCCGCAATCACATTTTTATCTGGACTGCCATATCGACCTCTGTTTCGCTTTCTCAAGCGGGTCCACTCCTGGTAGGTTGCGCAAGGTTTGGCAAATCTGATCACCCGATCCAATCATATGCAACAAAACGGCCCGGTTCTTCACCGGTTCGTTGATATCCACAGCTGTCAGGTAGATTTACAAACATCACACACACTTCTGAAAATCGTTTCTGGCTGTTAACTCCCTTAGCACGCGCCCTGGAGAGCTACTGAAAACTACGCGCACTGGAGGGAGGGGGTGGCTTACGCCCCCAGGATATCGGCACCTATTAAAGCTGGAGTAACTAAATTATCAGGGTGGGTGGGTATTCTGGTTAACTATATGGTTTGCAAATTGCATGACCTTAAGTCAATATCTTCAAGAACAAATGAGACCACATGTGTCAAAATTTTGTTTTGCGTGGCCCGGCTCGTCATTGCTATAGATCGCTGTGATTGTGTTTAAATGCTCCAAAATTGGCATCAATGATGTTTTGGACATCAATAATCATGCAATATTCCAGTTGACCAAGTTTGGTGCCATTAACATGCCCTGACCATGCCCTGACTTGACATCGGTGACCAAGCATCACCTTGAAACTATATAGCATAACACAACATACATCAAACAGGTCGCTAGTGTTGCCAAGAACACCTCGCGAATATATGGGAAGCGCATCAGCGCCGCTTTTTTGTGGTCTGGCGTTACGATTACGAAATGCTTTGACTTTAGCGGCATCTACCTCGAAAATTGCATGCCCGATTTCTGTTTGTTCTTGCTTTAAGCGACGCACGGGATATTTATAAACAGGTGCGCAAGCAATGGAGTATATCGGCCGATAGAATCTAGAGTTTGGCACGAAACACCGAAGGGTGGGCGGATTTTGCTCCCCCATCCCCTCCACTGCGCGTGTTAGGCTGGGAAGTCCAATCTCTCCAGTCGCCATGCTGGTCGGCCGCTGGCATAAAGTGCCGTTGGCGCTGCTCACTCTCGCCCGCCCACCCCGCGCCTTTGACCTCTGACCCGACCTTGCCGGCGGCTACAGATGACCCGCTGTCCGCCAGGTGACCACCCCTTGGCTCACCCCAAGTGGACTCGCCCAGGCCTGTACGGCGTGTCGAACGACAGAAATGCCAGAAGTGAAGTCGGAAGCAAAAACATTCACTTACTTGAAAGGTCGACTGAAATGGCGAAACACTGTCGCCGATAACCGAAGACCGCGGCAGTAGACCATATCGCGCGGTTCTGTCGGTCTGGTCGCCAAAACGTTCATTGTTGGAGACTGCGCGGTCTTAGACAGGCGCCAGCGACATTTGGGCGCACTTGGCATTAGTGTCACCTGTGCCTTAGTTCTTCCGTTAGTCCATCGACAACTTAAAGTAGCCTTCCACCCTGAGCACATCGGCAGCATTTCTGGTAATGTTTTCCGAACACCGGTCGTCCACCTCTGCGCTGGTGACGCGCCCATTGTGCGCGACAACGGTCGCAATCGGCCACTGCGGTGCGGTCAGTGTCGGGCCCGGCTGTCAGTGGTGGGACAGGCTCGCACTGGTGTAGGGCAAGACCAGTGGCTGCACCAAAAAAGTGAGGAAAGCCCTCTCTGGCTGGCTCAGTCGCCCGCCAGCCGCCGCACAGGCCGCACCTGCCAGTTGTGCCGCTGACGCTGCGGCCGGCCACCGGTACTCATCTGTACCTCCAGCCGCCGCACGGGCCGCACCTGCCAGTTGTGCCGCTGACGCTGCGGCCGGCCACCGGTACTCATCTGTACCTCCACCCGCCGCATAGGCCGCACCTGCCAGTTGTGCCGCTGACGCTGTGGCCGGCCACCGGTACTCACCTGTACCTCCAGCCGCCGCACGGGCCGCACCTGCCAGTTGTGTCGCTGACGCCGCGGCCGGCCACCGGTACTCATCTGTACCTCCACCCGCCGCATAGGCCGCACCTGCCAGTTGTGCCGCTGACGCTGTGGCCGGCCACCGGTACTCATCTGTACCTCCAGCCGCCGCACGGGCCGCACCTGCCAGTTGTGCCGCTGACGCTGCGGCCGGCCACCGGTACTCATCTGTACCTCCAGCCGCCACACGAGCCGCACCTGCCAGTTGTGCCGCTGACGCTGCGACCGGCCACCGGTACTCATCTGTACCTCCAGCCGCCGCGCGGGTCGCACCTGCCAGTTGTGCCGCTGACGCTGCGGCCGGCCACCGGTACTCATCTGTACCTCCAGCCGCCGCACGGGTCGCACCTGCCAGTTGTGCCGCTGACGCTGCGGCCGGCCACCGGTACTCATCTGTACCTCCAGCCGCCGCACAGGCCGCACCTGCCAGTTGTGCCGCTGACGCTGCGGCCGGCCACCGGTACTCACCTGTACCTCCAGCCGCCGCCGAGCTCAAACCAAAGAGCACATCGGCAACACGTAGGTCCAATGGTGTATATGGAGAACGGCGGTGACCGGCTGTGATCGGTGATGACCGACCATGACTGGTGCTAACCAACGGTGACCTGCGCTACGCACAATCTGCGTACCAGAAGAGCAGGTGAGTGGTGTTTATATATATATATATATATATATATATATATATATATATATATATATATATATACATAATATGTATATATGTATATGTAAATATGTATATATATATACGTATATGTATATGCATACGTATATGTATGTATATATACATATATGTATATATATATATATATACATCAAAGTCGGCAGTTC
This sequence comes from Imbricaverruca yamaguchii, assembly GCA_034440575.1. NCBI lineage: Eukaryota > Metazoa > Arthropoda > Thecostraca > Neoverrucidae > Imbricaverruca > Imbricaverruca yamaguchii. The sequence goes on along the minus strand of JAOTOL010001509.1, from coordinate 618,653 downwards.
ACCCGGATAACCTGGGTCTTAACATTTCGTTTTGTAGTCTACTTAAGCGGGCAAAAATGTGCACTGCCTATGAATTTCAATTGCATAGGCTGGCATAATATGTTCAATATTAATGAGCTCCATAAAATATTCACTCTTAGAGACTCGCCCATTCTCAATGCAGTCAGCACCAAAGCCACCAGTCGGATACTAATGAGAGAAGGGTATGCTATCTCTAATTAGCCTTTACTAGGATAATTATGAGTTAACACTGGTGGCCCATTCCACGACCAATCGACAAGAGAATAACACCAAATATTTTGTTTCGATGAGAATAATTACGCTTGGTTATCCGATGGGCCGAATCCATCTGCCATTTTGAGAAAGATCTGGTCAATGGTCAAAGAGCTATAGCCTCGATAAATTTTGATATGTCGCCTAACAAGGGTGTATTTTGAGGTCCTTAACACAATGAAGAACAATAGGATTTGTGCAAAGGTATATATCGGTGAACTCACAATAATCCACTCCATCTTTTCGCCCTTTCGACATTTTTGTACGGGATACATGATATCGTGAAATTGCGACCTGAGGTCACGCGTCCTACTTTACCTTTCTGAACGGCCGCAATGCGATTTTTAAACGTGCAAGCATGAAGTTCGATATTTTATCTTTCGACGCAAAAATATAAAAATATGGCTTTGCTCCTAAACTCGGCATATTGTAAATTTGGCTTGCATGGTTGTTTTCGTTGTATATCCTGGCCGGTTTTAAAATGTGTTCAGAAAAGTTTATTATTGAAATACAAATCTTTTAACGTTCGAGGCAGGTGATGAGATGATAATGTCATTTGATCGTGTGTGCCGACTCGAACAAGTGCTCTAACTCGTGAGGTCAAGGGCTAAACAGAAATGGCAGAAATGTCTCCGAATTGTGGTAGGTGGCCCATTACACGACATATCGACAAACGGAAGGGCAAAAAAATCATCCTACACTTCATATGTCGAGATAATACTTATATGGGGCTAGTTTGTATATCATCAAGTTGTAGATTTGTTTAAAGAAAGATAGGAGCAACGGTTAAGAGTAAGACGAAATGCACGAAGCAACACATCACTGAACTCGTCATGATCCACTGCGTGTTGTCAAGTTCGAAATTTTTGCTAACGTGATTTTGAAATCGTCAGCTTGTAACCTACGATAGCGTGATCTAGTTTGAACTTTGAGACAGTCACAATGCTATTTTGGAAATGGAAAAGCGACGAAGGGTGAGTTGTGAAATCCTAGATCGTCACTTGTAAAGAGAACGGAATATACATGTTTTCACCTTAAGCAATATATTTCGATATCAATGTCAACCGTATAACAAAAATGTACGAACATATTTCACGGACAGCATTGAAGGGTTTATAACACTACCAACCACTAAGATATCAACTTTCTGGTAAAATTTCGTCACCTTTCATCAACTTTCGAACGCCGTATTCTAGAAACTGAAAGATGAACCTCACTAGCTGAGTAAGTTCTATATGTATGTATATATATGCTGTGCATGAAAGGAATCGAATTGGATCATGAGCATTTGCATCGGTGTAATAAGGTAAAGCAACAGAATCTAAATTACACAATGCAATGGAAAACAATAATCCCTTGTGCTACAGTGCTATAATGTAATGCAATGCAATTATTTACAGATCATCGCATACCTTGTCGGAATCCCAGTTGAGACTGATGATCTGTCACTGCGATGATATCAATGAACATAATCTGTATCAGCGCGCACTCCGACACGCCTCACTTAACCCGGCTACCATTAACACAGATTCCTCATCGGAAGACAGTTCATCAACTATTATGGTGCCGTGGGTCACTAGCCGATTTTACAGCGGAAATTTGCCATCAGGTCACGTGGTCTCGGGAACAACATAGAGGAAGAACACCCGGCATAATGATCTGCATAAATCAAAGCCGACTATGAAATCTAATTCTCACAAGAGTTTTAATAACGAAATAAGTTTTACTCTAGGCGCTGCTGAAATAAGTAGAATTAAACTTACGAACATCAGCAAATTGGTGCATCCCGCACCACAAATTAATAATTTTTAGCGAAATCACATTGGACAATCACTTCGTTCTCATTGGTAATGGCCTTCACGTAGGTGAAGCGCTGATCTGTTTTTTTTTCAGCCACAAAGTGGTGTCTGGTCAGCTTCACGGTTTGCTGTGACAAATATCGCATGTTTCCTCTTTGGTCTAGACTATTTCTACGAGTGTACAGCAATGCATGCTCATCCACTGTGTGTACCTAATCGCATTATCCATGTACCAGTCCATCCATCCGTGACTCCATCCATCCATGGGGTCACGGTTTTCCGTGCCACATACCGTGTGATCGAGGAGGTCACAGTATTTTAGACCAGGAAGGCCGAGAGCAAATATGAGAGCAGTTTTTGATTTCGATAAGTGAACAGGCATACCGAGTGTGTCCCACCGCTGCCTTCCTAGACGCAATGTTTCGGGTGAAGGACATCAAAGGTTAAGAAGCCAGTGCAAGGGTCTTCACGGTTCTGTTTGCAAGGATAACAGATATCGCACAAGTTCGCCAGAACATGCCCATTCTAAACTCTACTTATGGCTCCATTCAGCCTGTCGCACAGTGACACATGCTTCACGCTTGGTCTTGCAGAGACGCATGCGGCTGATCTGGTCCGACTCATAAAATAGCTTTACTTTTCGCCTTGTCTGCGTCCGGCACCATCATAAACTTCCTCGCTTCACAGGTAGCACGGTCAGCGAGAGTGAGCACTGACCACTGGACATCCAAACACTGTGCCACCCCTGGATTGTGCCCTTCCTGGTATTTCACTACATTTGCATATTTTTATTTTCGCGACACAATAAATCGTTGTGCGAATGGTTTCTCGGCTAAAAGAACATGATTGCTATGTTGCAGATGCTTCTCTCTTCTTGTAATTCATCGCGAGATATAATTCATAAATCATTTACTACCACAATTTGGATACATTTTTCCATTTCATTTTGACCTTTGACCCCATGAGTTGGAATACTCCTACAGCACAACACTCAAGCTCAGATAACCAACCTTTTGATCCCAGCAGGTGCCTCCAACGTCAAACGGCTAGTATTTCAGCAATAAACCGTATTAAACACATTTTATAACAGGGTACGATAAACTAGCATAAAACCATGCATGCCTAATTTCGAACGGATAGGTGCAATTTTAGGGACAAACCCATATTTTTCTGCTTCGAAAGATAAAATATCGACCTTCATTTCTCCAATTTTCCAAATCGCTTTGTGACTGTTCCAAAAGTAACCTTACGTCATGCTACCTTATGTCACTGTCACGATTTGAAATAGACTGTAAACGAAAATTCCTAATTAGGAAAAAGATGCAGTACGTTGTTATGAATTCACCGATACTTTTGCAAAATTCTGGTTGTTCTTCGTCGAGTTAAAGACCACAAAAGACACCCTTGTTAGGTCACATCTCAAATGCCTAAGGATATAACCTCTCCACCGTTGACCTGATCATTTTAAGAATGGCACATTTGGATTCGGAGTATCAGATAGCCTCACGCAATTATTTTAATCAAAATATAAAATACTAGGTGTTATTTTGGTCCTTTCACTTGTCGATTTGTCGTGGAATGGGTCAGCTAATATACCTTGTAGAAGGAAAATAATTTAGTTTTCTCAATGAATTGGGACTACTAGTCTGATTTTGCTTTTGATGATCTGACTCACATCATCATGACAGGGCAAATGCTATTGTACATGAGTAGATGCTCACCTCAAGTGGTTAATTTTCAATGTCTGCCAACTAGAATTGGTCAAATAATGGGTAGGAAGGACGCGATTGTGCATGATGGGCACAAAAGTCAAGAAATTATTCGAAGTATGTTCGGAAATATTATCGATGTTAGGTATTTCCGATTAAAATATTTTTGCCTTATTTGCAAGTTCCTTCCACCTCTATTTTCCGTCACCCGGATTTAGTAGGTTAAAACCGGCGGGCAAAATAAATGCAGCCGGGTGCTGTCAACTTCCATATATATATATATATATATATATATATATATATATATATATATATATATATATATATATATATATATATATACATTTATATGTACATATATTCATATATATAATATATATCATGTGTGTGTGTGTGTACATAGGTATATGGAAGAACAAACATAGACACAACAATACAACCATTACTTTTCTTTTGTGAAGCAAGATTTTGTCCCTAATTTCAGCTCGTTTGCGGTGAGGCAGCAGAAGCGGCAGATCCGGAGGACTGTTGACGCAGCGAGTGGCCAACAGGACGATTGATTGGCGTCTCGCTGACGGCACAATAACAGGTTAGCGCTTGTTGTCCGGTAGCCGGTCGGGTTTGGTTTTCTGGCCCGTGCTGACTGGGTGCACTTGCGAAGCTGGCCTTGGTCTACCCATCAGAGTGGGTTGGTTGTAAAATTCGTTGTCTACCGAGCAGGGCATGACTGATAATTGTGAACCACGTGGTTAGCCGACCATGGTCAGAGCTAGATCAGTCATCCACCGACGGCAGGATGTGGCGCGGTGAACGCCAGATTCCTCTAGGTGTCAGGTCCGTGAATGTTCGATAATATCGTGAGCGGTGAGGGCTGATGGCTAACTAATCACAGTGAGTGTATGGTTTGAGGCTGAGGTCTAAGGGCCACCGTGTGAATAACAACGTCCACTGCGGACTGATTTGATTTTGAGTTAGGTGTGAAGTTCATAATCCACTCCGATTACCGTTCATATAATTACCAATGAACTGAGATATCCAACTGATTCGGTCATTGTGAACAACAACGTTACATAGAACAGTTCACAGTACCACTTGATCACCAAAACAGTTGTTCGGTGATTGAGTGGAATCGGGATGACGCCTCAGTATGTGATGCGTCCACTATTCATAATAGGTGGCCATGCCATTCAAAACTTAGCATTGAGTTCGTGTCTGACGTGTCACTTAGATGAGTTTCGCGCTGACTTCTCGATAACACCTGATCACTTGTGTTGTTAAACATGGAAATACGCTACACTCGCTATTCTTTATAGTGAACACAGACTAATGTGTAGAGAAAAAGGATAGCAAAGACAAAGAAAACATTTTTTCCTGAATCCTGGTGCATGGATCTTCTGCTAAAGTATGTACCGAAACGGTTGGTTTCGTTTATGAAACTCATACACGAATATTTTAGAACGTCTGAGTGCATGTGTATTGTTTAAAATCTTCACCCAAACGCAATGTGCACCGTTAACACTAAGCGTAAATTTGTTGTCTGAAATATATACATCCTCCCATGATAAAATTGTCCCTTTCCTCCAAGCAAAATGTTTGCGTGCAATGTTTAGCTGTTTATAAATGCATGGAAATACGTCTCGAAATATTAGTGATGTTCATCTCAAATTTCACTTCGTATTGCAAATAGAGCTGTGAAAATTAGATAGAAACAAAGGTGAAGTTGGCCTTAATTGACAGGGAAAATAGAAATGGATAAAAATAGCACTCTATTACTAACTCGAGCTATATGTTCCAGGATATCGTCGGGGGTGTTGTGAGGAAACACGACGATGATCCTGAGCAAAAAGCCTGAATTACTGATGAGACGTTATTTTGCTCTTTCTACATTTTATGTCAATGAAGGCCGAATACATACTTGGCTTCTACCCAATTGTCACCGCCGTGAACTCCATGAAAGAAGTAAGGATGTTTCTCAACGACCTCAAGTGTAATTATATAATTATATAATTACAATTGTAATTATATAATTATAACTTAATTTCATAGCATGGAACCCAGACTTCACTGCAAACGTAATGCCTCGCCATGATTACATCCTGGGATGAGATTTGACATGAATATCACTGACATTTAAAGGCAGGATATTTTACGCATTTGTAAGCTGCTTAGTTAGCTTTGGAAATACAAATTATAATTGGAGGAAGTGCATGGCGCACATCCAGCTTACATGGACTGATAAAGCAAATTTGAAGTTCGATCGAATCGAACTTCATCGGTATACTGCGCCAGTTCAGAGCGCTTACAACGGACCAGGTGAGTCATTCCGATCTGAATCTCACCACCGCCGGCGGCCAGCTCAACACCGCCGACAGTCGGCCCACCACCGCCGACAGTCAGCCCACCACCGCCGGCAGTCAGCCCACCACCGCCCGCTACCGCCGACAGTCAGCCCACCACCGCCGACAGTCAGCCCACCACCGCCGACAGTCCCCCACCGCCGACAGTCAGCCCGCCCGACAGTCAGCCCGCCACCGCCGACAGTCAGCCCGCCACCGCCGACAGTCAGCCCGCCACCGCCGACAGTCAGCCCGCCACCGCCGACAGTCAGCCCGCCACCGCCGACAGTCAGCCCGCCACCGCCGACAGTCAGCCCCGCCCGACAGTCAGCCCACCACCGCCGACAGTCAGCCCACCACCGCCGACAGTCAGCCCACCACCGCCGACAGTCAGCCCGCCACCGCCGACAATCAGCCCGCCACCGCCGACAATCAGCCCGCCACCGCCGACAGTCGGCCCGCCACCGCCGACAGTCAGCCCGCCACCGCCGACAGTCAGCCCGCCACCGCCGACAGTCAGCCCGCCACCGCCGACAGTCCGCGCCGACGCCACCCACGCCGACCAGTCAGCCCGCCACCGCCGACAGTCAGCCCACCACCGCCGACAGTCAGCCCGCCACCGCCGACAGTCAGCCCGCCACCGCCGACAATCAGCCCACCACCGCCGACAGTCAGCCCGCCACCAGCAGTCCGCCCACACCGCCGACAGTCAGCCCACCACCGCCGACAGTCAGCCCACCACCGCCGACAGTCCGCCCACCACCGCCGACAGTCAGCCCGCCACCGCCGACAGTCCGCCCACCACCGCCGACAGTCAGCCCGCCACCAGCAGTCAGCCCGCCACCAGCAGTCAGCCCGCCACCGCCGACAATCAGCCCACCACCGCCGACAGCCAGCCCGCCAGCGCGGTGGTTTTGCCGTCGGACTGCCCCGGCGAGCGCCGCCGGCCGCTGGGCGGTTCTGTTCCGCCAGGTCGCGTCAGCAGATCTGGCGGTGGGTCAGGTCAGTGCGGCAGAGTCAGGGGTCGAGGCAGGTCGTGTCAGACGCTGGGCACACAAGCCAGATAGTCTGACGACGACCGGCCACTCGGCGCACGCAGGTTGAGCGCCAGTCGCGAGTGCTGAGTCGTCCGTGGAGGCTGCTGAGACGCTGAAACGCTGAGACGCTGAGACGTTGAGACGCTGAGTCAGGCGACCGCCACCGAGCCAGATCTGATCGCAATCTCGCTGCCGGCGTCCAGTGATACGCACTGGCAGACGGTGTTCCGATGACGTCACCGGCGGCCGGACTGCTGAGGTCATGTTCAGGGGAGGTATACTGACCTGTGTCGCCAAGCACGGATTATCGGGCATGTCCAATAACACACGCCGCAATGTCCTCCATGGCTCAGCAAAGCGCTGAGCTTGTTAAATAGCCATGGAATTAGTAACGTTGGCTAAGGTGACTGGCGTTGCAGGTCAGCGTCTGCGCCGCACCGAGGTGACTGTGCAGCATCTGACCCCAGCATCTGACCCTTCCGTCCACTACGCAGCATCTGACCCCACCGTCCACTACGCAGCAGCAGATCCTACCGACCACTACTCAGCATCTAACCATTCCATCAACTACGCAGAGTCTGACTCTTCCGTCCACCACACATCTGTCTCTACCGGTCACAACACAGCATCTGACCCTTCCGTCCACCACGCAGCATTTGACCCCACCGTCCACTATGCAGCAGCAGATCCTACCGTCCACCACGCAGTAGCTGATCCTACCGTCCACTACGTAGCAGCTGACTCCATCGGCCACTACACAGCATTCGACCCTACCGTTCACTACACAACATCTGACTTTACCGTTTGTTACGCACTACGCAAAGCTCCAATACAGTGGTGCCAACCGATAGGTTACTATGGTGTCAATACACCGTCCCAGTCAGTTTCCAGTTTCCTGCTGTATTTCCTAGGTGAAATGTTGAAGACGTGACCGTTGACCAGTACCACCACATGAGGAGACTGCCAACGGCCCGGACCGACGACCAGTGCCATCACATGAGGAGACCGCCAACGGCCCGGACCGTCGACCAATAAGGGTCGCACATCGAGAAGACAACCCCCCCCCCCAACCACCACCACCTTAAAAACCCCCCCCCCCCCCCCCCACCACCACCCCCCCCAAGAGCCCCCCCCCCCGCCCCGCCCCCCAAAAGGTCACATGAGAAGACTGCCAACGGCCCGGACCGACGACCAGAACCATCACATGAGGAGACCGCCAACGTCCCGGACCGTCGACCAATAAGGTCACATGAGGAGACTGCCAAGGGCCCGGACAGACGACCAGTACCATCACACGAGGAGACCGCCAACGTCCCGGACCGTCGACCAATAAGGTCACATGAGGAGACCGCCAACGGCCCGGACCGACGACCAGTACCATCACACGAGGAGACTGCAACGGCCCGGACCGACGACCAGTACCATCACATGAGAAGACCGCCAACGGCCCGGACCGACGACCAATGCCATCACATGAGGAGACCGCCAACGTCCCGGACCGTCGACCAATAAGGTCACATGAGGAGACCGCCAACGGCCCGGACCAACGACCAGAACCATCACATGAGGAGACCGCCAACGTCCCGGACCGTCGACCAATAAGGTCACATGAGGAGACTGCCAACGGCCCGGACCGACGACCAATAAGGTCACATGAGGAGACTGCCAAGGGCCCGGACAGACGACCAGTACCATCACATGAGGAGACTGCCAACGGCCCTGACCGACGACCAGAACCATCACATGAGGAGACCGCCAACGTCCCGGACCGTCGACCAATAAGGTCACATGAGGAGACCGCCAACGGCCCGGACCGACGACCAGTACCATCACATGAGGAGACTGCCAACTGCCCGGACCGACGACCAGTACCATCACATGAGGAGGCCGCCAACGGCTAAGAACGACGACCAGTACCATAGCATGAGGAGACCGCCAACGGCCCCGCCTCAGAACACCGGTCCAGGTCACCAGTCACCCCGATGCCAGTCCAGCTCATCAGTCGCCCGAATGCCGGTTCAGCTCGCTGGTCGCTCCGACAATTAAAAGCGTCACCGCTGGCGCATGCCTTGTGACGACACAGCCTTGGATCACTTTTTCAGTGTGCACATACGTGCAGATTAAATGCAGATATTTCCTGCAGATATTCATCCTCGAAATAGTCCCCACCCTTCACTTGGTACCGCCATGACAATGAACGGGGTAACATCGAGGCGCGTGATAACAGGAGGTTTCGGACACCCTAGTCTTTTCACGCTAGAGGGTGGTATTTGGGCAGCAGAGCTGATCAACTGTAATCAATAGTCGGTAAAGAGTGTACAGGGGCGAAAGCAGAAGCACTCAGCAAAGTTTGCACTTTGCACTGCGCAGAGGGCTTTGATAGCAACCTTTGGGTGGTGAGGATTTCCCTTGGCAGCCACCTGTACACCACGCGGAGGCGGACCCGAGTCAGAGCTGGCGGTATGTACCGTGCAGGCGCGCATGCAGACGAGGCACTGAGGGGGTAACGACCGGCAGGTGTGCAGACCGTCCGGAGGAGAGGCCACTCACACCGCCGGGTCACACTGTCGCTCGCCGGCTGTAAGCGGGCGAAGTTCCGTCTCCATCCAGTGTGCCGTTGCAAGCAAGTTGGCAGCACGCCCGGGCGGGCGGTGGCGCGGTGGGAACGTGCCACCGGCTCTTGAAGCGCCCAAACTGCCGGCCCCTAGAGCGTGCAAACCGCCGGCCACTGACGACCGTGAATAGTTTCGTGCGCTCGTAGCTCACAACACAGAGGTCGGATGCGCCGTGGGAGTGGGCCACGCGCACTTTGACATGACATAATTGCAATCTGCGCTCGTGGCTTAGCATGTCCGTATGAAAAAGCCACTCGCCGTGGCCATGGTTTTGGCAGGGAGAAGACAATTGGAGCGGTCGAGTCTTGCTGCCTCTGCCCTCGTCGAAGATTAGGGAGGGGCCGTGCAGTTCCGCTACCCTGACCGCAGTAAGCATGGGCGTGGATGCTTGACCAGTGGGGTTTCGTTGCCCTGATCACGGTAGAGGCTGGGAAGACGATCGTGGGGTTTTGCTTCTTCAACCACGAAGGAGACTGGTACGGCAGCAGTGGAGTTTTGCTTCTTTAACCACAAAGGAGACTGACATGGCAGCAGTGGAGTTAATGGGAGGACGTGTAGTCTAGGGCTAAGTTGCTCGTCTTACCATCGAAAGGTTGTGGGTTCGAGTCTCGCCTGTCGCTACTCTTCGCCCGCGACCAATCGGCGTGAGAGATTGGCGACGCTACATGACTCAACGGTCGAGGTGCCATAAAATCAATAACCAACCAGTGGTGTTAATGGGCGAGTTCTTTGTCATAATTATTTTGTGGATTCCGCTGTGTGTCATGTTGCATATTCCGTGCGTTCCAGCTGCGGAGCGCTCTGGCAAGTGCATCAAGGGTCTCTGGCAAGCCTTCTATAAATCATATGAGCCACTTGTGTCGCTATTTGCAAATTTAGCCGAACATAACTTGGGTAAACCTTGCCGTTGGTGGCATAAACGTCCATACAGATATTCCTCTACAACTCAGCCCAAGCATATTGCCTTCACAAGCTTACCTACGAATTAGCTAAATACGTCTTGGTCTGATCCCCATGTCCCATGAACGTAGACATCTTGAACGAAGCCACACAGAACAGGGCACGGACCGATAAGTACAGTCCGCGCGTTCTTCGCGGAATCGAGGAAGTCTGGGCGTTGATTTGGTGAGGAATGAACATAGAGCGACATAAGACGTCAGAGTACACGGAATCCGCGCACGGAATGGGATCAAGGACGCACCCATAGTTGCTCTGCCTGCAATAGATACGAGCAAGGCGATTGTGGAGCCTTTCTGGCCCTGCTAATGGTGCATACCGGGCAGGCTACCGTGAAGTGTTTGCTGCCTCCGGTCGCGGTGACGTCCTTGTCCGTTTAAGATAGCTTTCAATTATACTAATAACCATCACCCGACCTTGTAGCATCACCTGCAGCAAGAACACGATTTAAATGAACACACCAGGTATGTGGGTTCGCAAGTCTGAACTCTGAACCTTCCTTCATGAGGCCCACCAAATGTGCAACCGTAAGTTCTTCACCTGCGACAACGATGCCTGCTTCACATTTTTAAGGCGTAACTGCTTACACAAAGCAAGGTAAACTTCCAGGTTGGAGCTTGGCCCATGCTATGCGGGATAGCATCAGATGAGCCACAGCCAGTCCTCGATGTCGATGTTCACGCCATTTGTGAAATGTGTGCAGTTGTAATGCCATTTCAACTGAATATGTCACAAACGTCAAATGGCCTGATCTTCCATCGACGCTGTCACCACTGCAGCCCTGATCTGTCCTTGTCGCTGTCAACACCGCGGCCCTTTCCTTCCCTCAACGCTGTCAACACCGCGGCCCTTTCCTTCCCTCAACGCTGTCAACACTGCGCCCTTTCCTTCCCTCAACGCTGTCAACACTGCGGCCCTTTCCTTCCCTCAACGCTGTCAACACCGCGGCCCATATCTTCCCTCAACGCTGTCATAGTGACGGGCCTGATTTGCCTTCGGATAGAGTCGATTTTCAAGAATGGAATTGCTCAGATTTGCATTTATGTAGATATCGCATGTAAGCAAATGTCGCTCTCTGTCATAGGCCGCATATCTGAACTAATGCTGTTAATTGAGCGATGGCGAATTGCCGAATTAATTGTCGAATACATGATTAACCTTCACACCGATATCAGCTTTCACCGGCTCCCGTATGCACCGTAGACAGTGTGCAAATAATGCTAGGCCGAAAAAGGTGCAACAAAGCTCCCGTGACTGATTAACAAGCGCCCTGGAGGGGGGGGGGCGAAATCCGCCCACCCCTCCGGTCTTTGGTAGATAATTCCAGGTTTTACCGGCCGATATACGCCATTGTTTGTGTATCTGCTAATAAATGACCGGTACGTTGTTTAGAGTAAGACAAATGAAAATCGAGAGAAAAATTTTAGAGTTAGGGATCACCAAAGTGAAAATATCTTCTCAGCGCCAGATCACAAATATCGGCGCTGATGCGCTTCCCGTATATTAGCAAAAAGGAAGTGTTCTTGGCAAAACTAACGACTTGTTTGATGTACATTGTCATGCTACATTATTCCAGAGTCATGTCAAGTCACCGAGGTCAAGTCAGGTCAAGTTCATGACAGATTAACGCAAGCCCTAGAGGAGGGATGGCGAAATCTGCCAATCCTTCCGATTTTATGTACATAACTCCATATTCTACCGGACGATATACGCCACATTTTTGCGTACCTCCTTAGAAATGACCGGCACATTATTTAAAGCAAGAAAAATGAAAATCTGCTGAGAAGTTTTAAAGTTATGGGCCGTTAAAGTAAAAACAATTAGCAGCTCCAGACCACAAAAATCGGCGCTGATGCGCTTCCCGTATATTCGCAATAGGGAAGTGTTCTTGACAACACTAGCGATTTGTTTGATGCATATTGTTATGCTATGTAATTTGAAAGTCATGTTAGGTCGCCGAGGTCAAGTCAGGTCAATTTCATGACAGGGTAATGGAACCAAACTTGGTCAACTGGAGTGTGTCATAAATGCAAATGACTGGCATGCGATTGATGTCGCTTTACTGTTACTCCCTACACATCCCGAAATCTACTGTTTGTCATTGTGTGCCTAAGCGTTTCCATACTTTATTCATGTATTTCACTCCTTTCTTTGCGAAGCTGATTGTGCCGAGCCGCCCAACGGACCAGTCTGGTTGGGAGCCCGGTTCCGGTAACTGGAGTAGGTAATGACCTAATAAAGTGCTCCTATATAGGTGACCTGAGGTGAAATGGCGGATCTGACATCTGTATTGCATCATTAGTAATGTCCAAAACATCATTAATACCAATTTTAGAGCATTAAACACAATCACAGAGATCCATAACAATGACAAGCCAAGCCACGCAAAACCAGAAAATGTGGCTATTTTGACCTCATTTGACCTTGAAGATATTGACCTAAGGTCATGAACGTCGCACACAATAGAGTTCACTATCGTGCCCATCCACCCTGTGAATTTCGTTGCTCTAGCCTTCATAGGAGCTGAGATCTTAGGGGGCGGAATTCGCCCCCCCCCCCTCCAGTGCGCGTTATTTTCAGAGGCCCTCCAGGGCGCGTGTTAATGGCATATATGTGGTGATCTCAGACTACCTGAGGACAAGTATGTTATGCAGGATGGCCAGCGGACAAGTGCATAGCAATGGACAGTGATATCTGATACGTAGCTATCTGTAATAATATGCAAAAAAGTGGATCGCATCGACAATTGCTTAGTCGCTGGTGAATGGGTCTTCTATGTGATCTGATGGCAGGTTGGCGACCTATGATAGGCTGTCGACCGATGTAGCATGACTAATGCTGACTTTGTGGTAGATGTGACGACCTATGGTGATTTGCTGACAGGTCATCATGACCAGCGGTGACTTCCTGGAGGAGGTGGGCCAGCGAGGCTGGTACCAGCGCCGCCTCTTCTGGCTCTTCATCTTGCCCGTCTGCTTCTACATCCCTGTGGCGTGTCTGAGCATACTAATGCAGGTGCACCCGCCAGACCACTGGTGTCACGTGCCCGGCCGTCCAGAAAACACCACACTGGACCAGTGGCGTCGACTGACGCTGCCCAGGTAACCGTGCCGGAGACTGTCACCCCGAGCACACAGCTGTGACAGAGACTGTCATTCTACCCACATAATTGGCAGAGACTGTCACTGTAACCAACTAACTATGGCAGAGGCTGTCTCGTTGCCCATGTAGCTGCCACACATACTGTCATCCTGCCCATGTAGCTGCCACACGAACTATCATCCTGCCCATGTAGCTGCCGTACGGACTGTCATCCTACCCATGTAGCTGCCGTACGGACTGTAATCCGCACCAGGCATCTGTTGGGAGCTGTAACTTTGCCATTCGGGTAATGACGTATCTCGTCACAATCGTCATTGTGCAATGGATGTTGAGCCTAGCCTTCGTACAGCAGTGAACATGCACGGCGGTGAGTGCGACACGTTAAGACTTCTCAGCCAACTATGTCCATTAAATTGCCAAGCACGTGTCATCTCCGGAAGAGAGGTGACCCATGTGAACGACCGGGTGACGGTCGAGATATACCTTACCCAGCACTTGACCTTACACTGACGTAGCGTGCGGCTGGCCCGACACTGAACTCGCTCGACACGTGACGAGCCCAGCAGTGAAATTACCCGGCACGTGACTGGCCCAGCAGTGAAATTACCCGGCACGTGACTGACCCACCAGTGAAACTACCCGACATGTGCCGGGCCCAGCAGTGACCTTGTCGGGAGCGTGGGCCGACCAGCCATTCCGGGGCTGGGCCCAGTCCTGGCCAGTTTGCTGGCGCCCACCCTGCCCTGGCCCTGGCCGCGGTCGGACGTGGCTGACGGCGGATACCATCTGCTTCATCTGCATAGACCGCCGGCCGCCGCCGCCACGCGGGGCGGCCCGCCTTCCATACAGAAACACGGACAGTCCGACACCATGTGGAGAGTTTCATCACCAGGTGTCGGCTCGGAAAGGCAGTGCGGTCGGCGCGTCCCCCGCGCAAATGCCGGACCGACTATGGACTCGCCCAGGGTCACACGGCCGTCCAGGGCTGCTGACGACATCTGTCCGCCGCGGCTGTCGAGCACACCGGCTACAGACGACATCACGGCTGCTGACGACATCACGGCTGCAGACTTCATCACGGCTGCAGACGTCATCACGGCTGCTGACGACATCTGTCCGCCGCGGCTGTCGAGCACACCGGCTGCAGACGTCATCACGGCTGCTGACGACATCTGTCCGCCGCGGCTGTCGAGCACACCGGCTGCAGACGTCATCACGGCTGCTGACGACATCTGTCCGCCGCGGCTGTCGAGCACACCGGCTGCAGACGTCATCACGGCTGCTGACGACATCTGACAACGGCACGAATCGCGCCGCATCACTGCCGCGGCTGTCGAGCACACCGGCTGCAGACATCATCACGGCTGCTGACAGTATACCGCCAGACGTCATCACGGCTGCTGACGACATCTGTCCGCCGCGTGTAAATTCTGACGGCATCTGTCCGCCGCGGCTGTCGAGCACACCGGCTGGAGACGTCATCACGGCTGCTGACGACATCACGGCTGCCGACGACATAACGGCTGCTGACGACATCTGTCCGCCGCGGCTGTCGAGCACACCGGCTGCAGACGTCATCACGGCTTTGTCGGAAGTCCCTTTAGGAGTCGATGCGCCCTAAAACTGAAATAATCAACCAACCTGGATGAGACGTTCGTCAACCTATTCCACTAAGTTTGCAGGCAGGGCTTACGTTAACATTTAAGCTGGAAGAGGGGATGATTCCCAGTGATCGGCAAATTTGTTCATTTTTAGAGGAAAGTCATGATCATCATAACCATTATGCAAATCACCACCATTACCACTATCATTTTCGTAATCCTCATAATCGCTATGCTAGCAATACTAATAATAATAATTATTATTATTATAATACTGACTATAATAATCGGAAGAAAAATCATACGAATAATAATAGTTGTAATACGAGCATCACCATTAACAAAAGTCATAAGCTATCCTGTACTGCATCAGTAATGATATCGAATAATGCTTATATTAAAATACAAACGTTGTAGTAAGAACAATATTAAGCAAATAAATGCTATAATGCAAAATAAAAGCGGCATTTACTATCGCCTTTATTCATTCCGCCCTGTGCAACAGTCTGGATTGGTTGCACTATATTTGTTGTGGTGTGTTCACGTCCCTGTTTCATTTTTGCTGTTAAATTACGCCTGACTACTACTCGACAAGAAATATAATTAACATACACACTTCATTTCAGAGTTAATAATTCGAATGGCATCAAAACTTACAGCAAGTGTGAGATGTTTGAGCCTACGGTCGACCTAGCAGCTGACAGCTGGGAGAACATGAATGACACCAGCAATGCCACTTCTCTGAACTTCTCTTCTCTGAACACTACAGGTGAGCACTCTGAGCTAGTTTCAATACGACACGCGTCTAATCATTGTAGTGCGTCACAGAGCGTCTGCTCCCGTATTTATACGAAAGAAAGTCAATCAGGAAGGCAGCGGAGCTGGCTCGGCTGGACCATCGCGCTCTTAAAATATTGACGACCGTTTTGTTAGAGCTTCAGTTCAGAGTTTTCCTTAATTCAGGAGTAAACCTGCTCTTCAAATTTTACTTTTACCGGCGTTCAGTTCATTTTCTGAAGTACTAGCATCCTTTGTTCAGATAGGTGGTCTGATAACGGCTGGATCGGCACCAGCTAGCCCGGCTGTCGGTCACGAGATTACGCGATTAGTCAGACCACGAGTCCTACGTGCCCAAGGGCTGACTCGGTGCCAGTGGAATATGGCGTGAGTACGTGAACGCTCGTGTGTGGCGTCAGTGAGCTGGAAAACTGAGACGAAAAGGGATCGTGCACGTGGACTATGTTGACGTGAACTATTTCGACACTTCCACATTGTATTCAAGTGTGAAGTACATGCAAAATATTTGGCGAGCAACCAATGCCGGAAGCGTGCAAAATTGTTTTGAAGAGAACTAATTTTTTAAGGCGCTCGAATCGAAAGTGGTGGAACTGTACCCTAAGTCTGGATCCTTTACTCAATATGGTGCAGGTTTATCAGCTTCACATTCACTGCGTAAGTTGTCGAAATCCGTTGCGCATGTTTTTAATGCATGCATTTTCATCCAAATTGAACAGAAACATATATATATATATATATATATATATATATATATATATAGATATATATATATATATATATAAAATGGTATGCATGGATGCATTGGATGCAGAGTTGCTGTACACCACAACGACATGACATCTGATTTAGTGGCTGCAGCTCGGGTGCTCTATAGCCTAGCTCCTACCATAGCTTGCCATAGATTATCATAGCTATAATAATAATATTTTGGATATTTTGCCCCAACAATAATATTTTGGAGGGCCCAGTGCAGCCATCGGTGCCCCGGTACGATCCTTCCGTGCAAATACAATCTGTGCAAATGTTTGGGACCCAACTCGAGTTTTCTGGGCTCGATGGGATTTGTGTGTATATGCTCTGAATTTGTCGGAGCCCGGGTCGCTTTTCCGGACCCGGGAAAATGTTCGGAGCTCCGTCCCGATTTTTCGCCACCCGGTACGATATGTTTGGGTCCCGACATGACTTTTGTTACCCTGTGCCCTTTTCCAGATGCAGCATATTTGTTGGGACCATACATATTTGTGTGGGTCTATCGCTCCATTTATAATGCTCTGAGCGATTTTCTGGGATCGGATCGATTTTGCAGGGTCTCTGCGAAATTTTTCGCAGTCCGGCTTAATCTTTCCCATCATCCAGTCCCGATGGAATTTTAGGGGTGACAGGGCGATTTTTCAACCAGTTGTGTGAGTTTTCGAGGTAACATGAGACGCGATTTTCATGACCCTCTATGGGAATTTTGGGATTTCATCGCAAGCTTTGTGGGTGCCGGTCCGATTGAGTCCCGGAGCGAGCCCTTTGTTTTCGCTGCACTTATTCAGGCTCCGACGGGGAATTTTCAGACCACCGCGCGATTTTTAAGGGCCCCTGAGTGCGATCTAAGATCTACGATCTGAAGATCGGTGCGATCTGCGCCTCAACGAGATTTAAGAGGCCCGGCGAGAGATTTCGGGGCCCTGGTGCATTTATTTTGAGCCCCCGACGCTAATGTTTGGTGTCGCGACCAGATTTTGGGGGCCCAGTGCGAATTTCGTTCGGGGCCAGGCGCAACTTTTTAGGATCTTGACGCGATTCGTGGGGCCATACCACCTCCCAGGGTGGGGGGACGTTTACCCCTTTTTGACCCTCCCCTTGGGTACGTCGCCGATCATCATTGACAAAATTTGCTGCCCCGAAGATAATACCATCGTCACCTGAGAGGTAAAAGAAATGAGTGCGTATGCAAATGAACACCAGTGTAGCCAATCAGCTTGGTATCCGCGCCATCCGCAGGGTGTATGTACGGCTGGGAGTTTGACCGGAGCGAGTTCGCCGAGACTGCCATCAGCGCGTTCGTGTGGGTGTGCGAGAGCGCCCACCAGAGGCCGCTGCTGCTGACGTTCGCCACCGCCGGCAACCTGGTCGGCAGCATCGTGTTTGGAGCGCTGGCAGATAGGTGAGGTCATCCGCCACGTCACGTCACGTCACCTTGGGACACGCTGTGTCACGTCACGTCACGTCACACCACTTTGGGTTACACCACCTTGGGGTGACACAGCCTTGGGTCACGCTGTGTCACACCATGCCACTTCGTGTCACGCAGATCACGTTACGTCACTTCATGTCACCTTTGGTCGCGTCATGTAACTTCATGTCACCTTGGGCCAAACTAGGTCATATCATGTCACATGTCACTTAGACCACATCACGTCACTCCATGTCACCTTTGGCCGCGTCACGTCACATCATGTCACTTTGTCACTCAGATCACGTCTCGTCACTTCGTGTCATTTCTAATCGTGTTATGTCAAGATACTTGATTTCACCCCAGGCCACATCATGCCACTTCCGGTCTCCTGGCGTCACGTCCCTTCATGTCACGTCACGTCACGTTACTCTATGGTACCTGAAAGCGTGTCATGCGACCTTACCTCAGACCATGTCACGTCACGTCACCTCACATCTTATGACACCTCGCCACTGCGTGGTGGGTCGCAGGAGCTATGGCGTTGCGGGGAAAGACTTATCTTCAATCACACTCTCGCAATGCG
Organism: Imbricaverruca yamaguchii; assembly: GCA_034440575.1. NCBI lineage: Eukaryota > Metazoa > Arthropoda > Thecostraca > Neoverrucidae > Imbricaverruca > Imbricaverruca yamaguchii. Next base: position 599,679 of record JAOTOL010001509.1, on the reverse strand, counting down.
AATAATTCCAGGAAGCCTCCGTCTATAGCCCTAGCCACGCCACTAGCCGTGACGCACCGTTGCGTCATGCAAGGCTGGAGCTTTACATACCTTTGGGGATAAGCAGTGGCAACAAAGAAGTGACACCGGGACCCAACAAAATCGTACTGGGATCCTAAAGGGTCTCGTCGTAGCCCTTGAAAATCACGCTGGGACCAAATGGTCGCGCAGGGGCCCAAGGTCGCAGCTGCCCGGGATCATACCGTACCGTGCCGTACCGTACCGGGCCCACAAATATCGCGCAGGGTCCTTGAAAAAAGAAGTTTGTCATAAAAAACTCGCACTGTGACCTATGAAGCGATACCTAAAGAATAACCATCGAACAGGGTGGGGGAGTTGGAGTTGAAACTCTGTGAATCAGAAACGATGGTGATAGATAGTGCTCCATCCATAGAACAATTAAGTTGGTCACTAATCATTGTATTTTAAAACGGCTATTGTAGAAAATTGCAATGCTCCATCTCTCAGGCGGGCGGCCAAATAATTATGCATGAGTGAAGATATCGCTATTAAGCGTACAGACAAAGCTCTTTTTGTGATTTCAGACTAAACTAGCTATCTCAGGAAAGTGTGCAACGTCGTCGCTGACAGAAGAATGTTTCAACGCATTAGTAGAGGTCTTACCACTGCTTTAAAAACTCTAGTAAATAAGCGAAGAGGATTTCGGCGCAGCCCGTTCTTTCATCACGCCGCTGTCGCGCGTGATGAAAGAACGGCAATGTTAAGTCGCCTGATGCGGTCATCAGACCCATAATTGCTCAAATGCTCACACTTGAGTACCAACATGCCGAGAAACTAAGCACTCAAGTGTTTACTGTGTGAAATGGAACTTCTACGTCCGAATATAACCAATTGCATTGCACCGAATCGATTTGATTTCAACCGGCATAGCTTGCGAGCCCATGAACCGTTCGACAAGAAACCGACATGTCTGTGAAGCCAAGGCAATCTCCAAGCACGACAGTGCATACATTTTTTATACTGCACGTGGCCCGTGTCCTCGGGAAAAGGATGTAAAGAAAAGGCACCCGTTTTCATCGTTTTTCACGATTGGATTTGGTGCTGAAAAACGGCAAAAGGTGATACTGACAGGTTAATTACTTGAGCGTTAGCCGTCACTGGAGCGTCAGTACAGTTTCGGGAGCGTCAGTACAGTTACGAGAGCGTCAGTGCAGTTTACGGGAGCGTCAGTATAGTTACGGGAGTGTCGGTATAGTTATGAGAGCTTCAGTGCAGTTAAGAGAGCCTCAGTACAACCACTGGAACATCAGTACAATAACTGGAGCGTCATTGTAGATGCCGGAGGGTCAGTACAGTTACCGGAGCGACGGCACAGTTACGGGAGCGTCAATGCAGTTACGGGAGCGTCAGTGCAGTTACGGGAGCGTCAGTGCAGTCATAGTACCGACAATCACGGGATCGTCGGTATGATCACTGTAGCGTTAGCATATCCACGGAAGCGTCATTATAGCCACATCTAACGTCGTGCCTCTGCCTTGTAGGATTGGCCGCCGTTTGACGTTCTTCCTGGTGACGGCTCTGCTGCCCCTGTTCACCATACTCTCCGTGGTAATGCCGGACCCGACGGCCTTCACTGCGCTGCGCTTCCTCGCCGCGCTGGCCTACCCCGTCATGTACCAGCTCATCTTCACACTGTGTATGTCATGTACCAGCTCATCTTCACACTGGGTATGTCATGTACCAGCTCATCTTCACATTGTGTATGTCATGCACCAGCTCATCTTCACACTGGGGATGTCGTGTACCAGCTCATCCTCACGATGGATATGACATGTACCAGCTCATCTTATCACTAGCTGTTATATTCCAGCTCATCTTCACACTGGGTATGTCATGTACCAGCTCATCCTCACACTAGGTATGTCATGTACCAGCTCATCCTCACACTGGATATGTTGCGTACCAGCTCATCTTCACACTGCGAATATGCTATGTCGCAGCTCATCTTCACACTGCGAATATGCCATGTCGCAGCTCATCTTCACATTGGGTATGTCATGTACCAGCTCATCCTCACACTGGGTATGTCGTTTACCAGGTAATCTGGCGCTGGGAATACGTCATGTAACAGCTCATCTTCACACGGGGTACATTATATGCCAACTCATCTTCACAGTGGGTATGTCTTGTATCAGCCCATCCTCACACTGGGTATGCTATGCACCAACTCATCTTCAAGCTGGGTATGACATCCGCTAACCAATCTTCACGCTAGGTATGCCATGTACCAACTCATCTTTATACTGGGTGTCTCATGTACCAGCTCATCTTCACACTGGATATGTCATGTACCAACGCATCTTCACCCTGGGTATGCCACTCATCTCATCTACACAGGGATATATGCATCGTCTCATTTTCCCACTGGGTATGTCCTTGATTATCTTCACGGTGAGATATATTCCTAATCTCCACATGGGATTTTTGCAACAGATTATCGTCTCAATTAACACTTTAGACCTCCGTCGAACGTGCGAATCGCTCACTGTGACTGTTATTGTATTGTGGTTTAGAGGCGCATCGTTTGCGTAGGTCATATTAGCGCTCCCTGAGACTGTCGCACCTCTGTACCCACCTCACCACCTTCGTTGTGTTTTCGCTACTGCACCCCGTCCCTGCAGCTACCGGGCGCCAGCTCATTGTCCCACTGAACACTGACCCCGGCCACAGGTCTTGAGTTCACTAGCGTGCAGGAGCGTACCTTCTACGCGATGGTGGCGTCCGTGTCGTTCACTCTGGGCATGTGCGCCATCCCGCTGCTGGCCTACCTGATCAGCAACTGGGTACACCTGGGCGTGGTGACCGCCGCGCCGGCGCTGCTGCTGCTCGCCTGCTTCCGGTTAGTCAGCTGCGGCGTGAGGACTGGGAGACTGTGCGGGACAGAATGGAACGGACGGTGCCCCCGCCATCTTTCCCCATATTTTCTCCGTTGACGGATAATTTACTATGCAGCTTGAGCAAAACAACAAAAGCAATGCTTCTGATGCCACGCATACTTGGTGTCAGTTTTCTTGGTCACACGGTCGTCACACACTGCTACGGTATCGATGTAATGCTACGCAATAATATGAATGGTTATCTTAAAAGGTAGCGAGTGGACAGGGGCGGGGATTGCCAAATGGTTAAGGTGTCAGGCTATGCGTACCAAAGGTCCCGGGTTCAACACTAGCGCCTCTCAGGACATTCCCTAATCCCGTGGCCAATCGGCGAAACAGTCTGGGCAGCGCCATTCGCCGTGAATGTGCATAAGGTGCGTCGTGAACCACCCAGTAAACAAACAAACAAGCGAGAGTACGGATGACTACGGAAGGGACGGAAGGGAAGATGTAACGCGAGTGAGAGCGGATTGGGCAGAGCCGTGCGTGGGGAAGCGGATGGGCCCGAGGCGGGGAATGGAGACTAGATCCTACGTGGCCTGCCCATATTGCGCTGATCCCCGATTGCTGAGCTGCTAACGAACGTCCCCAGTTAAGCTAACACTCTCCAGCTGCTGGATTGTGCCCCTAGTTGTAGCATCATGGTTCCGCCATCTCCACCTGTTGCAGCTTATCTTCAGGAGTTTCCTCACGTCTTCTGCTGTTGCAGCACATTCGCAGCCGTTACAGCAGCGTCCTTACCTGTTATGCACATCCATAAGTAGCTCTTGCGGGTGGTCTGTGGCAATTGCAGCACGTCTGCGTCTGGTGTAGTACCTCTAGGGCACCTCCAGCTCGTCTATGACAATTCCAGCACTTATGTGCCTGTTGCAGCTCGTCTGTGACAGTTGCGGCACCCCTGTATCTGGTGCAGCTCGTCTGTGGCAGTGGCGACACTCCTGTGTCTGCTGTAGGTCGTTTGGTGGGAGTGGCAGCACATCTGTAGCAGTTGCGACACCACTGTCTGCTGCAGCTCGCCCGTCTCATCTGTGGCGGTCGCGACACCCCTGTGTCTGCTGCAGCACATCTGAGACAGTTGTGACACCCCTGTGTCTGCTGCAGCACATCCGAGACAGTTGTGACACCTCTGTGTCTGCTGCAGCACATCCGAGACAGTTGCGACACCTCTGTGTCTGTTGCAGCACATCTGCGGCAGTTGTGACACCCTGTCTGCTGCAGTGTAGTCGCGTGCGGGCACAATGGCGGTCTGGCACGGTTGCAGGGCAGTGGACGAGTCGCCCCGCTGGCTGGCCAGCCGAGGCCGGGTGGCGGAGGCAGCGGCCGTGCTGCGCCGGGTGGCCGCCGTCAACCAGCGTCCGCCGCCGTCGGCCGACAGTCTGCTGGCGGGTCCGCCGGCGGCGGCGGTCTCCTCCGGTGGTCTGCTGGGTCTGCTGGCGGGCCGCCGACTGCGACTCAAGACCACCGCGCTCACCGTGTGTTGGTGGGTGACGCACGCGGCACGCACTGGGCAGGTTTCTCCCGCACCCCACACCGGCCCGGTAACTTCAACATGCCGCAATGTACATGTTCTGTGCATGCAAGTCCAGAGCCGAACGTACCTTCATCGAGATGAGACGAGCAATGTTAGAACATAATCGCGTAATGCTGGGAAGTAGACAGTGTATGCAATGCAACAACAATCTACATGCTTGCAGCATAGCATCGCAATATGCAATGCTATTATTATGCCAAAGTGTTCATCCACAAGATGCCGCAAGCTCCAGTGCCAACACTATACACGTGGTTACGGTGTTGTCTGTTTAGTGTGCAGCACTGCACATAGATTTGGAACAATCAACACCCCACTCCGACGTATGTTCTCACAGGGGCACCAACGTCATCATGTACTACGGCCTGATGCTCAGCTTCTCAGACATGAGCGGCAGCGTGTTCCTCAACTTCTTCCTGCTGTCGCTGGTGGAGGTGCCGTCTCATCTGCTGGCGCTGGCCGTGTGCGACCGGTTCGGGCGGCGGCCCACGCAGCTGTTCTTCTTCTGCGCGTCGACCTCTTCCATGTTCGCCATCGTGCTGCTCAAGATTGGTGGGTAAACTGCGGCACCATCGGGTCGCAACGCTCGACCGTGAAGTGCTATGGTCCATCGAAAGAGTTTGTGTTAGTGCAGGTGTTGCCACACGGGGAAACCGTATATTTTGCACCTTGTTATGTTGGGACTATGCCGGTGCATCAAGTCGTGAACCTACCTAGTCATAAATTAACGGTGCATTATCTTTCGAAGTCATCCACTAACGAAGGAATTCACGCGGATGATGAACAACGTAGCCTTGGATTTATGTTGCTGTTGGTGTTAAGTCATGTATTTGGGTACTTCCACGTGGTGGCTGTTCTGCACCCAGACATTGTTGCGTGAGCACATCCGGTAGAGAACATTGCATCAGAAACATTTCGAACATACGGCGCACAAAGACCTCTATAGTAAGACTAGCGACTCTGCGCTAAAGCACCTTTGAATGCAGAGCGACTCGGTGCTTGCCTGGTGACTGGTGGTAGCCTATTCCAAGCGACCGCGGCGCGGTATGAAAAACCTCGCTGGGTCTGCGTGAGTCGACATCTTGTGAGATGAAGCTCACCGACTGACCCAGCTCTGGTCTCCCTCTGCGATACTTGTGACCGCCAGGTAAACATTCTTCGTACAGCTTCCGGGCATTGCCTAATGCACATGGCTCTGTATACCTGGATGCAATCGTGCTCCCGAACCATCTCTGCAAGCGTTAGCCATCCTAATGACACGAGTGCAGGGGACACGTGCTCGTTGCGGCGCACTCCGGTGACTAGTCGCGCGGCAAAGTTGATGCACTTTTGCACGCGATGCAGACGGCACTGAGCGGCTCCACCCCAGAGAGATAGACAATAAAGTATGTGAGGAAAAACGTGGAGCTGGACTAAGAGCTTGAGGACATCCGTGGTGAAATGATGGCGAAATTTGTATAGGGATGCTATGATGGCATTGCATTTGCGCACAACCATGGATATGTGAGAATCCCAGCTAAGCTGCTGGTCGAGGAGAACACCTAACACGGTGGAACGCGGAGTTATGATCGAATCTGAAGGAGTGCTCTTGAAGTTCACGGCCTTTTTTAATGACTCCTTGGTGCCAAAGAGGGTGATTTGAGTTTTGTCCTGGTTCATCCTTAGACTGTTGGACTGAAACCAATTTTGTAGACTAGATATGGATTCCTCGACGCGTGCCTTGAGGCTGGATAAGTCGGTGACGTTGGGTAGAGAATGATCTAGGAGCTGGGTATCGTCGGCATAGGATATTAGGCGGCCATGAGGGAGGAAAGAGGACAGGTCGTTGATGAAGATGAGAAAGAGGATTGGCCCGATGATGGAGCCTTGTGCCACGCCATGAGTCAGATGAAGGATGGAGGAGCCTCCGTTCACCGTCTGCTTCCGGTCGCTGAGGTAGCTGCGGAACCATTCAATCGACTGCACGCCATACCATCCGAGCTTGGTCAGGAGGACACTATGATCGACGCTGTCGAAGGCTTTGCTGAGGTCTATCGTTGTTAGCGACGCGACGTGGCCCTTGTCTACCATCTGTTGCATCCATTCGACGGCATCAAGCATGGCGTCCTCCGTACAGTGGTTCGGTCGGTAGGCGTACTGTAAAGGCGAGAGTGCATGATTGTCATGCAGGTACGACACCAATTGCATGGAGACGACCTTTTCCGTGATTTTAGAGAGTACAGACAGAATTGAGATTAGTCTAAAATTGCTAAGATCAGAGCGATCGCCTGACTTAAAGATTGGTGTGACACGGACGATTTTCCATGCAGTGGGGAAGGTCTGCGTGGTAATAGAACAGTTAATAAGATGGACCAGATGTGGGGCGATGACAGCGAAGCACTTCTTGATTGCGTGGAGAGGGACTCCGTCGACTCCGTCGACTCCGTCGACTCCGACTGCTCTGGATGAACTCATTCGCCCTATCGCATTTGAGAGCTCAGGTAGAGTGGCAGGGTGCAGCGTCAGCGCCGACGCGCACACTCTGGGCGGTCGGGGACCATGCTTGGGGCTACCGTCGCGCACCACCTCCGCCGCTATACGTGCGCCAACCTCTGCGAAGTGCAAATTGAACTCGTCTGCACGGGCCACATCTTCAACACTGTCGGTGGGTTCCTCTGTCGGTCGGAATGCAAACTCTTTCAAACGGCGCCAAAACTCCCGTCGGTTAGTCAGCGGGCCACCGCACAGGAACTCGCGCCGGGCTTGGATAAGTTTGCTTTTCAGGCAGTTTCGGCTCTGTTGATAAGTTTTTCGTGCTTCCGATGTTCTGGATGTCTCCCACTCTCTTCTCGCTGCGTCGCGCTCCTCCATGGCTGACGTGAGCTCGGCATTATCTCGGAGCCACGGACAGTGCGGATGACGCCGTGTCACGGTGATGAGCGGGCAGTGCTCATCTATGGCCGCGTTCCAAACCATCATGAGGGCCGCCAGCTTCCTATCAACGTCGGTAGCCTCGTAGAGTGGCCCCCAATCAGTGGTCAATAGGCTCAGACAGAGAGCATTCCAGTCCACGCGTCTCCACGGCCTGGTGGTGACGGGGGCGGAGCGCGTTGGGCGCTGTCTGCGGATCTGAGCGTTGATGATAATTGGCTGGTGATCTGCTATTGGATCCGGGAGTACAATTGCGGGTGTGGAAAGGTCTGTGATGTTCGTTATGATGAGGTCCAGTAGCGAGGGTGTAGGGAGGAGGTGAGTTGGCTGCATCACCAGCTGTTTGAGGCTCAGGTCGTTCAAGACGTTTTTCAAGCTGCGGGCGTTGGAGTTGTCCGCGTCCATATTGATATTTAGGTCCCCCAGTGCCACAACTGGCTTGTTTGTGGAGACCGCCGCCTGGAGCTGCTGCTCTATGAGCCCCAACCCTCTGGTGACGGATGCGCTGGGTGGCCGGTAGATGGCGCCGACGATCGCAGTTCGCCGGCCGGCTCCCGTCACTGAGAGCCAGAGCGACTCGACTGCGGAGTCGGCGCCGCCAATGTCCAGTCTCGTGACTCGGAAGTGTTCGCGGGTTAGTATGGCGACTCCTCCGCCTCGCAATGCGGCGCGGGATCCCGACGGCGCTATGCGGTCACATCTGGTGATTCGGTAACCAGGAATGACCAACACTCTGCCGGTGATTTCTGTCCGTAGCCAGGTCTCGGAGACGCATAGTATGTCCAGTTGGTGCCTGTCCAATAGCAGGTTCACCTCGTCCAGTCTTGGTGCTAATGACCTGGCGTTAATATGTCCAAACTTGTAGTATTTCCCGGTGCCGCTTGATGGTTGTCTTTGTGGGCGAGCCGGGGGGCACTTTACACGTCGGGGGACTTCCCCAGTGCCAGGAGTGGTCTGTAGAGCAGCACTCCTTTGAGCTGATGTTATTGCTCGTTGCATTGCTCTCATTCTCACCTGTTGTCCACCCCGGCATCCTCGCCTCCTCAGCCGTCGTCGGCGTCCAACCGGGACCGATTCGGCGGGGCGGACCAGGTCAGGGGACGGCTCAACGCTGTTTACTTTAGCGCCGGCCGCGGCCGGGCTCGGCTGACCGGGGTCGGAGCGGACCTTCGGACGCGCAGACATCTGCGACGGCTGTCCTAGGGGGCGGGGTAGACGGGGGTGGAGGGGCGCGAAGTGATTGATGATGGTGTTCTTGCGCCTCTGCGGCTGATGGCTGTTCGGCGGCTGGTAGGCATGGCGATAGTTCTACGTGTTTTGCTGATTTATTGGCTGCTTGGACTGATGAAAAAATTTCGATGACGGGACCTTGAACTTGGTTTAATTCTGAGTCTTGTCCAAAGCTTCCGAGGGGTGCTCTCAGGGAGTGTGGCTCGCCCTCACACAATTCAGGCGTTCGTGACCGTTGAAATGTCCGAACTTAATAACGCGATTTTCAGCTGATTGAAACACTCAGTTTTCGGCGGTTTCACATATGTTGCGATTTTCATGTGCACACTGTACCACTGTGATGCTGCCTTGTTCTGAAATAAATATACGAAATGGTAAGGAGCGGCCGGGGGTCGCTGTCAAGCGCCGCAACCCGTCTCGTCCTCGGGTCGTCGTCCTAAGTGGTCCCAACCTGTAGATAGTTTGTACTCCAACTGGGAGCCCCTGGCTTTTGTGGCTTGTGTGGAGATCTCGTCTGAACCGCGGATGCTTGGACCGAAAGAACTGCTGCTAACTGCCCTCCATTAACCGGGCTTTCACACAGCATCGGGTGGCAGCTGGGGGCGTGCCCGGCTTCCGATGTAAGCTCAGACGAGAAGCTGGGCTCCTGAGCCTTGTGACACGAGAAGCTGGCCCACGAGAAGCCGGCCCACGAGAAGCTGGCCCACGAGAAGCTGGCCCACGAGAAGCTGGCCCACGAGAAGCTGGCCCACGAGAAGCTGGCCCACGAGAAGCTGGGCGCCAGCTGAGCTCCAGAACCTCGTGACAGTCCGCCCTTGATTAGTCTCCAACAATTCCCTGAAAGCTGGGGGCTTTCGCACATCGTAGTCCTCATCATATAACTAGCCACACCCGACAGAAGTCACGAGGGGTCGAGGGCCGGCCATCGGCACGTAGTCGCTGGCTCAGCAGGTCAGCGCGCCGTACCAGGTGCCACGACGTGGCGGGACAGCTGCTGGCACGTACGAACACATTCAGATAAAATGTGGCTGCATAGCGAGACACTAAACCTACCGCCAGAAGGTAGCTTCCATTACAAACCTGACTCGAGCCGTCTGGCCCGCAGTGGCCGGGCCAGAGACGGCAGCGACAGCGCTGTTGCTGGTGGCCAAGTTCTGCACCAGCCTGACGTTCGTGGTGATGTACCTGCAGTCAGCTGAGCTCTACCCCACCTGCGTCCGATCGATCGGCATCGGCTTCACGTCGCTGGTCGGCATCGGCGCCGGCACCGTCACACCCTTCATCCTACAGCTGGTGAGCGCGCCACACAGCTGGCGGTGACATCCTTCAGCTGGAGAGGGTATCATGCATCTGACGACTGTTTCATGAAGATACTTAGATCACCTTCTACACCTGGTGATGATTTCAGCGGAGTATTCGGAAATATGGTTGGGGTGCTTTTATGCATATATAGTTGGATATTATAAAAAATAGCTATGCCCCTCATAGGGTCCCATGCTCAGTTCAGTGGTGTACTACAAACATCGCATGTGTCCAAGCACCAGGAGCAGTGCGCGATTATCCACCCATGGCAAAATTGTCCTTATCTTACATCTTATGAACCCATCCTCGATATGGAGCAGAGGAGGCCATGCGCCCATAGGCGTCTCTGGCGAGGACCACAATAATATGGCCTGGAATGCGTAAATGGACAGAATGTGTGAAAATGATACGTGTATCAGGAGAGGATCCAGATATTTTCATAGAAGCACGTTTCCTCGGAATTGCGCCTTCGGCGGAAAACAAAATTCGCGGCGTCGGTATGGGAGGTGCACTCGAGCATACTGCAGGGACACTGTCGTCTCAAAGGGGGTGCTTTTTCCTCTGAAAGGGGCTGAAAGAAAACGCCTTTGGCTTAACCCGTCCCGTCTCGGGGGGGGGGGTCTTCAACCGCCCCCTCAGGTTTTTCGCGGATAGCGGACGAACGGTGCGCGGCAGTGCACCCAAATTTGGCATACCTTTTCCCACATCAATTTGGCAAGATGTTTCAAAATTTTGAAGTTAGGTCATCTAGGGTCAACGAGTTAGTCAAAGATCAAGTGAGGTCACCTCCAAAAACGTTCAACCAGTCGTCATGCTTTAACGGATACGGATATTTTAATGAAACTTTCAGCGTTTGGTTATCTTTAGGGATGGAACAAGCATACCAGTGGATTTTTTTCCGTTTTTGACCACATATAAATGTGGCGTATTTGCCAAATTGCAGTTCAAATAGAGGATTTTTGCTAAAGCAAGCATTTTTTATTAGGGAAAGTAGACTTCCAACAACGTTTCTCGGTCTCCTCTACCCATTGGTAAAAGAAAATTAAAGAAAACATTTTTTTAAAAATGCAAGTTTTGAAACGTCAAAAAAAACTTGGGGGGGGGGGGCAAAAATATTAAAGCCCTGGTCGATTTCGCTGTCCTTTTCTCATTCCAAATAAATTCTGTTTTTTCATATATCCCCAAAATGAACTTCCAATATACAAAAACATAATGTAAGTCGTGAAAAGTAGTGAAAATCTAGCCCCCTGTTGACGTCACTTTTGTGGGGAAGTTGTTTTTAGGGTTGGACCCGGAGCCTACTCGTCGAGCGCCTTCCGACGACACCTGTTTCGTTTTCGTGCGATGCTTAGTTTAGATTTTAGAGGGGGTTACTAACCGCCCCCCCGAGACGGGGTGTGAGGATCTGACCGGAAAGACGGCGCGGGTTAAATATGTTCAGCTAGTGGCGAAGGGTTACTCGACCACCCTTTCTAGACTAACACTTAATGACAATGGTTTTGTAATCACTTTCGCTTTTTCACACCATTAAGTAACACTTTTGCTACGAGCGGGACTTGGTTCTTTAAGCGCATTCATGGCCTATGGCAGCAGCAGTGCCCACTGGTGAAGCCAACAAATGCAGGACCGACATCATCACCGTCATCAAACAATTAACGAATATGATGGAAGGTCACTCATGAATTAGTATGCTCTATACATGCCTGGACTTCGTTTTCATCAGTTGGCTTTTGGACATCACCTCCCTCTCCACTCTACAAACATTAAATTACAAAGCACTGCCGTAGTGTTGGGGGGGGGGGGGACGGCGCCAACAGGGTGTGGAGGCGACTTCCCTACCCCGCCCCTGTCATGTCATGGAGAGGAAAACATTCGGCTTAGTCTCCTCCTCCCCCGCCCCTGAAATTTCTGGAGGCCCTTTCCTGAAACAGTTAACCCGGCTGAACGGATAAGATGCACCAGAAATGGTAAAGGTCCCAGAATGTCTAACGAAGCATTTGAGATGGTGCATGATCCCCTAAACATAGGAGGCCCTCAGGAGGAAAGGACTTCGAGGAAAGGACTCATAATTGACAGTGAGAACCACAGAAAATGAAGCGAGTCACCCAAGACGGCACATGAGTCTCCTACAAAGAAACTGGGGTCCCGTGACGCATACTAAGGCCCCAAATCTGTCAGATCCCAGGAAATATATCGGAAATCCTTAAAACGGTACAAGGGGTCCATAAAATGAACGAGAATCCTCGGACACGCGTAGAGACATCAAAACCGACAGGAATTTCCAGGACACAAGACAAAGCCCATTACAGGAGGCCTCTAGTATGAACGATGAGACCTCTAACCAAATGATGCCCAAAACTTGGTAGGGAGACTATATAAATGAGTAAATGAAACGAAGACTGAACAGTACACCTAATATTAATAAATAGGAAGTGGGAAGACTACACGAGATATTAGGAGGTCCGCAGGAAATACGATGAGGCCCATAAGACGGTACGTGAGGACCTAATATGAAATAGAAGCCCCCTCCCCCAGAACCTAGAGAGAGGCCACACGAAGAGAAGTAAGTCCTAGGCAACTAGACAAACCCTATAAAAAAAATTCGATCCTAATTTTAACGGGGCCCAAGAACGCAAGTGGGCTCCAAAGTGGTAGGGTGGACCACAGAAAATGACATTAAACCTCTAAGACGGTAAACGAGGCCCCCTAGTTGGAAGGCAGAGGCCCCAGAACGAAAGTTGAGGTCTCAATGACGTGCTTGAAGTGACTGGATACTCATAAAACGGTTCAACAAATATGGCGACACGGAAATGACTGAAATGAAGAGTCTAATGGAGATGACTGTTCTCTCCCCGTCCTCTTGTGATACCTATGGCGTAGTGCTCATGCACCCCATAAAGCTGCATTTATCGTGATTTTATGTAGATGAACAAAATGTTTGGATAGATGCAAAACACTTTTTTATTCGTTAAAAAACGTGGCACTGAAGACGTAGATTGCTATTTTGGGAGTATGGGTATCATGACATGATCAATATACCATGGCATGAGACTTGGTGGCGAGCCTCTCAGAGATTCGCAATGAGGGAAATTTCGTTGCGCCGTCCCTACATGGTGGATAAATTAGAACTAATGAAAAAGCATCTTCTGGGCGACACCACGTTAGGCGTCATGAGCAGACATAATACCGATGGCGCCTCTGGCGGTGGGTTTGTGAAGGTACACCACCAGAGCGGCTGGCTCTGATGAATGCTATATTCTAGTGTCTAGGGAAGGTGAAAGTGATATCCAATGGTCTAATTTGAACAACATTGAAACAAGCTTTCTTTTGATGTGTAGTTCATTTTATCATCAAATCATTTCACCCTGTCACTTTGCCCTTGAATTGAATTTTAAAAAAATGGTCACTCAACATCTCGTGATAAAACGCATCATACATCTTTTGTGTGACGTGCTAACAATTTGTAATGTTCTTAACTAAACGACAATCAGACGTGTTACATTTTGGTACCATCTTGAATATCCTCCATGGAAATCTAACCCCGTCACTTTTGCACTCGGTTCCAGAATTTGCGTCAGCATAAAACCAGCTGCCTTCTGGTGCCGTACTCGATTTCCCTTATAAATATCTAACCCTGCAATTTTTGCACTCAATCCCAGGATTTGTGTCTCGAATTGTCACACTATATTCCTTTAAACTGTATAGCAGATGTTCTACATTATCGAATTCATTTCCAATGGTCTGAAATAATTGGACATGAAATCAGTTACCTTCTGATGCCATCCTTAACTACTTTCATGCCCATTTAACCCTGTTTGTTTTGCACTCGACTCCAGGATTTCTGTCTCGAATTATCATATTGTATTTATTATATTTGTATATCAGATGTTCTACATTAACGAATTAATTTTCAATGGTCTCTAAGAAACCGGCATAAAGTTAATTGCCTTCTGATGCCATACTCGACTACTTTTGTATATAACTTAACCTGTCACTTTTTACCTTTTGACATGAAGCTTTACGGTAATATTGAGGTGAGCAATATTTTCAAATTTAGGCTTGTCTTGTGCCACGGCTCGATGCACGTCAAGCGCCGACCGTTGGTGCCCAGCGGAACCGTAGGGCAGCCGAGCGGTGGCATGACGAATAGTGAAGTTCCACGCTCCAGCAATACTAAGGAACATCGGCCCTGCCACGCCAAACGTTGAATAAATTCATAATTGCAGATGCATTCCTTCCATTCAACGCCCATAAGCGAAATATTCCTGACCAATAACTAGAAAACGTGTCGGCCTCGACCGTAATAGTGGCAGAACTCATGCCAGGTACATCGCCTCGCGTTTCAAATCTGAAAATCTGTAACTTTGGCGTTGGGGCCCATCAACATTCAGAGAATGGTTTCCACCCCACCATATTATGAATGGCGACGGGCGGTCGGGAACGGGCTGGGGGCCGCCGGCGTCACCGCAAGCGGCTGGCTGTCTATGGTGGACATAGATCCAGAAGACAATACTCAAAGTAACAACATGCGCAATAAATCACTGTAAGTGGCAATGAAATTGACGTCTGAAGGCAAACTAACTCATAAATGAACTTCGGACCATATCTTATGGAGACAGAGCCTCATAAATTGTAACTATATTCTTCGCGCATCCACTAATGAGCATCCGGGCACATGTTTCGGAGTTCTTGAATGACATCAGGAACCTACCTGCTTTCTTTCTTCACTGTATGTCCCCTTGATGTCCGCATTAACATTGCGTCTGATGCCCAACGAAATGTCCTCTCTTATACTTGCTGCGCGGTGCGCCGAACGATTCCCGTTTAGACTCGAGTGTGTCTGGTGGCCGAGAGTGTGCCTGGCGGTGGAGTGTGCACACTCCCCACTTTCTATCGCTTGTCTGATAACCGGTATTCCTTTGTGTTGGTCTGACGACAGCTATTTTCTTGTGAATTTCATGGCCGCTATTTTGTCTCCGGATAGGTCTGACGGTCGCCATTGCTCTCTGTGTGTGTGTATCAAAAGATCGGTTTCTACGACCGACAGGCGTCCTTTGTGTTATAGGCTCGGATCCACACAGCCTATCCGTTCGCGGTGTTTGGCATCCTCGGCGCCGTCGGCACTCTCTGCGTGAGTCTGCTGCCAGAGACACGGGGCAGGCCCCTGCCCGAAACCCTGGCGGACGCTGAGTGCAACTGAGATGGCGCGGCTGCCCGACGGTGGCGCCACGCCCGCGGGAGTATTTCCCTGCTGCTGCTTGGAATGGCGCGGCGGATTCCAGTCAGCAAGTCTTCTTGCCGCAAGGGGAGGGGGTGGGGAGAACCAGACGACATTGTACAAGATGATCCGTCGAGATGTTGCCAGTAAACAATGGTGTGCGTTGTGAGGTGGTAGGTTAAAAATAGCATATCAGCATAGACAGCATATACGTAGTATATCCGTATAGACAGCATATACGTAGTGTATCCGTATAGACAGCATAGACACTGTGTCAGCACGTCCGCGCAGCCTTCTCGCTCTGCAGAGAACAACACCACAATTAACTTTTACCACAAATTTAGGCTTCTATCACTAAGATTAACATTAGCACTTACCGTCCCCAATATCTTTTTTAAAGGTTTCACACGCACTTCATCCCATTTTATCAATATTCGTGTCTTCCCTTGTCTTAATGTGTCTTGCTAAGTCGGTGGTATAAGGCCAAGCCATGATTATATGCACATTTATATCAAAATTAACGGGGAAATGATAACTGTTCATCATTGCTGCTTGATAATTTGAATTCGCATCATACTTGCTTGCTTTCCATGTACCTAAATATATGTCGATTATTACAAGTAGTGTTATTGTGCACGTGGCTAGCTTAGCTATGCTGAGCACATCCGATATGTCTGGGCTCCAAAATATTCAGTAAGACCTGCAAGCGAACACATTTTTTGCTCCGATGTGTGTCTGGTCGCAATCGTTTCGGTAAATGTCTGCCACGGCAGTCCGGTGGATTAATAATGATATGGCCTATTATTGTATTATAGTAATAATACTATGGTCTGTATCTGTTAAAATACATTGGTGTACATGTGTGCCCACTTTCGAGCTTTTAATAAACAACAACTTCCCAATAGATTAGCTTACTCATCCTGCTATATATGTTATATCCTATGATTACATATACATATATATATATATATATATATATATATATATATATATATATATATATATATATATATATATATATATATATATATATATATATATATATATATATATATATATATATATATATTGGCAGCGCACAAAAACGTGAAGAAAACGGCTGGGTCAAAACGAATTTGGGGATGCTACATGGGGTCCCATGATACAATTGAAACTATTGGGGGAGGGGGTGGCGAAGCCAGGATGGGGGCAAGTGTCCTCCTAAAAGCATGCAAATCTACATACCCACATAGCACCCATTGAGAACTAGTGCAACGATGTAGGTACTTCAAAACGAACAAGATCTTGCGAAATGTTCCATGTCCACCACCCTTCATTTGATATAGACATTGGATAAATTTCACCTAAGTAAACGTTTCGAGTCGGGTTTACCAAGTGGCTTTGCTAAGCAGTTGACAAAATATGGGCTGGCCTCAGCCGGTGAACTCGCATTAGTTTCAAACCGCTTGCGTTTGTCCACTGACTTACGAGACAGCGGATTGAGATAGGCGCGTGCGCAGCAGCGCATGCCGTTTCGCCTCCCGGTGCACTCGCTGAGCTTCACCCCGCCTAGCGACGACCATTTGTCTTCGTATCTCCACAAGTGCTGCACAGTGAGCCGACTGCAGCCAGGTCTGCAGTGTTGAGCAGCCGCCCCAGGCGTTCGATGATCACAGATGTGCTGTGCACAAGTACGTGTGACAGGATAAGCGGTCGGTCGCTGTCCGCACTAGTTCAACGTCTGTGCTGCGACGGTTGCCATCAGCACCGCCTGAAGCCACCCACTGAAAATCTCGGCATTTCCCGCTCGCAGCCGAGCCGCATCATTGTCTGATTGGTCGGGGCATTAGAGAGGGGCCTGGGACGGATCAGAGAGCGGCGGCAAGGGCCCAGGGTGGTGCCGGAAGGGAGCCCGAGAATGCCAGGGGGCCAGAGAGGATCCAGGAAGGGGATAGCGATGGGCGGAGCGGGGGCCGGATGCGAATTGAATAAAAGCCGGAGGGACCGATGAGTTTGGTAGTCATTTTTACGAGCGATGGCGAAGCCCCATCAGTCTTCTCCAATGTGTATGGCCACCAGTGAGGGCGGAGCCCCGGTGGGTCTACTCACATGTATATTGCTACGGGTGAGGGTGTATGGCTACTTATATGGTTTTGTTCAAACTACCTACAATAGCCGTTTTCGTTGAACAGATCTAGACAATCTCGACTTACAAATACATGGCTTTTCGTCCACGTGACGATGGACGTACAAATGCGGAATTGCCGCCAGACGTTTGTTTGTTTTGAGGGGATGACCTGTATCTACGATGGCAATGTTATGCATGATGATGGTGGGCTCATATATAATGGCCTAGTTGCATTTCGTCGATGTCCCAGTTGCTTTTGCTGCCTTTTGTTCCGCGGATCGTTTTGATGCCACGAAACAAAACGACTATGTTGTAAATGAAGTTCGGCATACTCTCAGTTCTGCAGCTTGGTAGTCATGGTGCATCACTTCAAGATTGTAGAACATCAGAAATAACACCTAGTTATATAGGACCGTTGTAGCTGAACATTCATCGCATGGTTATTCCACGCACAGTCGTCCTCGGCAATTTTAGAACGGAAATATCCTTCGGTCTCAGTTGAGACTATTGAGGCTTGTGGCACGCGCCCATACGTCATGTCCCTGTAAAATATTGTACCGGAACGATCCGGCTATGGTCGCTATAATGGGAATGATTGGAATGGGAATGATTGGAATGGTAATGATGGGAATGGTAATGACTGTAATGGTAATGACTGTAATGGGAATGACTGGAATGGGAATGATGGAAATGAGTGATGGAAATAATGGGAATGGGAATAATGGGAATTGTGGGAATGGGAATTAGGGGAATGGGAATTAGGGGGATGGGAATTATGGGAATGAGAATTAGGGGAATTACGGGAATGAGAATCATTGGGATGGGAATTATTGGAATGGGAATTATGGGAATGGGAATTATGGGAATGGTGGAAATTATGTGAAATATGGAATTGTCGAAATGTTAATTGTGGGAATGACTTGAATGTGAACGATTTGTATGGGAATGGTCGGGAATGGGAATACCGGAGATGGGAATACCGGAGATGGGAATACCGGAGATGGGAAGGACGGAGATGGGAATGCTGGATATGGGAATGACGGAGGTGGGAATGGTGGATATGGGAATGATGAAGATGGAACGAAGGAGGCTGCCAAGGATCACAATTGTTAACCATGGTGGTGCGGGATCATTTTCTACCGCTCGCAGTGCGGCCAGAGGGCCAATTTGATTTCTCGTCCACATTTTATTATAAGCAATATAGAGATGTGGTAAGCAAGATGGCGTAGTTACGTAATTTAATAATTATAGTTACTCGACGCAATTTTCCGATCTCTTTTGGCTGACTTTTCACGTCAGGTGGAACAGGCCAATGTCTGGATGCAGTCAGTCATCCGTCTTCGCCGTCGTATTCGGACTCTCGTCGTAAAACAAATGCGATTTCAACTTCAATGTGGATGATGTGCAATCACATTTTGCCTAACACAGAGGACACGTGCAAAGTTCAAGGTCATCGATTTCGCCAATGTGAAATACCTGGAAGGATACGATGAACAGTTGGAGATGATAATTTTCTAAACAAATGGTACTGATGCATATGTAATGAGTGCCATCGAGGAAAAACTTCATCCCCCTATACATTTCGAGAGATAAAACGACGAAGACGAAATTCGAAGAATTCCGACCATATCACAGATTTCTCGAATCGCATTTATGGACGTCCATCACATCACGAATGAACTCGACGCGGAAAAGCGTTCTGGTTCAATCATTTTTATTTCCCATAGTCAATACATTGGCTTCCAGAACGTCTGGAATGCGTGCATCTTCGGGACGCTTCAGGTTATATTTGAATGACCTCACCGGACAACGACGTGAAGCCTGCCGTGTTTTTAGTGGATATAGCTCGTCACTGCACACAATCCTGGCGTTTGAAAACAATGATTAATAACTAGGTTTTACGCTCGGAAACATTTTCGTATCTTAGCATCTTACCTTGCCTAGGGGCTGGCGTGAGGTAATATTTTGCATGCATACATTCTCTTCCATTATTTGTTTATGCACTGAGATGTCACTTCACTATACCGTGTTTGGCTTCTCTATGAACACTACTTTGAGGTGCATATGAAACCGGCTTGAGACGAGGTCGTGATCCGATTCTGACCCGCCTTGGCTCCGGTACCATAAGAGCCCAGAACGAATTTTTAACACAATCTCCGAAAATGAAGTAAGGCAAATTGTCGATTTTCAAAATGAACTCTCACGCAAGTCAGGACTACGTATGACCGCCAAATCAAAAATATTAGGTCAGATTGCCCCCTCCCCTCCCGCACTGCAAGTGCTAATCGGGCATGAACAAAGATGACTCTGATGAACGTGTTTCCAAAGTTAATCCTAACATTAATCAGAATCGATGCTTAGATGCACTTTTGTGATTAGTGACTAGATAAGAGGACAGCTGGATACATACTACTTTTCACATAACTTGATAAGACTGGCAAAATAGAGATAGGACGAAAGTTACTGGCGACATCGCGAGGCCCAGATTTGTGAAGTGAACAACCGAAGCAGTTTTCGGGAACACGCGGAGACACAGAAGTGTTAATGATGTGAAGTAGGTGAGGCCCGATAACGGAAAACATCGGAGAGCGTGCAGTGGTAGCCATCGACGCCAACCGCTTGACAAAACATCCACATATGGCTGAATAGTTCGGGCAGGGTCACCGGGTGTAGCCGGAGGCCGGTGGTAGTCACAAAGGTGGTCGCGGAGGATAGTGGAACGCCGCGGTTGCCAGCAACATCAGGGCAATGCGTGGGTTTTGAAAGGGGTTTTGAACTTTGAAGTTAGTTGCATCTCCGTCGAGCAACCTGTCCACTACAACATTTTAATTGAAACCAAGCATTACGTTTCTATTCATTATATGAACGGGGTCAGATGCTATGTGATTGAATCGATAGGATGCCTTCGAATAAGGTAAATAGACTGCGACTGTCATCCTGGAGAAGATTCAAATAAGGGAAGCAAACTGCGGCTGTTGTTCTGGGGAATACCAAAAATGTGAACAGACTGCGACTGTCATTTTGGAGAGCATTTCGAGTTCACTAGGCCGTTTGGGCTGACTGGAATCTCAGCCAGCCCTCATTCCAGTCCAGTTTCCCCTGTTATCCAGAACTTAACTTCCGCTGGCGGTCGCACTCAACGTAATCCAAGGATTACCCTACAGTTTCCATTAGAGGGGAACTCAGACCATTTCTCATAGACATTGGGGTATGGAGGTTGGAATCTGGGTAACACCACACAACTGTTAAGAATTCCATGACGTTATGTTTCATTAATGCATAAGTCTGAACACAAGTAGCGTATTTCATTATAAAAAAACATCGTAACATATTTTGAGGATATGCAATGTATAGCTTTGCCATTGGGTATGAGTAGGAACACAAATAGCTTCGCAATAGGGTGAGCAGCCTGCTCTCATCGTAAATCTACTTGATGTTTCCAAAATCAATTTGATTTATGTTTGAGGGCCTGTTATCAAGCCTACAAAATGAGACATAACGATTTATTTTCGTCACATTCGGTCTTTTTATATTCTTGTCATGCATTTAATGCACCACGAAGATGTATCACACAAATGCAAAGTAAATGATAAAATACAATCGCATGTAGCACAAGATGTTGGGATACACAGCCCCTTAACTCGAAGTACTTCAAAATGAACTGCAATTTGCATAATGACTTTCTATGCTTAGGCAACCCTCAATGCTGAATGTTTCACGTCAGATCTAAAAAGATCTAAGCTGTTCTTCTGGCGCTCGATACTGTTCCGGAGCTATTTAATTCACGTATTATTAAAAGCTGGCTTTCTTCTACTTTATGTTTCACCATGCTGGGGTGAAATAAGGAGGCAAAATAAGAATGCAAAGGAAGTAAAAATATCCCTGGAAGCTACTGAAGTGGTGTTTAGCCAAACAGAATCAACCCGTCGCCAATTCACCTGCAGCCGGCGCAAAACCACGAAAAAGTAAGCCGTCGCCAAAGTAAGCCGTCGTTTTGCGCTCTGTGACGGCGGCAGACCGGTCCGTCCAGAATGCACACATCGCTCAGTCCGCTCCGGCCAACCGCACACGCGTCGCTCGGACCGCAGCACGTCGTGTTGAGTCAGGAACGACACCGGCCGGCTTAACACGCGTCGGGATCGGCTCTGGCCGCCGGGCCGGCCGCGTCCGGCCACGTCCGGCCACGTCCGGCCACGTCCAGCCGCGTCCAGCCAGCGTCCAGCCAGCGTCCAGCCAGCGTCCGGCCACGTCCAGCCGGCGTCCAGCCGCGTCCAGCCGGCGTCCAGCCGCGTCCAGCCGCGTCCAGCCGGAGTCCAGCCGCGTCCGGCCGGCGTCCAGCCGGCGTCCAGCCGGCGTCCAGCCGGCGTCCAGCCGGCGTCCAGCCGGCGTCCAGCCGGAGTCCGGCCGCGTCCGGCCACGTCCACCCGGCGTCCAGCCGGCGTCCAGCCGGAGTCCAGCCGGAGTCCAGCCGGAGTCCAGTCGCGTCCAGCCGCGTCCAGCCGGAGTCCAGCCGCGTCCGGCCGGCGTCCAGCCGGCGTCCAGCCGGCGTCCAGCCGGCGTCCAGCCGGCGTCCGGCCGGCGTCCGGCCACGGGACGGACGGCGCACGGACGGAGAGAGAGAGAGAGCACGCAGAGCGCCGTGCTCGCGCAAGGTCACCCGACCGCGGTCGCGGGTCGTGTGTGGCGCCAGATGGGACGCGATATCGGCACAGTTCCTCACTGTCGCCGCCCGGCCGGCCCCAACAGGGTCGGCCGCCTGCAGCTCGCTGGGGACGGCCCTCACGGGAGGGCCGGCCGCCCTAGAGGAGTCGGCGGCAGCGGCCGTCCCCGCCGCCGGCAAAACAGCTCCGGCCGACAGCCGGCGTTATCGCAAGGCGGCGGTCGGCGGCGCCTCGCCGTGGCCGCCATTGTGGCATCATCAGAGTGGATTGCTCTCAATTGTCGGTCTCTGTACGGAAGGGCTGAGACGCGGCCGCCGCCGCCCTCGTGGCCCTCGCCTCCGATGCTGCTTCGACGCCACTCAGAAGAGCGCGTCACTGGGCGCTGCCGGAGACTGCCGGTCGGCATGTCACTGCTGTACGGAAGGCTGCGTCACTGGGCGCTGCCGAAGGCTGCCGGTCGGGCGGCCACGACCGCGCATGAAACTCATGTTCAACGATGCAGTTCTACAGCGTCGCGAAATAGCATGCAGTGCCATGTTTCAGACAGCACGAGAAGTGCCGCCCGACTGCTCTCTCAAGTGTGCCGGTCTACCGTTCATCGAAAGCCGTCTACCGGCGCAATGACTCGCTCAGTGTATTAAGTTGCAGCACCAGGAGGCTGTGTTCCCTCAAATTTGGTCGCATTCAAGTCGAGGGAAACGTTGTCAATGATGACTGAAACATTCTCATCCCTGAAACACACATCTCTCTGCCCACATCACATGCGTGTCGGTTAAAAAAAAAAAAGTTCCCCTACCCATTAATGGGTAGGCAGGAGTGCCCTTCCATACCCGTGCGACCTAATTACGTTAAATTCCACGGGTGAGAAGTAGGTCGTGGCAAGCAAATCAAGGCAGGTCACACCACTCCCCGCTCCTGTTTCTTGCTGGACAGATCCCGCCACGAGATATTAGTAAAAGATGTTCCTGAAGCCCTCTTAGAGAATTAGCAATGCTAGTAACGTCTTCGGGGGCTCCAGGAAAATAACTGCTATAGGTGTTAATGAGTACATAATGCAAAATCATAATCTTGCACCTCCTAAACTATTACTACACTAAGGAGAAAAGACAAACCAAGTGTGAAGAAGAAGAACGAAAAGAAAACACGATTCTTAAACGAAAATATCCGAATGATACCAGATCACCATGCATAGCACATTACCATTACCAACATTCATTGAAAAGGTTCATATTTTCTAGTAATGCATTGTCTGATGCGTTTCTTCCAGATGATTTTACTCCTAGGTACATCGTCAATCCTGTGGAAGTGAGAACAAGTTATATTATTCCAGGCTTTTGGCGCAATAAAGGGTAATGAAAACAGTCTATAATTGATATCAGAAAAGGGTATTTGAAAGTGCTTTCTAACTCTGAGGTTACCTTGTTCATGAAGTTTTGCACTATTGTTGGCGATATCGGTTAATGATTGCGCGACGAAGTTGAGTCAACATGTTCCGTTGCATGAAGTCGATTTCAGCTGCTTTAATTTCATGTCGGTACTCTGCTCTCGTGTCCCTCATCTGACTGATCCTCCGCTGATCCTCTTAACAATAAAGTATTCGCACGCTCCTCATGTGGATTTGAGGGAACGTTCGAAGGTCAGGGTTGCCTGGGTACAGCGGGGTGCAGATACACATATCGTGTCATTCAATTATCAGTGAAAATGTACCAGTTTTATGCATGGATAATACTTAGCATACGTACTTGATCGCATGCGCATCCCCACCTCAATGTGTACACCATGAACTTTCCAAGTGCATCTCCAGCTTTTTTTTTGTACGACAAAAAATGGAACGTCATGTCCGATTGACATTAAAGCAAATAGTTGTGCAATTTTACGGATTCATATATGGGTAAATAATACCTCTTTTTAAATGATTTCCCTGCCTATTACTATCCATAATTGTACAACGTGCCCGCCTTCCCAACGCACACCGCACCCCAACGGGCTCCAATCTCTCAATACAATGTGATATTGCTGAAGTAATAGCGGCACTGCCGGTGCGCACCTCAGCTAAAATGCATGTGGTGCCCCAGTGGCTTTATGTGGAACCGGCCGTTCGTTGCTAATGCATAGCTGGCTATTGGTGTTCTCAGGAATGCAAGGAAACCCTTGGGGAGGGCACTACTATTTGGTCCGCAATCCAGTAAAGCACCTTGAACAGCTTGTATTCAAATTGAGCCATATTTGCATAGCCGGCTATTGGGGTTCTCAGGAATGCAATGAGACTTTTGGGGAGGGCAGTACTATTTGATCCGCAATCAAGTTAAGCACCTAGAGCAGCTTTTGTTCAAACTGAGCCACATTTTGCTGAAGACTTTGTTGGTTGGCGTCGCTTATTTTTACAGCAACGACCTTATGAATGGACCGAGCGGGTCGAACGTTTAAGTCCATGAGTTTCCTCCCTGTTCACGAATAACTTGTTCGGTCTTGAGCATCGCTCACAAAAGTACAGCTCCCGTGTGATATGGATTACTCTCATACTGCTACTGATAAAATTATTAGTCTACAGAAGAAGATTCGGTGGGGAAAAATATTTGGTGTTTGTCACAACTGTTTCACAAAAAAATGTGCCGCACGTCATAAGTTTGCAAGCTTGTTCGCTCAGTACTAGCACGCTTATTGGTGGTATTTTAACACCAAGCAATAAGCGTCTCTAAGCCCACATACCACCAGCCAAGAAGCCCAACAAACACCCACCTGGGCGTCTTACTGGTTCATAATACAAAGGTAGTGAAGGTTTCACCGGCTGACAACGGCTATCTTTTGATATTATATAATATATAGATATATAAGTATATATTATATTTTATATATATTTTTCATTTATTAATATATATTCCTTTGTTTTTCATCTCAGTCGTAACTTTGCTTAAAATGTAGAGAACTGTGAATAAGACGTTGACCAATCTGCCTTTTACCTTTGGATTTACACTCAGTATGTTTTACATCACGTGCGGTAGCGAGAGAAAAAGTGGAAAATATTGGCTGGGGTTATGTTATTATATCCCGAAGAAGAAAATTTGGGCTAAGACAGCAGTCGAAAAATGCACTCGAGTTGAAATACTTGCAACCGATTCCGTTTTTGGCGGTTCCACAGAATATTTATCTCTGGTGCAGCTTCTTATGTCACCCTAGAGATTAGGCATCATACCCATGACTACCGTGCCAATACTCTTGTTACCGCGGACCATGATTGTTCGCAGCTGCCTAGAGTAAATGTCAAAGCTGTTTGGGTTTCACTGTAATACTCATGGGGCATTTCGTCAGATATTGTTTTCCCAGACAGCTCCGTCACCCCAAATTACGCGGTAATATAGCTCTCCTGAGAGAGTGAGCAATCTGTGGTGCATCGTGCTATCTTACTCTTTTGTCGGCACTGATAGAAACCCCCATCAAACATGAGTCTACAAAGCATTCTAGATCCAGAGTACCTCGTATGAGCCATGCGCCTAATTTTAAACTTGATTGAAGGGAGTATTCACACTTTCTGCCTTCGTTTCGTTTGCGTTTCTCGAAATAAGATGTCTACAATCATCCCTGGTCTTGGGAATTTCGCTGGCCATCCAATATCAACTTCGCCTGAGTACGAATTGGCCAGTTGACATGGATGTTGATGCGAGGTGCGAGGTGCACCAGCTCTTTCCGAGCAGCCAGTCCTGGCCAGGTTGACTGGGCAGTACGGTGCAGCTGTCCAACCAGCTGCACGTGCAGACTTCAACAGACTTTCAGGCCAGGTGGAGGGAGAGCGAGGAACGCCATGGACGCAGGGGAGCCACACAGCGCAGGTGAGCCACATGCATGCCACATGCTACAACGTGGGCTTCACGTTTACTTTTCCACGAACTCCTAGGCCAATCTTATAGGCTGGGCAGAATTGTATTATCGACAAGATAGACCACAACCGTTTCAGATTCGCTCAGTTGCAATCTGGCGAGTCACGTCCTTCTGGAGAGCGATGATCCTCCGAGCCATGTGGTTGAGTAGAGACTGCAGGGGTACCTCTGCCTGGTTGGGCTTCACATTGACGCCAGCAGGATAGCAGTCGGACTTGGTCGCCGGGATAACGCTGTGGGTGGTATAGATATCAGCTGCCTGCTCTTTGATCGACAGACGAGTGAATTGTCATGTTGCCGTGGTATTTCCCCTGTTAGCAAACGCAGCCAATTCCTCTTAGCTGCTGTACATTCGAGACAGTGAGGCCCGCCGGTGCAGCAGTCGGCGCACTTTGGCTGGACGTGCAGAAGCTGCTGTTGACTCGTGCGTGTCATCAATATCAACGCATGTTCATACGTCGTCCTTTCTCCTACAGTGCTCCGTCGACATCGGGAGGATATTTGTTACCAAGTATTCCATCGTGTCTCAGGGTTCCCACACCAGTCGCGTTTTCATCAATTGACCTTATTCTTTGACCTCAGATGCTGAACATTTCGGGTATGGAAGTTCACCATAACATCCTTACCACCTTCGGCAAGATCAACGAAATGATGCGCGATATCTGTTCTCGAGGCTCTTGCACTGTTCTAACAGCCGATTTGGCCAGAACGCCGGCAGATCCGCACCAGCCTCCCCTGGCCTGGTGACACAGGGTGTGAGTCGCTAGGCGCACCCGCATATGTATCCCTCGGCTGGGAGGTTCAGCTGACATCCGGCCCGGTGAGGTCAGGGATGCGGCAACGCGGTGGCCATGCCGGTGCACCGGTAGCACATTAAAATTGAGCTCAAACTAGGCCGTTGGACTGAGGTTCACAGAAACGGCAGTGGTGTCACGGTCCATGCAACAGGTTCTGCTCAGCACACTACCGTGCTGCACACAGCCACCCCAGTTAACGTTCCGGCCGAATAATACAAAGATAGAGTAGGGCAAACACACTACCTACCCACTCACTCCCACTGATAATACAGACACGCCTGTGCGAGAGCTTTTTCCATGAGTGGAGCATGCAGCCGGTGTTTTGGCCGCAACATAAATTTGTATAGCCTAGACACGAACTGTTGGAGCTGCGACACCATTTTTATGGCCGTAACACCAACTTGGGCCACATTTTCACGTATTACGTTTTGTACGCATTGTGTACGCAAACTTTTTCGTTCCAACGCTAGCTGTATAATTCGCAAACACGATACTGGTGCCATACACATGCAGAATTATTTGTACTCGTAAAATTTCACGTACGCGACTCCATGAATTATTTTGCCAGTGGCATCCTCATGCGGCAGACTTCTGGTAAAGCAATTTTACCGGTAACTTCATTTTTTTCGACGAAACGTTCGTAATATTCATGTCAATATAATTAGCATGAATCATAACCATGTAATTATCTCCTGCTATTATCTTTCTACCTCTGTCTCTGCATGCCCTGAATGTCACTTATGTATTAAATGTTTCTATTATATCTCTATATGTCTCTAATGCAACTGTGTGGGCACTAAATGACCAAACCTGGCCAATGCGCCCTAAAACTCAAATAACTAGCTAACTAGTGTTGCTGTGTATATCTAAATGCATATGTATGTTTGTCTGTGCCGTACATCGCTGCTTCTGTCTCAGTCTCTGCCCGTTTCTCTTCACTTGCCTATCTGTCTCCGCGTCCATGTTTGTGTTCCAATGCGTATGTCTATCTCTTTGACTCTGCCTATCCTCCTCTTTCTCGTCCTTGCCCCCTTACGTCTTCAGCCACGGTAAATATGTAACTACAAGCTTATTTTTATTTCGATATGACTGATAGGGGCGTATGCGTCCGTCTAAACAAAACTGACATTAGCGCACAGTAGTGTTGCCCCGATTCTGGTTGCAATGCGTCTATCTGGCTTTTTCTACACATTATCAGATCAACAAGAATAAAGAATTTGGCCGACTCCACCCCTCAATTGTCCAGCACCGGATCCCTGTCCCTGCCACGCATCGGAGTGTGTGGCCTCGACCCAAATGGTCGGGTGTGGTCGACATTTGTCACGCCTGTGGTTTGCGGTAACCAAAGCCACGTTGTTCACGTACACGCTGTTCAACAACGTGTGACCGGACATACCGCAGTCACACCATCAGGCAAGTGCGTATGAACTGTACTAATATCAAGAAACGACCAGCTTTCAAACATGCTGTTCTCCATCGAGCCCTGGTGCTTCCTTCTGATCTTATCTGTATCGAGAACAGCATACCCGCGGTGGGCCATCGTTCGCTGGCACAATGCAGGAGTTAAACGTTGCTGATATCTCTACGATTGCATGAACTGTCACGGATACCACGTTTCGCCGCCAACGACGGCCATGGCGCCGCTCCGTCGACGCTCCATCGGCCGGAAACGGCGTGCTGGTGCGCGCCTGTGCGCCAGGGAAGCGGCCGACCCGTGTCGGGTCGCCGGAGCCGCAGTCGTGAGCGGCCCCGGTCACGACCGATCACGGCCGCCCGCCGCCACTTTACGGCCACCGCCGATCACCCATTCGCTGTTGATTATTTGTCTTCGCAGGACAATGAGGCACTAGTGGCGCGGCCGTATCGCAGCTTATTGTTTGGCGGCGGCGTGCCCGGGGGAGGTGCGCTGGCGGCGGCGGCGGCGGCGGCGGTGCCCCCTATCGTCGCCGCCGCCGCCGCCGCCAGAGGCCGCCCGACGGCCGACGCCGGTCAGATCAGCGGCCGAAGTCCGGCAGCAGCACGAGTCGCGCGCGGCGACCTTCCGCTCCCATCTGCCAGTCGTGCCACCATCTGGCGCGCGTCACCGCCGCCGCCGCCGCCGCCGCCTCTCGGCTCAGACGACGCGAATAAACAGGTGTCGAGCCGCATTTCCGGCGGCGAGGCCGTACTGCGGCGCCGCCCCCGTGACGGTCGCTGCCGCGTGGGCGGAGCGTGACGCCGCCCCGTGACGCGCGTCACGTCCGCGCCGCCGACGGCGCGGTCTCGTCACACGGCCGTGAGACGCGGTGGCGCGAGGCGCGCAGCGCCGCCGCCACGATGAGCGGCCAGGCCGCCGGAGAGATGGACTTCGACGACATCCTGGAGCTGGTCGGCAACGTCCACTGGTTCCAGCGGCGGCTCATCTACGTGCTGGTGTACCCCGTGTCGTTCCTGCTCGCCTGGATGGTGCTCAACATTCTGTTCATGCTGTCGGTGCCCGACCACTGGTGCCACGTGCCTGGTCGCCACCTCTACAACATGACCGTTGACGAGTGGAAGAACCTGACGATACCCAGGTGAGCTTCGCCGCCGGCTCGGCCCCAGTCGTCTGACACATGCCCTGTTTGGAACTAGTGTTGGTCTCGCATCGAGTTTTTAAAGCAGAAATTCTCAGCAATATTTTGAAACAATAAATCTCGAATGTTGAATATCAATGCCTGTATTTCACTGAAGCCAGAGTTTGAAAATGTACTGCGCAGTACTCACTGCAGTCATGATTGTCCGTTTATGATTGGCTTCCAGGCAGATAACTCTCCGTGACAATTTTAGTTTTAGCAGTCATTACTTGTCTCTTGAGTTCTATGGATGTTTAATTGCGACAAAAATTCCGGTAGTGCTCAATTATACATTGACAACCATCGCATCACAACACATACTGCAAGGCTGTTCCTTCGAAGAAATGTACTGTCCCTGCTCTACCTACAATACGCGATGCATAAATCCCTGGGCTAATTTCAAGTAGCCATCTACTATATGCAAAGGCTCGCTGAGCCACTTCGCTCTATATAAGACAGCAATAAGCAGCAAAAATAAGCAAGAAGGGCGGCATGCATACATCCAATATACGTGTCTTGTGTACCACTGTCCAATCCTACCAAGTGTCGATGAGTAGTTACTTTCATCACGCGCTTACCTAGAACCAGCTGTGGCGTGCGGAGAGCAGCTCCATCTGAAACTGTGAGCTTGGTGATTCACACGCATGGTATGACACATGGTATGACACATGGGAACTTAGCTCTGTCTAATGTACTTCCAATAACTACTTCAGCACCTGCATGACTTACGACTGTTTGTTGACAGTTAATATGCCAGTGATCCAGCGGTGAGCGTGGATTGTCCTCAGACCATCCGATAAGTTGCGACACCGCTTCGAAGACTAAATTAGAAAGTGTGAATTCACACAATATTCCCAGTGTTGTAATTACAATAAGCAATTCATTGATTGAAAGGCTAAATTCAGGTTCATCAATTAACCATTGTCAAGTATTTACCATTGCCATAATGCAAAAACAAGCCAAAGTGTGCGGTCATATGAAATTTGAGTTGAGATCGTATGCGGTATCTACTATCTTGCATGAGGCATCGGCGATAATTTTGTCTTCGTTTATTACACATAGTATCACTATTTTGGTATACATGACTTGAATTGTTTGGAACCCATGCACAACATGCTACGGACTGAGCTGAATCATTTTCGAAATTATACTGGGAGCTGGTTTGGAGGCGTAATGTACCTCGCGCCTGACGTCAATCCTAATTGCATCCGGGCGGCATAATAGTTCTGCTCTCCTGACTCTCATTAACAGTGTGCTTAAAATTACCACGGTGTTCCACGGCATAGATGAAGAATGTGCAGGCTCCACGGGTGCTCCAGTTGTACAATAGTGCGTGGGCTACAACACTAGTTTTCACAAAGTGTACGTCATTGCCCAAACTTTCCAGTCAAAATTATTACTGATTTCTGCCAGTAAGTGCAACACTAACTTCATCAGTCAGCGTTTCATCTTAGTATGCAGATGACAAGCACCCGGTTAGTTACACCACACTCAGCCCAGAGCGTCGTCCAGCTCTCCACGGCCGGTTCGTAGAAGCATGGTATATTGCTTGTTTATTGTTTATTGCTTATTAGAAGAAACATCCACATGTCAATGGACAGGTACGGATATCCTCACCTACAACACACACAAACACACAAACCTGCGTTCAGTGAACATGAACTAAGAACAAGGTTACGCTTTGAAGATATTTAGAAGTGTTGTATTCATGACACAACCCCTAAGTCCGTGAAGAGAAGCCCAGACACACCAGAAACCTGTGCTGCAAGCGCTCAACTCCAGTCACGTAGCTGACTGCGGCACCGTTCCAAATAACGCTGTCGTACTCCATCACAGAACGAACGTGGGCATTGAAAGCAGCAGAACTGGCTATGTGCTCAAGCCGTGCCTGGCTGGCAAGTCATCTACATGCTCCGCATCCACAGCCCCAGCATCCGGCTCTCCTCAGGCGTGTTGGCGTCGACGTGCTGAGCGGAAGTTAGTTTGGAAAAACTGTACCCACGTCATGCATCTCTCAGCGCTCCAGCTAGTACAACAGACACAAACGTAATGCAGCGTAGGGTGAACTTGGGAGCGTGCAGGATATGCATCGGCGTAATTTAATCCCAGTACCCAGGTTCGAGACCAGTGACGCAACCCGTCCATATCAGCTTGCAGAGTACCAATGTCAATTGGGGACTGCATGGTCTGTATAATTTTCATATAGTCCGGATACAACATACAAGTTGTCTTGATATGGAGCGGAATGACAGTAACAAACAAAGCAGAGAGTAACGGTCCGAGAATACCGCACTCCGCCACGCCTGATAGCAGAGAACCACTCAGATTGCCTGCCATTGACTACAATTCGCTGCATGCGTCCAGACAGGTATGCTCTAGCCATTTGTAAGCCGTGCTGGTTATGTTAAATGAATGTCCCAGCTTAGGGAAAAGGATTTTCTAATCAACGCTTCAAAATGCCCAAGTGTAATCAGGGAATATAAGCATCTGCCTGCTCACGTCATAATACTAAGGTCCGACATCAAGCTGTTGAACATGAAAGGTTCGTCACACAGGACCCTTTCGGGAGGAAATCGTGTTGGGAATCAGGAATTGCGAATAAGCACGTGTCAAGCAAACACTCGTGCACAACTTTTTCCTGAGACCTCGGAGCAGATTTGTACCGGGTGATCATTTGGGAGTGGAAAGGATAGGACATTTCATTGAAGAGAATAACGGCAACTTACGGCGCGGTATGCGTGAGCTTGTTCCGTAAGAAATCCAGCAGGTGTGAAGCTACGATGGTGGTAACTATTCTTTCAGGAGGACATTGAAGCAGAAAATGGTAAACACGCGGAGACAAAACTAAATATGGCTGGAGAGATATCGATGTGGCTTCATCCGTTGTCGCACGTCACACGTAAAATAAAAAGACAACCTGCGAGATGTCCTTCACGTTACTCCACACTTCTTCTCAATGTGAGTGTACGCAAACGATAGAGGCCAAACTTACAGTCTGTCCACTCCCAACTGGTCAGTCGCGTCCGTTGCTGCTGGGAGCCCACGATCGTGCGCCGGTCTCGCGGCCAGCCAGCGAGCGCGTGGCTGCCGACCGCGCGCGAGAGCCTCGCGGGCACCATGACTGGCACAGTGGCGGTGTTGACGTCCTCGCTGTGTACAGCGGCTGCCGGGCTGTGTTAGGTTAGGTTAGGTTAGGCTCACGGCCGCGCGCCCACCGAGACGTGGCCGACACCGTCACGGTCACGTGACCGAGACGCGGCCGACACCGTCACGGTCACGTCGCCGCCAGGAAACGGCCAACTCGGTCACGTGACCACCGAGACGCGGCCGACACCGTCACGGTTATGTCACCGCCAGGACACAGCCAACTCGGTCACGGTCACGTGTCACTGTTTGGAAACATTCACCTCGGCCACGTGATTACCCACACTCAGGACGGCCACGTGACTGCCTGCGCCCAGGACGACCACGTGACAGTAGCAGGACACGCCCGTATTCCACGATAATGTGACCGACTGCCTGAAAGCTCCCCATACAATCACGTGACCGTGCCAAAGCACATGCCTCCACAGTCACGTGATAACCTGGATACATTCGGCACGGTCATTACACACTGCTAGTGTGAAGAGCTTAGTTTGATTCCGTTGTTATTTCTTCATCCCACCATCCCAGCATGGAAGTCAGTTTCGCATTGAGCACTCTTATTCGTATGAATGATAGTACCGGTCGCTAAGGGCTCGCAAATAACGCGGAGCACAAAGGTGTGTCGAACCCGCACATTATCCGTGTAAGTTTGCACCGAAATTCATACCACCGCAAACTTTAACTTCTCGAAGGGTACGGTAAAACTACAGGCAGAAGGCGAACGTTTGCTGGCGTGAGTTTCATGCGTGCGTTTTGTGGCGAGAAGTTCTGAGAAGTTTTGAGTGCATAGCTTGCATACAGCTAGACTGCTCTGGTTTGCACGCCTGCAATGCGGCACAGTTTTCACCTGCATCTGTGCATGGTCTCGACCATGCATCAGCCATGAAGTCGTGTCCAGGAGAGCGAGGCCCGAGACACGCTGCCTCGCCGTCATCACCAGCGTAGGGTCTCATAGCACCGCGAAGATGATGGCACTCAGAACATGCGTGACTCCTATGGTTCCCATAAATGGAACGGCATCAAAATGATTGCTGGTGTATATGCATAATCTGTACTTACCTAGCATTATCGTCTATGTTGATTATTAATTGTTTTAGCTCTTTCTAATTCCACAACTTGCACACATCTAATTTCACAACTTTCTTTGATCAATGACAGCGTGCCACGAACAAACAAAAAACGTGACTTCCCATAACATGAGAGGGTGTATGTGATCAGGTGTGGTCAATGCTGAAATGTCACTTGTCAAAGGTTTAGCTTGAAAGTCTATTAATAACAGTGGACCTGCTCATTCCCGCTTTCATCTACCCGTCATATTGACAATATAATTACTATAGGGAATATTGCTATCAGTAGATCAATCTGCATAGTAGCGATTTTTAAGCTGGTAGGATCCGAGCCTCTAAGTCATTGTTTTCTGGAAGTGGAAAACACCAACACCCAAATTGGATAAGAATGATGGGACACATCGCCCGCTCTTTCTGTCCTCGCGGCTACTTCGCGAATAGCTCAGACACAGCTTTCGAACATCCCGCTGCGCTTGGCGTACACAGTGCGGTCTGAAGTACAGCAGACGCAGCACTGCTAGCTCGGTGACAGGTGTTTATACTTCCTAGCACTCCACAACCGACTCTGGCGTCGCCTGTGCCCACTGTCTACCGCCATTTGGTGGGGGTGGGGGTGGGAGTGTGGGGGGGGGGGGCGGACTCGGCGTAAGTGACCTGACAGGGTGTGACCCACGGTAACAGCCCATCCCAGTGACCTTGGTGGGACACACCTCAGTGCTGCCACAGCCGCGCTGTCGGGGTGTGGCCCGCAGTGGGAGCCACACCCCGTGGCTGTGGTGGGACACCCCGAAGTGGGAGCCACACCCCGTGGCTGCGGTAAGACACCCCGCAGTGGGAGCCACACCCCATGGCTGCGGTGGGACACCCCGCAGTGGGAGCCACACCCCGTGGCTGCGGTGGGACACGCCGCAGTGGGAGCCACACCCCATGGCTGCGGTGGGACACCCCGCAGTGGGAGCCACACCCCGTGGCTGCGGTGGGACACCCCGCAGTGGGAGCCACACCCCATGGCTGCGGTGGGACACCCCGCAGTGGGAGCCACACCCCGTGGCTGCGGTGGGACACACCGCAGTGGGAGCCACACCCAGTGGCTGCGGTGGGACACGCCGCAGTAGGAGCCACACCCCATGGCTGCGGTGGGACACCCCGCAGTGGGAGCCACACCACGTGGCTGCGGTGGGACACCCCGCAGTGGGAGCCACACCCCATGGCTGCGGTGGGACACGCCGCAGTGGGAGCCACACCCCATGGCTGTGGTGGGACACCCCGCAGTGGGAGCCACACCCCGTGGCTGCGGTGGGACACGCCGCAGTGGGAGCCACACCCCATGGCTGCGGTGGGACACACCGCAGTGGGAGCCACACCCCATGGCTGCGGTGGGACACACCGCAGTGGGAGCCACACCCAGTGGCTGCGGTGGGACACCCGCAGTGGGAGCCACACCCCATGGCTGCGGTGGGACACCCCGCAGTGCTGCCACGGGCTGTATGTCCCTGTCGTCGTCGTCCCACCCTACCGTCATCGGCTACCCGTCCACGGCCGAAGTTAATTACGAGCGATGCCGCAACCAAACTGAAGAGAGAGGCGGATCTTTCCACGAAGCCTCTCAGACGGGGTTGTTCCCACTATATTCATTAGCTTGTAGTGAGACGACGGTTCCAGGTGTTGAATATCAGGATACCCGGAGCTCACAGCATTCGTGTTTCATTGCTGTGATCCATGTGGAAGTACTCATCAGGTATTTCTGGTATGATTGAGGAATAGGACTTTGCGCAAGGCCGAACTGTGTGTTGGGGCTTGATACTGGACTTCGGCACTGATACTCCCATGGCATTCCACAATATCGCTGAAATTGTTAAATTACATGAGGTGACGCACTCCACATATATGATGTAATATGGCATGAAGAAATCCAACAAATATTGCACGTGAAACACTAAAGTACTGTTTCACTAGTACTTCGTTGCAATCATATTCATAATCGTAGCCTATAATGATAAAGAAAATAACAATGGCAAACCATATACTTTAATCCCTTGTGCATACTGCCTTTGTACACACTGCCCTTGTATATACTGCCCTTGTACATACTGCACTTGTACATACTGCACTTGGAAAAATTGCTGGCGTTTCGATTTATACGCCACCCACAGAAGCATAACAGTCAGGATCGCATGGTCCGGCTGTAAATAACGAAAATTGCGTCAGCTGACAGCGATATCTTCTATCAAGTCTGTTGCATATCAGGGGAGCTAGCGGTGCCCCAAGTTTCAAGAAACT
Source organism: Imbricaverruca yamaguchii (assembly GCA_034440575.1). NCBI lineage: Eukaryota > Metazoa > Arthropoda > Thecostraca > Neoverrucidae > Imbricaverruca > Imbricaverruca yamaguchii. Next base: position 564,030 of record JAOTOL010001509.1, on the reverse strand, counting down.
AAGCATATATTGCGTGCATGTAATGGAGAACTCTACGAAACAAGTTGTCTGCAATATATACTGCCGACAGTAGGCAACTGACTGAAATGGCTAAAGCAGACAACACCAGACGAACGTGGGGTTTTCGGCTTTCATGATCAGATTCACAACTTCCAACAGCAAAGTGAAATGAATCGCCTTGGTTAACCTAGTCATCTGAAAATAAAGGTTACGACCTAGATGCAGGCCGCTTGTGTTACCCTGCTGTTTTTTTTTTGTGTTTTGTTCATGCTTCGGTCCAGAATGATGCATTCATTTTGCCAAGTGAATTATTTTCCTGCATGGATGGCCAACGCGGTGAGCGTTCTATGATACCTTATGTGAGTTTGATACTCCCTCACATGTGTGAGACCTGAGACTCTTCATGTTTCACCATAGTATACCCTGTCGCATGGCCAACATTCGACTTTGTACAATATGTTGTTGGTATTGCACTTGCAATTGCTGGTCCGCTCATCAAATATGTAATTTCCTTATTCTTCGCATTCAAAATTGATATGTTAACCCATTGTGTGGATCGCGATACTCGATATTAGGTCCTCAGAAATTCTACGAACAAATAACTTCATTAACGTCTTTTCATAACACACATCCCGCACTAAAAATGGAGTCGTTCTTCTATCTGTCCTTAGGGCACTGCGCATTTACTCTCCAGAGTATTTGAAGCAACAGATCCGATAATAAATGGAGCCTTGATTGACCTTTATTGAACTTTTTTACCTGTATTGAGGATTTACGAATACATTTCCAGGAAAAGGCCTACCACATATTCCAAAGGAGAGATACGATGAAAACACGGCAAACATGATGCCCCAACAGTTATTTGTAGTGGCCACTCAGTGTGCTTTCCCTGATCAGGTGTTAAAATTCATGTATCTGGAGCAGTGGCAGATTCAGGGGTGGGGACCGAAGCCTACCTCTCTACTCTACCTCTCCGTCTCATGTTGAAAATTATGCTTCAGTGTACATCTAGTATTTTGTTGGAATGGCGTTCACAGCCTAAATGTCTGTTTTAATGTAATCAGCGTTGATTAGCACACAGCCGATTTATATGATGCACTTAGATATGCTTGGTGTGAACTGTCATTTGCGGGTGCCTTGGAAAAGACGATATGTCGAAAATTCGGCAACCTTCCCAAATACAGGGGTAAAAATTTGTACCTCATGCAATAAGATACTACATTTTGGATACTTTATCCCCGTAGGAAAAAGTTTCAACATTCTTTGAGGGTACCACACTTGCAACCGCTTAGGATAACATATGCAGATCTGAACACCTTTATCATGAACACATGCATACATATACTGGCAGATGTTCGTCAGATAGATGAGTTGTCGCAATACTCTGCCAAATTCAGTCTCCTCTACATTCAGAGCAACAAAGGAATGGGAGCCATCCAACTGGTCAAAAAGCCGAACATCTGGCTAGAATGGTGTCACTCTGACAAGACTTCTATCGGACATGGTGTCACTGCTGTAGAACGTTCAGTTTGTTCAACGCCATGAACTCCCAAATCCGGGCGTAATGTCGTCACACTGGCCGGACACCCGTGCACCACAGTCGCACAATCTCCGCATCAAGTCAGAGCAGCGCTGCACCACTATGCCGCTGCGTGCCCCCCTCTCGATCTCGGCTGACCCGTGTGCCCGGCACGCCTCCCGAGACGAGCGTGCCACGGCGCCGTGCCTGGCTCGGGTTCACTGACGAGCCGTCTCCCCGCCGTGCAGGGTGGTGGACACGGATACGGGCGAGGAGCGCCTGAGCCAGTGCAGCATGTTCAACATGACCGCCGGCGACGGCTTCTCGCTGACGCCGGTCCTCACCAGCAACGGCTCGGCCGCCTCTGTCGGTACGTGACGGCGCGCTGGCCACACGCCCCTCCTCCGTGATGGCTGACTGGTACGGCCGTCCTCTAAGTGCACATAACCTCTGGCGCTTGGTAGAGTGCGGAACCCTAGCCTGATGAGTCTGTTCTAGTAGCAAAATCCCCACTAGGACGTGCCAGTCTTGGGCACGATGTACCAGTCCTCGTAAGGCGGATCAGTCCTCTTAAGATGTATCAGCCCTCGTAAGACGTGCCAGTCATCGTAAGACGTACCAGTCCTTATAAGACGTACCAGTCCTTGTAAGACGTGCCAGTTCTCGCAATGCGCACAAGTAATCTCAGATAATGAGTGGTACGTCCGTCCCCTAGGTGCACACAGCTGCCGGCCGTAGCTGACGTACGGAAGCCTAGCCTGATGCGTCTGCTTTGGCAGCAAAATCCTCACGTTGTAAAACAAAAATGAAAAGTATCGCTGGCAACGTACGGGAACATTGTCACATCGTCGCAACTGCCGTACCGTCTCGTGACAGTTGACTTTCAGACCATTCGAGCGCCGGCAGCCGACCATGCGCTGTGTATGACCACGACACTGGCTCACCCGTGTGTCTCGTGGCGCTCAGCCTGTCTTCACGGCTGGGAGTACGACCAGTCGAGCTGGCGACGCACGGCGGCCAGCGACTTCGACTGGGTGTGTGACGACGCGTCGGTGCCCACCACCGTGCTCACCATGAACAGCGTCGGCAGCGTGGTCGGCACGCTCGTCTACGGCATCATGGCCGACATGTGAGCAGCGTGCCGAGCGACCAGATCACCCACCGTCCCTGCGGCCACTGGCCACCCACCCACCGTCCCCGCGGTCACTGGCCACCCACCCACCGTCCCCGCGGTCACTGGCCACCCACCCACCGTCCCCGCGGTCACTGGCCACCCACCCACCGTCCCCGCGGTCACTGGCCACCCACCCACCGTCCCCGCGGCCACTGGCCACCCACCCACCGTCCCCGCGGCCACTGGCCACCCACCCACCGTCCCCGCGGTCACTGGCCACCCACCCACCGTCCCCGCGGTCACTGGCCACCCACCCACCGTCCCCGCGGTCACTGGCCACCCACCCACCGTCCCCGCGGCCACTGGCCACCCACCCACCTCGGCTCGCCGCCTTTGGCCACTTCACGCGTCCACCCCTGCATGCTGATGTATTGCCACCGTGTAGGTAGCCATTTGTTCCCCACCGTTACCCCCCGTTCCCCATCCGCTTCGGCGCGTGGCCCTTGGCCATCCCCCGCGTCCACCCCTGCATGCTGGTGTCGTCTTGCCATCGTGCATGGACTAAAGCAATGCGATAAACTGCTCCGAGCTTTCGCAGGCAAATGCGCTGAGAAGTCGTGAGATATGTTGATGCGTTCTTGTGATGATGCTCCGAGAGCAAATTCCACATTCGCTCCTCACGGCTTATTATTTCGGTTGCATGAATGGCAATGTATTGAGCTGAGCACTGCCGCCTTGCAAAAGTATTCAAGCAGTTGGGCCTTTGTCATGCCATGTCACGCATGCTTCTTTCACTTTTGCACGTCATGTCCGGACATGCGTCGGTACTGGTATTTGGTGATTGATATTTCCATGCACCAATAGCGAGGCGTCACAAAGTGAGCTACGAACCGGTGTGCAGCACGGTGGTCCGTGAAAGAACCCCCAATCGCAGGATAATCCAGAGATGTATCTACCTCCCGCAGTAAGGCAAGGCAAGTTCATGTGGAAATTGCATCCATGAGTGAACCCTCTCGCCACACACCACCGACCATGCTGAACGGTCTGACACGGACCATGCTTACCAGTCTGATACCAACCTCTTCGCACAGGATCGGCCGGAAGCCGGTGTTCTTCCTCAACATAGCGACATTTTTGGTGTGCGGCACCATCAACATATTCGCGCCGACGTTCCTCGTGTTCGTCACGAGTCGCGCCATCGCGCAGACCACATTTCCGTCTCTCTACAACACCTTCTTCACGCTAGGTGAGTGTGCCAGGCCCCTCGCGCTGCGCCACAGTGGATGGTGTGGTCAGGTCGTGAGCTGCGAAACCAGCGGCATTGGGAGGTGCTGCTGCTAACCGACACAAGCGTTATATTAGTCCTTGCCTGTATACAAGGGGCTTGAAAGGTGGCCTGCACTCCGCCTTCCCACCTCAGACCTGGATATTCGTCCGCCCGACGGAGTGGTATGCTATGGATGCATGTTCATTTCTTCATTCAATGCCCATGGATATAACGATATGTTTTAATATATTTGTTAGGGCATCTATCCCCGGCAATACTTGGAGTCGAAATTGCTGCCGAGCTGCCCACCTTCTCTCGGAAACACCATGTCCAAGATGATTCATAGAACAAAAATGTCATCAGTGGTTACAAATCTGGGAAGATGTTCAATATTCCCCATGAAAGCGAAAAATGCTCGGATTGCCGCTGAGATCAGATTTTCAAGCATCCATTCCGAGTGTGCTTGTATTGGCTCTATGTTGACAAGTGCTGGTTTTCCGTTGTGGTTTTATGTTGACGTGTGCTGGGCCTCCACCGTGGTTCTGTGCTGGCGTCTGCTGGTCCTCTACTGTGTCTGCTAGTATTCTGGTCGTATACTGTGGCTCTCGCGTGTGCGGAAGTTGATCATGGCTCGGTGCCGACATCAACTGTGATATCATCCTTCCACTAGTTCCATACCTCGTCGCTTCTAAGAGAAAAGGCTCTAACGCAATATGGCTTTGAAGCCGACTATTTCGTCCGGGGACCTTTGAAGCCGTCTATCTCATTGAAAGCCACTTCAGTTCCTACAATAGCACTTTCCTTCGGTCAATTCAGATAACGAGATTATGCACACGTGTACGTTAATATCTTCAAGCACACAGACGCGTAAAGTCGTTCCCAAAATTGTTGAGTGGGGGAGGAAAACTTAAGTTGTTTGAAACGAGCTTGAAACAAGCAAGCAGACCTAAATGGAAGTGGGAGAAATTGCTCCGGTTCGTTAGCGAACGCAGTACTGGAGAGAAAGCAAACATGCCTTCTGGAAACATTGGGGGACAACTCCTACGCCAGCTCCCATTGAACTCAACCATACGTAAGGTGGCACAATTATACATGCAATTTGTCCTAGCATTTGAAGCGAAACACCAAACAGAAAGGACTATTATCAAGAAGAAAAAAATTATCACATCAGGGTATGTACATCAAGTCGAAAAAAATTATCCTGAGTTTTCGTGCAAAGTCTGGGCATGAATGAAAAATATCCCAGTCCTTCATGAGTCAATTTCAGAGGATTCTTCAGCGAGGCCCAGAACAGTACCAGGCAGATCCATAGGGTAGCCTATTGGGTGTTCAGAGGCAATCAACAGTCGCGAACACTCCGCTGTACATTTATGTTATTATTAACCCTAAAAGCTTTCTTCAGTTATCCTCTGCAAACACAGAATGTCAACTAGTTCTTCGTGATTATAAGCGAATGCAGCAATTATGAGGTTGCATCTATAATGTAACCTCTACCAAGGTGGAGCCTTTCGTTCTTTCAAATGAACACAGACGGAAGAGTGAGTCATCAAAAGTAAGGTCCCATATCATTATAAGTCACAGTATGATCATGTAATAAACCCAATTATGGTGGCGATTTTCAATAAATGTATGTGGTGTTGAAATACTGGTGCAGTTTGTATACATACATACGTCAAAAAGCATATATATATATATATATATATATATATATATATATATATATATATATATATATATATATATATTAATCTTATATGCTGTGAGCGCACAGGCTATACTTGGCGGCGCAGCCTAACCGCTGACCGCTGCCCGCCGCCTAGTGCCGGAGGCGCTAGGGGCAGCCATGTGACCAGCCACGGCCCTGGGTCATGATTGGCCGCTACGTGCCATTGTACGCCCCTCGAGGTTACTCCGTGGGTTGTGTCAGGAGAGTGGGACAGGGAGCGTGCTGAGAGAGCTCGTGTGGAACACACCTCTGTGACATCGCCTGTCAGCCCATCAGCCGGACGGCGGCACAACACCATATACTAAATAAGATTTGGTAAGGAAAGGTGAAACACAAAAGCTCTTTCAAGTTCATGTGAGATTATATATATAACTCGATCCTACTGAAAAATATAGTTGTGGTTCGATTGGTAGAAGTTGCCGAAATCGTGAGAGCTCCCACTGCAAATACGATGGTTTTTGTTGTTTTTTTATAAATAAATTTGATCCGAGTTGTTGCTGGGGTGGCTTGAGGAGCCAGGGTTCTATTGCTAAGCAGAGCTTGTTGCGTGAGCCCTGGCCCCACCACCCGATCCATGAGCTCCAGTTCAACGGCAGAATTTAGACCGAAAGTTTAACGTGCCGCCAATGCACCGACACGGCCGCCCGGTAGCTCGTCCCCGGCCTTATCGGGCCAGCTGCCAACTGACACTCCCGGCCGGGGGCTAAATGCGAGCGCGAGAAGCGACTCGAACCCTGTGTTCCCAATACAGGGGAGACCGGCGCAGGCCAGCGCTCTAACCAACTGAGCTACCAGGGCTGCAACATCTTACTCTTTTATTTAAAAAATCATTACTTTAACTTGGAAATGCATCCATTAGCTGTCAGGTAGAATATGGTCAAATTTGACCCCGAACTGATCCGAAGTGACATATAGAGTCCGAAATATTTTCTGAACGAGGTCGAACCACCTGTTAACATAACGGTTGTCCAAAAAAAATTGCGAGTAGTAAACGCAGGGCCATATACACCTTATAGACGCTTCATGGTCCAAAAGTTGTTTTATTTGAAAATGTTTTATATTAGCCTGCCCTGCGACCATTAATATGATTTTCAGATTGAAAAACTTGCAATTCAGTTGTCTTCTGATGAAGAACAATCGATCGATTACAATTTGCAGTGACAATTTGGCATAATTCAGTGTGATGAGTAATTTTAAATGTTTCAAAAAATGAAAACTATGAGGAAAGTGCAATGCGATGTTCATGTTGACCTCATTTGCTTTCAAAATAGCTCTAATATTTGTCTGGAGAAGTAAATAGGAGCGAAGGACACAAGCCATGGATCGATGTCTCGATCTGGGGATTCCAGTAAACTTCAGCTCGGGGTTATTACTGTTGTGCTAAATTTTTAGAGATGGTCTTCCGTGTCCATGCAAACGTGTTTACCAGCTTAGTCATTCCAGGCCTGTCAGTCATTCTGAGCATCACAAATCATACCAAGTATGCCAGCAATAATGGCAGGAGAACATTATCCGGAAATTAATTTTTTTTTGTAGAGTAGCGGCGGAGGAGGGTGATGTCAGAAACACGAACTGATTTGATTAAAATAAATGCGGAAATGTATTTTGGTAGTGTCTATTTATTTGTTTTCAATGAGTTGTTACTTTTCATGACCTTCCTTGATTGTTTGATGATGGTGATGCCAGTAGAATATCTGCTGCCTTTGCGGTCAGCAGTAGTACTGTTGGAAGCCACACGCGCTTTTGAAGACGCAAATCGCATGGCCATTAAGTACAATTTTGGAATTTCAAAGCACTGAAGCGTAATCGCGTAGGACAAATTAAAAGTAGCATTACTTTTCCTTTGCTATTGTTGTCACTATTGGAAAAGAAATGGTACCCGCTAATCGCCTCACAGATGCCAAAAAGGGCAAGTACCTGATTCCAGAAATGTTTAGCGTTGGTCACAACCGATCCTGCAGGGATTGTTGAGAATTATGTGCGCGTGGTTTGAGTTTTGTTGTGTTGGGCACTTCGGCCTCCTCAGGCCACTTCGTGCCATTCATAAGAAAATGTAGATTATGATATGCGATATAATGCAACTCATAAATCTTGGAACAGGTTTGTGTTGTGTATAAAAATGAAAAGCAATTTGATGATAAATGGATGACCATCCATTTATGATGGATCTTGTGGGAATCTTGTGTGTATGGCAAAAATATATTAGTTCTTTTCGAGGGCCGTTGTACTTCTAACAATGAAGGAGAATGTGTGGAACTGTAAGATGGGTGTTGCATGATGGGCATGAAGGGCGAGGCGAAGCCGTGCATATATATCGATGTGTAAGAAAAGTATGGCCGATACGTAAACGTGATGAGACTTTTTCTTCGTGTCTGTGATCCAAGTATCTACGACAGTTTTAATGAAACGTAATTGTGCACGATTTTTGTTGTGTCCAGTTTTGTTTCCAAAGACATCGAGTGTTCTATGGTATTGATGAATTAATGCTTTCAAAATGTGGTTGGATTTCTGTGATGTTTTGGAGGTGTAATGATGCTTTGGTTAATTTGTCAGATTCTTCGTTTCCTGGGATGCCGCAGTGACTGGGCACCCACAGGAAACGGACCTTTACGCCCATCAGATAGTGTTTCAAGGTTATCGTAGATGGGAATATGGCAGTGGTGTAAAAAAAGAAAGTGAAGAAAGTGATTGAAGAACATATTTTGAATCGGAACAGACGACAACATTGCGCATGGGATGACTAATTTAGCAGTTGTGGACATAACGAAGGGCAATGAGAATGGCGTGCAATTCTGCGATGAAAATTGAGGTTCCATTTGGCAGGGGATGCTGTTTTGTGTGTGTGTTTGAAACTAAGGCATTTCCAGTGAGGTTAGCGTCTTCTGATCCGTCGGTTATTTGGGCTTAGGGGCGCTTCGACTGCATCGGTCATACAGCGCTTCTAATCCGTCGGTAAATATAAAAGGTACATGGCGATAACAAGAACGAAACTGGTGAAATTTTTGTTTGACGTATTCAGGACAAAACTGTGATTTCGGAGTGGTGGCGAGATAAAAAAATATGTTGTTCCGTTATCTGTCACGGTGGTTGGTGGAGGAAGAGGAGTAATATGTGGAACATTGTATTGGAGTTGTGTATAATGTTTTGATGCGTGAAGCTATGGTAAGGCCGGTTCGCTTTTCGGCGGGACCTATATAGTTGTGGTGGAAATTTGGGAGAACTATTAGTGATGCATATGTGGGATGGTGTTCTTTCAATTGATTTTTTGCGGCATACCTCAGTGTTTTTTTCCATTCTTCGGATGTCTAATGGTGGAATTCCTGCTTCTATGTGTAGAGAATTGATTGGAGAAGTTGTCACTGCGCCATGTGCTAAACGGATAAATGTATTTTGTATGGTGTCCAAATATTTCAAAGTGGAGGTACTAGCACCAGCCTAGACTAGCGACCTGTATTCTATTATGGGAAGAACTAAGGATTTGTAGAAACGTAAAAGCGTATGACGATCGGCTCCGAATGAGGAAGAAGTAATACAGCGAAACCAATTGAGTCGGTGAAAACATTTGGTCTGAACGCATTTGATGGGTTGATGCGTGGATAACCTACGATAAAAAATAATACTAAGGAATTTAAATGAATTTACGAAAGGTATGTGGTTGTCCCCGAGGTGAAGCGGTGTGTCTGGGTTTGGGCAGAGTGTCGATTTACTAAATATCAATGTTGTAGATTTTGGAGCCGAAAAAAGAAACCATATTTTAGGGACCATTCATGCACTCGGTCAAGTGCGTTTTGTAATCGAATTAGAAAATGTTCACAGTTTTTCCTGGAACACCAAATCGCGCTATCATCCGCAAATAGCGAATATGTTAAATTGGCCGGCATGGCATTGAAAAGATCATTGATGATGATGTTAAATAATACTGGTGAAATACAACTTCCCTGTGGCAAACCGTTTTGTAGAAAACGTGGATCGGAGATGGCTGACTGGCGTCCGATGTGGAATGGACGAGTACCAGATAAATAACCTACTAAATAATGTGCTAAGTGTCCTTTCATACCTAGCTTCTGAATTTTGAAGAGTATTGCGGATTTGAAAACCATATCGTATGCTTTACTTATGTCTTAAAAAAACTGCTACAGTGTGATGCCCGTCTCTAATCGAATAAGGTGATCTATGGTGCTCTGTCCTCGCGGAAAGCCGCATTGAGATGGAGATATAAAATAATTTGTTTTGAGATGCCAGGTCAGTTTTTTTTTATAACAATACGTTCAAAAAGTTTTCCTAGACAACTGGTGAGAGCAATGGGTCGAAAATTGTTCGGGTCGCTGTGATTCTTCCCGGGTTTTGGTATCGGAATGATGGTAGCTTCTTTCCAAGATTCGGGAAATACGTAACCTGACCATAATGAATTCAATGTTCGTAAGATGGGATGTTTCGTGTGATCGGGTAAATGCCTCAGAAAGGAATAATGTAAATTATATGGTCCTACAGAAGTAGTATCGGCAGAGGAAATTGCAGCTTCTAGTTCCGAAAGTAGAAAAGGAGCATTGTGTGTTTTAGTGTTGTCAGAATTGAATTGTGCTAAACTGGTGTGAAAAGTGTGTTGTGCATTTTGTAAGAATTCAGGTCTGTATTTGTAATCCGAGCTATTTTGAGCCAGGGTGTCCGCTATAGTGTTTACTACCTCTTTTGGGTCTTTAATGGTGATATTTTGAACTTTGAGGGCTGGGAGTGATTTGTATGGGGTGCGTCCGGACAGCCAGCGGGTTAATTGCCATATTTGGCTCAAGGGTGTTCGAAAAGTGAGTTGTTTTATGCATTCTGACCATGAACGACGTCTGGCGTCACGGATGAGGCGGCGTGTCCTAGCTCGTTCATGGTTACGGAGTACTAAATTTTGTTGATCAGGGTGTCTTAGATATTACCTAAATGCTCCTTTCCTAACCGCGATGGCGTGTGATATTTCAGGATTCCACCAAGGTACTGGCGTTCGTTTTGGGAAGGGTTTTGTGATTGGAATTACTACAGATGCTGTTTCGAGAAGTGTATTTGTGATTAACATATTTGGGTTGTATTGTACATATGAGAGTTCCTGAAATTTGGTCCAATCTGCTTTCGAAATTTTCCAACGTGGGATAAAACTGGGTGTGGTATCAGTCACAGTCGTAAATGTTGGTGTTAGTTTGATTGGATAATGATCACTATCGTGAATGTCGTTGTCCATCGTCCAAGCAAGGTTGTTGGCCAGAGCCGGAGAACATATCGTTAAATCTATTGCAGTTCTGTGTTGTGTTCGAGATGAAAAAGTTGACTCTCCAGTGTTCAGTAATACCAAGTTGTGTTTGTCTAAAAGGTGTTTAATAATGTGTCCACGAATGTCTGGCTGTGACTCTTTTCATCCCACGCTGGACTATGGGCGTTGAAATCGTCAAGTAAGATGAACTGGTTTTTGAAATGTGTTGCAAGGTTTTTCGATTGTGTCAATATGTTTGTGTTATCTGTAGAAGGTGGAATATATAACGAACATACATATATGTTCTAACCATGAAAACGCAAAGTATGCGCTACGGCTTGTAATGAAGAATTAAGTGGAAGTTGTGTATGCGTGTAATCGTTGTTTATGTAAAGGGCTGTACATCCACTGCCATGTAGTCCAAGTACGTTATCGTGGTGGTACAGTGAATAATAGAAAATGTTGAAATTATACTGATCGGTGGGCAAAAACCATGTTTCCTGAAGCGCGATGAGAATTGAAGTTAAGACGTTAAAAAGGCTTTCATTTCGGCCAATTTAGAGATCAAGCTGCGACAATTCCATTACAAAAGTGTGGACATTTGAGATAAAAAAAGTTTTAATGTTTGTCTGCACCTTTCGGTACTTGTCGGAGTCAGGAGTGCAGCTCCGGCGGACATGTGGGCTGGATGCGATCCGCACCTGCGGAACCGCCCGAACCATCCGGCCGACCGGTGACCTTGGCAAGGTCACGGCGGCCGGTCACTGCTGCGGGGGATGTACGCCTGCTTGGTTGAGTCGGTCGGGTCACGTGGCCGCCGGCCGGCGCTGGACGCGTCGGGTTCGGTCGGCGGCCCACTGAAGTGGAACGCATTTCCCCTGCAGCCGAATGGCTGGGGGTTCTGGCATTTCTTGAGGAAATTGCTTGGGACTGCGGAGCTGGAGTCGTCTGTGATGGGAGCACTGGTTTTTTGTGTCTGTGTGGTCAGCGGTGTGAGCTTTTTAGTGGAGCTAAGCTGGGAATGATGTCTGTTTGCATGGAAGTAGAAGTGGCGTTGACGCGAGGGATGGGGAGCAATGCTGGTCGTCTGTGCATACGTTTTGGCGGATGGGGAGGTGGCCTCTACAGATCGCCGGGCCTGGGGGTAGGACACCCCGGTTGTGGCCTTGACGGCACAAACCTCCTTTTCCCGTCGCCATACGGGGCAGAGGTTGTAAGTAGTGAGATGGTCGGATGTGTGACAGTTGAAGCATAGGGCAGGCTTGGGGCAGGTAGAGTCAGGATGAGGTGGTTCACCACAGTTTGGGCAGCGGGCTGTTTGGCGACAAGTCTTACTGCCATGCCCAATGCGCTAGCAATTCAAACAGCAGAGAGGATTGGGGATAAAGACACGGATTTGGTAGCGAAGTTATCCGGCGATGAGGTTTTTGGGAAGAGTGGTATAATTGAAGGTAAGGACAAGGAGGCCCATGTCTCGTTTCTGGCCGTCTTTTAAAGGAAGTGATGCGGCGAACGTGGGTCACCCCCTCCGGCCTGAGCTCCGCCTGAATATCTTCCTCAGACATAAAGCGGAGCTCCGGCGCGAAGACGGTGCCCTAGGGGGTGTTACGGTTCGAATGGAGAGTGACGGTGATGGATTTCCCACAAAATGTGGTAGTATGGAGGAGGGCTTTAGTCTGGGCTCGGGTCTGAGTCTTGATAACAAGGATTCCGTTGGCTGGGGCTTCAATGTCGGGATTGGATAAGGAGCATATGGCAAGGAGCTGTTGAGTCGGCCAGAAAACGTTGACCCGACGAAAGGAGACAGATTCCTCGATAGGCTCAACGACTACGTACGAGCCAGCACTGTCGAGATAGGGTTCGGTGGATTGGATGGGTTCAGGTGGTGAGGGTGCGATCTCGTTCGAGTAAGGGTCAGCGGCGTGAAGAGTGATGGTCTGGTCTGGATTGCGAGGCGAGGTCGTGGTCTTGGGACGGGCAGGGGTCGACGAGTAACAGAGGGCTTCCATGGCGTCATCCAAAGCGATATTCCGGCGCGATTCATCGATGGTTTGATTAAATGAGTGAACATCAGGGGCCAGGTCCGGGGTCGAGCGATGATCAGCAGGTGTGTCCAATGGAAGGGATTCCGATTCGGAGTCCGGTGGCAAGCTGGGATCAGTGTCCTTTTTGCTTTTCCCCATCGCGTGGAAAAAGCCCTACCTAATGTAGCCTAAGCAAACAAGAACACAGAAAAACACAGGGAAATAAAGTACAACGGGGAAAAATCGCGGGGGGTGACGGGCGTCATACCAAAAACGAAAGAAAGGAGTGACGGGTGTCGCCCCCATAAACGAAAGAAAGGAGTGACGGGCGTCACCCACAGAGACGAAAGAGTGACGGATGTCACCCCCAGAAACAAGAAAAGATTGACGGGTGTCACCCCCAGAAAGGAAAGAAGAGTGACGGGTGGCACCCCCAGAAACGAAAGAAAAGAGTGACAAGTGTCACCCACGAAAAAAAACAGACTGCTTCAACCAGCAGTCAAGCTCGCCAAAACCGACAGGGCGGAGTGATCATCTGCTCCTGATGAGCGAGATGGAAACGACCGGGGGAGACGAGAAACGCACGGCAACTGGTGTGCGCAGGGTGACTGGCCGGCTATTTCTGACCTGCAGGCCGATGCGTACCACCATCTAGTGATGGACCTTGTAACCACTGCTTTCTGCTGCGGTCGATTGTGCGTGCGTGCGACGTGGCGCTCAGTGCGCATGCGTAACACACGTGTCATTTGCCCGAGGGGTTGAAAGAGGAGCTTTGGGTGTGACACAGTGGTAAGCTGTTGGATCCAGCGCCGTGCCGACGTGGTGACTCTACCCTTTTGGACTTGTGATCCGGTGTGGCCTTCGATAGATTGTGGCCAGTGAAACGGCAGCGGCGGACTGATTTTGTTCTTTATTTTGCTGGAGTGGATGGAATAAATTAAGTTAATTCCGAACACGACGGCGTTTTCTTTTAATTTTATGCGCACAACTTTACCATCAGGGATTGACCTGATAATCACAAGGCGATAAAAGGTGCCTCTCTTATATTGTCCCACGACAAGATAAGAGGGGTACGTGCATCTCACTTCTTCTTGCATACAACACCACGAATAGTTATCGCCCTCTGTATATACATGGACGTTGCGTGACAGGACGACGCGAAACCTGCTATGCACCACCGCGGTGTTCGATGTTTGATGACGATCCCTGTAGGGAAAGGTGTCACGTAATGACAATTACATACTGCCCTAGTGCATACATTTCATTGGCCTATGGGCTCCATAAGCGAGAGAGCGATACCGTATCTCGTCCGAGCGATATGTCGAGGTCACATGACGGTGGGGCTGGCGCCGTGCCGACAACTCGTCGGCTCCGTTGTCGACATCGACGCCGAGTAGTGGTCTAACAGCCGCCGGCTATTGGGTCAGAGAAGCCGCACCACGGTACATCCGATTCCTCACTGATCAGCCGTTGCCCAGCCTATAGACGATAACATGTAGCTCGCCGATAGATTCAAGCCCGTGCTGACCGTGGCGTGATGTGCGTGAGCGCGCTCTGCAGGGTCAGTTGTCGTGTTTTTGTCACGGGCTACGGCCGTGGTGTCCTTGGAGGCTTAGAGGGACACTAGGAAGCAGATTGCCGCCTTTGCAGCGGCGTTCCTACAAACCACGGTCCGTCTTCACTATTGACCGCGCTCAATGAAGAATCCTGATTACGCCATTGATTAGTTGGGGCATATAAGCGGGAACAAATCTTAAGTTGTTAAAGTACACCACTTATGTTCCCCCATGGCTCCCTGCACTTCTGGTACTCCGATTATCTGCAGTATCCCACACTGGCCCTGTTGCCTATCCTTTGTCTTCAGCGGTGGAGGTGGTGGGACTGTCACCAGTGTCCCCGACCTGTCTTCTGTTGTCGGCGGTGGAGGTGGCTGGACCATCACCAGTGTCTCCGACCTGTCCGCCGTCTTCAGCAGTGGAGGTGGTGGGACCGTCACCAGTGTCCCCGACCTGTATTCTGTTGTCAGCGGTGAAGGTGGTGAGATCGTCACTACAGTGTCCCTGCTGACTCTGTCCTCCGTCTTGAGCGGTCGAGGTGGTGGGGCCATCACTGCAGTGTCCCTGCTGACTGTCCCCTGTCTTCAGCGGTCGAGGTGGTGGGGCCATCACTGCAGCGTCCCTGCTGACTGTCCCCCGTCTTCAGCGGTCGAGGTGGTGGGGCCATCACTGCAGTGTCCCTGCTGACTGTCCCCCGTCTTCAGCGGTCGAGGTGGTGGGGCCATCACTGCAGTGTCCCTGCTGAATCCGTCCCCCGTCTTCAGCGGTCGAGGTGGTGGGGCCATCACTGCAGTGTCCCTGCTGACTGTCCCCCGTCTTCAGCGGTCGAGGTGGTGGGGCCATCACTGCAGTGTCCCTGCTGACTCCGTCCTCCGTCTTCAGCGGTCGAGGTGGTGGGGCCATCACTGCAGTGTCCCTGCTGACTCTGTCCCCCGTCTTCAGCGGTCGAGGTGGTGGGGCCATCACTGCAGTGTCCCTGCTGACTCTGTCCCCCGTCTCCAGCGGTCGAGGTGGTGGGGCCATCACTACAGTGTCCCTACTGACTCTGTCCTCCGTCTTCAGCGGTCGAGGTGGTGGGGCCATCACTGCAGTGTCCCTGCTGAATCCGTCCCCCGTCTTCAGCGGTCGAGGTGGTGGAGCCGTCACTGCAGTGTCCCTGCTGACTCTGTCCTCCGTCTTCAGCGGTCGAGGTGGTGGGGCCATCACTGCAGTGTCCCTGCTGACTGTCCCCCGTCTTCAGCGGTCGAGGTGGTGGGGCCATCACTGCAGTGTCCCTGCTGACTCTGTCCTCCGTCTTCAGCGGTCGAGGTGGTGGGGCCGTCACCACAGTGTTCCTGCTGACTCTGTCCCCCGTCTTCAGCGGTCGAGGTGGTGGGGCCATCACTGCAGCGTCCCTGCTGACTGTCCCCCGTCTTCAGCGGTCGAGGTGGTGGGGCCATCACTGCAGTGTCCCTGCTGACTGTCCCCCGTCTTCAGCGGTCGAGGTGGTGGGGCCGTCACTGCAGTGTCCCTGCTGATTCTGTCCTCCGTCTTCAGCGGTCGAGGTGGTGGGGCCGTCACCACAGTGTCCCTGCTGACTCTGTCCTCCGTCTTCAGCGGTCGAGGTGGTGGGGCCGTCACTGCGAGGCCACGTGAACGCCGTGTCGTTCATGGTATGGACGGTGGGCATGTGCGCGCTGCCTCTGGTGGCGTGGCTCACCGCCGACTGGCAGGTACTCGGACTCGTCACCATTCTGCCGTCAGCCGGCTTCTTCCTCGTCTGGAGGTACACACTCGTCCTCATGCCGGCTCGCCTTCTCCACCAATGGGACCGGAACGATGGAGCGAGCTTGGTTCGCATGCGTCGACTGTAGGGTCTCTAACAACATTTGGCTAGGGGGTCGACTACAATTGACACCATAGAGCGAAACCCCACTCCTTCGAGATCCCCTCTCTCCCCAGCAATTCCAAAGCGATGGAAAATTCGACTTGACTATGGTCCGCAGCCATGAGTGTGTGTGAGGGGGCAAAGCCAATATAGCAAAGTTAATACGCTATAGGAGGCCCTGGGCAGATGACTTGAGCACCCACAACTATAACAGAGACGATAATATCCGTGTGTAGCCTGTGATTGATCTCACCAAATTGTGTTTGCTGAGTACAATATTCAACAATGTTGAGACAGAATGAAATGCATACCCCTAGGACTACAGACCAGATCAGGTACGCGCATGCACCATTCATGACAATAGCGCACATTAATGGCATACATCAACGCATCACACACACACCATGATATAACACTAGAAGGCACAAGCAGATGCACGAAATAGATGTGTTGTACACTTATGTACCCTGTTAAAAGTTGGCATGAGTAACCCCCCGCATTAAACATCAGGTCAATAAACCACATCACGTTTCACGAATGATTGGTAGATATGTTTTTTCCGTGCATACCTGATGATTGATGGCGCTTTGGTGCAGCAATATAAGAGATGCATTCCTCGACTACAGTTCAGCTCGACTTGCAGAGTGTTCTTTGAACGATGTCGTGTAGTAGCATTGAGCCAGGCTGCAATGTGTGTGCTCAGTTTTTAAAGGAAAAGAATAAGAATAATAAGATAAATGAATGCCAATTGCTACCTGACAAACGCCTGTTTCGGCTTCTAATTATGAGTTTGAAGATTATTTAGTAAAACAAGATGATCACCACTCCTTGGTGTATTTTAGTGTTTTATTGTCATGATAATGCATCGATAAATATTCACACACAAAATTGCATAACACCATATGCACAATCATCAATTGCACAATATTTGTGGATTTAGCGATGCATTCCGCCTCAAGTTGTATTATATTGACCCATTTTAAACCGTAAGGCACCTTCGCTTGGGGAGCGATTACGTCAAGACGCCTCAGGAACGTGTTGCTTGATCGTGTTAACTCACAGTGCATGGGAAACCTAAGAACAATAATCGGACTCGAATTGATGGCTAGGATGAGTACACACATTCGGAGGGTACTCATCAGATGGCATGCCCACAATGTCACTGAATTGTGTACCATATTTCTAGTCTACACGCAATAGGTACGATGTATTATCGTAGATTGTAACCGCTGATCGTCTTATAACATCGGAAAGCCCTCGCCATCGATTTGTCTGTAAATGTCAACATCCCATGTGCAACAATGCATTTGGAATTCTCTCTTGCACACGGTTCGCCCTTGAAGCTCATCACACAACTGAATGCTTCACAAAACCGGACACCATAACATCAGTCGCTGCATAATGCAGTCGGGTTTTGTGGTCACACGCCACAGTCCCATACAGGGCATGCAGCCCATCATGACTGAGCTAATTGCAATACTAGGTGTTTCGTTCTCATCGCGAGACGAGAACTACAAAACACAATATTGTCGTTGGGTGACCTGGCGATCTTGTTTCGCAGATACATTCCAGAATCGCCTCGCTGGCTGATCAGCGTACGCAGAAAAGAAGAAGCGAAAAAGGTTCTGATGGAGATCGCTGCCGTCAACAAGAAGGAAGTGCCCAAAGACTTGGACGCTATGCTGGAGCATTTATCAAACAAAATTGAGCACGAGAAAAAATACGGAATATTCAGCTTGTTCCAGTACCGCCTGAGCGCGATCCGCACGATATTCCTCACCTTCTGTTTGTGAGTTACGCACACTGAGTTACGCACGTTATTCTAACTGGTAAAGCAGTGTCCTGCTTTACCAGTTAGAATAACGGCGTAGCATCCAGGAATTTCCCTGAGCACTCACGGAACCCTTAGGTCCGTGAGTGCACACCCCTGGTTACAAAACCTATCACCAGGTGAGAGAATCGCGACTTACTCAGTTTAGGTTAATAACACGCACAGGAAAATTAAATCACGCACATCATTATTCTAGTTTTTGGCATTGAAGTGCTAAAACTGCGAAGTGTTGATGCTGCTGGGCATGTCTACGGGTGTGGATATCTCAGCAATATCTGATTCCATGCACTCATGAATACCATTACACAAGGAAAATTGACTCGAGGCGCTTCATTTGGTAGCGCTCCCAATGTTGTTTCCCAAGAAGCTCCAGTATTAATCTTATCGTAGTATGAGGGACAGGAGTGAATTCGGTCCTTCCTGAGACTTGTCGAACATCCGTTTCGGCCATTTGTGCTGGAGCTCAGACACTTGGTGGCTTTTCCTAAATATCCCCTTTATACGAGCTGCCAAAAATGATCGACCCTTGTCTTGGAAGTATACTGCCAAGACCAGGGCTGATTCCACATGACATTCTATCCCTGGGGCCACTACTTAGTGACCCAAGGGTGGAATTTCTCTGGACATCCTGCCATTTCTACTGTTTGTTGTTCACGTGAAGCAGTGACATATCCGTATTTTATGGCACGGAAAGGTTATGTATGCCAGGTGGGTTTACCATCCTGTTGCATATCTTGCCATGCTATCCTGATACCTACATTTAAGTTAAGTAATCACCATAAATATCTAGCTAAGTGAGAGAAAGAATTAAACGAAATACGTTGGTGTTTTTGTCTGTACATAAGTTAACTTTGCCTCCAATATTAACTACATATGCAACATAATTAGTAGAAGCAATGATAATTTGAACGAACAGATACTTCATCCACAAGGGAACGACTTACCTCCTTTACATTTTCCTGTTATTAGCTCATCGAAAATATTGCTGTCTTGTCTGGGGTGCACACAAATAGGCTTTATATTACGGAAAAAGACAGTTCGACCGATTGAAAAGGCATATCCACCCCAAACTTCTTCACCGATATTTGAGCATTCCCTATAAATTTTCCTTATTTCCCTAAATCGCAAATGATAAGCCATCAACAATTTCAATAGAAATAAATTTCCAACTACCTTTAAGTCAATAATTATGCCACGTCACAAATTTGGAGCACGACGAGCAAAGCATATTAAACAGCCCACTTGGAACATAAATACTCGACATTCTATACCTAGTCGTTTTGAATTAACTTCTTTTTTTCTTGTCACCAAAGCTCCTTTTATAGATGATATTCCGTTCCCGGAAATCCTTCTTCAAAAACTATGAGCATATTTCATAAGGCCCTATATGGAATGACATATATATATATATATATATATATATATATATATATATATATATATATATATATATATATATATATATATATATATATATATATATATATATATATATACATATGTTACTGTATACTAATGCAAAGCGCCTTTGTATCCGCCAGTATCCCGATTCACTGAGGGATTCAAAAGTAACAAACCCACGCTTAGCTTCTTGCACACTGATGTGACTTGCTTAACACGCGCACTGGAGGGGGGGGGGCGAAATCCGCCCACCCCTCCGGTTATTCGTAGATAACTCCAGATTTTACCGGCCGATATACGCCATTTTTTGTGTACCTGCCAATACATGACCGGCGCGTGGTTTGAAGGAAGAAAAATGAAAATCGACCGACAATTTTTCGAGTTACGGGTCGCTAAAGTCAAAACATTTTCTCAGCGCCATATCACAAATATTGGCGCTGATGCGCTTCCCGTATATTAGCAAAAAGGAAGTGTTCTTGGCAAAACTAGCGACTTCTTTGATGTATATTGTCATGCTACATTGCTCCAGAGTCATGTCAAGTTACCGAGGTCAAGTCAGGTCAAGTTCATGACAGGTTAACACACGCCCTAGAGGGGGTATGGTGAAATCCGCCAACCCTTCCGATTTTTCGTACATAACTCCATATTCTACCGGCCGATATACGCCAATTTTTTCGCGTACCCACTTAGAAATGAAATAGAAATGGTTTGAAGGAAGAAAAATGGAAATCGGCCGAGAAGTTTTCAAGTTAGGGACCGTTAAAGTAAAAACAATTCGCAGCGCCAGACCACAAATAACGGCGCTGATGCGCTTCCCGTATATTGGCAATAGGGAAGTGTTCTTGACAACACTAGCGACTTGTTTGATGCAT
Source organism: Imbricaverruca yamaguchii (assembly GCA_034440575.1). Lineage (NCBI taxonomy): Eukaryota > Metazoa > Arthropoda > Thecostraca > Neoverrucidae > Imbricaverruca > Imbricaverruca yamaguchii. The sequence goes on along the minus strand of JAOTOL010001509.1, from coordinate 543,620 downwards.
ATTGTTATGCTATATAATTTAAAAGTCATGTTAGGTCGCCGAGGTCAAGTCAGGTCAAGTTCATGATAGGCTAATGGAACCAAACTTGGTCAACTGGAATGTGTCATAAATGCAAATGACTCATGCGATTGATGTCACTTTACATGTTACTCCCTATACATCCCGAAATATACTGTTTGTCATTGTGTGCCTAAGCGCTTCCATACTTTATTCATGTATTTCACTCCTTTCTTTGCGAAGCCGATTATGCCGAGCCGCCCAACGGATCAGTCGGTATGGGAGCCCGGTTCCGGTAACTGGAGCAGGTAATGACCTAATAAAGTGCTTCTATATAGGTGACCTAAAGTCAAATGTCAGATCCGACATCTGTATTACATCATTAGTAATGTCGAAAGCATCATTAATGCCAATTTTGGAGCACTTAAACACAACCACAGCGATCCATAACAATTACAAGCCAAGCCACGCAAAACCAGAAAAGTTTCCTATTTTGACCTCATTTGACCTTGAAGATATTGACCTAAGGTCGTAAACGTTGCACACAATAGAGTTTACTATCGTGCCCATCCACCCTGTGAATTTCGTTGCTCTAGCCTTCATAGGAGCTGAGATCGTAGGGGGGCGGAACCCGCCCCCCTCCAGTGCGCGTTATTTTCAGAGGCCCTCCAGGGCGCGTGTTCTGACCTCTCATGTTTAACCACAGCATGTCCTTCGACTTAGCATTACTAACAAGCCAAGCAATTAATCCTGCAAATCAACGTCACAGGTCAATGTCAATTAGTCAAATAGCTATAATTCGATAGGACTTCTTTCTGGCTTCCGTTTAATAGAAATGCTGATTAGCACCATTGGCATGATACGAACGCACATGCTTTGCTTATAAATGTTTACTATATTTCCATTTCGTCGCTGGGAGTGCCGCGACAATTAATTATTATACGTAGCAAGTACATTATTGTCGGTGCTAGCGTACGGGTTCTCTGTGTCGTTGGGATTGAGAGCAAGGCATTCTTTGCATACATTTATTAGTAGGGGTGTATAAAATTAATTTTCCCGCGTTGTCTCCCATGGCACCCAACCATTCTCCCCCACCCTCTTTCGCAGCACCAAGCCGTCTTCCCTGTTGCCCACAGCATCGGCAACATCGTCGTCTACTACGCGCTTCAGATGAATGTCTCCAACATGGCTGGCAACCAGTTCCTCAACTTCTTCCTGCTGTCGGCGGTCGAGGGTCCCGCCAATGTGGTGGGCTGGCTCGGCAGTAGTGAGCACCTCGGGCGCCGCTGGACTGAGGTCGGCGCCTTCACCGTCACCGGCACCGCCTGCCTGGCCATCATGCCGCTGCTCTTCTGTAAGTTGTGCGCCGCTGCTCCTCTGTTGGTTATCCGCCGCTGCTTCTCTGTTGGTTATCCGCCGCTGCTCCTCTGTTGGTTATCCGTCCGCTGCTCCTCTGTTGGCTATCCGCCCGCTGCCAATCTGTTGGTAATCCGCCGCTGCTCTTCTATAAGTTGTGCACAGTTGCTCTTCTGTAAGTTGTCTGCCCGCTGCCCATGTGTTGGTTATCCTCTGCTGTTTTTCTGGAAGTGGCCTGTCGCTGCTTTTCTGTGATTTGTTGCTGTATGTAATTTGCTACTGCTGTATATTTGCTGCTGCTGTAAGTAATTTGCTGCTGCTCTTCTGAAAGTGATCTGCGATTGTTATTATCAAGTGGTTCATCTTTCAAGGACGCTAGTTGCTGCATTGCATTACTTTAAAAGTGAACGTCCATTCTGGATGCATTCAGAAAGTTAACTGGTGTTTTAATGAGAAGCACTGCTCTCGTGTAGAACACCCATATTTGAGCTGGCTAAAGCTTGTTCTGACCTGGGTACCTTGTGGTGACCACAACTAACCTGGTTATTATCTCCACATAGCATGATGAATATCCAAATCGTATCCAATCAGTGACCTTGATGCACATGCACACCTGACCTGATGCCTCCCAGGCAGTGACCCTTTCTGATCTGGTTGCATGCCCACATCTGGCCTCGTCACGACCTGATGTCTCCCAGGCAGTGGCCATGTGCGATCTGGCAACCCGCAGCTGGCCTCGTCACGACCTGATGTCTCCCAGGCAGTGGCCATGTGCGATCTGGCAACCCGCAGCTGGCCTCGTCACGACCTGATGTCTTCCAGGCAGTGACCCTGTCTAACCTGGCTGCAGACCCACACCTCACCTGGCTGGTGACGACGCTAGCCATCATGGCCAAGTTCGCCATCACCGTGTCGTTCTTCGTGGTGTTCCTGCAGTCGGCCGAGATCTACCCGACCGTGCTGCGCGGCTCGGGTCAGGCGCTCGGCTCGACGCTCGCCTACGCCGTCGGCATCGGATCTCCGGCCATCATCTACCTGGTCAGTGCCGGCTTCCCTCGGGGGACGGACGAGGCGCGGCTAACGGTCTTCTCACATATGTCATGTTCCGAACTGGTCTCGTCATAGGTCATATGTGACTCACGGGTGTCGTCACAAGTATCACGTGACTCAGAGTCTCGTCACATGTCTACACAACTCACGGATACCTACCACATGTGTCACATGGTGTATGGGTCTTGTTGCATTCATCATGCGACTCACATGACTAGTCTTCATTGCTGTGAGCGCACAGGCTGTTCTTGGCGGCACAGCCTAACCGCCGCCTAGTGCTGCGGTGTAAGGAAGCACCAATGATGTTTCTTGACAAGAAGCACCATTCAGCCACTAAATGAGAAAAACGAGACGGTGATTTTCCGAAAATGATAATGTTCCGGGTGCCAAAAATTCAGGCGCAGTCTATTTTCAGCCCTGGTGTTGTGACATCTGCCCGTGGTGAGACCTGTCTGCCCTGTGGTCCGAGGCAGAACGCCAGCGTAACCTCAGCGTGACCCGAGCGTCTCCTCCACAGTCGACCGCCTACCGGGTGCTGCCGTACCTCATCCTGGGGTCGACGGCGCTGATCTGCGGCGGCATGGCCTCCTTCCTGCCCGAAACGCTGGGCACGGACATGCCGCAGTGCGTGGATGACACGCGTGACTTTCTACGTGACCAACCTTATTTTTCGTGGATCACGCGTCGATCCCTGCAGCGCACGGCCAAAGAGGCGGACGGCAGCGGCGGCGGCATCCGCCGTCGCTCCGCCATGCTGGTCGCCGACAGCGCCAACGGCGTCTGCACCCGGCTCACCGAGCCGGAGACGGAGCCGGTCGCCTAGCGGTGCGTGGCGGCGGAGGTGGGCCGACACCCGCCGCCGCCGCCACAGCCGTCGACAAGCGCCGCCACCTCCAGTGCAGGACAGCAGCGGGAGGTGCTCCTGTGAGTGTTTTCGACAAACGGAGGTGCTAGTGTGAGTGCCGTTCACAAAGACAGGTGCTGCTCTGAACGCTGTTCACACAAATGCAGGGCGCGCGGCCCACTACCAAACCGGCACAGCCCGCTCCCTCGATGTGGGTCATCTGATGTCACCTCGTCAGGCGGTGATGACGGGCGGCTGATGGCACCTCGTCAAAAAAAAAATATGGCGCAGCTGATATTTCGTCAGAGGAAGATATAGGGTCGCTGATGATATCTCGTCAGAAGAAAATATGGAACAGCTGATGTTATCTCGCCAGAAGAAAACATGGGACAGCTGATGATACCTCGTTATACGGTGATGTGGGGCAGCTGATCACACCTCGTCAGACGGTGATGTCGGTCAGCTGACAACACCTCGTCAGAAGAAAATATGTGGCAGCTGATGACACCTCACTATACGGTGATATGGGGAAGCTGATGATACCTTGCCAGGCCGTGATGTTGGTCAGCTGATGAGTTGATGCCGCCGGCCGCTGCCTCGTACCGCCTCTGAAGCCTATGGTGACCTCGATCGCCAACGATATCGTCGTCGGCAAAGTCGTCTTGGACGTTGACACTCTTGGGATTGAACGGACATTTTCTGATAGTCTCGCAGCCACCGGCAACCTTTGTGAGTGGTTTGCTCCCGAGGCCCACGCGGATGCCAGATAACGATGGGTGTCAATGATGAGTGTCAATGGCGAGAGTTGGGTGGTTATGCCGGCGATCAGTCTACTTTATTTACTACCAGTATAATGTCCATCGGAGCGGGACGAACGTTGCAGTCATGCCGAGTGTAGTGACACTGAGTGAGAATAGTGGAAAGGGCGACAATCACAAAGGTACAAGTACTTACTTGCATCCTCTCCGCAGCGAGTTGCACGGACTGCGCCACGAGATTGTGCTGCGCCAGTGTGCCCTGAGTACGTTGCTGGGGGACATCGTCGGACGAGCGGAGCGCGTGGCAGTACGAGTGGCTGGTGCAGTGTTTGTTCATAACAGCACATTACGCATGAGGATGCGTGTACAGGCAGACGCTTCGTGCGCATAGGTGATGTATGAAGTTTCTGTTTTCGGCTTTATATTCAGGCAGTCGCGGCTAATATGGTGGTTGGAGGCTGCGAATTATCGACAGACAGCCCGGTTTCAGCAAGATACTTGGATAGTCCGAGACGGAATAGGGCTGTCGTGTTAACTGCACACGCGAGACTAGGCGCAACAATACTCGCAGCAGAACTATTGAACCAATTCCCGCGGCAAGCAGCCCTACCTGCGCGCTTCGTCTGTTGCCACAGTGATTGTCCAGTGTCAGTGTCAAGTGTTGGAAGCTGCCGCGCTGTACCAGCAGTATGTTACCACACGGTACCGGCAAGGTGTTGCCGCGCTGCACATCCTTACCTCTCGCTCATCGTCGCTCTCGAGTGTCGCAGCAGAACCGACGGGAGAGCACTCTCGTCACGAAGTTAGTGAACACTAATTGCTGCCCGCATTGGCTCCGCCAGTGTCTCTGAGCACAGACATCCGCAATATTTTCAATTTCGTATCACGCCTAGTGGCGCTGCATGGAAAGGATAAGCTCAGAAAAGGATATCTTCCAGAATGTTGTGTGTCGAAGCCCGTGGATGGTTACCTGTGAACGCAGCGACTTGTCTGACTTGTGCATATAGCCGCAGAATGGCGAAGATTGCTTGGAACTGGCAAAAGCTGAGTAGCTCTCGTTCGACGGTTACTGAGTCTTCAAGCACAGATGTAGTCACACTAACGGCATCCCCATATATATATGAGCGTGCTCAGGCAGAGGGACCTTTTTTGACCTGGTTCCCCCACCTCCCGATACTTCCATGGCGACACCCTGGTACCGATCATTTAGTGCCTCAAAGTGATCGCCTGACCAACGTTGGCAGCCAAAAACAGCTACTCATGCCATCTGCGCAACTAATATATCAAACCCTCAAATTAACATGGCTAAGCCTGGCCACCTCTCGGTGTTATTCTGGTGTTGGCTGGAAGACTGCTAAGCTTGCAGCCATGCACCGTGTCTGAGCGGCTCTCAGTCAGACGCTGACCGGAAGCGAACAAATCCATCGGACCCACGCGATCTCGAACACCTCTCCGGTACTCTCCGATACAATACTGGTATCCATGTTCCCTTCCTGTGACAGATCTTACAATTAGGATCAAACAAGGGCACGATTCACGCACACATTTTGACAAAAACACAAACCAGCATTGAAACTGCCCATTCCTCTCCTCTTCTCTTTTGTTTTATCCCTACCTACATTTCCCTCGTTACCCATGAGCCATGCGAATTCGGCTTTCGAAGGAACCGAGCATTTATCATTCGTCTAAGCCTAGGGTAATCGAAGCTTTCACCACGCTGCAGCAACGGTCGTTGAAATCGCTGTTACACCCTCTGTCTACGCCTAGATGTGCTACTTGTGGGTACTGTGAACCTCTGAGTCGTCTCGTCAAAATAAATACACGCGCAAATGTGCTTTAACACGGCTGTCTGTATCGTGGTGAGACCGTGTGCCACTATCCTGCCATTTTTCATTTGAAGACTTCGGGCGCTTCGTTCGACGAATGGGCCCAGCAGACCTGACGTGCTTCGTGGCTCCTGCCAGCTGTGCCGCTCACAGGTGTTCGAACAAATCTGTTCCAATTTGCTGCTGTGACAATTTGTGACAAGTTATACCATTCCAAGAGAGGGCATGATGCTCATTGAAGCTTTGAGCTAAAGGTGCGACAGGTGGAAAAATATGAAGGCCATCGTTTCTTCCCGGTGAAAGCTTTTGTCAGTTTATCAGCTTATGGGATACTTCTTCCGAATACAAAGCTATTTTTTAAGGACTGCTTCCCTCAATGCTGAAGTCCACGCTTCAAGATGTTTCGAAGAGACCGGTGGGTGCTGTAGCGTGGTAATTTCATCGCTGTAGTGTAAATATTTCGATACAATACGAATGGTCATAAATATTGAGGCAAGAATACCGGGCAATCACTGGTCAGCATAAGCCAGGCGCAGCATGGACATAGAAACGAGCGTGAACCCCTCACAACCCCCACATACCAGCTTCCCTCGGCCTGAACGAGTATACTTGTTCAGGCCGGCGCTTGATGACCGGCGCTTGCGAAAACGATTCCTCATACTCAAGTTGTTGAAAGTTTATCTTAAAAACAGACTTTTTTTCTGGGGAAAATTATACGCGACATCGATCATTTCGTAGGCTTTATCTTCAACTTCGCGAGTTAGAATTAAATCTTCAAGAACTAAATCTCAATGTCTCGAGATTTGACCACGGGCTTCATATCGTATTTGGGTAGCTTTGGGCGAAAAGGAAGAAATGCGTGGCGAATGAAGAAACTGGGTTGGACCTTTGACCTTCAAAACTAACTTGAATTATGTGCAGTCTCCTTAGAGTGTCTCATGGCACGTCGAATGGCATCTCCTTGATACAAATTGAAGCCTTGGCGACGAAGCTTGAGGACTTTAACAAGAAAATCAAACTAAACTTTGACCTTGAAAAGGCATTGACATGTTCTGGTTTGACATCTTATTCGAGGATCTACCAGGGGCTATTGCTATACACCGGACTTAGGTAGGTTTGGGTGGAAGTGAAAACAATGGACGGCAACCGAAGAAATCGGTGTTCCCTTTGAGCTTGAAAATTGATTATATTGCTCAAGTTTCTGACGCCACATAAGCCACGTCGAATCGCACACATTTTATGCCAATTGAAGCCATGACGACCACGCCCGAGGCCAGTGAAGAACTCAAACTAGCCCTTGACCTTAAGGTTTGACCTTGACATGGCCACATTTGAAATGTTTCTCAAGGGTTCACCATGGGCTATCGCTTGATACCAGATTTGGGTAGGCTTGGGTGAAAACGAAGTACTACGAGGCAACCGAAGAAATTTGCTGGACCTTTGAAATGGTTTCGAATTCTCAATTCTCTGATACCGCACAAACACCGTCGATTTGCATCCATTGTACGCAATTTGAAGCCGTAGCTGCCAAACGTGGGACCATCAAAGAACTCGAGCGAACCTTTCATCCTGAGGTTAGACTTTACATGACTCGGTTTGACATGTTACTCAAGGGTTGACCTCGGGCTATCGCTTGATACCAAAACTTAGGTGGCTTTGGGCAGAAACGAATAAATGCGAGGCGACCAAAGAAATGAATTTGACCTTGGACCTTGAATATTACTTGCATTTTTGTACGGTCCGCTAGAGTACCTCAAAGCACGTCGAATGACACCCACTTTGTGGGAATTAATGTCATTCCGACTAAGCGCGAGGCGTTCGAAACATTCAATCTAACATGTGACCTCTAGGTTCGACCCTAAAATATCCCGAGTTGAAATGTTCGTTGAGGATCTATTACAGGACGTAGTATGATTGAAGTTTGATCGCACACACTTTCGATAACTCAGTCCCGTCCCGGATCACGCACCTCAGTGACACGCCTGATGTTACGAATGATCATTCGTTTTCCAGCTACTGGAAAATACAGGACTGAAATTCAGTCCAGACAACCGTTATGCGTCGTCGACTAGCCGGGAGACTATATAAGTGTTCCATACTGAGCGCTTATGACCTAGACCTAGGCCGCAAAAGATCGGGCTGGGCTGAGTATGGGCCACTCCTTCCCCAGCACCGCACGGGCTCTGGACGGGCCCAGCTGCAATCCAGGGGGCTCGGGCCGGGCTTGGCTGGCACTTGGATGGCCAGTGGCGATCTCTTGTGTCGACAATGTCATGAACGGCATGGTGGCATCCACACCGTCCAGATGCTCCTCCATCTCACTGAAGTTCCCGGGTGCGGTCCGGTATACCGGTGCATATTTTCACTACATAATCACTTTCATTTGCAGTAATATTTAAGTCAGCTTATAAAAACCAAATGGAGGTGGGCAATTGAGTGATCAAATGGCACTTATCAAGTGGGTGCCGGTAAGAAGGAATGCAACGTAGTAAATACATTTCGTAGAATGACGTCCTTACGGGAAGCCAGCGAATCGCTCACGTCACACGCTGCCAACAGATGGCACCACCTTTACCAACCGACTCGCTCCGTGCGGCGCTCAACTGCTGGCTATCGACCTCGTTACCTGCGTACCACACCTGTGTGGAGCGCATGCGCACTAGCCGAGATTCCTTCAAACCTTGTTTACAGTGAGCGGCAGAGTGCGGTGGTCTCGAGAGACGCGCCGCCGGTGGGTGAGTGGCGCGCGCGGCGGACGAAGCGAGCGCGGCGCGGCGCGGCGCGGCGCCCGGCATTGCAGTGGCCGCCGGCGCATGGCGCCAGTTGAGTGGAGGCGGTGAGCGCGGCGGGACGGGACGGGCCGGTGCCGCCGCTGATGCCGTCGGGCGAGGCGCGCCGGCCGCCAGCCGAGGTGGACGCGCCACGCGGCGGCGCAGGTGGAGGCGGCGGTCGCCACTGGAGCGAGCATGTGCGCGAGGTGGTGGTGGTGGCCGACGGCGGCGAGCCGCGGCTGCCCGTCGACGGCGGCTCGGACGTGGGCCTGCTGGGCAGGGTGGGCGCCGCGCCGGCCGACCGGCTGCGCTGCCTGCTCGGCCGGCTCCAGCCCGGCCAGCTCATCATCGAGGTGCAGGGACAGAACGTGTGCGGCTACACGCGCCACGACATCGCCGCCTGGCTGCAGCACTGCTGCCGCGACGGCAACCCGTGCGTGGTGCGCACCGTCGAGCCCGATCCAGGTGAGTCGGCCGTGCAGAGCCTCGGCCTCGCTCTACTCGCCGCTGCCGTGGATCAGCCGTGGTCTCCGGAGGTCAGGCTGTTGCCGGAGCATCTTGAACAGCGCATGAGCTGTGCCAAGATCTAGCTTGATACGCATGCATGCATGCTCCAGTATACGGCACGTATTAGCACAATGGGAACTCCCACCTCAACGTGGCTCTTCGGCGGTGCTCGACAGGAAGGTTCTACTTTTACTTCGTCCGACTTCGCCGTGCCTTGCCTGTATAATTTTAACGTGATGTGTCGCGGGAATTAACTCGGTGGGTAGTGCGGTGCTCTACTTGTTCGGAAGGTCAAGGCCAACAGTACAGACGGAGGGACCGGCTCGTTACACCTAATGACAGTCAATGAGTATTCACCGCTTCATGGATAGGCCGAACAAATATATAGAAACTGGTGCACCAGTTTCCAGAGAGACACTCGTCCAACGACACTAGTGGTGAATCACCACAAATATTACCCGCTCGTACTGCTGTCTCCACCACGTTCCGCTGGGCTACATCACCGGTCAACCACGTCGGTCGCCTTGCGTAGACAACAGTGGCGTGCCCAGGGTGCGGTCACAGGCGGCAACTGACCCATTTCCAGCAAACGTGTGCGCTTCCCACGCTAGTTTTCTGACTGCCGGCTGGAAGATACTGAAATGCCGATCAAACAGTGTCTGGCCTCCTAACCGACATTAATTCCGGTGAATATTCCGCCGGGCTGCTGGCCGGCGCCGGTCGGCCACGTGAGTCTGTCTGGTGTGCCACACCAGCCCGTCACGTGTCCACCGACGCTCCCCGCCGGCTACTTCGGCCCTGTCCACCCATCGCAACGCATCTCGCCGCTGCGTGACGAGTCCGTCAGTCAGGCTGACGCCCGACGCGCCGGCCACCTGTTGCGCGCCGCGCGCCGTCCGCCGGGTCGCTTGCAGTGCGCCAGTGTGTCAGGGTAACTCGCCAGTTCGCCGATCGACGGCCGATCGACGGCCGATCGACCGGTCGGACGACCCACCTCTCCGAACACGCCGCCGCGTGCCTCGCCGCCGGCCGGTGCACATGCCGTGGCGTCTGGCACGTGCCGATTCGCGCGCCAGTGCACGTGCCCTTCTCCAGCCGGCACACAGTGCACGGGCTCGGCAAAGATCGGATCCATTTGCACCGTCGACAGAGGCGTGCGCCTACCACGAGTCTGGAGACTCCGCTGTTTTCGGGCGCTTAGACACAACATTCACCAGATGCCATCGTAACCATCTTGTCACAGCTGCGCTGGGCGCTATATAACCTTTACAGTGGATGCGCCCCTAAACTACAACAACTAACTGCTACCGTGACGCGCAGTCTATGCAGCTCACATTGGGAGAGGATGGGTGGGAGCGGGGGCTTACGTAGGCGCGTTTTGAGCCGGTCGGCGTTTGAAGCTGACCTCGCCGTCGGGAGGTGCCTGCACGGCCGTTTGGTGATTCACGCGGCGAGCGGCCGACGGACGGAAGCGAACGGGCCGCACCTCTGTGGCAGCGAAGACGCTGCGTTCCGATACGAGTCGACCTGGCGCTAGCATTCCTGACCGGGTGGGGCACTCGTTTGAGCATTCCTTCGGAAATGTCTGGAGCATCACACCCGTCGGCAGCATGGTTGGATTCGCATTCCTGGACCTTGGATGTGGAAAGGAACCATTTCGGTCATCCAACTTGGAAAGGATAACTTTCCTTCACTTTGTGTTGTCAGAGATTCCATTTGTATTTGCAGTGTGTTTTGGGAATTTTATCAAAGAGCAGTTAGCCGACAGTCATTGTCAAACAGTAATATTCAACCTTCCAGCATGCAAAAGGGGATGATAATTTTCCTGAGAGGACAACATTCTGGATGACAAATTCCAGGAACAGCCTGCTTTTCCAAGACTGGTCGTGTGTGGTTCAACCTCTTGGATTAAGCAAGCGCAGCGGTCTTGATTTTAACGTGATTTCACACTTACCGTTTTCTGCGAAGCGGGAGGTGCGGAGTTGATGCTGATGGTGCTGTATTTAATTCTGGCGTTGATGCTGAAATTGCGATTAAAAAGGTGGAGGGCGGATCGGGCATGCTCTGAGGATCCGCCTTGCTGGAGCCATCAGCCAACATGCTTTAGACTAAGTGGATATCATTGCACTTAGATGATGTGCAGCGTAAGAATTGAGAACACCTGTAGCGAAGTCTGACAATCGGAGGGCGTTGTTCCCAGTACCACCTAAGCGTAGGCAGTTGCAATTGTAAAGCTGCAGCCTAACGCACAAGCACGGCGCCTAATCAGTTCACTGCCCTCGTAAGGTATATGTTTAATGTGGGAGCGTACCCTGAGTCCACCAGCAAGCACTGTCTTAGACCACAAGCAATTTGTCACGCTTCACAACCTGCACAGAGGAGCGACCGCAGACTCTCTGTAAATGAAGCTAACGGTTGAGGCACGAGCCCCGTCCCTTAGACGCCCTGGCGCTTGGAGATTCTCTCACCGGAGCCGTGGAGCCAACCGACGGGGCTCCCGCCGTGACGGATGTAAGGAGCCGGTCGACGGGTGCCGGACGGCTCGGCGGCCGGTGAGTGCGTGTTGAAGTGGCGTGGCCCACGCTGGTTCGCCGGCATCATTCGAGGCCATCGCAGCACAGAGGAGGAGCCAGCCAGATTGGTCTTCTGCTCTGGGTTATGTGTGTCCTGCTCTGGGTTATGTGTGTCCTGCTCTGGGTTATGTGTGTCCTGCTCTGGGTTATGTGTGTCCTGCTCTGGGTTATGTGTGTCCTGCTCTGGGTTATTGTGTGTCATAGATGGAATGTTCATGTCAAAAGCCGGCTGTTCAATGGTTGAGGCCAACGCAAATCCTGCACCAACTGGATACTGAATTTTTCACTAAGTACGACTACTTGGCACGAAAAGAAGCGCTTAAAACTGGTTTTGAAGCACGCGCTGGAGAGAGGGAGAGAAAGAGCTAGAGAGGGAGGGAGGGAGAGAGAGAGAGAGAGTGTGTTCGAGTGTTCGAGTGTTCGAGTGTTCGAGTGTTCGAGCGTTCGAGCTTTCGAGCGTTCGAGTGTTCGAATGTTTCAGTGCTTTAGTATTTGAGTTTGTGACAGTGAGTGAGAGGGTGAGCGAGTTTGCGAAAGTGAGTCAGTGAGATTTATGGTTTCTTCAACGTTTTGTGCATGAAGACCAGACATTCTCCTCACGAATGGCCTAGTGTAATGGCATTGTCCTCACGAGAGCCACCGCTATCGGTTGTGTTTGTCACAAATATTCCTTGGTTGCTTGGAGAACCTTGGTCAAGGGGTGACGTTCGGAACAACAGCCGCGCGGCTTGCGTTTACACTGGTCTCTGCGCTACTATCCGGATATAGGGCTGAGCAACGGAGGCTTCAACGAAACAGAAAAGAAACATGCTGCATCCGATTGTTTCGGTAGATTTGAAGACGGTTCTAAGCAAAAATCCAACTTATCCCAAATATGGAGCTTAGCCGTCAAGCTCAGCCTTAATGTTAATCCCATTCGTAGAAATTCCCCGAGTTAGTCAGGGCTAGCAAAGCAGCACTGCTTTGTCACCAAACTCAGTTGGCCTCAGAAATAGCCAATTTGCGACTGGTGTCCTTGAAGCTTTTTTTACATTTTTACACACAGGACATGTACGTACGCACCAATTGTAATCCATGCCAAACGGAATAAATATAATAGCTCCAAGCCCATCAGCTGTGCATGCATATATAAATCATGGAAGGAGCTTGCTGGGAACAAAATGCAAGGAACCATCTGATCGGAGCGAATTTCTTTACTTTGAGGAAGACTACCTCAAAGAGTCTCAATTGTTCGTTCATCTAGTACCCGAGATGAATTTATGTTCCAGTAAAATGAAGCAGGCCGACCACAACTTCCCCTCTAGAGTCTAAAATAGTTCGTACGAGGTAGAGGCATGCACATCTCATCCCTAGTTGCCCTATTCAGAATGTTGTCTACTTTATCCTTGTGTATTACTATAAAATGTTGTATCCTTGTGTGTTACTCTGAAGGAAACATTTGGTCGCCATTTTGCAGAATCTTGTGAGTACCACGGCCACACTCTCTCGCATACATTTTGCAAGTTCAGAAATAGGAAATATTTGTTGATATGTACCATCCACTGTTGAATTCCCACTTTATGATCTTCAAAATGTTCAGCGTGTGGCGCACGCCTTAACGTTCATCAAGGTTATGGCAACACCACATAAGGTTTAATCCAGTAAGAGGTCGTGGAAATCTGACATATCGCTTACCATCTTGTACCGCTCGTTGCCCATTATCTGAAAAAAACCTTCATGAACTGGAATTTTTGAACGTAGCACCACACCCGAAACAAGTATCCACAGGTCCATAAGCGTCCACCATAATATTGAATATGACCGTATATCGGTTTCACTGATCTGTTTATGCAATGGCTTGCGAAGAACATGTCGATATTTTATTTTATTCTTATCGTTATCGGTGTCACTGATCTGTATATACAGCGGCTTGCGAAGAAAGTAATGCATATTTGTACATCTTCCCAGGGAATATATCGCTTGGTTCAGGCTATCTCTGAATCCAGCTTGTCAGTGAATCCAGCTGAATCGTAACGCAAACTTGCATTCATCAAAAAATCCATGACGCCATTGAAAGTTGTTTTACCAGATATTTGGATTCAATCAATCATGGTCTAAAAATATTCATTTCAAAAATCATTTCTGAGCGTGTACGTTTCAGCTCAAACCTGTCGTCACCTGTATTGGCCTCGCATATATAAGGAAATGCAATTACCCTGTCACATATCTCAGTACGTCTACCAGTTAGATTTATCACTAACAAAGATGAAATTCAGGCGACTCTACACCCATGCATATACAACAAAATGTCATCTGGAGCGTCCCGGCATGTGGGCTCTTTCGTGACGGTCGGGCTGGGCTGGCCTAGCTTGTCGCGGCAGTCACGCTTTTGAAAACTTGATTACCGCTTTGTTGTAAGGTGTCGAGTCCTAATTTCTCCGTTGATAATGGGATCTGGTCCTTCAGGTTTCATCCTGAGCAGCTTTCACACACATTATCTTTGAAGTGCGCGCCATACGTGAAAATGCTTTCAGTTTATTGATAGCAATGGTGCCATTTGCCAACCTGACGAGAAATTGTGGTTACAAGTTCCTGACCGGATAGTTGTAGCCAAACAACAACCAATGAAGAGTTTATTTGACAGCGCAACTTTGGTATTGTGGTACTTATGCATGCTTACACTTTAAATACCACCACAATTCAGTACGCACGTTTAGTGTCGTACCGAGGATTTGCGCTTGGGGACAAACAAATTTGGAGGGGCCCACCTACCCCCACGGTTTGAAACGTCCCAGATTTTGACCATTTGTTTAAAGGGGCCCTTTTTATTTTGCACATAACATAATTAGTGGCTAACTCAATTGACCTTTGGCTTTTAACTTAATTGGCCACACTGTGCGATTCTTCGTTTTTTTTTGTTGTTGTTGGCGGTTTCTTTTGGCTTCCTAAGCAAAACTTAGGAAAGTTTTGCTAATTGAGCTTTGATGCACCTCATCTCTTTGGTTAAATATGTTCCCAGATTGGCTACCAAACCGAGGTGCTAGCTGGGTATTCTTCTTTTTGGACCTGTTGCGTTTGTATTCTTCTATGGATGTGTTTTAGGACTCCAGGAAATGCTTGTTAAGAGGCCAGCACGTTTTTTAGACCCCGGCTTCGTCGTGTTCTATTTTGTGAACCCCTGAGCGACACTTTCGGGCCCCGGTACGATTCTTCGGGCGCCCGGTGCAATTTTTTTGGTTACCCTAACACCTTTCTCTTCCGGAGCCCGACACGTCGTTTTTGGGATGTGACGTAATTCTCGTTGTAGCAGAATGACATTCCGGGTAAGAATTTATTTTGGGAAACCAGCTGTGATTTTGAGGCTCCGGTGGAACCTTGTGGGCCCCAAGTATGATTTTCGAGGAGAGCAACGCAACTTTTTTGGATCTCCGCGAAATTTTTTGGCACCGTCTCATTTGTTTGGATACCTATCGCGAATATTAGTGGCCTCGACACGTTTTTGGAACCTAATACGTTTTGGAGGCTTTTTTCGCGATTGTTGGGACCACAAAGCTGTTTTTCTTGTCCGATCTGTTTTTTTCGTTGCCCTGCTTCATTTTTGTTCTGGGTGGTCCCGATGAAACCTTTGAGACCCGGTTGCGACCTGTTGAGCCCCTAGGGCCCCGGCGCAACTCTTTGGTGCTTTCAGGCTTAGCGTGATTTTCAGGGACCACGGCCCAACCTTTTGGGACCCTCGCCGTGATTTTCAAGAACCTAGACACGAGGTTTTGTGGGCCCCCAGCCTGACTTTCAGTGGCCCAGATGCTAATTTTTGCAGGCCCCAGCGTGATTATGAGGGATCCAAGGATATCAGTCAACCAGTTAAAATGCGCCAGATCAAGTAAGAAATTTTGGCATTTTTGCTACGTAGACCAAATATTTTCAATTTCAGAAACAATGGAAAATAATATAAAAGGAATCCGTATACATATCCAGATTCGAGCGTCTTTCAAGATGGTTGGGGTAGGGCGTACGTGGCATTCACACTGGGCTTGTCGAAATATAATTTGCAATGCCGTGCAAAACGCTATCAGTGGTCGTCGTCATTCGTGTAGCCGAGGCATTGTACATCATGCTAGGTACCTAGACTACTATTGGACCAGACTACCGTGCGGAACCATGGCACTTTGTATAGCATTTGGCAGTAAAACGTTGGACATTGAACATTTTTACATGAGCGCGTCGCGTGTGGGCAACCAAACTGTGGTCTTAGTGACCAACGAAGAACTGAATGCAAGGAAGCGCCTAAATCTACATGCGCTGATCAAGAATTAAGCAAGTCTTTTTGCAACGTGATATGCTCATTTTGACCTGTTATTGCCCTAAAGACCTTCAAATCATCCGCAAATGTCAAAACTTTACTGCTTATGCCACTTTCAATGTTATTTACAAATATAATGAACAGTAGTGGCCCCAGTACTGACCCCTGGGGGACTCCACTAAGAACATTTTGCCATGATGACTTTGTACCATTTAGCATCACTCTTTGCTGTCTACCTGAAAGCCACAACTCTATCCATTTTAAGATGCTACCTGCAATACCATGGGCCTGAAGCTGTATCATTAACCGTGTATGGGGTACCTTGTCAAAGGCCTTACTAAAGTCAAGATATGCTACATCAACCTGATTTCCCTGATCAATTTGTTCTGTGGCGAAGTTAAAAAAGTCCACGAGATTTGTGAGACACGATCGTCGTTTTCTAAACCCATGTTGAGTATCTTGAATCAATTTGCTTCCTTCCAGACAACTAACTATTCTAACCTTGATAATTGATTCGAGTACCGTGCAGACTAGGGATGTGAGACTTACTGGCCTATAGTTTTCAACTGTCCCTCCTTCTCCTTTCTTGAAAATAGGAACTACATTTGCCCTTTTCCAATATGTTGGAATTTCATTTTGTGAAACTGATCTACAAAACATAATACTAAGTGGAAATGCCATTTCCTTTTCAGCTTCCCGCAATACCCTAGCATAAATTTCATCAGGTCCTGCTGCCTTGTTTGGCTTTATTTTCCTGATATGATTGTAAACAACATCACTATCAATGAAATCAACATCATTTATCAGATCACATGTCTCTCAATAAAGTATGTTAGGAAAGTAGTAGTGTTTTCTAATGTACTTACGATATCTACACATTTGTACTATCTCCAACTGAAAAATGAACTAAATACTAAATTACTCCAAAAATGAAGAAGCCCACATACCTGTACAATTACCCGGTATATGGAGATATGCCTAGTGTAATTCAAGCTAACTATTTAAATCCTAACAAACTTTAACGCCAAAAAAAAACTTATTTCTCTACACTACAGAAATCGAAGTCATGAGGCCGCGCCTAAAAACAAGATGGTGCTCGGCAGCCTCGCTAGGTTGATATAGTATAATTTTCGTGCTACGAAAGTGCTTATGAGATAAAAACTAATGAAATATAATCACATTCGTAATTGCTAAACACCTATCCACAGCTTAGACTAGTGTACTGCCCTGTTCTGCAACGACTTATCTGGAAAGTTGGAGCTCCAAACGGACGTGCTTCCACCGTGACACCTGGCGGCAAACTGTCCACACACATGTATACATATATATATATATATATATATATATATATATATATATATATATATATATGTATATATGTGCATATAGATATGTGCATATATACTATATACGCATATTACATATATATAAATACTATATATATGTATATATATATATATATATATATATATATATATATATATATATATATCGCTATGCGGGTCCCGGGGCACCGGCAACAGCTCGTCATCAAAATCCCATCAGCGACAAAAACACCTTTTCACCTTTGGTACGCGCGTTATTGTTCCGAGAAATAGTGTGCTGGCGGCACTTCTGCCGCACATATTCTGCCGGCACTGGCCAAAGGTCAGAAATCCAGTTGCCGGTCACCTGATTACGTCGTCACGGCACTCGACCAGCGTGCCCCGGGGCACGCTGAGTGTCAGTCCGATGGAGGATACCAGGATGAAACATTGGATGCGGAGTAGGTTGAGCGGGAGACTGTGAGGAAAAAAGATTGCCACTTAGCATGGTACCGATGTTAAATCGACAATCTGGCATAGTGCATTTCCCAGCGACAATACAGCGATTTCGCCCCAAGCGGATTGTTTCTTTTTTCAATGCGCATGTGCCCGTATGTGAGGCACTATTTACAGAATCACGCTTCCCTGTCGAATATCGAGCACGCATTCCAAATGTAAGCGTACTGCGCCCGAATTTTCTCAATAAGCTACACTTTGCTCTAAAATTCCTGCACTTCGCGAGCATTGCAC
The DNA here is from genome assembly GCA_034440575.1 of Imbricaverruca yamaguchii. Taxonomy (NCBI): domain Eukaryota; kingdom Metazoa; phylum Arthropoda; class Thecostraca; family Neoverrucidae; genus Imbricaverruca; species Imbricaverruca yamaguchii. The sequence continues at coordinate 525,605 of JAOTOL010001509.1, read as the reverse complement.
GCAATGAGGTACATGCCTTTGCTAGCCGCCAAGACAGCGCAGTTTCCGTCCGTGGAACAGGTGCGGCGGTCAACAAGTTTCCCCTCGCGTCATGGTTCGCGTTCCTCTACCTGCAGCATCCTGTGTCTGCTCTCGCCGAAATGGGGTTCGTTCGCCGAATATGATGTGCACGTATCAAACTTCATGCTCTATGCCAAATTGTCGAATTAGCATAGGTGTCATGGTTCACCACAGTCCTTGTTTCGTGCAGCTTTCCCGCCCAGTTTAGTTTGCACACAATCGCTCAGAATGCCGCCTTCCATTGGATTAACATTGGCTACGCCGTCACCCAGCCTCAGGACGTGTAAGGGACGTGATGTAGCGTGGCATGTAATTTTTGACACGGTCGTCCTTGCAACATAGACACGCAGTCTTATCCTAGGACTTTTAGATCTCTTCTTGATGACTGGTGAAATTATCCGTGAGGAAATGTCCTCAAATTCTTATGAGTATTTGATAAGCCTGCAGGAAATCGCTCGGCAGAGCGTTGGACACTTGCTCAGTTCATGGAAAGCGTGGATTCGGATACCATAAGCCGCTTATTGTATATAGCCTAGGACGTCTTGTGGGTAGCTGAGCATAGGGGTGTCTCGCCTATCTAAACAGTGCTGGGCACTGACGGCGCGCCAAACTTGCAATTAAAATTATGATTATAAACTAGATCGGCACTTCCAGTATGCTTACCATCTCTGAGGCTTGATAAACAAGTCGCCTTCGACAATATTTTCATAATATGGGTTTGCCCTCTAATATTCTGTAAGAAGGACGACCGACTTCACCTCTTGAAATTTCGTCACTTTGCCCACATTGGACCTTTCCAAATTCAATTTGTAATTTGGAAAACAAAATTCATTCCACAATTTGGACACGAGATTTGTTCAAGATCATGTTTCGGTCATCAATCAGGGGTCTTGTGTCCATCATTCGTCCGGGATCTTGCGTCCGTCATCCGTCCGGGATTTCGCGTCCCCAACCGGTCGTCCAGGAGCTAATCAGGAGCTTCACAATCAGCCATCCGCCACACAAAATGACGTGGTTGCATAGCCCGCTGTTTCTTTACAGTCTGCAGTGGCCGCCCTTAGGCACTAAGCCCTGGAGAAGTTCGTGAGGGGGCAGCCCACCTCAGCTCTACCTCTCGTGATCACATACATGAACTCTGCCATTTCCGACAATCTTAGCCGTATCCGGAGGCTGTCTTGCAGTGCCGAGCTCTCGGAAGATATGGTTACTTTTGGGACGTTACATCGAATATGATTAATTGAAAGGTAAAGCTTCCCACCGAATATTACACCGAGTAGCTGGAACTTTGTGTTTATTCCTTGGAGGACATCAGCCTGGCGGCTGGACTCGTGACCGCCCCCATTCGTGGCCTCTCACTGAGGCGTGCGACCGCCTGGTGGCCGGTTCGCGCCGTTGGGCGCGATAGTGCGCCGGGGCGAGATCCGGATACCAGCGTTGACACCCGACCGGTTACGTTTGTACAGGCCGCGATGCCGAAAGGATAATCGGGTGTTGGTCGGCGTCGGTCGCTGGCAGCGCCACCCGGCACAGGTGTGGCGGCGCCGCGGCTCCCGGCGCAACGGTCGGCGCGCGGCGCACTGTCAGCGGCTGTACCTGGCTGGCCGGCGTCAGTACGCCGAGTGACCGCGCGCCAGTCAGGGGTGGCCGATACAGAGATCGGACGGTGTCGGCGTCAGCTTGTGCGGCGGCGGTGGTCGCCGGGTGCGGCCCCTGACGGCGTGTCAGGCTGAGACCGCGTTATCTCGCGGCGACACTGCGCCGCCTGGGGAGCGCCCGACCGGGGCGTCGTCCCTCACCTGCGGTGTGTGGTGCGTGCTGAGTCGGCGTCCTCAGAGCCAGCCGAGCCCAGCAGCTGGAGGAGTGAGCAGAGCAGAGGTCAGTCCAGCTAGTGTCACCATCCAGTTCAGTCCCAGCCGCACTTCTGCCGCGTCGGCTTCCACTTCCACGGATAGTGTTTACGCAACGGGGTGGGCTCGGTGTCGAACTGGCAAACCGGTTGAGTACGACACTTCCCGACAGGCCCGTGTTTACTGTAAGCGGTCGGCTTCCGCCACGCGACGTCCGAGACACGCCTGTCTGTGACGCGGCCGTGCAGTGTGCAGCGACCTCCTGACGTTTCAGTTCCGACCGCGACCTTGACGGAAGCCGACGAGATCACCCGCTGCTCCTGGCCATGCCAGTTGGCGCGTCCTTGGCGGCGTGGCGCGTGGATGCTGCAACCTGTTGTCGATCAGACTGGCCGTGCATGGGCGGGGCACCGGTGTCGGCACCGTCGCCAGCCGTCTCGATCGACGAGTGGCGAGTGACGTCGGCTGGTGCGGCGTGTCCGTGGTCAATGGAACTGAGCCTGCCGGCGCGATCATGTGGTCGCAGTGGTCGCTGGCCGCCTTGGGCTCGACAGCCAGCCCCGAAACCCAACAGGGTCGCCCGCTTCGGAACTCCAGCGAATGACACCAGCCTGGGACCTGCATTTGTCACCAAATCTGGAGACCCGAGAAGGGCGCCAAGCACGGACTAGAAGAGAAAGGGACAGCTCTCGGCACCGAGTCGTCTTCTCAGCTCGGCACTCAGGAGGGTTGTCCCCATTCGAGCCTGAGAAGTGTCAATGCGACTCGGGTCGCACACTCTCCATCCACGCTGAGATGTGCTGGTCCTCCAGTCATGACAGGGGCAGCCTGAGGTTGGGATTCAAATCAGACATCCAAACTCAAGACTCAGGAGGATCCCCTCGAATCTGCCGACAGGTCACTGACCTGGGCTGACGTCGCCCGACCGGGTGACGTTATGGATGATCGAGGATGTAGGAGATGTTCTCGGGACGTGACATCGGTCGGTGATCATTTGGATTACTCACGCCACAGCCCGCTGATTGCCTAAGTGAACAGACACAATGACGGCACACTGTCCAAGTTGCACGGTGCGACTGCTACTGTTTGGGGTGATCCGGAGCGTGACGCCGGGGCACGAGGTGTGGGCATGTTGACTCTGCAGGTGTTCTTACCGCGCCAGCCGTCGCGGGCACTACGAGAGCTTCGAGATGGGAGGATATTCTGGTTGGGAGCTTGGGTGACGAAGCATTGATTCGGAGTAAAATCTGATAGGAACTTGGCGATGGATAGAATGATCATGAATTGTTCTCGGGGAGTGCAATTCACTGGGAGCATGGCCCAGCATAGAACTGGAGCCTTTCTTCCGACATGATTGCAGCATGAACTATTGCAGATATTGTGGCTGCACTGCGAACATCCTGAGCATTTGTCAATGCACAGCAACTTGCTGGTTCACGAATGGTCCAGCAAAAGTGCATGATGCATTGTGGTTGCAAAGCCAATGCTCTGTAAATGTGCATTGTTCATTGCACCTTTTCACATCTGTTGTTCCCCTTTACAATACCAGCTGTCTCTCTGTTGACCCTTTGGAATTTTCCATTGCAGCTTCCTTGGTAGTCTTCGACGCATATTGCCTGGTTATTGTGAGGATACCCGTAGCATATTTTGAGTATACCTGGCGACACCCCACGTAGTCCTTATCTGCTTTACCCATATGTTTTAAATACAACAATTGTTCCAAATTTGCCGATGTCCGCAACCAAATTGTTCACGTGGAAACTTTCGGATCATATGAGCGCCATCTCAACATATTACCTTTTCATTTCGTATGTCCTGAAGAAGCAGCAATACATCACTATAGCTGGAAGTCTGATAGACCTCAAACGACACTCAACTGGCACCGTGTGAACTTAACTCGGGTTAATCAGGGCCACAGTGCCGATGACTGCTAAATATTAATGTTTGGTCGATGCTCCCTAGAACCCAACGACCAACAAGCCAACCAGTTGCTGACTAGATTAGCCCCATACTGCTCCGGCAAGACAAACTCCGGCCAGGTGAGCTCCGGGCAGATGAACTCCGGGCAGACTGCGAGCAGTTCGGAGTGTGGTTCGCTCCGCGACGAACTCCCTTCCGTGCACTGTCAGAACCGGACTGCTGTCGGACAAGTCGAGAGTGGTGTCGGAGGACATTAGCGCTTTCTCCGCACGAGCCGTAGAAGATAGCGCGGAACACCAGTATATAGTGCTAGATCCATGTACTTCTTGTCATAAATGCATAGAAGTACGAGTATCTGCATGGGATAACCCAAGACCATGCGTGTTGTGAATATTTTGAAGCTGATAGATTCGGAGCCCATAGATGGCGTCTTCGATCTCACCAGCTCACATACCGCGCCCACACATACAAGCTGGAGATGACAGATGAGTTCGTCCCACCTCGCCTCGGTTTTACATTAATACTGTGTGTGGGAACGGCGCATCTGCGCAGCGTCCACTTCACCCACGCGGAATTAACGGTATAGATGTACCAAGATATGCAATGTGTTCTTTGAAGCAGAACCCTGGGCTCTTTCGCGGCGCTCTCACCTGCTGGGTCATATATCGTCGCCAACCTCTCAAGCCGATTGGTCGCGGGTGAAGCCGATAATCCGGCGGCTTGTGGGGCTCCAACCCACGATCTTACGACCAAGAGCTATACACCCTACCAACTGAGCAACTGCGCTCCCACAAAATGTTCCTGAAGCCAACTGAAATCATATTATGACGATACTTCCACTAAAAACAGTCCTTACAAGCTAGGTTTGTGTTGCATAGTGCCCTAAAATACAACCATCCATCACACTTTCGGGGTCACAGGGCACATGCAGGGATCATTTTAATCATTATTGAGACAGAACATAATAAATAATATATGGTTATTTTGGTTGCGAGAAATGTATTCACAGTAGTATGTACACCTTGGTGACCTTTGCAGTTACTTCGACTCGGAAAATGACCAAAATAAGTGATAAAGCAGTGCCTTCGTCCCGTGTAGGTTCCGTGTGATAGTGCGTCCATTACTGCATGGCGGCTTCGTTTATTTCATCTGCCCGTCATCCGCTTTAGAGTCGTTGAACGTCACCTTAAACATAGCTTTCTTTCAATTTGTGCCTATCATTTTTGGCTACAAAAATTGTATTCGCTTTTATTTTGACCAGATATCGAGGAAAATCTAATGAAACTCAACTAATTATCAGCGGTTACCCAGGTCGTTCTGTGATTGGTCTTGACGTAAAACGTTGCCACTCCCGGTTTGACACAAGCCAGGAGTGGCAACGGGCGGGTGCAGTGAACACGCATTTGTTGGTAAACCGAGGCGTGAAAATGAAGAGAGGCGAGGACGTCGGTATGCATTATTCATACCGATGTGCAAAAAAACATAACAAACACCGCCCCGAAAGGCATTCATTGGCCTCACTCTCAGCAACGAGCAGTGTTAAAATATTGGTTTTTCATTAGGTGTGAGATGTCGAAACGAGCGCAGTAGGATGTCGAAATTTGTCATGGAATTAGTGTCATTTTAAATGCTTTTGATGTTCCTCCGACTTAAATTTGAGCCAATGGTTGCACCTTAATCAGTCGTTTTGATATTCATATGTTATGAATATCTATATTCGGGATAACGAGAAAAAAATATGCACTGGTGATGCATGCGATATCCCATTATGGATAACCCCTTTACCTGAAATTGCACTGCAAAATGTTCGTGTATCACCATTCATTATGACCATGATAATAATACTAAACAAACGAGGTACTGTTAGAAAGGAGCCATGCAGACTGCATAAGCATGCATCACGAAACAGAATGTAGATGCTTCTTGCAGAAGGATATCGATTGAGTGTTCAGAAAGTGGTAAATTCCACCCTATTTTACAAATAATTTAACACTGGCAACGAGAATAAAGAAAAATGGTGCGATGCAGCCAACTTGGACGGCGTTCGGTTCTCCCACGTCGATTTGGTCATTTTCCTCACACTGAAGACACATTGTGTCATTTCAGTTCTGGTGTAGGTGAGTAGGTTTTTACGATGACCTTGTTGAATATTGGCTAACAACAAATAAATGGCTTCATATAAAGAAATAAATCAGTCGCTCATCGTGTAATGCGATAAGATACTCGTCAATTCCTGTCGAAACTAAGTGCAGCATAAATGCTAAGCTAATTATAGCATGGGTGTGGGACAGATAGCTCACACATGAAAATATGCGTGGCAGCCCGTACAGGTTCGCCCTAGCTGTAGCGCCACACTGTCAAGCAAACCCTGGGAAATCAAACCGCGGCAATGCAAAGCCCCAAGCAAACCCTATGCAGTCATGCCATTCCAGCGGAAATACTTAAAACTCACTTTTGCAGACATCTCTTCTGAGTGTACGTTTTACCAGAAGGTCGTTTAGGCGCGAAAGTCTTCCTCGACGACCGAAACGATGGTAACGAACCGGTCCACCAATGCCAAATGTAAGTCGGCAGTGCTGATCCGGCGTACCTCGCATTGCTGTGTTCAATCGTGACGTCACAGTCAAGTATAATATCAAGATCTGAATAAAGTAAAATAATAAAAACACAATGTCTAGCCAAATCTCATTCCTCTACGATAAATGCAACATAACAGATAGGCGTTTTGATGCAATTTTTTAAAGCTAAGAATCCACAGCGTGCAACAACTCAATTGTACCTGTGCCATTTGGACCATCTCGAAGATGTCCATAGGTAGAAATGCGACGTTTTCGTAGAACTTTAGCGTATGGAATGTATGATTAAAACAAATATATAACAGCTACGCGATGCTTGCCGAATGCAGTGTGGTCGTGGGTGAAGGAGTACGCTTCTCAAAGTGAACACCGTATTCATCAATATGAAGTTGTCATACGCTCTCTTTGTCTCTGAATATTTAAGTATTTTCCTAACGTTTTTATCACGACCCCCCCCCCGTCCAGCTGAATTCTGCAACGAAAATACGAACAGTGTCGGCTGCTCGTATTTTCGTCGGTATTGTCGGCTGCTTACCTTCACTGTGAGCAGCCACATCGATGCATACAAAGCGCACAAACCCGACGAGCTGCCACATACGACGCATTGGCTCGTGTGGGGCTGGAAATTTCGATGGCCGTGTAGTGCTCTATTTGGATTTAGATAAGATTCAGATTAGATTAGTTGGATCGTTCGCCTGTATACCGCATGGTATCTAGTCAGCGACGCCGGAGTTATCGGTGTGTGTGTTTTCGCCCTCTCACCACTGTACGTAGCACCGTCATTACCGTCGACTGCTAGTGCTGGAGTCGGTGCAGCGTGACTCAGTGCTATGTGCAGCACTGATTCATGTGTGACTACCTGAGCGACAGCGGCTTCATCGTGATCCCGAATTACGACCGACGCGCCGTCAGCGGGTGACCAGGCGTGTCCGGCTTCCGTCCGTCGCCCGGGCCTCGTGCGAGACTTGACAAGTGACAGGCAAACCAGTCTGATCTTTTCCTCGATTGCATACCCGTGAACAATGCGGAATAGAAATTGCCAGCCTAACGAGTCGCTCCGGCATGTTAACCTAATCGGGCAAATCAATTGCAGGCAAGTTACAGCTAGAATGACTCGCTAAATGTGCAGTAGCCAGTCTGCGGTGGGGAGTCTAGTCTCGTGAAATGGAGCTTGCTTCCCGTCGACATCGTGTCGGCGAGGGCAACCTGGCTTAGCTATGGCAAAAGTGTAGGCTTACTGTCACTTATGCATTGTTATTCGCCTCCCACCTCCAAATGCATCCACCTATTCGCAACATACAAGTATTACCCACTGACCTGAGGGTGGTGGTCGTTGGTGATTATTGGTTTTAGGACGCGTTAACTGTTGTTATATGGTGTCGCCGATTGGTCGTGGGCGAGGAGCACCCGAACCCACAATCTTCCGGTTAGGAGGCTAGCACCTCACCCCTGGAATGATTGTCCTTGACCTGCGGTAGGGGAACATTCCGCTACCACGGTGCATATCATTACGGATACAATTAATAAGTCCCATGTCAGCAACCAGATGACCTGACTTGGCGGGCATACTAGATAACCCAAATAACTAACCAACTCACATGCCAATAAACGACTATTATGCCAAGCACTGACACGCAAACATTATACCACTAGACGGTAATCACTATTGAACTAATTACCAACGAGCAAACGGATTGAACACACGTCTCCATTGGACACACAAACGATACATATCAAACCAAGGCGAGCTAGCAACCTCTAACTTTAAATAACCTCAAGCCAGCTAACCTCGGACCTCAGCTAAGAATATTCCATATTTTTACGATGTTGCAATGCGTCTTTCCCTCAGACAGCTATAAGACAACGTGGCCATCCATCATGGCGAGTGCAGAGCATTACCTGTGTTATTTTCCTTGTCTGAGAAATTCCAGATCTGTGCACCAGCTAAGAGAGGAATCTGGGGTCATTTATGTTTCAAATTCTGGGGGCGGTCTCAGCACAAACAAGGTGCTGCACGCATCTTCACCTTCCTCAACACGAACATTGTGCTGTCTACCTCTCCACCCGCCTCAACATGGACCTTGTGCTGCCTACCTCTCCACCTGTCTCAGCTCGGACATGGTGATGTCTACCTCTCCACCCGTCTCAGCACAGGAATGGCGTCACATACCTCTCTGTCTCTCTCAGCACAGCAGGGTTAAACTAATGGTTTTCCGTTTGTTGTGAGATGGTAGGATGTCGAAATTTTACATGGAATCAGTGTCATTTAAAATGCTTTTGATGTCCTCCAGACTCAAATTTGAGCCAACGGTGTAGGCACTTATGACTACCTTATCATGTGTTTTGATATTCATAATTTAAGAAAAGTTATGTTTGGGATAGGATAATAATGACTATGCTATAAGCTGGTATTGTATGCCACATCACATTATAGGTAATCCCTCTACCTGAAACTACATCGCGAAATGTTGAAAAGTGTATCACAAAATGTGTATGACCATTCCTTATCGGGAGCATGTACATGGTACTTATACACGAAATACTGTTAGAAAGGAGACATGAAGATTTCATAAGCATGCATCAAGGAGCACGATGTTGATACTTCTTGGAGACGGATGTTGATCGGATGTTCAGAAAGTGATACATTCCACCCTATTTCCCGAATATTTTATCACTGCAGCACGTACATTGTGCTTCCCGCCTGTCTGGCAGAGAACGACCATGGTCGTGTCTACTTCTCCACCTGCCCCGACACAGGCATCGCGTTGCCCACCTCTGCATCCGTCCCACCAGGGACATGGTGCCACCCACCTTCGCCTGTCCAGCACATACACGGCTCTGTCCGCGTCTGCATCTGCGCGACCGTGGAAAGCCTGGTCTGCATCTCCACCCTCCGTCTGTCCTGCGATGGACATGGTGCTGCCGATCTCTCCGTGTACCACAGGATGAACGCAAGGTCACCAGATCCAGGGCCAGGGCGGGTATGTGACTGGCGCTTCTGTCAGTCTGACTCCAGCTTGAACAGCTTCCCGTGCAGTGATACCGGTACTGCTGTATCGATGGCGCAGCAGGCTTCGGCGCCCAACCCCAGGAGAGTACGGGCAGGACTCTGCGTTTAGATCACTCGCCCTGTGTTGCTCTGTGGTGGACCTGTGCTCTGTGTGCTAACATCCTAAAAGTTAGCGAATACGTTGTGGCCATTGTACTGCCCACCCGCTGCTGATTGGGCGTTTGATTCTGCTGTCACGTCCCATCTACACCGCACTTCTTTTTCTAAATGCAAACCGCCAACCATTGGTCAGCTCACAATGGCATGTTCTCATTTTTGGCTTGCCTACGCCTGCAACACATTGCCCGCAAGAGCAGCATGGTACTCAGGCATGTGCCTGTGCGTGCAGGTCTGCACGGCGCACGGACAATCGCCGATCACACGAGTGCTGCATACCCGCCAGACGTGCGCGGGTCGGGAACGGAACTGCCATGAGTTTCGCTGAGTCACAACACCGACTCACCGACTTGGGTCATGCAGCAGCTCCGTGCATTTCAGTTCTGTTTCGGCGTGCGGTTCGGCTTATGTGTCCATTTGTCCTTTACGCTGGTCACGATTTCACACCCAATGGCACGGACGTGATTTAAGTCGTGGCGCAGGGGCCTTCCTAGATATGCAAGATAGCTGAGTGCGAAGCGCTGTTTCACATCTGCCGATGGAGACTTCGGAGGTGCAAATACTTCAGCGCGCGCTCTGATCGGCATTATGACGTATAAAAAGATCCAGTTCGTTCCTGCGTCACATGACAATGACAGGATATTGGCCGAGGAGTAGTACTCGAGTGCAAGGTGAACCTTGGTGCATTCTAGCCGAAGGTTACGGAATTAAGCTCGCACGTTAATCCAAGTGTACAAATAAAGTCGTGAACGTTTCTCAAGCACGATCGATTGAGATGCAATTACCTGGTTATATGCTGAAGCTGCAAGGATATAAGATAGGCTTTTTAATTTCTGGTGCATCAACTGCATGTATCGATGAAGAACAATAGCAGGGTTAAAATATTAATGCAGTAGAATGCAAACATTAGCTGAACAGATAGTACTGAAATGTTGTGGTCTGTGGAGCGATGGCCAGTATGAGATGTGATGCCGTATTCATTCCACCCTCTGGTGTAGATGACAGAGCAGCCGAGCTTTGATAGCAACCGCTAAGGATTTAGGAATCCGAGGAGCTGAATACGTGCAGCTCAATATCCGATCATGAGACGAGCTCCAATACTTTAGCGTCCAGGGTTGTGAAGACTGCGTCTGGTGACTGGCGCCTTAAGTCCACGTGCATTTACGTGCTCCGCTGCACGTGCACTTGCACGTGATCCTCCGAAAACAGCATTCTCTTTCCTCCTTTTTATGATCAAGGCAATATTGCCTGTTTTCGTAGGCACCTTGTAACACTGCCCGCTTAAAAACGGGTTCCTTGCCTCGTTCCTCGCGTAATTATACGCGCGCGCCTGCACGTGATAATGTTCCAGGCAGAGGAGCGTACACTTCGACGGCTACGGGCGGTCGGTAGCTCGCGCATCGAGCATTCCTGGCGTTCCTGACGAGAGCGGCCAACAGTCGCCACATCTCACACTCTTCCCGGGCACCTGGTGCGCCGAGACGGCCGCGCCGCGGCGCCTCCGCCGACCGTGTTTTCGGACTGCCGCGTGCGCGTTGCGTTGCGTCTCGGACGAGGACAGATGAGCTCTGTGCGGCGCACAGACGGCGGCTTTCTCCGGCCACGGCGGGTCTCTGTCGGCCGTGGCGGCTGCCTGCGCCCACACGGTGCAGGCCAGTGCTGGCCGAGAAAGCGGCCGCTGCGTGCCCCGCACCGTGTGCCGAGAGAATGTGCCTCGGCAGGTCCCACGGCGACCGCAGAGACCGGCTGAGAAAAATCCAACCTGTTCCCTACTAGCGTTTTACACATTAAGCTTTGTATGCTGATATAATTTGTCGGGCTGGCTTGTTTGCTTTTCTCCCGCAGCTCCGAATGGCTTGCTTGCTTTTCTCCCGCAGCTCTGAATGGCTTGCTTGCTTTTCTGCCGCAGCTCTGAATGCACGTCGGAGAAATGCTGTGCATACTGACGCGCGCTTCGAGTTATTCTGACAATGCAGCCTTGTTGCAGTCCTGCGATTATAACTGTCCAAACTGCAATGGAATCAGGGCAAGAGCTTTGCTAAAAATGAGCTGAACGGTCGAGGAATTCTCTTATCGGGCTTTGGCGCCAAAAGGCTAATTGGGCTCCTGTACGCCCGAACGTTTAATGCTAACCCTGGAAGTACCGGTCGATCCAGAGAAGCCCTGACCGCCTCCCGTCCAGCCGGGAGCCGCACCAGTGACGGGTGGTGTCACTGCGGTGTCGGTACCGTGGACGGCTGCGGTGAGGCCGTGCATGTCCGCCGACGGGCGGCGGCGAGCGCGGCCGTCACCGGTCGGACCACCTGTGCGGCGGTGGAGCCGAGGAGCGGCCGGCCGACCCCCAGCCCCCAGCCCCCAGCCAGGGCGCGTCCTTGCCGCGGCGGGCCGACCTCGCAGTCGTGCAGCCGGCCGATCGACCGCCAGGCAGCACGACACTACTGCCGCCGTGGACGGCCGTGTTCGGATGTGCCCGGCAACACAAGGCTCCCGCAGTGGGCGGCGGTGTCAGGACGTGCCTGGTGTCACAGTCCTACTGCTGCCGTGGACGTACACTGAGACAGCTCTCCTGCTACCATGGACGTACATTGGGACAGCTCTACTGCTGCCGTGGACGTGCCCTGAGACACAGTCCTACTGCTGCCGAGGACGTGCCCCGAGACGGCCCTACTGCTGCCGTGGTCATACACTGAGACGCAGCCATATTGCTGCCGTGGACGTGCCAGGAGGTACGGTTCTACTGCTGCCGGCGGCGTACTTATTCGGACGTGCCGACATTCGAGCATTGCTACTCTGCGAGGACAATGATTCTGTCACTGAACTTTCCGTCCCCAAAGGAAACGACAACTAGTAACAATCCCACCTCCAGCTGTACCCCACGTCAGCATTTGTCATGCGGAGGTGACGTTGGGCACCGTTTTACCGTTTTACCCGACGCAACGCTGACTGGTCGTGTTCCAGCCGGATGCGACACTGTTCGGACACCACACTAACCGGACGGACACCGAATACGGGCCGGAAATGACCGACATCGCCGTCAATACCATGCTTTATTGGATCATCACACCGGCGGCGTTTTTCCAAGCACCAATGACTATTTCGGGTGGTGCTTTTACGGTTGCCTTGCTTCTTAGACGTGATGCGGCACCCAGGAGTTAATGCCAGATTAAAAACTTGGTCGTGGAACAATGTGCATGTTGACCCTTTGCAGGCACCGCCGCCGTTTCTATTCTCCTGGCCGAATGCAAGTTGTTATCGCTGCGTGCGTACCGCTGTGTTTTGAGTCCATCCGTCTTCCGCCGGCGGGCGGGCGTCCATTGTTTACTGTGCGTCATCGGCCGCGGCGCGCTGCCCTCACAATATCACTGCCAACTGATCACTCTGGCTGGTCTCCAGGCGGACTGCCGAGTCAATGCATCAACCAGTGGAGAATGGCAGGCCGCAAGCCATGACCGGCGGATTTTATGGTGTAATTGAATGATGTAGGCTCTTGTTCTGCCTGGCTGGCAGGGACACTCAAGCGATACGTAATTCCGTCGCGTGCTTATCGGTTTTCGTGGAGGTGTGATCTTTTTCCAAATACACACCCAATAAAGTTACCATTCGATACACGGCCTGTAGCACGCAATGGGCACTTCTTTGAGCGTGATACGAACCTCCAAAATCCAGACTCTGATGTCTACAACTATCTCATACACATAGCAATGGCTGGATACAACGCTGACAGGATTGAATATGTGTGGATGCGACACTTTAGCTGCCCAACCTAATTCTTCTAAAAAGAACAAAGTGGAAGATCACAAAAAGAGAGCTAAATTCAATTCTGCCAGCACAACTACAATCCGTAAGAAATGTGCGTGGATGAATTTTCAAGTAAGACGACCTACTTGCTCAGGAGTAGCGATGGAGACGAAGCGCGCCAAGCCAAAGGCTGACGGTCATCTCATTCTTCAACACAAAGCACCACCATCGCCAGCGAAGGCATAGGTCTTATTTGATCGCAGCACGCGGGAACACTGTCAACTGTTCCGATGGACTTGTATGGATATGGCACCACCGGACCCTTTGGCTGTGAGTATTTTATTAGGAATACATTTATCGGCAATGAATGGGGTGGGGACAGCCGAGTGGTTAAGGTATTGAGCTCTAGGTACCAAAGATCCCGGGTTCAACACTCGCACCACTCGGGACATTTCCTAATCCCGCGGCCCAGAGGCGAACTAGTGCGGGCGGCGCCATTAGCCGTGGTCGTGTATGAAGTGTGCCGTGAACCACCCAATAAACAATAAATAAGTGATAACCAAGCCGAGCGAGTAAAATTTGGTGAAAATACGATAAAAACAACAGGATAGACCCAACCCGACCAGGTCATGAGCCTCGTCCGTTGAAAGTCTTAGACACTTTTATCATTTCAGATCTTCCCTCGTTGACTCAGAGCTCGGTACACCCTCACACACTTTGTTTTCTGCCATCTTCGTAGAAAGGTTTCCTCCGACGTATTCGCACTCGTGTTGGCAGACAACGTTCAGGGCCTGTACTTTCCGTGCCGTATGTGACACGACACTGATTGCCACGAGTTGCTACCAGAGTGCTGTCCCGGTTGGTCTACTAATTATAATAGGTCTGAACACTGTGATGCCGGAGCCCGTACCTACAACACGGCAACTCTCCAGCTCGCCTTTTGCCCTTCCTGGTCCGGCGCCCCCAATCGCGCATTGCACCGGCTAATGGCGTAGCTTGTTACATCAGCGCAGTTTGGGTCTGGTCTGTGAAGTTGGTTCGCTGTAGGGAGTCGGTACCGCTGCCAATTACAGCCGAGGTGACCCGCTGCAGAATGCGGCCGGTAGCGTGTTATCTCCGCCGGCGGTCGAGCGCGAGAATGCCAACACCAAGGTCCGCCTGAACAAAATGCTACAGTGCTTAATGCGTATTAGACTCCTCTAAAGCCAGATAATATATTCCCACCAACCTTGCATGTGAAAATGCCTGCAAGCAGTGGACACCCAGCCCTAAACCAATCATTGAAAGAGCTTCTCATTGCCATAGCTGACGAATTCAAAACACATTGGAGAGACTGATTTGGAGTCCGAAGTTTAAATGTGTAATTATTGAAGGGTCGAACCACATCGTTGAATGTTGGAGCGACTCGATCCACCCCAAACAGGAAACTACACCTGAGCGGTGCGTGGGAATTACCTCGTTCTCATGATCGGCGAAAGTGAGGCACTGTTTGCGGTGTGCTCAGATATGCAGACGTAATTGATATACCAACGATTTTGTACCAAACAGGACGATATTATTTTCTGCTGCTTTTTAAACCGAGGAAATGCGAGAACAAATAAAAAGTGGTCTCATCAGTTTTGAAACCGTTTTAAGAATAAATCAAGAGAAAAGTAAATCTGAAAGAAGTTTCGACGAAAGAAAGCCTACTCCATCGGATCTTTCAATGAAGACTGCGCGTAAATGAAAAAGCGCAGACCTTAACGATGAGCACGATCTGCAGCTAAAGCTGAGTATTTCAGGCAGAGATTGGTTGCTTCACGGTGAGCCCACGCGGCGGAAACAGAGCTCGAGGAGGCCACGCGCCAAATCATGTACGGATCGGCCGCACCTGGCCAGTCACCGGCTACATGTAGCATGACGCCGAGACCAGCCGGGCACGGTGTGTCCGGCGGCTGGAACGCAGCCACTAATTTCTGTAGCTGTCCGCCGCGGCATGTCCGGCGCGCGCGGTGCGTGCGCGGCGCCCCTGCACGTTCACCGACGCGGGTCCCGCACGACCGTTCGTGTACGTAGGCACGTGCGTGCACGTCGGCGGCACGTGCGTGCACGTCGGCTGCACGTGCGTTGTCATTTGAATCGCCTTTCAAAGGCGGCGCAAATGACCTTTATTGTCCGGTACGGCTCTAAAAATCGCTCACCCTCCCACCAATCATCTTCCCTCGCGTGCGGTCCGGACCGGTGTGCTGCGGCCTCCCAGAAGCGGGGCCCGGAGTAAAACGTCGGCCCGGATTCCTTCCGTTCACGGTCGCGGCGCTCACGTGCCGGACAACTGCCGGGCGGACTGCGTGGCGCACGGTCGGCGCACGCACACACCCGGCGTGCTCCGAGGCGGGCCGGCGGCGGGTCGGTGGCGCCCCGCCGAGACGGTCCGGACCGGTCGGCGGCGGCGACCTCGGACGGTCCTGTCCCGTCGCGCGGCACGTCCGGTGGCCCCGGCACGTGGTCGGCGGCGCGGGCGGCCTGTGGCGGAGCGCTCAGCCGGCTCTGGCGAGCCCCGGGCGGCCGCCGCTCGTTATCGACACCGGCACGCTCGACGGCGCCTACCGGTATCAGCCGGTGCCTGTAGAGGTGTTCATGGTGGCGCCTCTGGCACCCGTGCCGTCCCATCCACTCGTCTCCTCAATCTAGCTCCGCAGTGCTGCGACGGACCCAGTCACTGCCCATGGAATCAAATGATGTGGATTTCGTCTCGACAGCGCGTGCATTTTGTGGAGAGAATTGGCACGTATTTGCATTGTGGCACGACTAATGCAAGCATCATTGATAAGCAATGTGCGTTGGATTTCCGCCCTCCATAAACTTGCACACTCGTTATCAGTAAATATGTCCGTTGCGTCGAGTATGCGTTTTGAACTGGGCCTTCACCATATACTTGTTGAAATATGTTCCACGTAACTTAGTATGGGTGGCGAAATATGTGGTAATGGGTTAATGATTCGGATATCGCACGTCACCGTTTAAGAATGCTGTACCGCCTGTTGTGATGTAGGAAACCAGATTTCGGTGCGACTACAAGGGAGTATGCCGTAATAGTACATACTTCATTTAGCTCAGCTATTATTGTTGCATTGTATGACTGGGACGATACTTTATGCCCATGAAATCCGAGTTCTGGATACTGAACATTTCACAATGGCCGTGAAAAGCTATGCAGTCCAACCACGTACGGTAACCCTTCTTATTGTGTAGGTGACACCACCTGAACGTACCTCCTTCCCGCCGTCTGTCTCGTCCATCCTATAATGCATGGTCTTCTCCACAGAGAAAACCTTGCAATGTAATACGTTATAACTTCGTTTTCTTATGCCCTTGATTCCACTGAACATTGCAAATTTCATCTTCGGGAAACTCTTTCCAGTGAGTCCCTGATATGCTGTATCACCGATGCAGCCGATGCACCTTTGACCAACAGAGTCCCTGAAATGTTGTATGGTCGATGCAGTCGAAGCGTCCCTGAACTATAAACTCCCTGATATACAGCGTACGGGTCAGGAAGTCTTCGGTATAAGTGATAAATGAGCTGCCTTCGCTCGATACGATTATCTTCCGGACCGTGGGTGGTGTCTGGTCTTCATGGCAAACATAGCACGTTCATGGAACAGCAATGGAAGACAGCCCCAAACGCTTCTTAAGCATGCCTGCAGTAGCAGATGCCAAATCACCGATTTTATCCGCATTTATAGCTTTTCTATGTCTAAGATGGAAACAGAACCGCAAACTCTTACTCATGGTCATGGGCTTGATCTCCACGAAAATTAAACGAAAAGCATTATTTCATTTCCGTGCCTACAGACATGCACCGAATGGTACCGGTGGAACGGTGAAGAACCGCAAGAGGCGATCTGATCGAAACT
The DNA here is from genome assembly GCA_034440575.1 of Imbricaverruca yamaguchii. Lineage (NCBI taxonomy): Eukaryota > Metazoa > Arthropoda > Thecostraca > Neoverrucidae > Imbricaverruca > Imbricaverruca yamaguchii. The sequence goes on along the minus strand of JAOTOL010001509.1, from coordinate 508,402 downwards.
GAAGACATGCCTGGCCTGACAAAGCTACAGTTATGGCCGGCTGTGACGACGGGCTTGCACGATGTCACACTGCCACCGGTGCAGGTTTTGTTGCTGAGGCACAGTCACGTGCGCATCTCCCTGCATTTCAGATATTTGGTGTTCGAACGGCTCCAATATCTGGCGTGCTGCGGAGTTTTGTCCGTGGCGAAGGGTGAAGAGTTTAATACCTTGGGCTATAGGTTAGTTGGAAACGTGAACGAATAGTACATTTTCAAAAGGGAAAGAGTTAACTGAGCTTCCTGGCACCTCACATGCCTCCGATGTTGCTCCGGCGAAGATAGAATCTATGAGACGCCCAATAGAATATTTGCGTTCCGAGCTCATTCTGAGCGTGAGCCATATTCTACCCGTTCGTGAGTTCAAGTGTCGATGGGTCACCTTCACGTAAAAATATATGTATATGGATTATGTGATTATGGAACGCTTGAACAATGCTACTTTTTTACCCTGGCGATTCGCTATAATATCCCCTGCAACCCTCACGCTGATCGAATCCATGCAGCACTATCACGAAGCACGCGCCCCATAAAGAACAATTGCAACCACTGACCAAATACTCTAATAATACTCTGCGCATTCGAGATATAATCTTCGTAGTGTCTGATAGATTCTTGGTCATCCGGACCGCCTCGAATGGCACGGCGCATAACATTTTTTTTTGCGGACGGGTCATAGATTCTTGTAAATAATTTGCCGTTCGGGCGGATTGGAAGGCACGCCTCGTCAGCTTTAAGTGTTGTGCTCAAACCCTACCACATTTGCTACCCATTATCTGGTCCCGTGTTTCCATTGGCGTTTGCCCTCTCTGCTAGCTTTGTCTGTAGACTAGAACACTGATGTTGTGTTGGCATAGATGGAATAGCCGCCACGGTTCTCTTTAGCGCTGCAAACCAGAGCATGCCTGTAATTTCACCGCGGTAGTCGACTCGGTCCTGTGTCTTCCCACACGTGGGTGGGCATGGGCAACAAAGCGGCACTACTAACTCACATAGCCTCGCGCAATGACCTAAAGGCTGTGTGGGGCCGCGGTGAATCCCACGGGCACCACGGACAGAGACTCGGCTGCACAGAGAGCGTCCTACACTCCGAATCCTGGCTCACAGATCCCGCTGGCGGCACAGCAAGCTTGATACATGAGATACGTTCACGGTGGGGGAGGCAAATGTGAGCATTAATTATTCGTTGAGGCGCCAATTAGTCATGTGACACTCTGCTATAGCCGTCCATCTGTAGATGTCATGGCTGCAGTCATTGACCGAGCATCCCCTGTCAGTGAGTTAATTAATGCGGTCGATGTGGTGAAGGCGCCAAGAAGTGTTGCCGCACGGGAGATTGTAGCCACTTCAGTGGGAGCAACAGTAGGAGTGAACGTGGCTATTCAGTTTCAGTGATCTAGGTGAACCGTGATAGGAATCCTGAGCTTTGGCTTGAACTTTTAAACTTTTGGGCCATCTAACTTCCAATGTGGAACACCGTGACGAATCCTAACCGGATTTGTTAGCCTAATATTTATCTATGCACTGCGCCCTCTCTTCAAACTTTTCTTCCAAACCTCTCACCCACTGGGAGACAATTAATATTATACGTATTGCGAGTGGGCTGAAGACGAAGTAAGCTACGTATGCAGCAGGTAGATCGCTTGTCTCTGTCAGCTTTGTGTAGCAAAGCAGGACTTTCCGGTCAAATCATAGTGTTATTGTGGTCAAAAACCTGCACGGCATGGAAATGTTTTCACAAAAAAGGGAGAATTTTACGTGCGCCAGACACGACGTGAAATTCCCATAGAAACCTATGTTGTCACCTAGCGGGATAATATGGCAACTATATACTAATTGTCCATATATATGTTACAGGTGCCATTTGTATTTCACTCATTGAGAATATTTGATCGGTATATATTCCGCCTGCTCGCCAACAACAGTAAACAGAGCACCCCAGCCGGGCTGCGTGCACGAAGCCTACGAGTGGGAAGGCCGACAGTACCAGCCCAGCGCGGCGTTGGTCGGTGTCCGCTCTTCTTACGTCCGACACCCGCCATGCGGCACCCGCGGCTCACTTGCGGCGGACTCGCCACCTCAGTATAACCCATGATCCGGCAGGGCGCCATCAGGCTCGCATGACTGACATGTTTCAAGACCGTTTGCTTGGTTGTCAATAGCGTATATACTTTCTTGAGGATATTGTACTCATTTTGGGCGTTTTCTCATTGTCTGACATCTAAATATCACCGGAAGCTCTTGTTCTATGACAAGTGGCACCTTACTATAATGAGGTTACTAAAAGTGCTAAAAAGTTGGCAGTGAACGTCTCCTACTTTTTGCGGACCTACGCAACCCTTCTGCAGGCCACGGCGATACCGCAGGGACGATTAGCATCGTCTCGTTTGCGCTATTTTCAACGGCAACCAGAAAAATAAAACTGCATTAATTTCAAGAATGATCGATGTTAAATCGGATGCACATACTCATATAGTAGGGGTGGGCATTGTGCAGGGAGGTGGGGTTGGCGGAGTCTCCTGAATAAATGCAATTAGCTTCTATTTTAGTTCAGAAAGCGTACCGTGTTCGGTGTATTTCATTATTATGAAATTAACTTGCCATATGTGTCATCGCCTGACATCCTTAGGTCGCTCCATTTGGGATTATGGCCCACGTCCCCTCCCCCAGATCCTCTTGTGGTGGCAACCGCAGCTTTATCGTTCACCAGTGGTTGTGGTTTAATGGCTTCACCTTGTGCCTCATTTCTTCTTAGTTGTCTCTTTTGTTTCTTCCCCATCTGCGCTTTCCTTTCTCCTCTGCAACGGACTATCTCCTTTCACCTCATTCGTCGGCTGCCTTCCCTGCCATGACCAAGCTTTTTACCCCCTGTTATCGATCCCTGGAACATCGCTCCCTTTCCCTAAGCCGGGTCCCATGTCACCTCCACTCCCATCGCTTCAGATCGTCTATTTTCTCCTGTCAGCATTCTTTTGCTACCGCCCTTCCTGTTCACGGCCATCTATTCCTAATCGTCATGTGCTCTCGTTTCGTTTCGCCTCAGTTTACAGTTATGGCCGAACTCGGAGGACTGTGTGCACTCTTGCTGCGAGAGAGAGAGAGAGAGAGAGAGAGAGAGAGAGAGAGGAAGAGAGAGAGAGAGAGAGAGAGAGGAAGAGAGAGAGGAAGAGAGAGAGGAAGAGAGAGAGGAAGAGAGAGAGGAAGAGAGAGAGGAAGAGAGAGAAGAAAGAAAGAGAAAAGAAAAAAAAAAGAAAAAGAAAGAAAGAAAAAAAAAAAAAAAGAAGGAAGAGGAGGAAGAGGGAAAAGAGGAAGAGAGAGCGCGTGGCCCTACACTGTGGTGGTTATCAGTGGACGGCCTAAGCGCAGGCGCGGCAGCAGTTTTTCCCGGATGATTCGCAGCTGTGCCGGTGGGTGTGCGTGCGGTGAAAGCTCCGGCAGCTCTTCCGAACGCCGTCGGTTCTGGTCCGCTCTGGGACGACAAGACCACGGAGAAACGGGCCGCTAGGGGCGCATCTCGGAATTCTCCTCGGTGAGGGGGACATTTCCTAGGAGGGGCGCCCTTGGCGGAAAAAGCCTCAGCGAGCGAGGTGCATTCCAGCACACCTTATGAAACCGGCATCGTCTCAAAAGGTGCGTATTCCTCCGTAAGGTTTTTTTGTGCTCAAAATCCGATGATGAGGAGGGAGTGCACTCAAGCATTTCTGAAAGGGCACTTTTCCCCGCCGGAGAGACGCCACCTTTCCATGAGAGCGGGCAAATGTCCCAGTGCCCAAGTGCCCCACCCCATTCCTTGTGTCTGCCCCTAAGTGGCATGCATCTGATGTCATCACCGCCAGGATGGATGATTGCAGATTGTATCTGACGGTGCACTGGGATCAATTCCTGCAGTACAGCATCAAAGGTACACTCCAGGCGCGGCTGTCTCGGGACTATGTATTTGCTCAGAGCTTCCTTTGTCCGCTCGAGACATAATTTACGAATTATGCGTATACATTAGCGGTTCTGAAGCTCGGCACGGTAGTCGCCTTCACTGGTGAAACATGGCTTTAACACTCAGCACTGCACAACTCGGCGCACATATGCGGCTAGGTTATGTGACTGCCAGTCAGTGCGCCCTTGAACCACAACAACTAAGTCATGCAGCACACAGTAAGCCACGCTATTCCTTCATCTTCGCATTTCTTCGTTTTCCTTGAGAGCCCCAACATTTTTGGGAGGAATTCCCTCGATGGATCCCGATATAGTGAATATATAGAATGTATGAAGCTATGTTGGTGTACGTCTGTAGTGCACTGACGCAGAATCGATTTTGAGGTGGTACAGCTGAAGCTGAATTATTGCAACCCTAACCAGATAAATTGTAACCTTTCTATTTTAGCTAGCTTCTCTGTGGATCACTGTTCTGGATCAGGTGACCAAGAGCACGCATCCATCTCTCCTGTCAACTCGCAGAACCATTGTTGTATTAGCATCGAAGATAAAATTACGACGTCAGGCTACTCTCAACTTGGATATGAAACAAAATAATGTGTACCTTACACCAAGCAGCACTGAGGTATTAGTGATCAGTAGCACCACTTGGGGAACGGTTGCTCATTTTAAAGAAAAATGTTCGGCAGGGGGCGCAATGCACGAAGGCGATGGGCGAGCCCAAATGTATTCGGGGCACATTTCATACGGTCCCATGCTCAAAGTTTAAATTATTGAGGACAAAGCCAGCACTGGGGGGGGGGACGCTTCCCCTTGGAAAGTATGTCGAACAACACCCCGTTTGCACGTGGAATTCAATTGCACAATTCATAATCAGGTTCAAATCATGTTTGAGATTGAGTGAGTTCCCAATTGCTCAAAAACGCACTTCCCTGGTTCTCATCTCGCCATCAATCATATCTGGAACAACATCCGGCTCGGGGGCGTGCGCTAACCATGGGTTTAAAGGTTCTGCCTCCGCGATCGATGCAGCGCTGCTGAGTAATGGATGCTGAGATGCTGAATTGTGTCACAATGTCGTCGCAGGACTCGAAAAACATGTTCACTGGATCAGAAATTCTCCATCCCCAGTGGTCGGGAAATGTTTTAATTGTCAATGTCAACGCCACTGGCAATGTCGGTTACGGTAACGCAGCCACTTCGTTTACGCAGCTTACACAACCACTTCGCTCAATCACTCAAACCAGCGACCCCACGCTCGCTGAACTGGCCCTGCCAGCTGTTTCGTCAGCTGCGTGCCCTCTGGCCTGTGACGTTCGTTGCCAGGATACCATGGCGAAGAAGCTCTCGAGGGCGCGGCAGTCGCCACGCGCGGACCATCGTACGTTGCCGCCCATTCCACTGCTGGGCGTCGCCCTAAGGTGATAGTTGGCAGATGCTGGGCGTTGAAAATTGTCACACTATCTGGTTTGTGTTCGTGACCTGTCTATATCGAGTGGAGGAGCCAGTCTGCAATTCAGCGTTGTGAATAATGTGATACGCAGATGAAGTCATAAATACAAATAAGTGCAGGGTCGCCAGTAGTGTTTGTGTTGCGAACTGCAAGGTTAACTTCCGCCAAAAGAAAAGTTGCGAACTGCAAAGTTGGAATAAACTACGTATATTTATTTTTTTAAAGCAGGCAATGAAATGTACGTGCATGTGCATACCTACAATGTAACATCCTTCCATGCTAGCAAGCAGTAGCCAGTAGCGAACCTAGTATTTGCGACAGGGGGTGGGTGGCAAGGGTGGAGTTTCATGTTTTTGGTGGGGCATAAACCCCATCTTTGCCTTGGCCGGACCAGCTTGTTGTTCTATTAATGCTCTGGGCTGGTGCTCACCAATGAAATTGACAGCAGTCGCTGCCTCCAAGCATTGCTCCCCACCGAAATCTCCTAAACTTATCCACTCATGAGAGATGCGGGCTTGGGGGTGGCGCTACATGCCTGGATTTTTTGAAGTCATCAGATTTTCAAACATTTTTTTTTTGGAATCGGACCGTTTTTATATTTGGTTGAAATGATTAGTGACAGCTTGTTCGTCCTCTGGAACTGTCCAACCCACCACTCTCGTTTCTAAGTCCAGGATTTCAACCCCTTCCCTCCTGTTCAAGGGTTTCCTGGTATTACAGGATGAGTCGGCTCACATTGCTCATATTTTACATCTATAGATCACCTACAAATGCGAAATTTTCCAATTTCAAGCACTGCGGTCTGTGACGCCCGGTCGCCACCACTTGGACGTTCGCCCGCCTTGTGCATTCGTCCCATTCGCCACACTTCTGTGTTTGTACCGTTCTGCGGTTTTTGCTGGACCCCTTACATTTCGCTAATTGCTGCCATACATATCGTCATATTTCACGTCATGGTCAGGTCATACTTCGGGTTATATTTCATGTCACGTCAATGCTTCGTTTCGAGTTTCGCCGGGACAATTTGATGCACTTAATTCATTCCAAATTTGATTTTCTTCCTATTATATTTTCTGCTGGAAAGGGAATCCGAATACCTGATCTTTCATGTGCCCCATATATCTGTTTAAATATTATATTAAATAAAAGATTGGCTACTGAGCCTGGCAACTGGTTCAGTGTTAAGGTTTTAGCTCTGTTCATTCATTGATGTTAGGGCTCCAGCGGGCCCCGACGTTTTCAGGGCGTTGTCGTTTTTTTTCGCAGACCCACGGTGGTTTTGATGGAATCGTCCATTTTGAAGGCCAAAGATACACTAGTTCAAAGAACTTTGGAGATTTTCATACATAAGATAAAATATCGGCACGCTTCCTGCGCCGAAGGCGTTCTGTTTCATGGCGTTTGTGTTGGTCGCTCCCCCTTCTCTGTGTTGATCTCGGCTGCGCCACTGGCTCACAGTGCGCTTTTAAAGCCTTGGTTCGCTTTTAAGGCCCCGCTATATATGTTTGAAGCCCTGGACGAATGCATGCCTTTCGGTCCCGAATTGTGAGGGACTGAGTACGGTTTTGGGGGTAACAGCGCGATTTGTCAAGTCCCGGCGCGATTTTCACGCCCAGGTGCGATATTTCTGAGTCCTGTCACCAGTCGTCTGGGCCCCGGACGCGAGTTGTCTGGTTCCGATGCCATTTTCCGGACATCTGCGTATTTTCTGATCACGAGTTGTTTTTTTCGGTTTCTGTGTGTTCTTCCGGGGGCCCGGGCTCGATTTGTCGGGCTACCGGCGATATATTTTGCAACCCCGTCTCAATTTTGTTCAATGCTTCAGCACGTTTTTCGTTTATCTATGCCATTTGTTCAAGATCTATGGTGCGATTGTTGATGCTCCATCTTCTGAGCTTAGGTTATTTTGGGGATGCCTGACTTGATTTTTTCCGATCCCGGTGCGATTTGTGGGGCCCGGTGCTTTTTGGAAGTCTCACCTTGATTTTTCAGAGCATCAGTACATTTTTTTTCTGCATTCCGGTGCGATTTTTGAGACCCACCACCTCTTAGACGAGCGAACAAATATCTTTTCTTGCTCCCCTGTCAGTGTGCCTCTGGGCAAAGCACAGCCACATGGCGCTGGATACTGGACCCGGGACCCGACACCCGCCATGTTTTCAATATCTTGAGGCAATCTCATAGTCGTGCAATTAAAACAAAATGCATAGCAGTACTGTTCTATCTGTACGCCACATGGTTCATTGCGATCGCTTTTGTATGAAGAAATGAACAAATCTAAGAGAGCAATTATAAGTGTATAACATCCTATTCCTGTCACGTCGTGGTCACCAGTACTCTTGTCCGGCCTGCTCATGGCCAGCAGAGACCACGGGGTTCCGCCCCTGGCTCGGCGACAATGGTGGCGGTGGGGCGGCGGAGTTGCCATTTCCGGCGGCAGACGCCGGAAGTTACGTTCCGGTAGCAGGGGCGAGGAAGTTACTCCTGTTCCGGCGGAAGGGGCGAGGAAGTTACTCCTGTTCCGGCGGAAGGGGCGGGGAAGTTGTTCTGCTTTTGGTGACAGGGGCGGGGAAGCTATTCTGTTTCCGGCGACATGGGCGGGGCGGTCCGAGCCAGCGACTGGCCGTTCCGGTGGCTGGGGTGCGTCGGCGGCAACTGGCGCCGAATGGAGCACCGCCGCCGTCCATGGGAACTGGAGTGGCTGCGATGCCGGCGGCGTGGCGCGCGCGCGCCCGTCGTGTCATTAGCTCGCTCTCGTTCGTGCCGCTGTGTTCGCGTTTCGGCGGCCGGCCGACTAAACGGCGGCGGTTGTGGGTTAGTGTGTCTGCTGACGTAATGACGGCGGCGCGGCCGTCGGCAGCGCCGCTGTCGGAGCCGTCAGTCGCTCCGCGCGCCTGCCGGCACGGGTCCGGCCGAGTTCGCGCTCAGCGATCGCACTGGAAGAGCGTCGCTCTTGCGAGCTGAGAGGGAGGTGGCGCCGCCGCGCTCGACTTCTGCCGGGTGTCGTCGCGAGGCGGTCCCAGTCGCCGTTGATGACGTCGTCTCGTCGGCGCAGACGTCGCCGACGGCACTGGTGCGTTGCACGTGGTCCGACGGTCGTCGGCGCCGCGATCGAGTGACGGGCGCGAGGGAGACGGCGCGTGTTGGCGGCAAGTGATCTGTGACCGTGCCACCTGGACGGAGAAATCGACAGAGGCGGGGAAAAGTGATTTGAGCGGTGACTCGCTGCGTGGAGCTTTCTCGGCGCGCGGCCAGGCCGTCGTCAGTGAGCGGGTGCACACGCACGAGCGCAGTTCAGCCGCAGGCCGGCACCCGCCGGCGCGGCGGCCGCCGACCCGCCTGGAGCTGCGCCGCCGGCCGAGACGAGCCTCCCGTCCCGACGACGCACGGGTGCTTGACGTTGGACGGCCTCGGCTCGTCCAGCCCGGCGACGTGCCGCCTCGTGCAGCACCAAGCCTTCGAGAGCGGCCCCCGGCGCCGGGCAGGGTACGCCGCCGCAGTCACCGGCGCCAACAGCGGCCGTGACAGCAGCCGTGACAGCGACCGTGACAGCGCCGACACAGCAGCCGTGACAGCAGCCCTGACAGCAGCCCTGACAGCAGCCGTGACAGCAGCCGTGACAGCAGCCGTGACAGCAGCCGTGACAGCGGCCGTGACAGCAGCCGTGACAGCGGCCGTGACAGCAGCCGTGCCAGCAGCCCTGACAGCAGCCCTGACAGCAGCCCTGACAGCAGCCGTGACAGCAGCCGTGACAGCAGCCGTGACAGCAGCCGTGACAGCGGCCGTGACAGCAGCCGTGACAGCGCCAACACAGCAGCCGTGACAGCAGCCGTGACAGCAGCCGTGACAGCAGCCGTGACAGCAGCCGTGACAGCAGCCGTGACAGCGCCAACACAGCAGCCGTGCCAGCAGCCCTGACAGCAGCCGTGACAGCAGCCCTGACAGCAGCCGTGACAGCGCCGACACAGCAGCCCTGACAGCAGCCGTGACAGCAGCCGTGACAGCAGCCGTGACAGCAGCCGTGCCAGCAGCCGTGCCAGCAGCCGTGACAGCAGCCCTGACAGCAGCCGTGACAGCGACCGTGACAGCGCCGACACAGCAGCCGTGCCAGCAGCCGTGACAGCAGCCGTGACAGCGACCGTGACAGCGCCGACACAGCAGCCGTGCCAGCAGCCCTGACAGCAGCCGTGACAGCAGCCGTGACAGCAGCCGTGACAGCAGCCCTGACAGCAGCCGTGACAGCAGCCCTGACAGCAGCCGTGACAGCGGCCCTGACAGCAGCCGTGACAGCGGCCGTGCCAGCAGCCCTGACAGCGCCGACACAGCAGCCGTGACAGCGACCGTGACAGCGCCGACACAGCAGCCGTGCCAGCAGCCCTGACAGCAGCCGTGCCAGCAGCCGTGACAGCAGCCCTGACAGCGGCCGTGACAGCAGCCGTGACAGCAGCCGTGACAGCGCCGACACAGCAGCCGTGACAGCAGCCGTGACAGCAGCCGTGACAGCAGCCGTGACAGCAGCCGTGCCAGCAGCCGTGCCAGCAGCCGTGACAGCAGCCGTGCCAGCAGCCGTGCCAGCAGCCGTGACAGCAGCCGTGACAGCAGCCGTGACAGCAGACCGGCAGTGGACGGGGATGCCGCTGGTGGCGGGTGTGCTGCTGTGGCGACCCCGACGGCGCTCGGCCGGCGCCTCGCTCTGCGCCGGCCTGTTCGCGGTGCGCCGCCGCCGCAGCGCGCAGCTGGTGCGCCGCACAGTGCCGCGCGTCGCCATCACCGTGCACAAACGCGACGCGCGCGATGACGGCGCCGACGGCGGCGACCCGCTGACCGCCGGCGAGCTGGCGCTGTGCCGCACGCCGTCCGACGACGGCGTCGACGAGGCGGCCGCGGCGAGTCTGCCGAACCGCGACCTACTGTCGCCGCCGGCCTGGGGAAGCGTCTGCGAGGCGTGGACCTGCGAGGCGCGAGGCCACCGTCGAGTCGGCGACACTGGCAGAGAGGTGGCCGCGGACGGCGGCGGCGACGGCGGCGCGCGCTCCTCGGCCGTCGCGTCCGATCGCGTGACCCCGCCGGCTGCCGTCGCCGACGAGACCCTGGCCGACGACCGGGAGCCGTCGGTGCAGGTGACGCGGCGACACCTGGAGGCAGGTGACGCGGCCGCCCTGCAGGTGTCCCCGACCACGTGCCACCTGCTGGACCGCATCGCCACCGTGTGCCAGGCGGACCTGGAGGAGCGCGCGCTGCTGCACCGACTCCGGCACAGCGACGGCTCGGACAGCGACCTCACCTCGCCCGAGAGCAACCTGACTTCGCCCGAGAGGGATCTGAACCCGCCTGAAGGTGCCCCGGCCTCGCCGGAGCCGGGCAGTGACAGTGAGTGCGGCGGTCGTCTCCAGACCAGTCCAGAAGGCGCTCCCACAAGCTGGCCGGTTGGCCTCAGATTGGTGTCGTTTCACTTCGCTGGTGAGTGAACGCGACAGACACTGAACACGTAGTAGTTAGTACATACTGGGCGGATCCATGGCGGAGCCGCAGGCGCTCTCCTGCTCCTGCAGCCATCCATGGGTGCGCCGGAGCCCTCTCCTGCTCCTGCGGCTATCCATGGGGGCGCCACAGCCTTCTCCTGCTCCTGCAGCCATCCATGGCGGAGCCGCAGCCGCTCTGCTGCACAATGACATAATTGGACACGCGCCTCATGATGAGCACTGTACAGGAATGGCATCAAACATGATCTGAGCCTGGAACATGGCATGTCCCACCACCAGCGGTAATGAACACAAAGTGGTCTGGGCGCTGAAAGGCAGCAAAAGCGGACCCGAAGCCTGAAGCATGCCAGACCGGTTTGTACGTCCACAGGTGAGGTCCTGTTCAGTGCCGTGCGGTTTTGGCGATTTAGTGCGATATCCGGTGTCGTTCCTCCCGCGGCTGCCACCTGCGGCGACCAGTGTGTATTGGTTCCGCCAGCGCCTGCGTGCGGTTTTCCACTCTCCCACGCGGCGAACTCTTCCGTGTGGCCGTCGTCTGACGACGCCCGGCGCGGCCCGCACGGTTCCCACGGCTGTCGGACGAGTGGCTGTCGTTCGGCCGTCCGACGTGGTGCAGTCGGCTCGCCACTATCTCAGATCGTCCGACACGTTTTCCCGCCGCCGTCCAGAGGCACACCTGGCACCACGCAGGCATGTGTGGCGAGCCATTGTGCACTGTCGCACGGTCTCGCTCGCCGGAGACGTGCGTCCGCCTGCTGACCCAACTTATCCGATATGATCTCACCCCAGATGATCTGGTAGATAGTGGTTATTGGTTTCATGACACGTCGACCGTTGATTCATGCGGCGTCGCCATTCTCCCACGTCGATTGGTCGCGGGCGAAGAGTAGCGAGAGGTAAAACTCGAACCCACAATCTTTCGATTGTGAGACGGGCAACTTAACTTACCTTTAGACTACCCGTCCCCGATTCAGGTGGATAACGTAATTGCTAAGTGTAGTTTCGAATGTCAGAGCTGGGCAGATTCGGGAGATAGCGATTCCTAACTTGTGAGGATATGGTCTTTTGACGTTTGGGAGCCACACCGACTGGGAACCAAAGAATAAGAGAACAGCTGTTTTCTGGAAAAGGAAACCGAACGTTACGATGTGAAGACAATTTATCAGGTAATTATCGACATAACGAAATCCAGACATATAAACGTTGCCGACTTGCTGGATTTGGAGATGTCTGATCAGCTTAATTGTAAATTGATGAAGTACGAACTCTTACAAGACAGATCTAAGATGACCAATGATACATGAGTGTAACCACGGATTCGAAATTGGGGGGGGACAAATCAGGGACTCGGTAAGTTTGAACAGGATGGAGGGGCCTAGGCCCGCCTCCCCTCCCCCAAAAAACTTGCATTTTAGCCACCTTTTCAATGTCATTTCCAGCCACTTCAATTCAATGTTCGATGTATGTCAGTTTTTGTTCAGATTTACCATTGCTAGAAGTGATATTTTGGGGACTAAAACTTCCGTCAAAATTAGCAAGTTTCACTACTTATCACTGCCTATGAACATCTAGCTTTAGCCGTATGTGCTGAACCCGATTGCGCGATCACCATTGAGGAATACTGTAAGTATGTTAAACGTTGCCCCTTCTAGCAGTAAAAACATACAATATTGAACGATGGTTTTATGGTAGCAAATATGGACATGCAATTACTTGTTCCATGCTTTCCTGTTTTACGGGCACACATTTCGATGCAATAGCAACCAGGGTGGATGAAGGGTGTGGTACTGAGACCATGTACCCCCCACGTGGAAGATGGCGTCCCTGAGGCGGAAAAGGCGTCCCTCTGGAAAGGTTCCAGTGTACCTGCTCAAATTTTTTCAGCCGGAGGCGCCCTTATGAAGTAAAAAGGCACCCCCATGGAAGGAAGGGCCGAGTGTAACCCGACCCCTCGAGTTTTGCAACTAGAGGAGCTCCTACAGGTGCTTTCGCAGTGGCGTCGCTCCAAATAAATGGCGCCCGTCCAAACAAATACCACAATGACAATTCCTGGATCAACCACTGATTACAACATTACTCCATCGCGGTTTTGAATTCCGGCTAGTTATAAAATTGTGCGCGTTCACGTGTGGCTTCTCTTGCAAATTTGACAACTTTTGACATTTGCAAATTTGACAACCGTCGAACCACTGAGAGGGAAGCAGACAATTTGGAAAAGTTACATATTGCATATGTCCGGAACAACAATGCGGCAGCGTAAAATAAAAAGCAGTGATGGGAGCACCGTCCGAACAGGTTATGACGGATTTCTTTGGGAAGCCCCTAGTCATATAGGATACGAGTGCTTGTTATCACAACGGCTGCAAACAAAAATAGATTTGACCCTCCTATTCCTATTACACTCAATCATTATACACACGCCGGACCTTCGACACGTTTTAAATTATTTCGATATCTCAACATTCTGATACCGTACGGCAAGCCACGTCGCATGACATCCATATAATGCAAATTGAGGTCATAGCCACGAAACGCGAGGACTCTGAAAATTAAGCGAACCTTGAGGCATCTGACATGTCCCGGGTTGAAATGTTACTCGAGGGTTGCCCACGGGCATTATCTTGATGTCAAGCATGGGTAGCTTTGGGAGAAAACGAAGAAACGCGGGGCGACCGAAGAAATGAGTTGACCTTTGACTTTGGAAATTAAAGTGATTTCTGAACAGTTGGCTAGAGTACCACACGGCACGTCAAATCACTTCACTTGATGAAAATCGAAGATAGCGACGGAGTGCGAGGACAATGTATGCTAACCTTCGGTCTTGTGGTTCGACATTGACATATCCAGGTTTTAAATGTTACCCAAGGTAACAACATTTTTAGGTAACACTGTTTATTGCTTGATACCAGATGTAGGTAGGTTAGGGCGAAGAAAATAGTGCGAGGTGACCAACGAAATCGGTTTGACCTTCGACCTTAGAAATTAATTATATTTTGTAACATTATAATCCGGCACAAGCCACGTCGAACGACACCCACTTGGTGCAAATCGAACCCATAGCGACGAATCATGAGGACTTCGAACAATTCAAACTATCCTTTGACCTCCAGGTTTGACCTTGAAATGTTCAAGCTTTAAAATGTTTCTCGAAGGTTCACTGTGAGCTGTCGCTTGATAGTGGATCTGGGACCCGTCGAGATCGAGCGAACTGATCGAAATATTAACTTTCTGATACTGCACAGCAAGACGAATGGCACAACACGAATGACATCCATTTTCTGGGACTTGAAACCATAGCGACGAAACGCGAGAACATTGAAGAATTCAATCAAGCCTTTGACTTTGAAATATCCCGGTTTGAAATGTTACTCGAGTGTTCACCACTGGTTATTGTTTGATACCAGATTTGGATAGGTTTGAAAGAAAACGAAAAAATAGGCGACCGAAGGATCAGCTTGGCCTTTGTCCTTGAAAAAAATCGATAACTTAGCTTTCTGATAATGCATAGCAAGTCACGCAGAATGACGCCCATTTGATGGAAATTGAAGCGATAGCAACCGAACCTCGCGTTCGGTTGATATCTCTCAATATCGCCATCTAATAAATAAAGCTAACCTTTGACCTAGAAGTTTGGCCTTGACATGTACCAATTTGAAATGTTGTACGATGGTTCACCACAGGCTATTGCTTGATACCAGATTTGGGCAGGTTTGGGTGAAAACTAAAAAATTGGAGGCGACCGAAGAAACCGGATTGCGTTGGACCTTGACCGTTAAAGTAGTAATGTGAGACCTATGTAGTTCAGTCCAGCGTGTTCAGTACAGACATTTGTGGCAATTCATTCGAACGATCATCAACTCGTCGCTGAATGCCAATGCGCCTCTGGTGAACTCGTCGCTGGATACGAATATGAATACGTTGACTTGACGTAGGTGCTCAAGTGTGCCCATTCCCTCAACGGTCTTGAAGATACCCAAGGACACCCAGAGTCGCATTTGTTGAAGATATATCAAAATATGAGCAGGAGAATGCATCCTAGAATGTATAAAGCCTTGCGACAATGCACATTTTATACCCAGCAGAGCACAATTTTCTATCTAAGCGAAAACTGAAGATGGTCAAGGTTCATGTTATTCAAGAATGGCCTGAAAGTAGACATTTTTAGCTTTTGTTGATTTGCCATTCAGATATTTCGTGACGACAGACAGCTTGCTAAGCTTGCTGATTGGCTAGATCTACTGTTAGTATTTTGGTGATACACTTGCATATATATTTGAACTTTATAAATGATTAAGTAGAATTTTGCGGCGATGATACTCAGGTAGCTGAGGCTTGGGGGGATTTTGGATGTCAGTGTCAGTGGATGTCACACGATTTCTTTGTATGCTCCACCGTTTAATTCTTTGCTGATGAAGTACGGCTACGTAGACGTTAGATATGTATTCCTAAGCAATTATTAGTAGCCTGCTTCATACATCAGCGGTCTTTCGAACAAAGGTCAAGCTCCGCTCCACCTCCGCCACCCCTCATTCGTCCATGGTCAACGGCGAACTCCCGCTTTGCAGCCATCCGTCCAGACTCTGCAGAGCAGTAAATTCCAGGGCACCCTGAGCGTCAATTGCGGCTGGACAGGTCGATAGGCACCAGGATCACATTTCAACTGTTCTGACCAGTAACAGCATTGAAAACCGTACTGCACAATCCTCCAATGCAATGCTACCTGCCGCTCTCTAAAGCGGCGTTTCTGAGGGCGTCCAGTAGTGCATGTACCAATTGTGTATCTCTCTCTCTCTGGCATCTCTCCAGTCTTCCATTGCATTGATAACTGACACGAGATTCCAGCTTTCTTAGTCTCGACCTCTTCTAGATGCCATCTCATTCACAGCAACTGTCTTCCGACACGATTTCATGTCGAACTGAATCGTCTGTGCCACTACAGTTCCAATGTATTTTTTTTAGTGCATCGTATTCATGTTGTCGGTATCCTTCATGGCTTCTCAGCGTCGTTTCAGGACCCTCTGGGCGTTTCCTCATCCTCGTGTCATGACATCGCCCTGATCGCCGTGTTCTGCCGTGGTCGCCGTGGCCGCTGTGGTCGGCGTGGTCGCCGTGGTCGGCGTGGCTGGCGGCGCCCGTCTCAGTGGGCGGCGCAGTCAGTGCGGCGGCCACGGCGGCCACGGACCCGGGCGCCGACCGGTCCCGGCCGCCGCCGAAACAGGTTTTACTACACATTCCTGGGTGCGCGCCGGTGGCGGGCCGGTGGTGGGCCGGTGGCGAGCCAGTGGGGGCCGGTGGTGGGCCGGTGGCGAGCCAGTGGGGGCCGGTGGTGGGCCGGTGGCGGCCCGGTGGCGAGCCGGTGGCGAGCCGGTGGCGGACGGTAGCGGCCGGTGGTGGGCCGGTAGTGGGCCAGTGGCGGGCCGGTGGTGGGCCGGTGGCGGGCCAGTGGGGGCCGGTGGTGGGCCGGTGGCGAGCCAGTGGGGGCCGGTGGTGGGCCGGTGGCGAGCCAGTGGGGGCCGGTGGTGGGCCGGTGGCGAGCCAGTGGGGGCCGGTGGTGGGCCGGTGGCGGGCCGGTGGTGGGCCGGTGGCGGGCCAGTGGGCCGGTGGTGGGCCGGTGGGCCAGTGTGGGCCGGTATGCGGGGGCCGGTGGTGGGCCGGGGGGCCGGTGGTGGGCCGGTGGCGAGCCAGTGGGGGCCGGTGGTGGGCCGGTGGCGAGCCAGTGGGGGCCGGTGGTGGGCCGGTGGTGGGCCAGTGGGGGCCGGTGGTGGGCCGGTGGCGGGCCAGTGGGGGCCGGTGGTGGGCCGGTAGTGGGCCGGTGGCGGGCCGGTGGTGGGCCGGTAGCGGCCGGTGGCGGCCCGGTGGCGGCCCGGTGGCGAGCCGGTGACGAGCCGGTGGCGGACGGTAGCGGCCGGTGGTGAGCCGGTGGCGGGCCGGTGGCGGCCGGTGGTGGACGGTGGCGGCCGGTGGTGGACAGTAACGGCTGGTGGTGCGAGTCCCGGCAGCGGCCGCCGCCGGCTGTGCCGGCAGCGGCCGCTGCCGATACCTTTGCCTCACGTCATCAGTGCCACAGCTGAACGCCATCAGTGGCGCTGCTGGCCGCCATCAGTGGCGCTGCTGACCGCCATCAGTGGCGCTGCTGACCGCCATCAGTGGCGCTCCTGGCCGCCATCAGTGGCGCTGCTGACCGCCACCAGTGGCGCTGCTGGCCGCCATCAGTGCCGCTGCTCTCTGAAGCCGATCCTCCGCGAGTCCCTTTCTGACAGTGGCCTCCCTTCGGCAGCATCCTAAAAAAAAATGTACAGTGGAGGGCCAATTGGATGATTTCGAAGAAAAAAACCTCATGTTTTTATGTGCAAATGCGTTTGGGTGATGTCTATTGATGAGTTACTGTCTATGACCTTTGTTGGTTGTTTGATGATGTTGGTCCTATAGTCCTACCTGCTGCCTTTACCAGTCGGCGGTGCTGCCCCAGAAGCTATACGCTCTTTTAAGGATGTCAATATCACGGAAAGCCTGTAGCAAAAAAAAAAGCACTTAATGATGTCAAAAACAGAAAGTCCGGCACTATATGGCCTATGCAGTCATTGCGCCCTTAAACTATGCTAACTAACTAATAAAAAAGTGATTCGAAAACAATTGTCATTAAGTGTGGATCAACATTCAAATTCAAGAGTTTCAGGGCACGCTTCGGCCGCAATGTCATCCGGCGTCCTCCTATAAGAAACTGCACTCTGTCACTGACGGCTGAGCTGGTGATGTGGGGCGGCCACTGCGATGGTTATCTCACGGCAGTAATACATTATTTGTGAAATATGGTGGAATATGCCACTGTCTGAGTACTGCATAGACATTGTCGCCAAGGACGTGACGATATCGTGCTTGTAAAGACCCCATGATTCGTTCTTTATAGTATTTTATGTGTATGTAGCAGGCTTATGCTCACCATTACAGATTGATTTCACAAACATATTGTAGTACAATTCCAGGTACAGAGATTATCCATAATGTAGTGTGTTAAGCGATGTGATCTGCTGATATCATGGCATTGCAATCGATCTCGTTTGCATAGGCATCCACATACTAGCTGTCCCAAAAATGTAACCAAGTGCATGTAATGATCAGTAAATTATCTGCTCACACGAAGCTTCAAGGACTGAAACGATATTTTCGGTGGCATGCCTCCAATCCTGATGTTTACATCCTACTGCGCCCGTTTCGACCTCTCACGCCTGAAGAGAGACCATCATTTTAGCACCGTTTCAGTGACTCCCGGTGGGTGCCGGTGGCGGCTGGTCTGGCTCACGAGGTGCTTCCGCTGGCCGCGTACGTGCACGAGGTGCCGAGACTGACGTGTCGGTGATGTGTGTCGGTGGGCGCCGGTGGCGGCTGGTCTGGCTCACCAGGTACCGAGACTGACGTGTCGGTGATGTGTGTCGGTGGGCGCCGGTGGCGGCTGGTCTGGCTCACGAGGTGCTCCCGCCGGCCGCGTACGTGCACGAGGTGCCGAGACTGACGTGTCGGTGATGTGTGTCGGTGGGCGCCGGCCAGCCGGTGGCGGGGCGGCGCGCACCTATGCCTCACGCCCGGACTATGCCGCTGTTTGTGTGCCAGACCGCTGTGGACCGGCACATCGAGACCGGGGTTCGGCTTCCTGTCGCTCCTTACGGCAGCTATGATATACACATACATGCATACACACACACACACACACATATATATATATATGTGTGTGTGTGTGGGTGTGGGTGTGTATATATATACCAAATTTTTGCTCACACATTACACTTGGATGGATGCGAGCAGCACCAAATGACAGCCTTACCTGGACTCATAAACCTTCGAGCATCGAGGCTGCGTCCCTGTGTGTAGCGCATTTGTAACCACCGTATCTGACGTATCGGAGACGTTTCTGACGCAGCTGTGACTGCTTGGATGGCGTCTTCCTCGACACATGTTCGTCTTGTTTGCTATTTTGTGTGACGTTTCTGACATTGCTGTGACACATCTGACGAACCCAACACGTCCGTGGAAGCTGAGACGCCTGTGACGTAGGCGAGACGTATCTGACGCCGGCTGCGCCCGCTGGGAAACGGTGTTCCGGTAATGTCGTGGCGTCGGTATCCGGTCTAAGTGTGGTACGTGTCAGTGCAGGCGGTGTCGTTACCCGGTCCAGGTGCGATACGTCCCAGTGCGTGTGGTGTCGCTACCCGGTCCAGGTGTGATTCGGCCCAGTGCAGGCGACGTCAGCGCGGTTTCAGCCGTCACCTGAGGCCCCGCCCCGTCCCGCCTCGCCCGGATGGCACGGCTGCCGGCGTGACGCGCCGACGGCCGTCACGCCTCCGCCAAGTGTGCCGACCGCCACCGGCCGACTGTCGCCCGTCTGGCACCAGTGCCGGCCGCAGACCACGGGCCGAGTCCAGGTCGGCACCGGGCGACTGCCCGCGCCTCAATGGTCGGTAGAGAGGGTAGAGCGAGGCCGCGGAATGCTGACCGCTGTCCCGCTGAATGGACTGACCCGAGTAGTGTAATGGAGTACCGCTTTTCATCAACCGGCCTAATGCCCGTGTTCTGGAAATTGCGGTGGAAATTGGTATACCCGGTATTGACCGGTCGTAAAACGCCCTGTTACTCACAGAATGAAGGACGTTTGGTCCATTTTGTCCATTTTTTATGGAAGTGCCATTAGTTAAGATTAGCGTATCGGTGTGGCCATTACCACATTGTGAAAGGGCACTCTGAGCTGTCACTCTGGGTAAGACGGAGTGACGCTTAGGATAACGTTATCGCCGAATAATTGAAGATGTATCTGACCTGTCCCCACGGACAGTAGCGACGATGTGTGTTTCGCGTCGCGCTATCTCAGCTCGGGAAGGTGGCTGTCAAAACAAAACGTATGCCATGGAGAAAAATGAAGGTGAATTCCAATTCGTTTGTGGAATGTTGTAGGGCTCTTAGCAAGTTTGTGAGGAAAATCTGGCTGAGCCGTGTACATTCGGCACGACCAGTTGTTTCGCCTGCACTCAGAGGAAAGAGCGGCTTATAATATAGCCGGTGTGATCCGGATGGGCAGCGTGGACGGCCGCTCATAGTTTCCACCGGCTGCCTCCGCATGCTGTGAGCCGGAATCCCACTCTATTTCGTTAATTAGCCGCGGCGTTATCCTCTTAGCGTGGGCTGTGCTGCGGGCGCGGCCGGCGCGAGTGGCGGTGGCCGGCGCGTGCAGGCCGCCCACCTGGCCGCCTGTCCACCTGGCCGGCGCGTGCAGGCCGCCCACCTGGCCGCCTGTCCACCTGGCCGGCCGCCTGCCCACCTGGCCGGTCGCCTGCCGAGAGCTGACGAACCGGTGCGCCTGTCGGGAGTGTTGCGTGTGCAGGGCGGTGCTGAGCAGGCTAAGTCGGTGCGGCCCGCTCCGGCCTGCTCCGGCCCGCTCCGGCCCGCTCCGGCCCACTCCGGCCCGCTCCGGCCCGCTCCGGCTCACTCCGGCCCGCTCCGGCCCGCTCCGGCCCACTCCGGCCCACTCCGGCCCACTCCGGCCCGCTCCGGCCCACTCCGGCCCACTCCGGCCCGCTCCGGCCCGCTCCGGCCCGCTCCGGCCCGCTCCGGCCCGCTCCGGCCCGCTCCGGCCCGCTCCGGCCCGCTCCGGCCCGCTCCGGCCCACTCCGGCCCACTCCGGCCCACTCCGGCCCACTCCGGCCCGCTCCGGCCCACTCCGGCCCGCTCCGGCCCACTCCGGCCCGCTCCGGCCCGGATCACGGAGGCTTCGCCCGGCCGCTGGCTGCCGTAGTTACTGCACCAGCAGTGACTCGCCGCTCACGAGGAGATACGGCGGCAGCCGTCTCCACCAACGAGGGGTGGAGAGGCTTCGGTTACACACGGTCTTTGCTTGATCCATTGGGATCTGGGACCCTTGTCTGACACAAGTCTGATTCACACTCTCGAGATTCACTTTTATATGCACGGGTAAGCTTGCATTGACAACAAAAGGAAGCAGCTTCACAGCAAAAGTACAATTCAGAACAACTGATCTGCTCGCAACAAAGAACTGCGCAATTTGATGTGGTCGTGGTGTGACCTTGCAGGAAGGTTTTGACGTCATCTGGGCATCTAGGCGAGTTGTATCCCCCAATCTCTTCTAAACTCATCTGGCGCGCGCTTTCGCATCACCTGAGCTGCATCATGTTCGTTGCAGGTCCGTTGTCCTGTGGTACTTGCGGTGTGTCTCCACTCCCGTTTGTGCGCTCAGACTAATATAACTCTCCCTGCGGTTTCCAGGCTCGCTGAGCGGCGATCTGCGCTCCTACCTGAGCAGCCGGTTCCAGAAGGGCTCCGTGGACCATGAGCTGCAGAACACCATCAGGGACCACCTGTACCTGCGCACGGTTCCCGTCACCACACGGCCACCCCGCGACGACGAGGTCAGTGCGGTGTCGCCGTGTCCAGGCCGGTACCCGTCGGTACAGCCCAGCTGTAGCCAGCGTACCTGTAACGCGCCAGAGCCATCCCACCGTAAACGGGTCGACGATGTCCTGTACCGTCTCTCTGTACCGAGGCAGATGCTATCAGTTAGTGCCGCTCTGCTGTACAGAGAAGTGGTGTAAACACATCCGAACCGCCACATTGTACCGAAGGATGCCCATCGGCTTCCACGAAGACTGTTTGTCAGCACCGCCCCACTGCACCGAGGTAGATACTGAGATGGTGGGTACCCAGGCAAATACTGCCTGTCGTTACCCAGGAGCACAATGTTCTTCATTACCAGCCCACTGCACCCGGGGAGGTACTGTTTATCATCACCACCGCTGGTGTATCGCATAATCTAATATTAGTCGGTGTATAATATTGCACCCAGTGTGCCCAGTTCTGTCCCAAGTGTACGAGAGGATCGACAGTGTCAGTAACTACCTAGGACCGCTGTCACGGCGCTTCGCTACCACTGTGGACGTGTATTTACCTCTCCACTGCCACAGTTTGTCGGATTTCTAAGAGTAGCCTTGATTTCGGTTCTTCTGTGTGCCTCGCTTGTTTTCTGCTGGCTGTTCCGGTCCTTGTTTGCCACCTAAAGCTGCATAGCATAAGCCGTTTGCGTTTCCCGCGGTGCCGGTGTGGAAGTACGCAACCGTCCTGGCGCGCGCTTGATGACGTCCGACGTCGGCACACCTTTGTTGCTGCCGTATGTTCGTGATGTCAACAAATCCTCTCGGATCGTCATGTATCGGTGCCTTCCCGAGACGTCTCGGATCGTCATGTGCCAGTGCCTTCCTGAGATGACTCGGCTCGTCATGTATCGGTGCCTTCCCGAGGCGTCTCGGATCATCATGTCCTAGTGCCTTCCCGAAGGGCCTCGGATCGTCATGTGTCAGTGTCTTCCTGAAACCTTTCGGCTCGTCATGTGTCAATGCCTTCCCGAGACGTCTCGGCTCATCATGTGTCAATGCCTTCCTGAGACGTCTCGGTTCGTCATGTCTCTCGGCTTGTCATGAGTTAGTGCCTTCTTTATTCCTCTCGGCTCATCATGAGTCAGTGCCTTCCTGAGACGTCTCGGCTCATCATGTGCCAGTGCCCTCCTGATACCTCTCGGCTCGTCATGTGCCAGGGCTTTCCTGAGGCCTCTCGGCTCGTCATGTATCAGGGCTTTCCTGAGACCTCTCGGCTCGTTATATGTCGAGCTTTCCTGAGACGTCTCTGGATTGGCTCACGGCCCATTGGTGAACCCGCTCAAATCAACGCTAATCAACGGCCAATCAACGTCAGTGGCTGCTATTGAGCTGACGTACAATCCAGGCGTGTAATTGGACGAACAGCCAACAACAAAATGTAATTCCAAGCTGAATGTTTTCTCACGCTATGATTACAGCGTTACATTGATGATCAGTAATATCGCGTGTGCCGGGCCTGATCAGGTGTCATTGTGTCGATTCATCGCCTGCCTGACAGCTTTTTGTGCTTCAGGTTCCAGGAGTCGATTACACATTCCTCACCGTTGACGAGTTTAACGAACTAGAGCGATCAGGCAGTCTGTTGGAGAGTGGAGTGTTTGAAGGTAAGGACGCCGGTCCTCGTCCTGGCTGGCTGATTTCTGGCCCAACATTGCATCCATGCCTAAATTGGTGGCCGGCGTGATTCGATATACTGGAAGTGATGTGTGCCGAAGGAATGCGTCGAACCGCTCACTGGATTTGCAATGCATTGGCGTGCTGCACAGCAAGGACTACTAGTGGATGGTGCATGGGAGAGGGATTAACACGGCTGCCGAACACATTGCATCTCATCTTCCGACTGCCTTTCGGTTGGTTTGGTTTCCTGGTGCCGGTTTCACTGCCTAACGCTGCTGCACGGTGTGGTTGCGGATGACGTGGCCGAGGCCGGTGTCGCCGCACCGCCGGCGCCCCTAACCGCGGCGTGTGCCGACTCGGTGGCTGGTTGCAGGTGTGTGGTACGGCAGCCCCGTGCCGCCGGCGCCCGACCGCTACTCCGCGCCGCTGTTCGACGTTGACGACAGCGGCGGCGCGTCGGCGGAGGCACAGAGGGCGCTCCGTGGAGCTGGCCGACAGGTGACGGCGGCGGTGCCACCGAGCGGTCAGATGTCCTCCAGAGGCGGCAGGGCGCGAGGGGCGGAGCCTGCTGTCGGCCCGGCGGCGGACGCGGCCGAGAGAGGTCACCGGCTGACACGGCGTGCGGGGCCGGCGGCGGTGGTGGTCGGGCCGCGCCGGCGGCTGCCGCGACGGCGCGGCCTGCGTCTCTCCTGGTCGGGAGTGGCGCTCAAAGTGGGCCGCGCGCGCTCGGCCACCACCAGCTCGACCAGCTCGGGCCGGCCGTCGCGCTCCTCGTCGGTGGTGTCATCGTCGCTGTCCTCGTCGGTGTTGGTGTCTGACGCTGTCGGCCGACCGTCCGGACACGCGGGCGACAGGCGGCACCAGCACCGGAGTCGGCCGCGAGACAGGCAGCACCCGCCGGAGCTGGCAGGCGGGGCGGGAGCCCGCACGGGGCTGGTGTCTGAGGACGCTGCAGGAAGACCCGGCGGAGCAGCCAGCGGGACGGTGCCGAGGAACACTGCGGGGAGGTCGGGGTCCCAGGCCGGTGTAGTGCCGAGCGGCCGCTGGGGAAGCGTGGGGATTCCGACGGGGGACACTGCGGTGGGATCGGGATACCATTCGGGAGCCGTGCCGCGGGATAGCTGGGCAGATTTAGGCATTCCTATCGTAGAGGCTACGGAAAAGTCGGTAGCGCCGGTACCGCGCATGGGCGTGCTGTCGGGTCGGCCTGGGGAAGGTCGGAGGTACGTGGAAGAGAGACGCACTGCCAGCACGGGAACGGTCGGGTCCGGTGGTGTTCCAGCCGACACCAGACGCGCCACCGACGCGGCGGTGGTGGAGAACATCTGCCAGTGCCGCGACTGCCGCTCCTGGCGCCGCCACTGTGCCGCCGACGCCCGCAGGGAGCCTGGTCCGGACAGAGAGGCGGCTCAGCGGCAGTCCGTCGTCCACCACACTCAGCCGTGCCGCTGCGTCACCTGCCTGCAGGGCATCTACGTTCAGCATCAGCTGCTGATCTGGAAGAAGCTGGGGTTGACGGGCTTCGCCGGATCGGCGTTGGACCGGGGACGAGCGGACAGTTTGCCCCCTGCGCCGGCTGCCGTCTCGACCTCGCTGTCCGGCAACGGACGGCTGGCACAGCAGAACGGCGATCGCATTGAACACAGTGACCTGCAACGGCAGCACAGCGGTCATTGCGCTAGCCAGCAACACCCCGGGTCGAGTGACCGATCTGGTGTAGACCGGCCAACTGTGGAGACGAGAAACAGCGAAGGTGGACATCCGACGGACAGGACGCTTGACGATCCGTCTCTAGAAGAGCATGCTACGTTGCCTGGTGATAGGAAGATAAATCTGTTCAGAGCGGTGTCCCTGCCGAATGAAGCCAGTCTTGTCGCTGGCAAGGACGTAAAAAAGTCGCACACAAAAAGACCCGAATGAAGAGAGTCGTTAGCACGTCGAAGAAGCGTTTGGGACAGCTATGGAGGAAAGTTTCGTTCTCACGTGAAAGAGACAGAAAGAGTGCTAGCAGGCGTACTAGTGACGACGTGACGCCGAGCCGCGACGTAGGCGAAGCCATTTCAGAAAGGAACTTTGCACCTCTGCTAAGCCGCTCATGTTCGCTTGACAGCGTGTTCCTTCCTAGCCCGCCAAGCTCAGCAGCGAGATCCGGCGCCTATTCGCCGGGCCTGTCGTACTCAGCAATAGCGAACCATGGCCAATCAGCGAGCCGGTGGAACACCATGGCCACGTACCACGACCGATCAGCAGTCTCCGACGGCGAGTCAGTACTGAGGCACGGCCAGTCGCTGGCCACCTTGGCCACGGCGCGTGAGTCGGGCCGACGCAGCAGCAGCAGCACCTCGAGCCCGAGCAGCGACACCTCGTCCACCACCGGCTCCACGGTGGACACGTTCTCGCCGCTGACGTACTTCCACCCGACACGACACGGGCGCGCGTCGCGGCCCGCCCGTGTCGTGCACACGGCTCGCCGGCCGCCTGGCGACAGGGAACAGCCGGCGTCCGCCGACCAGCGCCGCCTCCCGGACGGCGAGCGACTCCCCCGGGCCGCACAGCGGCGGCTGTCGGAGGACGCAGAACAGCGGCCCCAGTTTCAGACCGTGCATGACCTGCACCGCACCGTGTCGCTCGAGCGGTTCGACTACGAGTTCCAGTCGAAGAACAGTGTGTTCGTGCCCGTCTTCCCGATGGCGTTCAAGTCGCCGGGTCGTGGTTCGTGTCCTGCCCTGAGCGGCGCTCCGGCCGCGCCGGCTCGGGGCGACACTGGCGGCGGCGTGGGCGCCACTGGGGAGCCTGGGCGGACCTCCTGCGCTGGTGGCGCCACCTCACCCCCGCCCGGGACGACCTCGGTCGACGCTCGGCCGGCTTGCGGCGCGGCCGGTCCGGCGAAGGAGGGCCTGGGCGGCGGTGGTCAGAGTTGGCTCCGCGGGCATGGCGGTAGTCGGTCTGGCGTCGACGATAGTCAGCATGGTGTAGGCGGAAGTAATCAGGGTGTGGGCAGGCGTCATCAGGACGTAGGCGAGGGTTACGAGGGTGTAGGTGAGAGTGAGCAGGGTGTAGGCGGGAGTAATCAGGGTGTAGGTGGGCGTCATCAGGATGTAGGCGAGGGTTACGAGGGTGAGACTGAGCAGGGTGTTGGTGAGAATAATCAGGGGGTAGACGGGAGTCATCAAGGAGTAGATAATAGTGATCGGGGTGTGGACGTTAGTGAGCGGGCTGTGGAAGACGATAAGCAGGGCGTGGACGATAGTGAGCGGGGTGTGGACGACAATGAGCAAGGTATGAACGGTAGTGAGCAGGGTGCCAACAGTGCTCGACAAGGCATCGATGGGCATCAGCCGAGCGTCCGCGAGACTCAGTCGAGTGTCAGCGGCGGTCGAGCCTGCGTCAGTGTCGGGGACCTGTCATCGCTGGGCGTGGCCGAGTCGATGGACCTGGACCTGGAGGACGCGCCAGATGTGCAGACTCGTCGCCATCGCATCCGCCAGCACTGGGAGCGCTATCTGGACCAAGCGGTGCAGCTTCGTAGGTCAGAAGGCGGTGGCGGTAACGTCGAGGAGAGTCAGGTCGTGACCTCCGACGCCGGGCAGGTCGACGTCCCCAGATCCATTCTGCAGAGCTATCAGGAGGATGAGCATGAACACGGTAAGTGACATCAGGCATACGGGCATGAAATTTTGAACAACTGACGCATGCGGCACATTGGTGGTGGATGCATGACATGACTAAGCCATCATTGTTCAGGCCACACTATCATATGGGTTAAAGATGGATAGATGTGTGATGCAGACTTTGATAGCCCATTTGCTCACACATGTATTCCATAATATTGATCTCAAGATTTAGTGCTGACTCTACGTTCACCACTGGTATGTTCCTGCACCCAGGTGATTAGTGACCTGTCGCTGTACGTAGGTTACAGCTATGCGGGTGTACTCATGCACCCCGGAACCAGCGACGTTCCTCTGTGCAGGTGACCAGTGGCGTACCCCTGTACCCAGGTGACCAGTGATGTGCCCCTGTACCCAGGTGACCAGTAACGTGCCTCTGTACCCAGGTCACCAGTGACGTACTCCTGTACTCAAGTGACCAGTAACGTGCCTCTGTACCCAAGTGACCAGTAACGTGCCTCTGTACCCAGGTGACCAGTGACGTGCCTCTGTACCCAGGTGACCAGTAACGTGCCTCTGTACCCAGGTGACTAGTGACGTACTCCTGTATCCAGGTGACCAGTAACGCGCCTCTGTACCCAGGTGACCAGTGACGTGCCTCTGTACCCAGGTGACCAGTGACGTGCCTCTGTACCCAGGTGACCAGTGACGTGCCTCTGTACCCAGGTGACGAGTGACATGCCTCTGTGCCCAGGTCACCAGTGACATGTCACTGCAGGGGACGAGTAGCCTAGTGGTAAGTTTCTCGTCGCACAATCGAAAGGTTGTGGGTTCGAGTCTCACCTGCCGCTACTCTTCGCCCGCGACCAATCGGCGTGGGAGATTGGCGACGCTACATGACTAAACGTTCGATGTTTCTTAAAACCAATAACCAACGACTTGTCACTGCACCCAGGCCACCAGTTGTTATTTGGGTTTTGGGACGCATCGGACCCATGTCACCAGTAACGCGCCCCTGTACGCAGGTGACAAGTGACATGCCTCTGTGCCCAGGTCACCAATGACGAGCCGCTGTATCCAGGTAACCAGTGACGTGCCCCTGTACGCAGGTGACGAGTGACATGCCTCTGTGCCCAGGTCACCAATGACGAGCCGCTGTACCCAGGTCACTAATGACGTTCCTCTGTGCCCAGGTCACCAATGACGTTCCTCTGTACCCAGGTCACCACTATGGCACCCCGCGGCCGGCCGAGGACGCGGTGTCGGTGCGACCTGCCGTGACCGACTCCCTGCTGCCTGGCCGACACCCCAGCAGCGAGGGCAAGCGGCGCCGCAACCGCTCCACCGTCGAGGCCATGGCGGCCGCCAACGGAGCCGAGCAGAGGGTCGACCCAGCCGACCGCCCGAGCCCACCGGAGCACAGAGGTACGGCCGGACAGCCAAGCTTACTGGAGCACAGAGGTACGGCCGGGCAGCCGAGCCCACCGGAGTACAGAGGTATGGCCAGACAGCCGACCTTATCGGAGCACAGTGGTACGGCCGGGCAACCAAGCTTACTGGAGCGCAGAGGTACGGCCAGACAGCCGACCTTACCGGAGCACAGAGGTACGGCCGGGCAGTCGAGCCCACCAGAGCACAGAGGTACGGCCAGACACCCGACCTTACCGGAGCGCAGAGGTACGGCCGGACAGCCAAGCTCACTGGAGCACAGAGGTACGGCCAGACAGCCGAGCCCACCGGAGTACAGAGGTACGGCCGGACAGCCGAGCCCATCGGAGCACAGAGGTACGGCCGGACAGCCGAGCCCACCGGAGTACAGAGGTACGGCCGGACAGCCGAGCCCACCGGAGCACAGAGGTACGGCCGGACAGCCGACCTTACCGGAGCGCAGAGGTACGGCCGGACAGCCGACCTTACCGGAGCACAGAGGTACGGCCAGACAGCCGAGCTTACCGGAGCACAGAGGTACGGCCAGACAGCCGAGCCCACCGGAGCACAGAGGTACGGCCAGACAGCCGACCTTACCGGAGCACAGTGGTACGGCCAGACAGCCGAGCTTACCGGAGCACAGAGGTACGGCCAGACAGCCGAGCCCACCGGAGCACAGAGGTACGGCCGGACAGCCGACCTTACCGGAGCACAGAGGTACG
Organism: Imbricaverruca yamaguchii; assembly: GCA_034440575.1. Lineage (NCBI taxonomy): Eukaryota > Metazoa > Arthropoda > Thecostraca > Neoverrucidae > Imbricaverruca > Imbricaverruca yamaguchii. The sequence goes on along the minus strand of JAOTOL010001509.1, from coordinate 479,687 downwards.
GCCGGACAGCCGACCTTACCGGAGCACAGAGGTACGGCCAGACAGCCGAGCTTACCGGAGCACAGAGGTACGGCCAGACAGCCGAGCCCACCGGAGCACAGAGGTACGGCCAGACAGCCGACCTTACCGGAGCACAGTGGTACGGCCAGACAGCCGACCTTACCAGAGCACAGAGGCACGGCCAGACAGCCGAGCCCACCGGAGCACAGAGGTACGGCCAGACAGCCGACCTTACCGGGGCACAGAGGTACGGCCGGACAGCCGAGCCCACCGGAGTACAGTGGTACGGCCAGGCAGCCGAGCTTACTGGAGCACAGAGGTACGGCCAGGCAGCCGAGCTTACTGGAGCACAGAGGTACGGCCAGACAGCCGACCTTATCGGAGCATAGAGGTACGGCCGGACAGCCGAGCTTACTGGAGCACAGAGGTACGGCCAGACAGCCGACCTTATCGGAGCACAGTGGTACGGCCGGGCAACCAAGCTTACTGGAGCGCAGAGGTACGGCCAGACAGCCGAGCCCACCGGAGCACAGAGGTACGGCCAGACAGCCGACCTTATCGGAGCATAGAGGTACGGCCGGACAGCCGAGCTCACCGGAGCACAGAGGTACGGCCAGACAGCCGACCTTATCGGCGGACAGCCGAGCTTACTGGAGCACAGAGGTACGGCCAGACAGCCGACCTTATCGGAGCACAGTGGTACGGCCGGGCAACCAAGCTTACTGGAGCGCAGAGGTACGGCTAGACAGCCGAGCCCACCGGAGCACAGAGGTACGGCCGGACAGCCAAGCCCACCGGAGCACAGAGGTACGGCCGGACAGCCAAGCCCACCGGAGCACAGAGGTACGGCCGGACAGCCGAGCCCACCGGAGTACAGAGGTACGGCCAGGCAGCCGACCTTACCGAAGCACAAAGGTACGGCCGGGCAGTCGAGGTCAACGGAGCACAAGAAACAGCACCACTGAATTCCTCATTCAAGTTTGCGTAGACGGATGCCAACTGATGTTGGCGCAAAGCTAACCAAGTAGTTGTTACGCCGTGAGGCACTAGTCCACCACCGCCACATCCAACCGAAGTTGCAAACGATGAATTCGACATTTGGAATTACTGGTGGTTGTGTGAGTCAGCTGGCCTATTGTGCTGGACACGATGGAGCGACTGGCCAGTCCAGTCCACCTGGTTGAAGAGGTAAAGCAAGGGTACACTCGAATCGAGCTTGGCCCGAGCTGAGTGGCACGCTCGAATCAAGCTTGCCCCGAGCCGGGAGTACACTCGAACAGGACATGGTGACAAACCCTGAACAAAGATCCACACCCGGAACAAAAGTATCTATAAGAACAGATAGGCGATAACAATAGATATTCGCAAACACATTAGGAATTCCCAGCTAACTAGGCACGCGGTGCATGTGTTTGTCACTGCCTTGTTTATGTTGTCATTATCCGCATTCGATGCTGCCGTGTATTGCTTCTGTAGTCTGTGCTGATAGTATCCGTGGAAAGACACTGAGCAACAGTAATTGCAGGGATTGCAGCAGAATTGTGGCGACGGTATGTGGCTCAACTGCCGGCTGCTGCTTCTCATCAGTTTTTCTGACAGATGCCACGGATAGATTGAAAAACGGTGTTATTGACGGTGATTTGCAAAGCGTGCTGGGTGTACTAAATTGATTTGAAACTGGCTTGAACACACATAGTCTATTCGATGTAATTTGTTAACCCGCGCCGTCTTTCCGGTCAAATCCTCACACCCCGTCTCGGGAGGGGGGGGAGGCGGTTGAAAACCCCCTCTAAAATCCAAACTAAGCATCGCGCGAAAACGAAAGAGGTGTCGTCGGAAAGCGCTCGACGAATATGGTTCGGGTCCACCCTCCAAAACAATTTTCCCCTTAAAGTGACGTCACCAGGGGGATAGATTTTCACGACTTTTCACGACTTACATTATGTTTTTGACTCTGGGGAGTTCATTTTGGGATATATGAAAAAAACGAAATTTATTTGGAATGCGAAAAGGGCAGCGAAATCGACAAGTGCTATATTTTTTGGGTCCCCCAAAAATAAAAATTTTATTTTTTTGAAATTTCAAAATTTTGAGTTCAAGTTTTCTTTAATTTTCCTTTTCTAATGGGTAGAGCAGACCGAGAAACGTTGTTGGAAGTCAACTTGCTCTAATAAAAAATGCTTACTTTAGCTAGAATCCTGTATTTGAACTGCAATTTGGCTAACACGCAAAATGTATATGTAGTCAAAAACGAAAAAAGTTCAATTCCACTCGTACGTTTTGTTGCATCCGTAAAGATAAGCAAACGCTGAAAGTTCCATTAAAATATCTGTGTCCGTAAAAGCGTGACGACCGGTTGAACTTTTTTGCAGGTGACCTCACTTGACCTTGAATAACTCGTTGACCCTAGATGACCTGACCTAAGAATTTTGAATCAGCATGTCAAATTGATGTGGAAAAAGGTATGCCAAATTTGGACGCGCTGACTCGCGCCGTTCGTCCGATATCCGCGAAAAACCTCAGGGGGTGGCTGAAGACCCCGAGACGGGACGGATTAATGTGTCCTGATTTATCATTTTCTTAGTTTTGCGATTTCATCGGTGTATTATTGTTCTCCGATTTAAGAGACCATTTCCATCATCCGGCTTGTAAAGACGCCGACATTGTCCCAAAATATCCTGACCGATGCATGAGTTTGAGAAATACACCTTCCAAATTACTGTGTGGGAGGAGTGATCTGATGTGAATATTCGAAACTGTACACCAGAAGAGAACACACGCTTATGCACGTGTGCTCGGTCGACAAGTGACATTTCCGCCGACAGTTCCCGAATACCGGGCAGTGCCGACTCACAACACCTCGGAGACCAACGGGTCGATGCGGAGCGGTGCCGACACGACCTCTGAGCTGGGACCACTGCCGGACAACTGGGAGAAGGCCTTCACAGAGTTCGGCGAGACATACTTCATCAAGTGGGTGTTGCCACCACGAGAGGGGCGTGCACACCCACCCTACGCGTTCCTTAGCTTCCGTTTTGAATTTGTCATCAGTGAAACAGACGCATATACCGTAGCATCAGGTTTGATTAGCAAGGCAAAGCCATATTCCTCGAACTAGCCTGGGCAGCATGAGTACTGATGTTATCTAGTGCTCACTTCCTCATCATTTGAAAGACGTTATTTGTCTCTTGTCATCGCAAAGAGGTAAATGACCGGGTCATGTTACTGATTTATGATGATGAACACAATTACTTAACCAAACCAGAGAACGCAGCCAACATGAGGCGTCCCGTAACTAGCTGGATCAGACGCACTGCTCGCTCTGCGCACCCGCGCCGGACGCGCCCATGGAGAGTGAAGAGGCCAGCCGACCCATCCCACCCCTCCCCTGTTCCTCTCCTTCCCTCCCCTTCTCATACCCCTGGCTGGTCCGAGGATCCCCAGGAGACCGGCAAGGGCTCCTCAAGGTATAGACGAAGAACCCGTAAAGGCTCCTCAAGGTATGCATGCAGAGACATAGCCGGTTGAAAATTAGAATGTATCTGGCAAATTGTATGGAAAAGGCCTCTGAGATCTCTTCAATATCCTGAAGGCTGGCAAGGGTCGTGAAGACGAGAGATATTGAGTGTCCATACCTACTGGAAGGACCGTTTCGGCAGGAAAAGGTGCCTAGCAGATGAGGCACGAGCAGGACCCTGATGACCCTGGGTCATGGACAGGGTGCCTGTGGATCAGGAGGTCTGAGATGTTCCCGCGGTTTAAATGGAGCCCCCGGGAGATTAACAGGGCCCTCTAAAAGCGAAAAAGGAATGGTGAAAGTCAACCTTAGAGCTGCAATACCCCTGAGACGTGAGCTAGGCACGACTATTGAGGACTGTAATAGGCCCCTAAAGGCAGGACAGGACCCTGGGAGATAAAGAGGGTCCCCAAAATTTCAGAGGGCTGAACTGGAATGCCACAAGGTTAGAATGCGACCTCGAATGGATGAACAGAGCTCCCTAAGAGCTAATTGGCGTCCCTGTAGGTTGGCTGTTTGTTTATATATATATATATATATAAATATGGACCCTTTAAAAACAAAGTGCCCGAAATCCGGAAATTTTGGGCAAGGTCGGTGATCATAGGCAGGGAGGGTGCCCTCGTCACATGACTCCCCGGATTAAATCCTAGCTACGCCACTAATGGCCACCTTGTGTTCTCACAGCCACGATGCGAGCACGCCCCTTACTGCCAGTAGCGCCAGACTTCGTGATCTCTCTACGTACAGTTACGAGATGAATGCGTGGCCCCTCTCCCATGCTGGTTGGTGCCGGACTCCTCTGTAACCTCCTCTCTACCACCAGCCATGGGACAGGCACGTCGCACTGGCTAGACCCGCGGCTGGCTCGTGTACAGAAGGCCTTTCTGGAGGATTGTGAAGAGCACGAGCTGCCTTACGGCTGGGAGCGTATCGACGACCCCGCCTACGGCACCTACTACATCGACCACGTCAACAGGCGCACCCAGTACGAGAACCCAGTGCACGAGGTCAAGCGACTTCAGCAAACAGGTATGAAGTTCATTATGACCGCATCTCATTCGCATGACTATCCTCTTTTATATTTTATTCAGATGCAGTCGAGAGCATGGATTTGAACCCAGAACAGCATGATTTCTGAGTTTCCCACGCTTCAGTAGTTGCAGTGGTTCGCCGTCGAAGCTGAGTAACTTGGTGTAGTGTGTGTGTGTATGTCGCAGAGGAGTAGCTGGGTGCAATGCATCTCTGTGTCGCAGCTGGATGGTTGCCTCCAGTGTGTTGGGGCGGGGGTAGCCGAGTGGTTAAGGTGTCGGGCTATGGGTACCAAAGGTCCCGGGTTCGACTCTAGCGCCACTCAGAACGTTTCTCAATCCCGCGGCCTACCGGCGAAACAGTGTGGGCGGCGCCATTAGCCGTGAATGTGCATAAAGTGTGTCGTGAACCAACCAATAAACAAACAAGCCTCCAGTGTGTTTGTCTGTGAACCGCAGCCAAGTGGCTGAATACAGTGTGTTTCTGTGCACAGCTGGACAACTGACTTCAGTGTGTCTCTTGCCTGCAGCTGAGTGACTAACCGCGGCGTGTTGTCTCTGTGTCGCAGCCGAGTGATTGACCACGGCGTGTTGTCTCTGTGTCGCAGCCGAGTGATTGACCACGGCGTGTTGTCTCTGTGCCGCAGCCGAGTGACTGACCGCGGCGTGTACGTGTCTGTGCCGCAGCTGGACGGCTGACTGCAGTGCGTTTGTCTCTGTGTCGCAGCCGAGTGATTGACCGCGGCGTGTATGTGTCTGTGTCGCAGCCGAGTGATTGACCACGGCGTGTTGTCTCTGTGTCGCAGCCGAGTGACTGACCGCAGCGTGTCTGTGTCTGTGTCGCAGCCGAGTCGACGCCGCCCAGGGCGGCCAGTCCGCAGCCTGGCGGCGACAACACGTTCCCGCGCCAGAAGAAGGCGAGCCAGGAGGCGCGCCTGCCCGCCGCCGACTCCCGGCCGTCCCCGGTGCCCGGCGTGCCAGCCCACCAGCCGGTCAGCCGCGGCGACAGTGAGTTCCCGCCGCCGTCGGCCGGGACACGGCGCACGCCAGGTACGGCCCCGCACCGCTCACCGCTCACCACTCTCCCCGTCACGGGGCTCTCATCTCCACCTGCATGGACCTCCGCCGACCGGTCTGGCCCGGCGCCTGCCGACGGCCGCAAGCCCAGCTTTTCGCCACCAGTGTTGGAGTCGTGGGCTGTTGTCAGCTTGGGATTGATCACTGTCATTCATGCACCCACTGCAGTGGTGGGAGAAGCACGCGTCAGCTGGCATTGCTGGCGAAAAGCATGGGCTTGAAGGCGGGCGCCTGATCTGGCAGCCTGTCGGCTGTTCTGAGGAGCTGCCGTCGCCCCGTGTCCATCGTTTGACCGACTCGCCGGCCTAGACTAGCTCGTTCGATTGGGCTCTGTTTCGTGCAGTTTGGCCTGGTTTCGTTTTCGTTTGACCTGGTTTCGTTTGGTTTCGTGTGGCCTGGTATGTTTCGTTTCGTTTCGTTTGGTCTGTCCTTTCTGCACCACGGTCTGACCGATCCGGGCGTCTATTTCTCTCTGTTTTCACGCTAATGTCCGGCCCGGAGCTGGCGGCGCACGGTCCGGTCGGCGGGCGACTCTCGGGGTCGACTCGGCCGTGCGGGTGCGGCGCATGTGGCCCCGCGCGGACGCACGCGGCCGGCGCGCGACGGACGCGCCGCCAGCCTGTGACCCGCTGCCGTGTCGGCAGGCCGCTCTCTGCTGCCCTGTCTGCCCTGTCTGGGCGCCGACAAGACAGACTCGCTGGCGCCCGTGTACGTGCGCCACGTGTACACCCGGCCGCGCAAGAAGCCGTCGCGCCACACGCAGCGGCTGTCGGCGCGCTCTCTGTCCGAGTCGTTCCCCTCGGCCACCTCCACGCCCACCCTGCCCAAGGCGGCCTTCACGCTGGAGAGGCCATTCCAGCTGGCGGCGCACGCGCACAGCGCCAGCGACCCGGCCACGCTGTGGCGGTCGGGACAGCCGCCCACCCTGGGACAGACGATCGTGCCGCGCTTCGCGCGGCCCGTCTTCCCCAGTCGCACCAAGTACCAGAACGTGCACTTTGATCGTCGACTGAGCGACGAGCTGGCGCCGTCCGGCCTGGTGACCAGCCCGGCCGAGTACCTGCGCACGCCCACCTATGTCGGCTACTCACTGCCCGACATCGCTGCCAGCTCGCAGCTGGCTGCGTTCGCGCCCGTCCAGCCGGAGCCGAGCGGCCCGGCGGCCAAGTCGAGCTTCGCGGCGCCGCCGACAGATGGTGCCGGTGAGCAGCCGCAGCACGCGCGCCACTCGTCCCTCCAGTTGCCCGGCTCGCCGCCGGTGCACCACGGCCGCAGCCTGTCTAACCCGGTGGCCGGCTCGCAGGCCATGTCAGTGCCGCGCGACCCGGTGTTCGGCCACACGGACCTGACGTCACACCTGGCCTGTCCGGCGCGCGTGCACAGCCAAGACTCGACGGAGAGGCGCCGGCGCGCCGCCAGCGCCGACGACACAGCGCCAGCCGTCCACGGAACTAATGCCCGCCTGCCGCAGCCTTGGGCCCCGCGCGCGTCCTTCCACCCGATCCGCCCCTCAGCGAGCGTGGCTGCCGCCGACGAGTCCCGCGTACGGTCGGCGGTGTCCGCCACCAGAGGTACATTTGCTGCTCCACGCCTCGCTGTGCCGCGCCTGGCGCCGAGGCCTCCGCGCTCGCTTCGACGACACTTTTGAGTGCTTCTCTAACACGACTTTCGCTCCGTCTCTTCGGCCCTCCAGCGGTGTCGGGGCTTTCGGCAGGTCGCTTGGTTTTTGGTTTGGTAGCTAGCATCGACTAACTCGATCGCCAGATTTCGTACTCTGATTTGTATGCTGGGGATATCGAACTGTACTATGCAAATTTAGTCAGATTATCATGACTGCATTGTTCGTACCTCGATGGCCATCCATCCATGGAAGTTTGATTGAACTTAATCAGCTTGTGAACATTAAATATAAATATTTAGCTTCAGTCCGTCATAGCTTCCCCTGCCAGCACGCTCTGCCTATCACTAGGTCCCAGACCAAACCCGAACTCGAACCTCTCCCGCATCCAAGTTCCTCTCAGACCCGGGCTTAGGGGATCGTCGCGTGGAGCTGTTCTTGAATAGAACGAGGATTTAATCCCAGTCTGACCTGGACTTGAGCTGGGACACGGATCCTGATCCTGATACTGGCTCTGGTCTGATCGATCCCTAACCCTCGCCTAATCGGACTCTGAGCCTGACTTCTGACCACCATAACTTTGACCTGATCCTCACCTGGCCCCCACCTGGGCCAAACCCGGAGCCTAACTCTGACTCGGGCGCTCACCTTGATACTAGCTGACCCTTGCCCTAACCACGATCTTTACACTGGCACTGCACCTGACCCTGTCTGACTGACCAGCAACCATCCTGACCCTGATCTGACAGTCATCCGACTGTCACCCCCGTGCCCTGACCCTGACCATGACCATGACTGACTGACCAGCGACCATCCTGACCCTGACCATGACCATGACCATGACTGACTGACCAGTGACCATCCTGACCCTGACCTGACAGTCATCCGACTGTCACCCCCGTGCCCTGACCCTGACCATGACCATGACTGACTGACCAGCGACCATCCTGACCCTGACCATGACCATGACTGACTGACCAGTGACCATCCTGACCCTGACCTGACAGTCATCCGACTCGGTCACTCCCGTGCCCTGACCCTGACCATGACCATGACTGACTGACCAGCGATCATCCTGACCCTGGTCTGGCGGTCATCCGACTCGGTCACTCCCGTGCCCTGACCCTGACCATGACCATGACTGACTGGCCAGCGACCATCCTGACCCTGACCTGACAGTCATCCGACTCGGTCACTCCCGTGCCCTGACCCTGACCATGACTGACTGACCAGCGACCATCCTGACCCTGATCTGGCGGTCATCCTACTCGGTCACCGGTGTGAACCTGACCTTGACCATGACTCTAATCATGACCAGTCCATGATCCCGAGCATGACCCCGAGCATGACCCCGATAATGACTCGATAATGACTCGATCATGACTCGATCATGACGCTGATCATGACCCCAATCATCACCAGATTATGACCCTGACAACGAGCTTGACGATGGCCCTGATCATCACCCCGATCATGACCCGATTATGACCCTGATCATGACCCCGGTCGTGATCCAAGCCCAGAGTCGGGCAGTAGCCGTGAGACCCAGACCCACCCCCAGTACGGCTGACGCCAACCGCCGACAGACGGCAGGCGGCCCTTCTTCACGCGCGTGCCGTCCGAGCTGCGCGGCCAGATGGTGCGCACCACTCTCTACAAGTCGCCACAGGGCCTCGGATTCACCATCGTCGGCGGCGACGACGACGACGAGGAGGAGTTCTTGCAGATCAAGTCGGTGGTGCCGCACGGTCCCGCCTGGCTCGACGGTCAGCTGCGAACGGGTGAGCGTCGCACAGACGGCGGGACACTGGTGTCACACAGATGACTGGACACTGGTGTCAAACAGACGGCGGGACACTGGTGTCGCACAGACGGCGGGACACTGGTGTCAAACAGATGACTGGACACTGGTGTGACACGGATGGCGGGACATTGGTGTCAAACAGATGACTGGACACTGGTGTCACACAGACGTTGTGACACTGGTGTCAAACAGATGACTGGACACTGACTGGTGTCACACAGACAGCGTGACACTGGTGTCACACGGATGGCGGGACACTGGTGTTACACGGATGACTGGACACTGGTGTCAAACAGATGACTGGACACTGGTGTCAAACAGATGACTGGACACTGGTGTCAAACAGATGACTGGACACTGGTGTCACACAGACGGCGGGACACTGGTGTCAAACAGATGACTGGACACTGGTGTCAAACAGATGACTGGACACTGGTGTCACACAGATGACTAGACACTGGTGTTACACAGATGACTGGACACGGGTGTCACACGGATGGCAGAGCACTAATAATGTCGCACGGACGATAGGGCACTTGTAAGTGCCGCACGGATGGCAGGACACTGGCAAGTGTCACACGGATGACAGGACTATGGTAGGTGTCGCGCGGATGGCAATGCGCGGGAATGTGTCGCAAGGATGCAGGCTGTTGGCGACTGTCACGTGGATTGTCGGGCGCAGGTAATGTAGCACGTGTGGGTTCGATGTCGAAGGCGATGACACAGTTATTAAAAAGTTATTAAAAAGGAAGAAGAGTTTTGTACCTCGTCCGGCAGAAATTCAGGATTGCCATTTGAGCATGGCGCCATCACATGAATGCGTGTTGGGGCCCTGATCGTGTATGTTTACCGGGAACAGTCTCGGAGCTGAGGGATCCAAACTCGCACTTCGCTCCCGCCCGAGGGATTGTGCCGTCTGACCACTCGGTCACGAGCATCGGCGAGTTTGTCGCGCATCCGGCGTGCACGCTGACCCAGCCGCGACGGCTGCCGCAGGTGACGTGCTGGTGTACGTCAACGGCCAGTGCGTGCTGGGCTACACGCACCAGGACATGGTGCACATGTTCCAGTCGATCGGCACCAACGACCTGGTGCAGGTGGAGGTGTGTCGCGGCTACCTGCTGCCGTTCGACCCGGACGACCCAAACACGGAGATCGTCACCACCATGGCCGTCAACGCTGTCGGTGAGAGGGCCGCGGCGCCGGTCAGGCTGTCGACGCCCGCTGCTCTGGCAGATCGCACAGCTGTCACATACAAGAAATATACAGTGCGTTACATTGTAGTATACTGTGGTAAATATATCTTGTGTGCGGATATGCGAGTCTGCCGTGTGTTACTGCTTCCCTGGTCTGACGTTGGTCGAGTCCTCCGCCTCTCTACAGGAAAAGCATCTAGGTATATATCTAGCTACCACAGATGATCATCTAGCAGCCACATATTGGTGACGTATGGCCTGGTGTCGATTGTTGTAGTTCTCGGTTGTTTCACTGTTCGACACCACTTGGCCACACCTACACGTCACACCACACCTGAGAGCGGTCACATCTACCCATCAATCGTCAGTTGTTAGACGTGTTCCATGCTCATGTGGCCACGGCTGGTGTCATGCCACCTGGGAACTGCTAGGAGCCTCCACCATAATACACAATACTACCAGGTATTGTTACTAAGTGCAAGCAGTACCAAGCCTTATGTTTACGCATGCGGGAGCAATCGCAATTAAATGTGTTTGCCAGGCTACTAGTCAGCCGTCCGGGCAGTCATGCAGGTATTCCACGAAAGCAATTCTTCGACATCAATTCAAAATTTACCCCCGTAACCGCTAATCATCACCACCATCGGTAGAGCAGTGTGCGTACTAGGGAGACACGCTGACGCGAATCAAAATCTGGCATGATATGACGTGCTCGGCGACCACACACATGTGACGTGTCGGTGACGTCACCGTTATTTTCCGTCGCCGCAGATGGGCCGACCGAGCCGGGCTACGGTCGGCGGCCCGCCTCGCCGCCACACTCGGACCAGAGCATCAACACGGCCAAGTCGATGCCGGACCTGAGCGGGTCCGACCGTCTGCACGACGTGCGCCGGCCCAGCTCCGCCGACGTGCTCTCGGGCGGTGAGTGGGCGCGGTGCCCCGCGGGCTGTTGTGTCCCGGTGGTCAGCTGGGCGGTGAGTGGGCGCGGTGCCCCGCGGGCTGTTGTCCTGGTGGTCAGCTGGGCGGTGAGTGGGCGTGGTGCCCCGCGGACTGTTGTCCCGGTGGTCAGCTGGGCGGTGAGTGGGCGCGGTGCCCCGCGGGCTGTTGTCCTGGTGGTCAGCTGGGCGGTGAGTGGGCGTGGTGCCCCGCGGACTGTTGTCCCGGTGGTCAGCTGGGCGGTGAGTGGGCGCGGTGCCCCGCGGGCTGTTGTGTCTCGGTGGTCAGCTGGGCGGTGAGTGGGCGCGGTGCCCCGCGGGCTGTTGTGTCCCGGTGGTCAGCTGGGCGGTGAGTGGGCGCGGTGCCCCGCGGGCTGTTGTGTCCCGGTGGTCAGCTGGGCGGTGAGTGGGCGTGGTGCCCCGCGGACTGTTGTCCCGGTGGTCAGCTGGGCGGTGAGTGGGCGCGGTGCCCCGCGGGCTGTTATGTCCCGGTGGTCAGCTGGGCGGTGTGTGGGCGCGGTGCCCCGCGGGCTGTTATGTCCCGGTGGTCAGCTGGGCGGTGAGTGGGCGCGGTGCCCCGCGGGCTGTTGTCCCGGTGGTCAGCTGGGCGGTGTGTGGGTGCGGTGCCCCGCGGGCTGTTGTCCCGGTGGTCAGCTGGGCGGTGGTCGGGAACACAACATGGGTCTGTCCCCCCCCCCACGCAAAGCATTGGATAACAAGAATGGCATGCATTATTGCTGTCATGAAATGCACGAGGCTGAAATTTAACGGAATATCCATCATCATCTTACACCAAGAACAATCTATAGCATTTGATATATGCTGTAGACGAAACAAAAGCATGGAGGATTATCACTCATTACAGCTCCAGTGTTCAATATGCCCATGACATGGTATGTGGTGGCATGTTTCTTGGCTACGGCACATACGTATTGCAGAATCGGTGCTTGTCTCAGAAAGCTGTGTCGTATCTTAGAAAGTTTGACTGCTGATGAAGAGTCATCTGTATCATGCAAAGCCGAAGTACATCTGGGAAATGTCTGTTTCCCCCTGAGTAATCTGTTCCAGTTTGAGTGCTATCAATAAGTCTCATGAAATCGACAAGGGTGAAACGACATATGTATCGCCCTGGATGCATGTAACAATAGGTGCATGTGAAACTCACGCCAACATTGAAAATATTAGGCGGATAGGAAATTAACAAACGCTGATGCAGGATGTCGCATCATGGAATACCTGGCACGTACTTATTTTGGGCCCTAGTGAGGCCATATTCCAGCCATTTAGCAAGGCGAAAATCTCAATCTACGTACATGGTGTCGGGCTCCCGGGGAGTTCCCTAGATTCGCTCACACATGACTGAAAGCACAACGAGCCCCAGCAACGCGTCACCATTTTCAGAGTCAGAGTCGTTGCCGGCGACGGCACCGAAGCCGCGCTTTCTGACGGTGCCGATCGTGAAGGGGGACGTCGGTTTCGGCTTCACCATAGCCGACTCTGCTCACGGTCAGAAGGTGAAGAAGATCTTGGACCGGGGCCGCTGCACCCAGTTGCAGGAGGGCGACATCCTGGTGCAGATCAACCGCACCTACATCAAGACCATGCCGCATTGTGATGTGGTGCAGGTAATGGAGCTGGCGTGGGTATGAGGGTGACAGAAGTAGCCATGCAGCAGCAAAAGTCAACCGTGACACGTCTTTAAATCAGAGGCGCGAAGCCGCTCTGTCAAAATAAATGCCATATGACGACAAAGGCCTAGTCACTGTATATGAGTTCTGGTTCTTATCCAAAAATTGTCATTGTTTGCTAAAACGTTGAATCATCGCCGTCATTGCCAATTCATTCGCTGCAGTCATCATGTGTACGTCACCTAAGCAGGAAAGAAATGGAGCAGGGTGCTTGTAACCAGACGTTTGCACAAACGTCTGACCGGGACGCCACATGGCCTCGCTATCTGTGCATCCCTGAGGCATAACAGACGAGCAATCAGTGAGCCAATGTAGTGCCATGAACCAGTACCGTCAATAACAGAACTGGTGTAGCGCACGTCCCGGGTAGACAGTACGCTTCCGTGACGCCAATGACTCGGCGCAGGTGCTGAAGGACTGTGAGGTGGACCGAGAGGCGACCGTCACCGTACAGCGCGGCGGCACCCAGGGCGGCGGCAGGTCAGGCGGTCGGCGACCCCAGTCGGCAGCCGACCTGCATCGCAGCCACACCCCTACCGGCGAGCCGGCCGCCGGCTGCGGCCCGCCGGACGGCCGCGGCTACCCGGCGGCCGAGCCGGCGCCCAGTCACGAGACCCCCGGCTACCTGCCGATGCACCCGCCCGTCGGCCGACTGGACGGCCGCGCCTACCACCCGTCCTACAGCGACGACCGGCCCTACGGCGACCAGTTCCGCACGGAGCCGCCCTACAGGGACGGCCGGCCGTACGGCGGCGGCGGCGACGGCGACGACCGGCCACCGGCGGTGGACCCGGCCTACGGCGTCGGGCCGCCGTACCGCGCCGGCGACGGCGACGACCGGCCACCGGCGGTGGACCCGGCCTACGGCGTCGGGCCGCCGTACCGCGCCGACGGCGGCGACGACCGGCCACCCGCGGCGGACCCGGCCTACGGCGTCGGGCCGCCGTACCGCGCCGACGCGCCGCAGAACGGCGGCCACCACAGAACGTTCGCGCCGCGCGGCGACGCCCTCGCGTACGGTGCCGCAGACCGGGCGTACACTAACGGCCAGCCGTACTGGCCGGCCGGCGCGGCGCGGGACGACGCGCGCCCGGCCGCCGCCGCCGACCGCCCGCGTGCCGACCCGCCGGGCTCACCCGGCGCCGCCCCACACACGCTGCCCACGCCGGGCGACCCACACGGCCGGCGCGACCCCAACTCGCAGCCGTTCTCCTACCTGCGGCCCAACGGTCCGCTCGGCGAGCCGGCGCTGCCGCTGTCGAGCCACCAGCAGCGGCGCAAGCAGAGCACCAGCTTCGAGCAGGAGCTGCCGACGCCGTCGTCGGTGCTGCGCGTGCACCGGCCGCCGACGGCCGCGCAGTACGTGGAGACCACCGTCACCCTGCCCCGGCACGAGTCCGGCTTCGGCTTCCGCATCGTCGGCGGCACGGAGGAAGGCTCCCAGGTGAGAGACTCTGCAGTGGAGTCGATAGAGACCTGTCGGGTGAATAGCGATGAATTGTGTGACAACCGAAAGTCGACAGACATGCGCGGACGGTATGCGCGGGCATGAAGTCATTATGAAAGAAATCCTCTTGGACCCCATGGGAATAGTTTGGTGACAGTGTCCCTGTGACGTATATAACAGCAACTATTTACCACAGCCAGTAACCAGTAACGACATAGTTTACCGTTCCCTTACGCCAGAGGAAGCACTAACTGTTTCCACGTATCAGATGTAGCAAGTGAGGCGACAAATGAGTGACCATGTGTCGGCTGTGACGACGACCGTGCCGCAGGTGTCGATCGGCCACATTGTGCCGGGCGGCGCCGCCGACCTGGACGGTCGGCTGCAGACGGCTGACGAGATCCTGCAGGTGGACGGCGAGCTGGTGATTGGCTCCTCCCACCATCACGTGGTGCAGCTGATGAGTCAGGCAGCCGGCAACGGCCGTGTCCAGGTGAGTCCACCCTCCGGCAGGGAGTCTGGCCGAGCCAGTACACTCATTGATAGAGGCTGTACATAGTTAGACTGTACATAAACTGTGCACAGCTCGGCAACTCACTGAAATAAGCTTCGTTCAGGTAATCTGTAGGTCATGGACTGTGTACAGGAGGGTGCAATGGTTAGCAGATGCTGCGTCCATGTCTGACCATTGCACTGCCCAAATCCAGTTCGGACTTCTGCCGCTCCTCTACTTCGTGTGATCCTGCCTGAGATAGCCTGAGCTCTACTGGATGAACTGGTCCCAATGACGGAAGCTGTCAGTTCACCTGACCTCTCAGCACTTGGCCTGAGCCATGGTATGCCAATTTCCCATGGTTGCGCATACACTTTCGAAACCGAAACCATAATTTTGTTTGGCATTACATGTCTCTTCGAATTTGATCTCGTAGTCGTTAATTGTCTTACATTGCTTCTCGCAGTTTTTCATTACCCTCCCGATCAGGATTACAGTCGGCTTTGCGACCTGACATGCGTCGATCAAGCCCCGCCTGCCGTCACCTGGCAGGCTGACCTGACCTGACCTGCTGTCGTCGCAGCTGGGTGTGCGACGACTGCTGTCGCCGGCCGGTCGGTCGACGGCGCCGCCTCAGTACCCGTACGAGGTGACGGTGACGCGGCGACGCGGCGAGGGGTTCGGCTTCGTCATCATCTCGTCGGTGGGCCGTGGCGGCGCCACCATCGGCCGCATCATGGAGGGCAGTCCCGCCGAGAGGTGCGGCCGTCTGCGCGTGGCCGACCGCATCCTGGCCGCCAACGGCACCTCCATCGCCGGCCTCCACCACGACCAGGTGGTGGGCCTCATCAAGGCGGGCGGCCTGCGCGTGCAGCTGACCATCGGCCCGCCCACCGACGAGTCGTCCAGCACCGCCTCCACTCCGCAGAAGGTATGAGCAGCGACGGCAGCACCTCGACAGGGGACCAGTGTCGTCTCCGCACTGCAGAACGTGCCGTCCGGGGGTCCAGTACGGCCTATGCCTCGCAGGGGATACAGGTCATGGGCTTGGTATTAAACCTGCTCTACAGAAAGTATGGATCGATGCCACACCCTCGAGAGGTACGGGTTAGGGGTCCCTTCCGAAGAATGCACAGATCAAATATCCAGCACGTCTTCTCACCAGCAAGAGATACAGTGTCAAGTATCACTTCCACCTGCAAAAACTGGGAGGAGCTGGGGGTTGGCCGAATGATAAACCACTCAATATACAAACAACAAAAACATGCATAGTGTAGGAATAAAGGCGCCAATGCTGCTCTTTCACGACATTTCGTGCTCATTAGGATTTGGGATTCGCCTTTTCATCACAAGCCGTTGGGCCATTCTTTTTTCGTCACGGTTCCACCACAGAAGTTCTGGGTTTGTGAAATAAGGGTCAGCTCCGATATCACATTCCCCCAAAGTAGTGCGTTGTTGGGCCGGGTGAGGATGTGCCGTAGGTACCACAGCGTTCAAAAAACGTAAGCTGATCGCAACGTGTGTCTATGTTTTTGCTTTGTCAGACACTGACCCGTCCCGCGACGTTACCGACACCGTTTCCAGGAAAACCATGACGTACTAACAATCGGGCGCTTCTGTCTAACCACAGAATGAGCTAATTCCAGCAGCCGCCCACCTGACCACTGTGACATCACGTGACCAGACGCCCGACCCTGATATGTGGCCACCTGACAATGAGCTTGGTTGGGACGAACGGCATGAGAATCTCGCCAGGTATACTATAAGATCAGTGGCAGAGTGACAAGTGTCCTGTTATAAGCGGGCCCAATGTTGGGCGATGCAAGGTAGCGTCAAGTAATGCTAAAACATTGTCAGACGTTCTCATGTCAAGACTATAGCTGTACTCTTGTACTCTGGCTCTGGTGTCTTGCTCCCCATGCGTTCACAAGCCTGATACATGTTGTGTGTTTGCTATCCATTTGAAATTGCCAAGCTTGTATCTGAATAATTGCGGTGTCGAAATATTTCAACGCTCTTGCTCACATACTGCCCCCTGCACTCTGCAGTATGAATGTTAATGATGGGAGGCATGTGAACCTTGTGCAAAACGATATCAGCGACATTAGACCTTCTTGGGGAAATATAAAGTTACTCTGTAAGGCAAATACTCAGTTATTGGATCCAATTTCAGGGTCTATATTTCCCTGTGCCTATCGCCAGCTGACCTTGCTGTGACCCCACTTCAGCGGTGACCGTTACTATGACATGACTGAAGAAGGTGTGACACACTTTCCGCGGACGACCAAGGTCAGTTGACTGACAATGTGCGTTTAGGACAGCTCGATAGTGACGTTAATACAATGACGATATTAATACATCGATTAGTTAATGCAACAATACATCATTAATACATCGATAGTGACGTTGACGCAGTACCTTTCACCAGTGACTCGTTGTGGCCAGGGAGTCAGTATCGCACTCTTCCGTTATGGAAGCTCTTGTATTCATGCGTGCTCGTGTGCTTGCATTCTGTTTGTATGCTTCCTTGTGTTTCGGCTAATTGCTAACTGCATGCTATATCGGTTTTATCCATTGCTATTTGTTCGTTTGCTTACTCGGCATGAGGTTATGTTCTTGAGGAACATCCGACCTACATCTACCCTACAATTTCGATCTCGTCATGCGCAGGTGTTCCAATGGCATTTGTGTTTAAAGCTTGATTCATGATCTCTGATCCTGCGCGAGACCCGCAGTCCTGCTTAAGCAATGCTGACTCTGCCCCAAGACCAAAGGACCGATTTCAGCCCACCTAATCCAACCCCAGAATACGCCGAACACTTCAGGGCTCCAGTCCTCCTCGCGATCCCTGATCCTATTGCATTGCCCTTGACCACACCTCGCGATATCAGGCCCCGTGTTGGAACTCTTCATATCGCCTCATAATCCATACATCATCTCAGGACCCCTCTTCTTCCCCGGGACCTACACTCCTTCCTGGAATGCGTGATCCTACTTCATGAACCCTGACCACACCATGATGCTTCTGGTCCTGCCTCAAGATCTCTGGCCTCACCTCAGGATGCAAAAATGTCCAGCAGGACTGCTAGCCCCCCGCCCCAGGACTGACGCGTCTGAGGACCCCCACCTGCTCCAGGACGAGGAGTACCCGGAAGTGGACGGCACCTCCGCCGACCTGGAGCTGCACGCCATCCAGTTCCGGCGCGGCTACCGCGGCTTCGGCTTCTCGATCCGCGGCGGTCGCGAGTTCCACAACATGCCGCTCTACGTGCTGCGCATCGCCGAGAACGGGCCGGCGGCTCTGGACGGCCGCCTCAGGGTGGGTCGCCGTCCCCGCTGTTTCGCTGGCAGATCACCGATCGGTCACTGGCTGGCCATCACTGGCCAGCGGGGATTAACACTCATTGTTATCGCCGACTGCTAGCCATGTTGCTACTGATTAATCGTGGAGCGTGTGGCTGACCGATACATGGCCATACCGGCATTAATCAATAGCCGTACTGTGCTGAACTGGTCCACCGTTCGACACGCCAATGATCATGCTCGGCGGGGCGGGGATATCCGAGTGGATAACGGGCTATGGCTACCCAATGCCTGGGTTCGACTCCCCCCCCACAGAATTTTCCCAACCCCGCGCCCCCCCGCGGAAACAGTGTGGGCGGCGCCATTAGCCGTGAATGTGGATAAAGTGTGTCGTGAACCAACCAATTTAATAAAAAAGGGGAAAAAAAGATCAAGCCCGGCATATCCGATGGATTATTGCACCCAATGCTGTCGACTTCAACCAACCATTGGGCCATGGAGCACTCGCGAAAAATAAACCTTTCCTGTACATCGAACAATGTCTGCCATTACGATGAGCGGGCAGAAAATAATGTACGTGCTACTTTTCCTTCCTGTTAATGCGATTTTTTCCCGGTTCCGTGACACACTGTCATCTGTATTCATGCAATCTGGAATTATCCAGCTGCGAGCGGCGGTCTCTAATATTCTATTCAAGCAGTTGGAAATGTTCGATGGAACATACACATCTATACGGCATTCTTTATATGGCTTCATTCTGTGTATATTTTCAAACATCGTACGCTTTATGCGTTCAAGTGGCCTCTGTGCGTTCAACATGCGTCCAAATGACAAGGAGTCTATATTCCTAGTGGTGATGAACGGTTATGTTGGCACAGTCAGTGCAGACAATGTTGCTATTTGTTAGCCCCGCGGACGAGTTGTCGATGTTAAGGCAGCGGCTGTTCGTGTTTTCCTCTGTCTCTTCTTCCCTGGCTATCTTGCACCGCGTGCCGTTCAGCGCGCTTCTTGTCATCGCGTGCTGAACGTCTGTTGTGGCGTCCGCGTAGTTTGCCAAGCTGGACACTTAATTCTGCCCAGATAACTGTCAGACATAGACAGTGAACGTCCCACGCATCCAGAATACGATACTGATTGAAGTGCTGCTGACACTATGGTTTTGATTGATGTCCTGCGGACACTATGGCTCGTCTTTCAGTCGATAATTCCAGTTGCCTGGCACCCTGATTTCATCAGCTCGTCCAGTTGGTTTTAGTCCATGGGTCCATTCGCGAATCAGATAGGGCTGTCACCCTTCCTTTCGCGATTAATGGCTACGAAGGACAGCATGTCGGTGGTGGCTACCTCTGGACTCTAGCGTGCATGCTCCTTGTGTATCCAGACCGAGCGTCTTTCTGGATTGTCCCGGTTTTCGGAGGTCTTGGGTGCAAACGCTGACGTGCCACCACCGGCAGATGCTCCAGTCATAATTTTTTATCGGACGCTCGTTGAAAAGCAGTCATTCAACACCATCTCCATTCTCATTCAGGCAGACGTCTCCCCAGAACAATTGTCGGGCCTTATGACATCCGCTCAATCCGAATCGAAGGCTTGTATAATACTGCACGGTTATGGTCAAACCGGGTGGGTCACTGTATCCTAACTGACCCTCACCCCACAGATTCGTGGTCCAGTCCGTCGTATCCAATACAATTCGACCGTCCACAATCCGTCGTGATTCGCGCACTGTTGTAACTGTTTTGAATTGTTTGTTTTTGCTGTATGAATGAAGGCTTGTGGCAATCTGGCGTTGTGCACTACAAATATTGCTTTACTTATAACGGTCAAATTAGGCTAAATGTACCGGCCCTGGGCAATGCGATATATGCGTACCTTTAAGCACTGCTATGTGCGCCAGC
The DNA here is from genome assembly GCA_034440575.1 of Imbricaverruca yamaguchii. Classification (NCBI taxonomy): domain Eukaryota; kingdom Metazoa; phylum Arthropoda; class Thecostraca; family Neoverrucidae; genus Imbricaverruca; species Imbricaverruca yamaguchii. The sequence continues at coordinate 459,677 of JAOTOL010001509.1, read as the reverse complement.
CAGCAAATGTAATACTCCGTTGACAGGTCGGCGATCAGATCATCGAAATCAACCAGAACGGTACGAAGGGCATGACGCACGGCGAGGCGATCGAGCTGATCAAGGAGGGCGGCTCGGCCGTGCGTCTGCTGGTCGGCCGTGGAGGACGCTTGCCACCAGGTGAGACCACGTCTGAGGAGCGTGACTCGCCAGCCGTCCCAGCTCTCAAAGTGGTTTGGGCAGTGGTAGACTCAAGGCTTATCCGAAATTTCACCTGTGTTTTTGGAAACGGGAGACATTTCCGAATAGTTTCCGCCCCCCCCCTCCTACCGGAATTGTATTCAAGACGCCCCAAAGCCGCACACCTACTGCCTCGATGTTTCACCGTCGTGGTGTGCGGACGCCACTGCCGCCGCTGTGACGTCACCATGACGTCAGGCCGCTCGTGTTGCAGGCGCTGCTGGACCAGCCGGCTCCGTCGTCGCTGACACCGTCATCGACGGCCGGAACCGGCCGCTCCTCGTCGGCCCTGTCACAGCCGTACCCGCCACACGGCTACCCGGGCCCGTCCGGCTACCAGCCGCAGCCGGGCTACCCGGCGCAATCGGGCTTCCAACCGCAGGCCTACCCGTCCCATTCCGGCTACCAGGCGCATCCAGGCCATCCGGTCCCGTCGGACTACACGGCCCAGTCAGGCTATCAGGCGCAGTCGGACTACACAGCCAAGTCGGGCTATCCCGCCCAGTCCGACTACACGGCTCAGTCAGGCTACACGGCCCAGTCAGGCTACGACGCCCAGTCAGGCTACGACGTCCGGTCAGGCTACACGGCCCAGGCCGGCTACTCGGCGTCACAGTCGCATCCAGCGTCGCAGTCGTACCCGACGTCGCAGTCGTACTTGACGTCGCAGTCGTACGCGGCGTTGCAGCCGTACGCGACGTCGCAGTCGTACGCAACGTCGCAGTCGTACCCGGCGCTGCCCAACGGCCCGGTGCGGCCGCTGGCCAACGGCCACGTGCCGGGTCTGGCGCAGGCCCGGCACGGCTCGGCGCCGCTCGGCCAGAGCTCGCCGCTGGGCGGAGACGCGGCGGCCGGCTGGCGACGCCAGGCCAACCTGTAGCCGTCCGGCGCCGGCCTTTGTTGTCTGTTACGCGAGTCAAGAGCGGCCCGTCGAAGCCAGTGCGGCGGCGGCGATCAGCCACCGCGGCGTGTCGTCGGCGCCGCTGTGTCGGCATCGGAGCGCGTGGTGGCGCCGCCGGTCGCGTTCTGCTCCGTCGCCGCGGCTGCCAACGATCGTCACGCTCAATCAGATGTTCGCAATGCAAAATGGTGCAGTTGAGCCGACGCCCGAAATGTCGATGATTGAGACCAGTAGTCTGTGCGTCAGCGGAGATGTACCCGACGGCATTTGGTGGGTTGATGCGCCCACGATTGCCGATCATGCCCGTACATCATTTATATGGTCTCGTCAACGGTGGACCGTTGACTGCTGCGCTGAGTGAGGAGCCTCTGCCCGCGACCGCCGTTCTTTGTTTGCTTATTGAAAGACAGTCTTTATACCATGTGATCAGTGCCTTACCGGAACACTTCAGCTCGAGGGTGATCATGTGTACGTCTATTATCATGACCTGCTGGTCCATAGACCAGTGGCAGGCCAGCGTTGTACCAATGTGCATGTGATTGATCAAATTGTCCATACACACTAATAAACATGGTTTATTTTACAACGGCTGTTGTCGAAATGAGTCTCTGTCAGTCCTATGGTGCTCCGTAGGAATCGGCTCTTTACCTGGAAAGCAGGGAAAGTACTTTTTTTTTAATGAGGTGTCGACTTAGTAATAGGTTTTCCGGACTCCTTGCAACTCAAACGGGCCAGCATGAAAAGAAGCTGTTCACCCCCCCCCCCTCGGCTGTGTCGAAGGGTGCCAACCACCAGCCGCCTCCGCCACTTTCCAGCATCACAGCCAAGACGCGGCGATTACAATGGCGCTTGATAGACTGTTTAATAGTTCACGATTTCAACACTGGCTAGACTGGTTACAAAATAACGACTGGTTCCGATGGCCTGTGCCGCCGACCCGGAGAACGCCTGGGCACCGCCAGTACCTCAACGTTGACACTTCACGGCACCAGCTACTCTCAATCACCGGAAAACCTGTCGTTAAAAACAATCTCCATATAAAAGCCACGTGCTGCAAACAAAATAAGACTCGCGGAAACAACGTACTGAACGAACAGCTCGGCAAGTTCAGCCCTACTCGCAGAACATACTGAAATGAGCGGCTTATAAAGCAATTTTGCTACCTACCAACATGGTATTGAGTGGGCGTGAGCACCAGGAATGGCAAAATTTACCACAACGGAGCAGAGCACCTGGCACTTGACTGCACTTGCGACCATTGCAAGGAGACTACTCACCAGTCACGGCGCCAGCACTTCAGGAGACGGCAGCACACGACCACTTGGACCGATGCAAGACACTTGCTACACGTGTTCAACATGGTCCACGGTGGACACCATAATCTGCATGAGGAGACCGCATCAGTGCACTTAGGACGCCATCGGCAGGCATCAATCGAATATCACAACTAGCGGGCACGACTGTGCCGGTGAGCCGCCCAGCGGCGGTCGCCGACACTAGAAGTTCCGGCCGTAGAAGACGTAGTCGCCACCGTCCACGTCAATGTGCGCGAAGGTGACGTTGGAAAGCTGCTCGCGGGCGGCCAGGTCGGCGGCCGGCACTCGCACGTGCACGCTGAAGCAGCCCGAGGTGCGCAGCACGGCCAGAGTGCACGCCACCAGCCGCTTCACCAGGCTCGAGTCGGCCACGCACGGCAGCACGGCGAAGTTGACGCAGCCCTTGAAGCGGTCCAGCACGACGGCCGGAGGCTCCAACGTGTCGTCACTGTGCAGCGCTGCGATACACGCCTAGGGGAAGGCGGTCTGGTCAGACAGAACATAACGGCCCGCTGGGTAACCTGTGGGACAGGTTGGTTGGTTGGTTGGTTATTTGGGATTAGGGGCGCTTCGACTGCTTCGGTCATACAGCGCCCATGACCTGTGGGACAGGACTACAGACCTGCAGAGAGGCGGCCTGGTGAGGCAGGACATAGCCCTGCAGGGCTGTCCGATGAGGCAGTACTACGTGCGTATATATAAAGACCCGTATTGCCCGATTGTAATTCGTGATTGTAGACATAAGGAATTAAATTGGCCTTCGCTGTCCAGGAAAGACTTCATGCTATACAAATTGTGAAGCTGTATCCAGACGGTCAACCAACAACGAACTTAAGTTACTGTTGAGGGCACACTTGTCGCTTCGGTGGTCGCATACAGGCCCAGGCAGAAGACACGACTTAAATGCTCATGACTTCCAATAGTTCAATCGCAAGATCGCACAACTGCAAAACGCACACGACATGGACGCAGATGACCGCCAGACTCCCCTCGGAGCCTGGCGATCACACTTTTGGCGATTGTTTGGGGAATTTGTGGTGCTGGCAGCTCAAAGGCCGCATTGCACCAATATGTCTACATGCACTGCACAGCCAGCTTTTGGGTTCAAGGCTGCTTCGACCATGCATCAACCCTGCAGCAACCATTGCTCCAATGTCGGTGATTTAACGTAGGTTGCCTGAACTGACGGGCACACTACATAGCGGCTACGTCACACACCACGGGAGCCTCAGACCAGTGTTGACCGCAGCAGGCGCAGTCACAGCCAGCCCGCGACCGACCCCGGCCCTTGGCACAACTGACCTCGGCTGGCGTGCGCCGGTCGACTGGAGAGTCGGGCATCGGGTACTTGAGCCGCAGTTTAGGCAGACACACCGCTTGGAAGCGGTGCAGGAACTGGCGGGCGTCGGGTGCGGCGGCGACGAACCCCACCACCGTCTCGTCGTCGTCCTCCAGCACGAGACAGTGGTGCGCCTGCAGCGCCAGGAACGACGCTGTCCACCTGGCGACATCGGGCTGTCAGCGGGGCGGCGCTCGGGTGGAGTGGCGACGAGGCTTTGGAGAGGGGGCTGATGGTGTCAGCAGGGTCGAGGCGGTTCGATGGAGTGGGACGATCGGTGAGGGTTTGGGGGGGGGGAGGGCCTGATGATATCAACTGGATTTGAGTGGTTGGACCATCAATGTGACTGCGGGAGGGGCGATAATGTCAGCACCGCTGGGAAGGTGAGGAAGGATGGGAAGATTAGGAAAGCTAGGGACGACCAGAGGGGCTGGAGAGGTCAGAACAACTGAGATGATTGGTGAGACCGGAACGGTTAGTGGATCAGAGGACCAGACGAGAGCGAGATTGGGATGGGGATGGGCCAGACAGGGGCGCGACGGGACTGGGAGTCACCGCGGTAGAACTGGGTACAAAACTGGAGGAAGTGCCCAGGTTTCAGGCAACAGAAACTGAATTATCCAAATACCGCACATTGGCACATGCCGACAGCTGGCCAGGATCGCAGTCGATATCCTATTGCGGCTACACTCTACATCCCGGCACTGACTGACCGCTCGTTCACCCGCCAATAACGTCCGCGCCTCAATCACTCACCCGGTCAGCGTACGGTTCCCATAGTCTCTCCACCCACCACATAGCTTCGTGTGTGTGTGTGATTGTGGTTTTAGGGCGCATTGACCATGGTTGGTCATTTAGCGCCCATAACAGAGCAGAGAACTACTTAGTCAGAGTCAGGTCTTAGTACTGTGATTGGGCGGATGGTTTTTACTGACCTGGGTATATTATATAAAATCCCATTTTCCTGAAGTAGTGACACACTTTTCCTAAGCAGTTCGAGTCGTCTCGAAGGAGATTTGGGAACGTCCTGCTGGTTCCAATGTACTGGGCTCTCTCCTGTGCGTAGTGCTGACATGTAAGAATGTGATGTACCGTTAGTGGAGAACTGCATCTTGGGCATTTTAGCTTGTTTTCGTTTATGAGGAGGTGGCGATGTGTGGTATAGGTGTGTCCCATCCGGAGTCTTGCCAGCGCTACCTCCTCCGCTCGAACTTTCCTGGAAGACGAGGGCCAGTAACCTATTCTTGGTTTGATTTATCGGAGTTTGTTGGTGGTCAGGGCGTCCCAGCTACTTTGCCATTTCTCAAGCATGTACTCAGAGATCAGTGGGTAAAAATCTCGTGAAGGTAGAGGGAAGGTGCGAGTGCATGGTTTCTGTGCCGATCGTTTCGCCACTGCGTCAGCGAGTTCGTTTCCCCAAATGCCAACGTGGCTCGGGATCCAGCAGAAAGAAACGAATCTTCCCTCTCGTTTCAGCAGGGTGAGCCTGTGTAAGATGTCCTGCAGAAGAGCTTCCTGTGGGTTGAAACTTTGCAGTGCCGATAGGCTACTCAAAGAGTCGGACAGGACAACACACGAGTAGTGCTCGCTGACTTCAATGAAGCATAGCGCCTTCAGGATCGCAACTAGCTCCGATGTATAAACGGATGCGTTTGACGGAAGTGAAAAGGACCTCGTGACGGATCCGGTGACAAACGCGCATCCGACACCCTGTTTTCCTTTGGAGCCGTCTGTATATATCAGGGTACGTCCGTCGTACGTGGTAATACGCTCCAGTGCATTTAGCCGGAGCAGTTCTGTGGTGACGTCACCCTTCTTGGACGTGCATAGGGCCAGGTCTACTTCTGGTGACACTAATTCCAAAGGCGGGATCTGTGATCGGTCAGCAATCAGGATTCCACGCATACGGATACCACTTGCACGAATGTGTTTACGCATTCTCACGCAGAAGGGTTCAGGGTTTGCCTTCCGTCCTCCGTGGAACAGTGCCAATAGCCGACGAGAAAACACCGCGTCATATGTTGGGTGTGGAGGATATTGCCTCAATTTGCATGCATAGCGAAGGCCAAGCTGATCACGTCTGAGTGCCAGATGCGGCTCGTGGGCTTCCACGTGGAGACTTGCTATTGGCGAAGTTCTAAATGCGCCGGTTGCAATGCGTAAGGCTGTATTGTGGACCGTATCAAGTATGCGCTTTCTGGCAGTGCTTGCACCATCATATACAATACAACAATAGTCGAGCTTAGAGCGGATGAGCTGTCGGTACATCTGTAAAAGTGTTGCACGGTCTGCTCCGTATGATGTTCGTGCCACACATTTCATGATGTTAAGAGCTTTAAAACAGCGCTGGCGCAGAGACTTAAGGTGGTCACCGTATGTCAAGCGTCTATCGAAAGAAACGCCGAGGAACTTCGCAGCAGATCGCAGTGGGATTGGTTTTCCATATAGTTGGAGCGCTATTTCAGAGTAGCATGACCGTCGACGGCAAAAATGTACAGCCACTGTTCTTTCTGCGGAAAATCGAAGACCGTTCCGGTAGCTCCAGTCTTCAAGATGATGTATGGCCAGCTGTAGCTGCCGGTTCAGAGATGGTGTACGAGAAGCGGAGAGCCAAATTGCGAGGTCATCAACGAAAAGTGAGCGTCTGATATTTTCTGGTAGTCTCTTTCCTATATCGTTGATAAGTACTCCGAACAGGGACACACTGAGCACACTTCCTTGTGGAACTTCGTTCGTGGGCACGCATCTTTCTGATAAATGATTCCCGAGTCGGACGCGGAAGCACCGATCAGCCAAATTTTTTTATGAAGATTCCCATGGGTCCTCTGACGCCACAGTACCATAACTTCATCAAAATGCCGTGACGCCAAGCGGTGTCATAAGCGGCCTCCACATCGAAAAACACGGCACGGACTTGTGACACTTAAAACCGGTACGGACAGCTGTGTCCAAGGCTAAAACCTGGTCCACTGTGGATCGGTTTTTACGGAAACCACACTGGGCGCTTGAGAAGAAGTCCTGTTGCTCTAAAAACCATGTTAAACACGTATTTACCATTTTCCCCATGAATTTACAGAGTGAAGATGTCAGCGCAATGGGTCTGTAGTGGAGTGCTTCCAGACCACTTTTCCCAGGCTTCAAGATTGGGATAACTGTGGCCTCGCGCCAAGTGCACGGAAAGCTTCCTCTTTCCCACATGTCGTTAAAGGATGCCAGGAGTGCATCCAAAGCACTTGGAGGAAGATGTTTCAGCATGTCGTTGTGTATGACGTCCGGTCCCTCAGATACACATTTGAGCGTACTAATTGAGTGTTTCAGCTCCACCAAGGTAAATGGCTGATTATAAGTGTGTTGTATTGCGGTGGAAAAGTCGACAGGATTTACCTCGCATCTACGTTTATGTTGTATAAATATATGGTTGGCTTCGCTATCTTCACTCCGCTCCGCTAGGGCATTGGCTATCTCGTTGGCCACGTTGAGTGGATGAGCGATTGTTCGGCCTTGGATTTGTAACACCGGTAGTGGACTGGAAGAGAGCTGCCCGGATATACGTCTTACTCTAGCCCACACCTGTGAAATGGGGGTAAAACGATTCATTCCGCCTACATACTCTTTCCAGGAGATTCTCTTTGCTGTCCTTATTGTGCGCCTGGCGAGAGCTCGGGCTTGTTTGAATGCTAACATGTTTGCGGTAGTGCTGTGGTTCTTGAAGAGCTTGAGGGCTCTCTTGCGCGCGCGGATAGCCGTAGCGCACTCGTCGGTCCACCAGGGGACCGGAGTGCGGCGTGGGGTACCAGTAGTGCGTGAGATACATGCATGGGCGCACTGGAGTAGTCGTGCAGTAAAATCATCGATGTGGGTGCAAAGATTGTCAGTGTCACGAGTAAGAACAGCATGTACATCTGATTCAAATCGAGTCCAGTCCGCTTTTTTTAAGATTCCAACGCGGTGGTCGCGTTCCTAAAACTGCGCCTCTTCGAAGGGTTAGCCATACCGGAAAGTGGTCGCTTCCGTGGCAGTCGTCGTCGACTGACCATTCAAATTCCTGAGTCAGTTGAGCGCTTGCCAGGCTTAGATCTAATGCTGACGTCTGGCCTGAGGGCATAGTAAGATGGGTGTGTGCACCCGAGTTTAGCAGGCAGAGTGATCCCTGTAGGATTAAGTCTTCGAGGATCCGGCCGCGTGTGTTGGTGTCAATGCATCCCCACGCAAGGTGATGGGCGTTGAAATCACCAAAGAGAAGTATTGGCGGGGGAGTTCAGTCAGCAACCGCTTGAAGTCAACGGTGGGGAAAGCGACACCAGGGGGCAAATACAGGGAGCACAGACTTATACGCCTGTGGTGGAAAGTCGCCTCCGCTGCGACTGCCTGCAGAGTGGTTCGGATAGTGAGCTTTCGCGCTGGCACACTTTGATGGACGGCGAGTAGAACGCCCCCGTGGGAAACGTTTCCAGATGGTACGTCGTGGCGGAACACAGTATAGTATTTCAGCCTCACGTTGTCGTCTGGTGCTAGCTTTGTTTCTTGGAGGGAAATGGCTACCGGGTTGTGTCTATTTAAAATGGTCACAAGGTCACAAATAGAGGTTTTTAGGCCTCGGCAGTTCCATTGTAAAATCGTCGTGGGACTCAGCTAAGACGTGTTAAGATGATAAAGAGTGAATAACTGCGTGGTCACTACTGCATGGATGGTCCAGATTGGGCCCGTGACCTCGCCCTGGGGGTATCCTCCATCGGTCGGAGAAGCTTGCCAGGGTGGAGCTCGTTTTCTGCTTCTGACAGGAGACGTACATGTACGGGTATCACCCACACGTGGTGGAGTGGGTAGAACGGTAGGTGATGTCTCAGGTGGTCGGAGGAGGGGAGGTGCGGAGTTTCCAGGTGATGGTGAGGCTGAAGTGGTTACCTGTGAAGTTGCTGTCGCTCGTGCGCTCGGAGATGCATTGCGGCTTGGACGTTCCAAGGCTGTGGCACGTTGGCGGGGACTGGAGGTCGGTGTTCGGTCCGCAGACGGAGGCGTTACGAGGATGCGTCGTGACAGTGCACTGGTGAGCGTTGAAGGGGGAGGGGATGGAGGAGGGGGAGGGGATGGAGGAGGGGGAGGTGGAGGAGGGGGAGGTGGAGGAGGGGGAGGAGGCATGGTCTGTGGGGATGCTTGGGTGGAATGGGTTGTGGGGGTGGGAGTAGTGGATATGGTGGACGAGGAGTTTAGGACCTTGGCGGGTTTTCTGGATCGTTGGACTACCGTCCACTTCCCGCCCTCCTCGTGTGCCACCGCCGCCGCTTCCGAGGGGACCGCCCCACCACATAGCTTCAAGAACACGTCAAACCACGAGTCTCTTCCACTCGCATCCCTGCCAGAACTTCCGCTTGCTGCCGAGTGCCACCCAGTCTCGGATTCCCTACCAGTGTCCACATCCCCCTCTCTACCCAACACCACCATGACTACAGTCACGGCTCGGATGAGTTGGGTCAGAGCCACGTAGTTGGGATCGCCCAGATACCCCAGACTCACATGAATGTCGACACCCCGATACGAATCAAGCACCCATACAATACATTTACCACCCACCATGGACACCCATCGCGAGACGCACCCTAGAAGCTGGCGAGTGTATCTCCCGCCCCGAGACGCGGCTAGCCTGTCGGCGCTGAGCTGCGGGTAGTTGGCAGCTGTGGTGGGTGGGTGTACCCCCGTCTCGAGACGCGCCTGACCTGTTGACGCTGAGCTGTGGGTACAGCTGACAGCTGTGGTGGGTGTGTGTGTACCCCCCGGTCTCGAGACGCGCCTCACCTGTCGGCGCTGAGCTGCGGGTACAGCTGGAAGCTGGGGTGACTGTCGCCGCTGCAGGCGGTCCACACGGCACGCACGGCCGCCTCGTCGTCGGCGCGGAACGGCCGCACCAGGTGCAGCTTGGTCAGCGGGTGCTCGGGCGACTTGTTCACCATCAGGTCGTTGGCGTGGTCCAGCGGCAGCAGACGCTGGCGAGGCGAAACACGTGTCGGCAGCGCCGGTCAGACAGATCGATCGTGGGAGCGTTGTGGGTGGACGGCTTGTAAGTTGGCGGTCCTGATGCATGCACAAACTGAACAACTGCTGCGGTGGCTGTCCATGCTGTAATTATGGACGATTGGCTTAGAGGAAGGTCAATTCAGTTAGTGTTAGATTAGTATTTACATCGGAAACAGGGTTTGTGTTGGTCGACGGAACATGGCCGACGAAACGGGACGCCTTACCTATCCATGGGCAACTACGGAAGAGGATGGGGCACGAACAAGGATGTGACCTCCCCTCCCCAAATGGAATGGTGGCGCCCCTCCGGCCAGTTAAGGGCGCTCCTTCAGGAAGGCTCCAGTGTACCACACCCCTTGCTCAACGAATTTTATCGCCGAAGAGGCCAATCCGAGGAAGGATATGTGCCCCGTCCCATGAGCATTCCTGGATCCGCCCTATCCAACTACTCCCCATTTCACACAGGCAAAGCTATAAACACTGAATGGAAGGTTACTCAAGTTATCGTAAAGGCAGCAATAAAACCGGAACCAATACCAACACATTGGCGATACGTTTACGTGCAGGGCGCTGTGAAGTCAGTTAAATTATTAATCGTCTTAGAATGGCTATGTGTGGTTTGGCTACATCCCGGTTCTAGCTACTAAAATAGAATGGTTTATTTGACACATCCTGCAGTTTTTCGACAAAACTCCTGTGGTGGGAAAGATTGATGAACGCCGAATGAGATTCCAAATTATTCAAAATTATGATCGATCAATATAGAATAATTGAATATGCTCGGCCGGGCCACATTTGCATTCTGTGGGTGGCGCACTTTCATACACCTCTGTGTCAGTACCAGCCTCGGTGTTAGAGTCAGTCTCAGTGTCAGTGTCGGTCTCAGTATCAATGTCAATATCAGTACCAGTGTCAATTTAAATGCCAGTACCAGTTTCAGTGTCAGTGGCAATCGCAGCGTCAGTGGCAATCTCAATATCAGCGTCAATCTCAGTGTCAGTACCAGTCTCAGTGTCAGTGCCAATCTCGTTAGTTATTTGGGCTTTAGGGCGCATCGACCAGGGCTGATCATTCGGGCTCAGTGCCAATCTCAGTGTCAGTGCCTGTATCAGTGTCAATACTAGTCTCAGTGTCAGTACCGGTCTCGGTGTTAGCACAAGTGCCGGCATCAGTCTCGGTGTGGGCGCCATGATCATCACATACCTCCAGGTCGCCGGTAAGGCCGCCGCGGAAGATCCACGGCTCGTTGTCTCCCGACATGAACGACTCCTTCCAACCCCTAGAGAACCCTGGCGCGTGGCAGGCACGGGTCAGTCACACCGCCGGCGGCACGTCACCAGCAGGCTAGTCTGGACCGGCGCCACACATAACCACTCGCCAATTTGGCCACCAAGCAGTCGGCACGTGCAGCCGTGGCACGGAGCTGATGGCACAGTGGGACTTTCACGAATGAGAATGGACTCGGTGAAGATTCATGACGAAAGCACATCGCATGTATCATTATGTGAACTGCTCCAGTCGCGCTCTCATGAGGCAGTCATTAGATGGGTCAGATAAACCAGAAAGAAGACCCTGGACAGCAATCTTTTTAGGACGCAGTTAAACAACCGCAACAAGAAATACAATATGTTTAAGGACTTTACATTTCCTACCATTACATCCACTAAAGGGAGAGTGCCTTGCCTAGAGGTATATGACGGTTATAAATGCTTTCGATGAAAAATTCCAAGAAAAAAATATCGAAAACGGGCACTAATACCCATAACTAACCTGGATGAACTAACCTTCGGGTCTGTTGGCTAATTCTTCAGCGCATTCTCAATGTGTCCGGATGAAACAAACTTCGGGTTCCGTTAATTACTTTGGATGGGATGTTACAAGGCATACACCAAATTATGTTTTCTTTATTTCATCGACTAACGTGATTAAACAAGTGTCCGTTGCTTAATTTCAAACTTTATGCATTACCCTATATACACAGAATGGCCCAGTACACACAACACAATATATTTGGAATAAAATACTGATTTTATGTAACCTACCACTTAAACTACGTGAGTACCTACACAAATATTCTCGTTTTTTGTAAGTATTCGCACTGAGCACGGTAGCAGTGTTGAGACAACCAAACTGGCGTCATAGCATCAGGCTGTTCTTTTTCGGAGTCAGGGATACTTGATTTTCCGAATGCAAAACGTGCATCAGGCTTGTTCGGCGTGAACAATTTAACACAGCACTCTCCCTTTAACACAGACAGCAACATTGGACACTAACATTTGACAGCAACATTTGACAGCAACATTTGACAGCAACATTTGACAGCAACTGTAGAAAGATCGAAAGCTATCTCAGACATCGCACCATCCTCTCACCGCCGTCCGTCCAGACTAGCCTGCAACGCGCGCGCGTCACACACAAGCGCAGTGGGGGGAACAAATCGCGAGGCGCGGCCACACAGCATGTCCCTACACAGGCCCGGCCCGCCAGGGTGCGGCGCGCGTCGCGGAGATGGCGTCCTCCGCTAGGATGCGGGAGCGGCCGCGCCAGCCGGCGGGAGCGCCGCGCGCGGCCGGCGCGGCAGAGGGTGCGCGCACAGGCCGTGGCCCGGCCCGCTGCGGCCGGACGCCCCAGTCTGCACGGTCGGCCGGCGGGCGACACCCACCCGCACCACAGCCCACCCCAGCGCCGCCAGACTCCGCCGCCGCCGGCAGACTGGCGCGTCCGTCGCCTGTTGGAGCAATACCGACACGCCACGAGTTGTGACGACTCAGAAGTTCAGGCGCGCGCCGCCCGAGCAGCCACACACTGTCGCCGAACTTTGCACGTCCACGCCGCCCACCCAACATAGCAATTTCCGCCGGCCCATCCCGGGCGGGCACGCCTGAAATTCTGAGGAAAGACGCATCCAGCTGAAACGAGTAGTGGTCACGCTGGGCTGTGGAGAGAAGTGTCGATGGGCGGGCCACAGCCTGGAGTGGGACGGGCGCGGCCGCAGTCGTGCCGGTTATGGCGTAGATGCCGGAACGTGCGCCGGCAACACTGGCCGGCGCTACGGCGAGTGACCGCTGCGGCCGCGCCCCCTGAGGGTCGCCATGCGCGCGCGCTGTGTGGCTCTGGTTGGCTGCTTCCCAGACAGCTACATACCACCGCCTGCCACCGGACCACCTACATGTATAGTTTCCATCGACATAGCTGGACGCCTGGTCGCACACCGTACCCAGCACTGCAGACGAGAGAGATGTGGCTGGTTACAGGTCTGCGGAGTGGCGTCGGCCTGGGGTCGTTGCGTTGTCAGTCACGGCGTTACACGTTAATGCCGCACGCCCCCCATCCGTCTACCCCATCCCGCTGACGCCGGCGACAAAGTGTGGCCCGCGCCGTGATGGCCCACAGCTCTCTCTCTCTCTCTCTTTCTGGCGTTTACGCCACTTTGTCAGCCGGACGGCTGGCGGTCTCAGGTTCTGTATCAGCGGCGGCGGAGGCGGCGGCGGCTCGAAGTTGGCCAAATGGCCGCTAAATGGGACTGCGTCTGTCCGGCTGCCGGGGCGCCTCGCCACCGGCGGACGGACAACCAGCGCCGGCCGATTGCGGCGCTCGGCGATTGCAAGGGAGCACCGCCCGCAGCCTGCAGCCCGATGCAGAACACGAGACGGCCAATCCGGCTGACAAGCTGGTGGGTGTCGCTGCTGACTCGGTGGGCGGACAGCTGACCATAGGTGACGCCACTGTGGGCCGAATGCTGCCCGGCACATTTAACTCGCGCCACCCGGGGCCAGTGAAGTCTATGCCGCGGAGCCAGCAGCGGCCCAGAGTCGCGGAGCGCGCTGAAAAAGAACCTCGGCCGGATTTGAGTTGCGAAATATTGCCCCGCCTCGCCAAAATGCCCGGTCATCGGCCAGTCGCCGATGAAAGGCACAACAGATGTTCAAAATACCAACAGCTTATCATTGCCTCACACACACAATCATCAAACAAGACACTACCATTCCATGATTTTCCGAATACGCTACACGGCGGCGAGACGAGGGCAACTTTGAGCAAGTCAACTCCGGCGGCATGGGGCCACCCCGAACGGAGAGAGATGCGGGCCGGCGGCGAGCCACCGCTAGCCTTAACAAACACTCGGGAGGCAACGACCATGCAGCAGATGACTGGCGCCCAAAACAACGGCGTTACTCGACGCATGGCTCCGAGCAGTCCAGCCGTGAGGCCGGTCTGAATTCTCCCTTCCCAGGGCGGGGACGGGTGAGGTCCGGCGCGCCGGCCGCCGCCCGGCCGGCACCAGCGCCGCCGCCGGCGCAGCGACGACGGCCGCGGGCCACAGCTGGCCAGAGTGACTTGGGCGGCGGCCAACGGTGCCCGCCGGGCGGCGACCGGGGCGCTCGGACCAGGCAGGGCAGGGCGCCGACCGTCAGACTACTGACCCAGCCAGCGGATGTAGCCGTTGAGCTGCCTCAGCACACACTGCATGTCCCAGATGTACGGGTACAGGTCGTAGAGCAGCGACCGGTTCTCGCAGAGGAACAGCCGCTTCAGCAGGCGCGTCACACGGTTGACAATGGCGTCGAATTTCTCGGCGCGGTCATACCACTCCCGTACCTGGCGGCAGTGACATCCGACCGGTAACCGCACTATCTCCACCAAGGTGACGGACCGATCTCATTTTCACTTGCATACAACTATCAATCTGGCACACAGACATTGTCATAGCAGTAATTGATTACTTGGGTTTAAGGGTGCGCCGGCATTCCCTTGTACGGCAACACGGCTCACGGGACGTAACGTAGTTCAACCCCACATATGCTGAGGCAGCATTCAGCCACAACGCACGATAAACAACAGACACTGTCGTTCAACACACAAGAAGGGTGAGGAGGGTCAGACTCACGGGCCAGAATGTGACGGTTCATGCTGCCGTTTGAGGCGTCACGTCACGCCAGTGATACATTTTTCGTGAGATAGGCTGGAATATACTACTGGACACTGAATCGACATCCTTCCCAAAGATGCATCGGTAGCATGCTTCTTAGTACGTGTTTGCGAAGTCTTTATGCCTTGTTTCAAACAGCCTCCCATTTCAAGTATCATACTTTTTCGCATAATGGATTCGGGATCGTGATACCGAACATCCCTTGGCGCAATTCCAGTAAAGGGGTTGTCTTTGATGTGCTTTGTTCTACAATACTGGCCTACAGCGTAAGTATTTGTATCGCTTTCATTGATATGGCAACAAATTAAGCACCTCTCAAAACACACAAAAGGTGTGCAGTCCTATGTACTCAATTGTCGCAAAACGGGGTTTGTAGGACTTTTTAACAGACATTTTAATTCACATTATTTCCATGAGGATTTCGACATCCCACTTTAATCGCTTTGACATCCCACACTTAACGAGAAACCGTTATTCTAACACTGCGTCAGGCTATTAGTGCGCACCGGTTATACACAAGCGGCGGCGCACCCACCTCTGGCGGCAGCGGTTCCACCGATTTCGAGTCTTTCAAGTGCGGTCTGGCCAGGTTGCAGTTGATCTTGAGCCACTGGAAGTCCTTGAGCAGCTGTCGCCCGGCCACGCCGTGCTCAAACGGCAGGTAGAACAGGTCCGTCATTACCAGCAGGTCGTCCTCCGTCAAGTCCTGTCCAACAGCGTCTATCATATACTGCCAAACAACGTCCCAACTCCTGCCCAACAGAGTCGGTCAGCTGCTGTCAAACGTGTCAGCGCCTGTCACACAGCGTCTATCAGCTGCTGCCGGACGTCTGTCACGTCTTGCGAAACGGATGCATGCAATAAGGAGCATGCGAGGTCGGTTTGACATTGGGAAGCGAACTTAGATTGGCTATTTGGGATTAATGGTGATACTGCTTGATGCTAGTTGGCGTCCACCAGGCGACGAACGCAGCAGAGGTTCAAAGGCCCTAACCAGGCACCGCAGCGTGGACGCTGAGACGCCTTCATGACTACCGAGATCTATCAAGCCGTGAAGAGGATCGTCCGTCACATTTTGCTCTCGGTATTAGCCAGCCAGACACCGATTAGGTAAGCAGCTACGTTCGTACTCTGACGAAGCAAGTTCAAAGTTTGCTAAGCTTGGCCGATGCAATTTACAAGTTCAATTTACATACAAGTTACAAGGCTTCAGTCGGATATTTTGCGTCATTTGTGTGAAATAATGCTAACGAAAGGACTTTTTTAAACTTAAACTTCCGGGGTTGGAGCGTAAAATTGCATAAAGTCATGGAACATGTATTTTAGAGCAGATATTAACAATACACGTATGCAATACCCACCAGATCAAGCATAGAAAACAAGCTGACCCGATCCATTCAGGCTATACTGATGGGGGGAAAGCAACTGTTCAATTTGTTGCTGCAGCACCAAAATACTTGGCATCATTCCAATAGCATCATTTTCAGGTACTGAACATCCAAAGAATCCCACTTTATCAGCACCAATGTTCATCCTAAGCACGAAACAAGCATCACGCATGACGACCAGCGACCCCACGACCAGATCAGCTGATTATTGTCTTTACGACACATCAACTGTCATGTAGCGTCGCCAATCTCTCACGCCGATTGGCCGCGGGCGAAGAGTAGCGACAGGTGGGACTCGAACCCACAATCTTTCGATTGTGAGACGAGGTACTTACCCCTAGACCACTCAGTCCCAACCTGACCAGCAGTGCAGTGTCCTACCTCCTCGACGCCCTCCTCGACAGACATGGTGGCGCTGGCGGGTGAGTCGCCGCCCCGTGCAGCGCCGCCGTCGGCTACCTCCAGCTGTACGGGCGGGCACGGATCCGGCGGAGTCGGCTCCACGGACATGGGCTCGCCCCTCGCCGCCTCTGGCGCCAACTCCAGCTGCTGGCCACAGTACCCAGACCCGTCACATATCAATGTGGGCTCACCCCCTGTCGTCTCTGGCGCCGCCTCAAACACTGTCATTCACGACACGCAGGACCAGGTGTGTCAGGTGACAGGTTGGAAGGTATTACAATAACTACAGATGCAGACAAACAATGTAAGAGTATAAAACATAAAGCTGCTGGACCAGGTAATACATGCTAGGATCTTAGTCCAGTGTGCTGTGGTTTCAACGGTTCCCCAGGTACCATTTTCAGGCGACCAATGGAGTATTATGAAATGCCAGAAGATTGGTGAAATGCAAATGTAGTACCAATTTTCAAAAATGGAAGTATGAAGTGTTTAAGAAACTACAGGCTGACCTCAATTGTTTGCAAGGTATTTAAAACGGGTCAAGGAGGAGGTTCAGATTCATCTGGATAAGAACAACTACTTAACGGATAATCAACATGCATTTCGATCTAGGAGATCTTGTTTAACTAACCTACCCGATTTCACCGAGTGTGCAACTACATAAGTAGACTGTCAAAGCAGGATAGATGATGTGTACTTAGACTTCAGCAAAGCTTTTGATGACGTTCCACAAAGTTATCTAATCTATCAACTAGAGCAGAATGGGATTAATGGAAAAGCTATAGGATCGAAACATGACTAAGGAGACAGAAACAAGGGGTAGTGTTAAAGGGATGCGAATCTGAACAGATGGATCCTCTGAGTCGAGTACCACATGTCTCTGTTTCAGGTACACAAGGTAGGGCTGAGGAATAGTGTTCAAACTTGTTGAGGACATGAAGCTGGTTGGAGTAGCTAACAGTAGTGATTAATCTAGTAATATTAAACTTGACTTAGAGACCTAAAAAGTGGGGTGATCAATGGCTAATGTCTTTCAACTATGAAGAAATGTAACGTTATGTACCTGGGGTCAGGATGTGAGACTTTCAGACATACAATTGGAGGTAGGACACCCACACAGGCACCCGCCACATCCCAACACACAACCCTCCCGCACATCAGTCACAAACGAACACACGACTGTACCACATTACACACACACGCCATTGTATCACCTAGCGTGTGCGATAAAACCAAGATTCACTTGGTGACCTGGAAGTTGCAGCCGTGTTAACATTCCGGCCAGTATCGGGAAGGGGTTGACGACTCCTGCCTGAGCCATCACCTGACTGGCCCAGGTACACCACGGCGCCGTACAGAGCCGCGGACGGCTCGGCTCACCTTGTCCGGCTCGGGCGGCAGCGGCGAGGCGGCCGGCGCGCTGTTGCACTCCATCGGCTCGCAGGGCACCGGGTCGGAGGGCCGCTCGGCCGGCTCGCCCGGCGTCACCGGTACCACGATCTTGTCGGCGTTGGCCAGCGAGTTGAGCACAGGGCCCGTTACGCCAGCCACCTCCTCGGCCTTGATGATCTGCGCCTCGGCGATGGCCTGCAGCTGTTTGACGGTGCCGGCCGGCACCGAGACGGCGCTGGCCGTCACCGTCGTCACCGTCGGCGTGGTCGCCATGCACGTGTTGATGCCGGGCAGCGGCACCGGCGCTGCGGCGGACCGGCACCACTCAGTCAGCCCAGGTACCAAAGGTGAGCACAGCATGCCGAGCTGCTGACGAGCCCGGTACCGGCCAGCCGAGCTACTCACAGTGACGACGGAACCGACCGCCAGTTACTCGCAGTGGGGACGGTATAATAACGGTATATTAATCGCTGCACAACCAGAATTGCATGCTCTATTCAAATCCAGTTCGTCTTACACTCATTGGTGAATAACCATAAACAGACAATAGACAAAAAGCACACATCATAAACAATGTATAACAGACACACAAGTGGAGACATACAAGCGTGCTTATACTAGCCTACGTGAACAATGATCGGGTCATTAAAAATAATTACAGCCATTAGAAACAACCGAATATCTCGTTAGTTGGTTTATTGGTTGTGGCTTTATGATGCACTCAGCCAGCCAGGGCTATGTGGAGGACCATATGGAGTCGCCTGTTCCTGGCAGGCAGGGTGAGCACCACGTGGAGTCGAATTCAGTGCCACTGCAGTGATAAATTATTTGTGTAATTTGGGTAAAATATACCACTTTTTGAACACTGAATCGGCATCGGCCTCGAAGAAGCTTCTACATCGTGCTTCTTCATGAATGCTTGTGAGGTATTCATGCTTCGTGTCTAGCAGTATCTCGAATATGCATCATTTGTATGCTCCCCACAATGGGCCGTGATACACGAACGTCTTGTAGCGTAATTCTAGGTTGAGGGATCACCTATTACGTGTGATGTTATACATTGCCAATTTATAGCATAAATATTTCGTACCGTTATCATTGATATATGAATGCGTACATTAGGCATTTCAAAACAAGCGAGAAATGTACAGTCATAAGTATCATATTGGCTCAAAATTATGTTTGGAGGACGTGACAAAGTTCTTAAATGACATTGTTTTCATGGTGAAATTCGACATCTTGTGGTACTCGTTTCGACATCTCACACCTAGCGAAAAACCATTATTTTAATGCTGTGTCACTGGCATGCCAGACGCCCAACTTAACTTAGCCAACTTAATGAGCTACCGACGCCTGAATCGAATACATTAATGTTTGTTCAAGTAATGCATATTTTGTTGTAGCACATTCACCAGACCAGCTCAGTCACACTAGTGAGTTATTTTGCTGAAGAGTATCAATTGACTAAACTTGGGCTTTGCACTGCTCGACAACTGAGTTGTGTACAGGTCCACTTGAGAGGTGGATGGGTAAGGATTATGCAAACAATGTTATCTAGTATTTTCCTGATGATATTTTTTCCAAGCAGTCAATTAAAGGTCATTTTCACTACGACAAATATGCGCGGTCTTCAGTAAAGGCAATGTTAAAACGTATCGACGAATCGCAATGATCGTGTCACATGGAGAGGTGTACTTCTGAAGTGTCCAAAAGCTCTGCACGAACTTGATGACGCACATAATACACGCCAGTTTTATCTCATATATAGGATACCTAGGATGCAATATATACTGGTTAGTACAATACATAAACAGAAAGCAAAATATTTCACTCCAGATGGAAATGTTGGTCTGATTGTGTGCAGTTTTTCCTTCAGACTTTCGAATTCGGTCGCACTGGGTAATAGGCTACAGTGCTCAAAACGAACTCCGAGAAAGCATTTTATCACAAGAATGAATATTGAGAAGAATGTGAACACTCATAAAAACATTCCAGACATCGCGTGCCTTCCCGCTATTATTCTATTGACGGCAAGGCTCGCTCGGCCACATTCAATTTCCAACCGCTTTGCCTGTTGCCCGCTCGTGTCTGTACGTCAGGTGGTGGTTATTACACGAGGGCGTTACGGACACCAGGATCCACCAGGCCATGCGCCAGGTGTCAGGTGCTCACCTGGACCCTCCAGGACGCCAGGTGTGACGGTGACCTGGCGCTGCGTCAGCACGCTGGGTGCCGTGCGCGCCTTGTTGAACTCGGGCAGCCACTCGCGCAGCGCCATGCGCAGCGCGTGCCGCGGGTGGTAGACGCCGGGCGGCAGCTGCTGCGGCTCGGCGCCGTCCTCAGATTCAGTCTCCAGCTTAATGTCGGCCGATAGCGGGTCGTCTGCGGGCAGTCGGTGCCGAATCAGCCAAACGGAGGTCATCGGGGCGCCGACCGTAAATGGAACCGGACGGAAATATAAATATACTGGAATGGGGATATAACTACAGACATATTATTAATCATATCCAAGAGTATTCAAATCACCTCAGAGCACTAGTAGTCACGTAACACTGTGCGGCTATTGTCCCCTAGATCCAATAGTGGGCACTAAACCACCAGTGAAAGCAATGAAACATAGGCCGTGGTGTCAAAACCGACAGGGCCGAGACCAACTGGAATTTTGGAGACCATGGAACTCCTGAAGCTCTTCAATTCTGGAGATTCCCACTGAGGTAATATGACACTACAGGGACATACTGACAAGCATACTGTGTCAGCATTAAGATAATTGTTTGTTAGGTGCGAGATGCCAAAGCGAGTACAGCAGGATGCTGAAAGCCGCCATAAAAATTATTGCTTTCAATACCTTGCAAGACCTTGAAACTTAATTTTACCCTGCTGCATACTTATATATATGTACCTTTTTCACTAGCTTTACACATAACTAACATAAGGATGCATATATCAACGACAACGATAAAAACACATACTGTGCACAGACATTGTGTAACGGATCACACTATAGGTAATTGTTTTATATCGACTTGTGCTACATGTCAGTGTGTCACGATCCGTAATGGTGAGCACTTGCAATGACGCTTGTAAGCGGTATAATGCTAGAAATGAAAAATAAGCACACATCAAGAAGCACGATGTGTGTATCCCTCCAGTAAGGATGTCAACTGAATGTCCAGAAAGTGGTATATTCCACTCGATATCAATAATAACGTATCACTGTAGTTTGTCTTTAGTAGCCACCTTGGGACTGGTGACGACTGTGTGGGGCGTGATGTGACTCAAACAGAGCCACTGTGGCGTTTGCGACTGCCGACTCCGAGACTAGTGATGATGATGAATTGGGGTTTATGGGCGCGTCGACCGAGACTGGAGTGACTCACTAGGTGACCGGTGGGGCTCTCCGTCGCGGCTGCACTGCGCCCAGTGCGCCAGCGTGCGTATCGCGACGTAGTTGACGCCGTATTCGCAGTTGGGGTTGGTCAGCACACCCCGCAGTCGCGACTTGAGCTCCACGGGTCTGGCGGCATCAGAGGCAGCTGCAGACCGGCCGTGCACATCGCCGCCCGCTGGGCGACAGCACTAAACAGGGGCCGACAGGGACACACTGACGGGCATAATGAGCACACAATGCATGCTTAAACCCAGCAGGCGCAGTGGCGCGCATTGATAGGCACGGTGGTGTAGATAAAACAAATCGCGGTACACCCGCATAACGTCATCGAGTGTCAACTACCGAAGGCAGGTCTCACTGTGAACATATGCATAACTGAGTTAAAGAAAAGACGTGGAGGACTGATGATGGGTGCACCAGAGGGAGGAGGCACACAGAGGGCCGGCAGTATTGCACACCGACCTTCCAGAGTATGGCCCCATGTAGAGCCGCTTTTGGTCGTAGTCGTTGGCGTGTAGGTTGTCCCAGATGACCGGCGGCCGCTTCAACACTTCACGAAGCTCTTCTATTGACTCGACCGTCAGCACCTTAGACACAACCTTTTGGGCCTGGAAGAAAACCAAGATGGTGGACTAGGAAAATGTGGATGACAACTGATGGGGAGCCATCTTCCACATTTTTCCTATGCTCAACCCATCTGTACAGCTACACCTGACTAAGCTCTGACTCAGGCTCCATGGCATGAAGCTATTCCATTCACACTGCTCGCACCAGCAGTCGCTAACTAAATATCTCAGTCGTTGGCGGAGTAGCATACCAGCAAGCGAGCTTCAGCCTCAACACTTCCCATTCTGAATGTGTCCCATACGTCTGACCACTCAGCCCTGCTCCGCCACCGCCCACCAGATCCCTGGCGTGCTGAGCCGGCCCGACCCGACCCTGAGCCGGTGGCGGTCAGCCGGTGACCTCAGCGCCGCTCACCGGTCCACATGATGTCGATGTTGTCGGCCAGCTTGGTGCCGATCGTTCGCAGGTACTCGGAGCCGGTGACGGTCGGTATGGCACGCGTCGCGCAGTACTGTGTCGGACAGAAGAGGAACTGTGGACTGCCCAGGTGCTCGTTCATCTCGTTTGTCACGGCCACCTGCCGGAGCGAGGGTGGTCACTGGAGAAGTCGGTTGGTTGATTATTTGAGCCTCACGGTGCAGCGGTCATAATGGTCATATGGCGCCCATTCGCTGAAGGGGTTCGGCTAGTTATTTGGGCTTTAGCACGCAACGACTGCAGGAGTATTTTGCGCCCTTGGGGGCCCCATGTTTCAAGCCGCCGCCCAGCCATGGAAGATCGCTCACCGAGATGGTAAGAAGCAGCCACGCACTGAAGGAAATCGAGTAAAATGAGTAGCGATGAGGACAACATGCTGCCACCAAAAAAAAGCAACACGGATGTCGGAAAATTATTCATCGGGGTTAGTTAGTTATTTGGGTTTTCGGGCGCATGAACTGCAGTGGTTATACAGCGCCCATATTCATCGGGGTTGTCACCGAAAATAAAACAAGATATACTTTACTATTGACCTTAGATGTACGCCACCATATTGATAATTACTGGGAATTAAGGGCACACTGACTGTTCCACGGATAGCAATGGCCAAGGATTAACACGCGCACCTGAGGGGAGGCGGAATCCCCCCACCCATCCTGTACTTCGACGATATCATATAAATGGAAGGTGACATTGTTATGAGATATTATGACTGCTAAAAAAATGATAAGCACATCATTTGTAACACAATATTGGAAATCCGTTGGTAAATACAGGAACTACAGGGGTGCAAAGATGACCGACCGGGCGGCGAACGACCGTCCGGCCGACGAGCGTTCAAGGTCACACAGGTTTTGTTGGTGAAACGATGCGGCGATGAGGTGTGGAGACCGATCTCGACCTCACTGGACCCTGAATATATGCCTGACCTAGGGCTATGGCATATATATACTCAGGCGAGTTCATGACAGCTGAAACATACTTCAAATGTTGTGCTTCCAGCATCAGCAGTTCCAGAGATCCTAGGGGGAGGGGGCGAATAGGCTCACACCCATCCGGGAGCGTCACATGAGAGGTCATCCGGCGCGCGTTAACTAATTTACAAAATGAATATCACCCGAAGACAAAACATCCACGCCTACTTACCTGGGCATGTGCAAAGGACTGAAAAACTTGCTTGTCGTCTTCCCGCATTTCTGGGTCGATGTCGTCGAAAAGAAGCGCAAACGCTACACAGCCAAATTGAGACACCTGAAACATACAAAGGGGTGTTGATGACATCAGATATTGTAGATGCCATCTGCAATAGCAGATCAAATGTGCCTGAAGAGTAGAGGGGCTCTCGATTTCCTCGACGCATGCAGAAAATGCTACGGTAATTTGCATATGGAATGATGATCTATGATACAGGGTTTACGACTGATCAAGAGCAATGGTGAAACCCGAGCGAGCCTTCTCCCATGAATATGGTAGAAAATTAATCTGAGTGGGCCATCCCATCTCGATCGTCACTTTTCTAGAACCACAACTTTCTCTTCGCTACATTGCTTTGTGTTCTATTTTGTCAACTCAGAAACGAGCAAGAGCTCGTTTCTGAGTTGACAGCGACGTCAGGTGCATATTTTGCGCTACTAATTACCAAACCACCACCACCACTAAATTACCAGCTACCCAATATCATTCATAAAGGGCTAATAATCTGGGTTAAATTTTCACTATAGCATACACAACCTCATCAAAATATTTTTCTTCAAATATTCTGAATCTATATTAAAAGGAATGCGTCTGCGGTAACACTCACGCGGGTGGGCAGCCTAACATATACATGTCAGAGCAACTGGCACTTGCAATCTGTCCAGAATGGCAAGTGAGTAGAATGCTTGGTTGGTGCCCAGAATGAATGCTAGAATGCTTGGTTGGAATCACTTTAACCCTGCATAAATGCTTAAAGGCGCGCAGCTGTACAAACACCCCAGACAATGTGCCTATGACGACATGACGGAGATTTATTTTCATTGCGCTTTTAACACTTTCCTCGCTCGACGGGCAGTGCCTAGGCGTCTTATACCGTTGAGGACCAGCTCCTGCAGGAGTTCAAAGAAATAGTTCGCCCAACGAGAATTGATATGGGTACTCCCGAGTCATGTCCATACAAAGTTTAAACTTAAAGCTTCAGCCAGCGTGTCTGAGTCACGACCGAGCATGGTGCAAGCCGTGGTCGGTCTACCTGGTCCAGCTTCCGCTTCAGGGCGGCCATCTCCTTTGGACTGGAATAGGTGATGTCCATGCCGGGCGACAGGCCGTAGATGAAGGTGACACCGTGCTGGTGCGCCGTGTAGATCAGCGACGTCAGGTGCTCCGCCTCCTCCACCGTGTACATTTCGCGCCAGTACGCGCGGTGTTTGTAGTCGTCCTTGGGTGCGTACAGGTACGATGTCATGCCCCACCGCTTCATCCTGACGGACAGACAGTGTTCGGTCGCCGGGGGCCAATGGCAGACAGACAGCGCGGTCCGAGGTCAGTGGCCGACAGACAATACAGTCCGAGACCAGTGGTCGACGGTGCGGTCTGAGGCCAGTGGTGCCCGGTTCGGTTCACATCTGCACTGGATGCGAGCACCACACAAAGGGAACCCCAAGTTGATTAGTATGGCCTATGGTGCATCCAATGTCATGCAACATTAGATGTACACCGGCATAAGGAGCACTTAGAAGCACTGAATGAACGAGGTCACGAGTCGTGTTGTACGGCTCCACTGTTGCAGATATCACGAGATGGGCACCCATTGACTGCTCTTGGCACCTCACTGAGACTAGTCGCCGGATCACTACAAGAGGTGGACGGAGCGCGCCATATGGGCATCACGAAACGTTCTTCGAGCGAAGAATAGTACTCGAAGGAAAGAATGTAAATGAAAATCGGCAAGAATCGCAAATGAAACC
The DNA here is from genome assembly GCA_034440575.1 of Imbricaverruca yamaguchii. NCBI lineage: Eukaryota > Metazoa > Arthropoda > Thecostraca > Neoverrucidae > Imbricaverruca > Imbricaverruca yamaguchii. Next base: position 434,401 of record JAOTOL010001509.1, on the reverse strand, counting down.
AAATTATAAGCGAAGGTAGGATTATAAATGTTGGCATAAAAGTAACTGATTAACCCTCGTCCGTACAGGGTACTACCACCTTCACCAGTGCAGAAAAGGGCGGGGGTGGGGGTGCTACGACGCCCATTTTCAAATAGAGCTAGCGAATCAAACATGCAGCAAAACCAGCATGTTGCATGTTACGAGATCGCGCGATTTGTACCAGATTTTTATAATTTGGGTCACTGGCTGACCTCTCGTGTCACTGTAGAGTTCAACTGTTCACAACAATCGAAAAGCTTCATGTTCAGTATGTGTCTGTTTGAAAACAGTGGGAGATATACACTTTAAATGTTCGCCAGTGTTCGACAGTATGTTGGGACACTGATCGTGTGCGACTGGTTACATTTTGATGCATAGGTAAGGGGTCAGATGAGATCAAGTTGTTAACCTCATCTTATACATTTCAGTAATAGTATCCAAGGGAACTATTTTATGTTCCTAAAGTGTAAAATTAGTCACCAAATTCAGTTTTAGCGCCTAAATAAACCTCGAAGTGACTCACAACCAGAAAATGCAATGCGAGGCTAAATTAGGTAATTTACCTAGGATGACCTTGGAAAGATTAATGGCATATGTAGGTAGGTTAGTTTAGATGTCCATGACCACATTACACTCATCATTGGTGGCTTTAATGCAGTAAGTGAACTAAATCGCCGATAATTTGCAATCGAGGCGAACAACAGCCTGCCATGTGCCATCTTCCGAAATCACTGGTCAGTGACATGACGATTTTAAACTGTTGTACCATAAGGTCCACAAAGGATTCCTCTTCAGCTTTGCCGGGAGGCAGCGCGCTGACGCACTCTGTAAGTGCTCGCAAAAACCTTTACCTTCCAACAACCCCTTCCCTGCATGAGCCATGGTTAAGGTTTCAAAACTAAGACAGCAATGTTCGGCCGGATAGTATCCTGTATCGTTTGTTCTCGCCACCAACGCTCAAGTGGGCTCAGTTGTGTTTCGCCATCCTCAGTAGTAATGCAATTGAAATCATGGAGTTGCCAGTTCACACCACTTGTCTCCACATTTGCATTACCTGCATGCATATTACTAGCCCCAGAAACAACTTTTCGGTAACCGCTCACCACGAGGACTTCGAAACGAATTGCACTGACGACAATGTACCTGATGCATGCACCATTATCCTGAACAGTCATCCAAGTGAGTAACAGAATTGAAGAACAAAATGATCCCAATAAATGAAGACAATCAGAATATTGAAGGCAGAATACAGAAGAGCCCTATTTAGTTCAAATTTCTATTATTCCTTTTATATAACATTGCTAATGTATATTTCACACTCAATGGATAACAAGCATAAAATGGCATGAATGACACATGTACATTGCTTAAAAATATTCCATAAACATTTTCATTGCAAAACATGTAAATTCCAGGAACCATTTACAGCTTACCATGTAAGCTTCATATTGTAGTGAACAATTGGATCACAATTCATCCTAATCATCAATATTCACTTGTTTAGCTTGGATACAATGTGATACAATAGTGCATTGGCTTTAGGGGACATAATACACTCCTTGTACAAATTACCCCATTCTCCATGCATGTTTCAGAATGGAACTTGATATTTGGTACTGGAATCTACACCTTAGTCTTATGGGCAGTGCATGGCCTTTGTAGTCGATGCGCCCCTAAACTCCAATAGCCAACCAACCTTACAGTCCGGCAACCCTGATTCATTGGTTCCCAGGCTCATGAGAAAGGAAGAATACACCACATCTGCAGACGAATTTCTGGCGCTTAATGTACTGTTTTCTGATGATCGGATATGCTGTGTTTTGTGGCATGTTTTCACATTACAAGGCAGCCAGAGCCAAACTTGTCACTGAAAATTCAGGGAGAAAATGATACTCACTTTCCAAAAAGCTCCTTTCTTTGTTCCGCAGTCCATGGCCGACCATAGAAACCTGCAGGGCAGGACACAACAATCAGTTGCTGATTGACACACAATTGTCAATGATTGATGCCAGCTGTCTTGCTGACATTCCTTCTCGAGGGAACGTCTGAAGGAGAAAGAACTGCTAAAACGTAACACCACTAATCGAAAGATGTGGAGATGACGGTGTCGGACGATCTGGGCAAGGTCTATGCCGTCCATCACCGGGTGGTGATGGTGTCCATGGAGGTGCTCGCTTGCGTCCAGTGAACGTCGCATGGGGTGATGTGGGAGGCGGGTTCATGGTCCCTCCCGTCTCCGGGCACCAACAGGGACCGGGGACGGTGGAGGAGTCTCGGGAAGCCGTAGCTCAACCCGCGAGCCCGGCGACGACTCCCTGGATCCAGCACGCGCTGCTCGTCCAGACGCGCTCATATCGGGTGCCCCCGGGCGGACCTCGATCGGGAGACGAGACCAGGGCTGCAACAACCGGACCGGTCGTGAGACCACGCCACCCTCTCCAGAACTGGGTGGAGGATTTGGCGAGGATTGGATGGTGCAGGGATGGGCTGGCTTGGTGTGAGCACAGTGGAAGTGGAGAAGGGACCCCAGGTCGTTGTTGGAGGCCTCGGTGGGTCTCTTGGTCCGTTGGATACACCAGCATTCCTCTGGAACCTGCTCTGAAGCAGGCGACGTAACAGCAGGATGCGGCGAAGTCGGTCGCGGCGAAGTAGTGCGCTTTGGCGCTTTGGAGGTCTCAGTCACCTGTGTTTGAGGTGCTGCTGTCGAGGCGACGGATACGTCGAATGGGCAGATGAGTGCACACAGGTGTGCAATCAGTTCCTTGGTTTTGTCTTCATGTACCTGGTGTGTGATTGGTGCGGCACTTCTCACCTCAACACAAAACATGGCCTCTTCCGTGTTGGGAGAGTAGCACGAAAATAATGACATTACTGAAATAGTGGAGTTTTCCTTTGCATCAACAGTCAGCAAAATCATCTTAAACAACAGTGAATGCCTTGTTCATATGCAACTGCTCAAACCATCCACATGTGGGGACAGGAATGCATGCCAGACATACCAACTCAAGATATCTCACAACCATATCAAAATTGCAGCACTCTGGTTCTCACTTCAGAGATTTAATCTGATATCAAACAAATCAACTTTATTGGTGGTGCAGACAAAACTAAGGTATTGGGAGCATATGGTCTCTATACAAAGGGTGTAGATTTACCATGATTTGCCATGTAGGTACCAGGGTAGGAATTAAAGCACTTCTAAAGAGATTTGAGCACTGAAAACATTTTCTCATCTAGATGTGTACTGGATAGGATGGGCGTCATATGTGCTCTAACACAAACATGAAGAAGGAAAACAAATATTACAAAAACAATCCATACAATACCCATCAAAGGGCAGGTTATTATACATGCCACTCAATCTGGCTACTTTTGTACCAATCAGCACTCGGACTACAGCAATACACGAGCTCAACCACCAGAAATGCTGGTTGGTTGGTTATTGGCTTTACGACACATCGACTGTTGAGTCATGCAGCATCACCAGTCTCTCACACTGATACGCTGATTGGTCGTGGGCAGAGTAGCGACAGGTGAGACTCGAACCCACAACCTTCCAATTGTGAGACAGGCAACTTACCCCTAGACTACTCATCCCCCACCAGAAATGCTGATAACACCCCAATACTGCTTGTCTGTGCACTGGATAAACCTGGAGTCCAATTTTCAAATGTGCAGGTGTGAGATCTTACTGTCTCCCTTGATTTGTGTGGGATTGGTGGCTCTATGTAATATCACATAAGGTAGTCATCTGGCTTTGCACATGGCTCTGCTCATGTCTGATGATGATGCCACAGATTTTCTCACTTTTGTGTCTGAGCAGCAGAGTTAGCTATCAGGTGTTTAGGGGTATGTTGACTGCAGTTGTCATGCCGCACACATAATTCAGCTAGTCATTCCAAGTGTTCAAACAGAAATGAATCAAGGCTGCATAATATAAAGTACATTATCTAGCTTGCAGTCCAGTAACATCGCAGAGCCTTGCTTTTTGTCACATGCCATACCATGAGCAGCTGACATCCTGGCCATAATGTAAATGCTGCAGTCTTCTTGGGTGAGTTGGCCAATGCATTTCTTGGAATTTTAGATCAGAATGGTGCAATTTTTCCATGAAATTTCATGCAACACAATCATGTGCCTATACAGAATATATCACTATCCAGTTTTTCTGGATAAAAATTGCTGGATGATGGTGGTCAGTCACTTGGTTACTGTGGAAATTATTGCAGGGCATCAAACTTTTGGTACCAGCTATTTTCATGAAGCATTCATTGAGGAAGCACTAAGTGCCCAAAATGTCAGGCAAAGGAAAGTGTCCTCTGGAAGCCACCAAGATGCTGGACAAACAAGCTGTAGCATGGGTTGGTTGGCTATTGGAGTTTAGGGGCACATCAACTGCATCGGTCATGCAGCACCCCTGTAGCATGGGCGGAGAAGTTTGAGATATATTGGTGCTGCCAGTTTTTTGTTTGGGGCTAATCTCATTGGGTCCCATGCTAAGAGAGTAAACAACTGGTAGGACCAAGACATAAAGAAGACATAAAAACATAAAAGATAAGTGCAACTATGAGAAACAAGGGCCCTTCTTGGTTGCACTGTGTACACTCAACCAGTTGCCCACCAAATCTGTTGATCAACCCTCCATGTAATACTGAAGAGCAAGCCCTCCATTCTTATGATTGTCTATGCTGCTTTTAAAGACATTCAATGTGCTGCTACTTACAGTAGTTTCCGACAGCTAGTTCCAGTGTTCTACTACCCTGTTGGTGAAGAAAGACTATCTTAACCTTGTTCTGCTGTGGTTAACTTTAATTTTGAATTGATAATTGCATCATTTCTGTTGAACTCATTTCCCCAACATTCAACATTTCCCCAAGATATCCCCTCTCCAGACCATGGACAAATTTAAAGACCTCAATGAGGTATCCTCTCAGCCTTCTATATCTAAGTGAAAACATATTCAATTTCTTCAATCTTTCCTCATATGCCAGGTTGCTTATACCATTAACCATTTTTGTAGCCCTCTTTTGTATTCTCTCTAAAAGCCAACAATCTTTTTCATAGCTAGGAGACCAAGCTTGGATGCAGTATTCCAAATGTGGCCTGACATATGCACAGTAAAGCTTCCTGGTGACTTCCTCAATTCTGTATGATACATTCCTATTTATTGCCTCAAGCATTCTCAGTGCCTTCTTCCTGGCTTCCTTGGTTTGTTCTGATGCCCCAAATTTTGTGTTTAGAATAACACCTAAATCCTTCTCCTGTTGAGTCACTGATAGCACTTGGCCACCCATCAAGTATGGAGCCTTCATATGCTGCTTACCCACATGCATGATCTTGCACTTATCGAAATTCAATTTCATTTGCCATTCTTCGGACCACTTCACAAGTAAACACCTGCAAATTTGAAAACCTTACTGCTTAGGCCACTTTCAATGTTATTTACAAATATAATGTGCCAGTACAAATATAATGTGCCAGTACAAATATAATGTGCCAGTACAAATATAATGTGCCAGTACAAATATAATGTGCCAGTACAAATATAATGTGCCCTGGGGGACTCCACTTTGAACATTTTGCCATGATGACTTTGTACCATTTAGCATCACTCTTTGTTGTCTATCTGAAACCCACAACTCTATCCATTTTAAGATGCTAACTCCAATACCATGGGCCTGAAGCTGTATCATTAACTGTGTATGGGGTACCTTGTCAAAGGCCTTACTAAAGTCAAGATATGCTACATCAACCTGATTTCTCTGATCAAATTGTTCTGTGGTGAAGTTCAAAAAGCCCAAGAGATTTGTAAGGCATGATCACCCTTTCCTAAACCCATGTTGAGTATCTTAAATCAATCTGTTTCCTTCCAGATAACTAACTATTCTATCCTTGATAATTGATTCGAGTACCTTGCAGGCTAGAGATGTGAGGCATACTGGCCTATAGTTTTCAACTTTCCCTCATTCTCCTTTCTTGAAAATATGAACTACATTTGCCATTTTCCAATCTGTTGGAATTTAATTTTGTGAAACAGATACAAAATATTATACTAAGTGGAAATGCCAGTTCCTTTTAAGCTTCCTACAATACCCAAGCATAAATTTCATCAAGACCTGCTGCCCTGTTTGGCTTTATTTTCCTGATATGATTGAAAACATTACTGTCAATGAAATCAATATCAATTATCTGACTACATATCACTGAATTATGGTGTAGTCTGCAGATTGGTCATATCTTCCAATATAAACACTGATTTAAACTGGTTGCCCAGCACCTCAACCATCTCACTATCATCACCCAATATAGTCCATTTACTTTCAGTGGACCAATTGTGCTGGAAACTTTACTCAGCTTGTAGAAACTAAAGAACTTTTATGGTATGCTATGGTTTTTTTGCTTTGAAGTGTCTCTAGCTTTTTGATAAGCCTTTAGATTTATGATATTTGAAGCTTCCTTAAACACTCTTCTTCTTCTTCCCAGATAATTCTTCTTCCCATCTGATGGCACTTAAAGCCACTATCATGTAGTCAAAGTCAGCTCTGTTGAAATTTTGAACCTTTACCAAATTATCCTTAATAATTTCCACTACGTGCCTTGAATCTAACTATGTTATGGTCACTTCTTCCCAGAGTTTCTCCTACAATCAAGTCTTGAACCAAGTCACTTAAATCCGAGAATACAAGGTCCAAGAATGAGCCATGCCTGGTAGGTTCTGATACAAACTAGTGTAAGGACAGGTCCTCTTCAAGGCATTTCCTAAACATTTTGCATGATGGGGAGCCAACACCAACATTTTCATACCCTTTTAGATTAGTCACCAAGAATAAGGTACTTCCTTCAAAAGTTTCTATTGGTTTTCTCACAAATCACCTTATCAAGCTCCAGTTGCTGAGAATGTGGCAGGGTTCCTGATCAGTAGAAAGCTCCTATCCTCAGTGTATTGCTGTTGCCTTTTCCCACAGTGACATCAAGCCAAATGGACTCAACAGACACATTTTTATCCCCACCTGCTACTTTTTGAGAACTGAATAAGCTATTCACATAGAGCATTACACCAAACCCTTTCACTGCTCGACCCCTATCGCATGAAAAAATATTGCATCCCTGGATCCCATAGTCCTGCAAGTTATCTCCAAAATACCCCTCACTGACCCATGCCTCTGTAATGCAAGCAGTCTGGTTCCTCCTCAGCAACATAACACTTGAACTCATCAAATTTGGATTGGATACTCTGAGCATTAAGCAGCATACACTTATGCTCATATGCTCCATAACCACCTTTGGCTTTTCATGCTGAGTTCTTTTATCACTAGATGAACTACCACTCTGCCTCCTTGAACTACTGCTGTCCCTATTTGCTGACTTTGAGGTTCTTTTTGACATATAGTGCCTTGGCTAACACTATTGGAATATCCTTGAGATGGCAATGCAAGTTCATCCCTCCCCACCCCATTTCCTAGTTTCCCTGAAGGACATGCTCATACACTTTGTCTAACACATGAACCCCTTCTCAACAAATGTGAAACCTAAGTCATGGCAGAGCTTACCTATCCTGGCATTGGCTGCCAGTGCCCTAGGGCTCCACTCAGGGGAAGCTCCAGCCCTAGGAAAAATTGCAGTTACAATGACTCCTATTGCTATCCTTCAGGGTGGCCAGAGGGGCCCTATAGTCCTGCAGCAGCTCCTCACTCCTAGCAGGACCTATATTATTAATCCCTATGGTGAATAACACAAAGATGGTGTGGCCCAGGTCACACCAAAGAAGTAGAGAAACTCCATCCCTGAGCCATGGTATTCGAAGCCAGAGAACAGCCAAAAACCTGCCCCCCCCCCCCTCCACTAACAGCCAAAAAAGCACTAGATCAAACTATCAATTTTGAGACTTTCACTATGACTAAATTATGATATGCTTCACACACCAAAATCATTCTCCATTCCTTCATATATTTTGTTGGTCCTCATCTTAGTCCCCTTCATAAACATGGTATTCTAAAGAAAAATTCAAAAACTTCAGAGAAAAACATCCCTTAAGACAAATTTACCAAAGTAAGCTTCCCACTCTGGTAGGTAGTGCCAGTATTTCTGGTCAGTATTCTTCAAGTATGGCCCTTCACACTTCTTTTACCTCAACAACGTATCCAAGCCATCACCAGCTGTCAGCGATGCCTTTCAAACATACAAACACACCCCCAGCTTGGTGCACTGAATAACCCAGGGACATCACCAGGACTATTTATAAGGGTTATGTTCAGTTAGGTTTTCACACCATTGTAAATATTCCCAGTGATTCCATGGGGCTATTCATTGCACCCAGCTGGAGGTGTATGTATGCTTGAGTGGCATCACCAATAGCTGACTGGGAGTTAGTTGCCTATGACTCAGATGCATTGATATAGTGAGGGGTAATACCTGAAAATTACCTGCCTGGTCATCAGACATCAAGTCATAAAAGATCTGTGCAACTATGAGCCACAAGGGCCCTTCTTGGTTGCACTCTGGACCAGTGGGAAACTTACTTTCTGGGTTTGGAGTCAGAGTGCAACATATTTCTTCTGGAGTACATTTTCATGGACATATTATTTTTTGATGCATGGAATCTATTTGCTAGTACCTGATGGGAAAATCATATGCACCTAGTCAGTGCCTATGTAATATGCATAAGTAATACACATCATTTTTGGTCACATCAAAGCATAGAGCAAATAAGAAAACAATGGATGGTACCACAAGACAGGGAGTCATGATGATCAGCTCAGCTTTGTCTCTTGTAACTCACAGGAGCAATCCATTTTCCTTTCACTGTTGGTCTCGGTACGAGGCTAGCCAAATGAGAAACAAGCACAAATAATTCATGCCTCACCCTCAGCTCAGAGCACATGATATACTTATGCAGCCAATTCCCTGCATGATGCAGACCCAACACCACTACCTCACATGCAACAATCAGAAATTAATATTTTCCCCAGTAAAGGAAGGCATGGTAAGGTTAATCAATAGGGATGGAAAAGAACAAACTCACCTTCTACAACACCAGAAATAAATTTACTCTGGTCAATGACATAATTCTTATTACTATCTAAAACACTATCACCATTTGTGATGTCTGGAGAACTTTGTGCCACTTCAACTTGGCCACTTTCACCATGAACTTGAGAGCTTGTGGACATTCTTGCAATGCTGAATTCAATTTCTTGCAAACATATTTTCCCTAAGAGTTCCACAAAATATGGTGCAATTGGTATACAAACAGGCGACAAAGTTACCGCAGCGCTCGTGATTCTAAAATGATGTCAGACTACCGTTTGTGGGTGCTTGTACTTGTCGTTCAATGATGAAATTCAATCAACTCGTCTACTTCCTCGTTAGTACCTAGGTATATCTTCGAGTAGTTTAACCAGTAGTGATATACCTCGAATGTCAAACACCAGCTTAATTTTCTGCTGAAACAAACCGTAAACTACGGTATACAACCTCGTAATAATCGCTCTCGAATCCAATCACTCGACGCCTTACGCAAAACACCATCGCACATAACAACAACAATGGCGGATGTGGGCGGCTGACACAGCTGATGCTGATAGAGCGAGAGTAAGAAATATACATTTCACATTTCGATAGCGCTGACTTTCTTTTAAATGCAGAATATCTGACTATAAAATAATTGACTCTTCAAAAATATATGGTAGTTCAAGTTTTCAACTTATTCCTTGAAGTGGACATTTAGACATAGTCCAAATACCGGAAGGATGGTACCGAAATAAGTAGTGCACCTGTTACTTCTCTAGCGCAGCCAGTGACGTACTGTGGGGGAAAGGGTAGCAGCCGATCCCCCCCCCCCAATGAGAGGTTCTGGGGTCCAAAAAATCGTGCCGATGTTTGGGAAAATTGCGCCGGCCTCCTAAATATCACGTTGGTTCCCCAGAAAATCGCGCTGAGGCCCAAAATTCACTTGAACTGATGATCAAATTGGGGTTCAAAAACTTCGCGCATTGGACCCTAAGCATGACGCTGAGGCCCCAAAAATCGCACTCACTCTATGGAAGATCAAATTTGTGGCCGCAAAAATCGCTCCGTGGCCCTTGTAAATGACGTTGGAGTCTCCAAAAGTTGTACCAGGGCCCCTGAACATGCCATTGAGGCCCCCAGAAGTCGCGACAGGGCCCTGAAAGTCACTGGAGCCTCAAAGGGACGGGCTGAGCCTATAAAAGTCGTGCTCGGCTCCGAAAAATACCGACCGCTGACCCTGAAAGTCAGACTGCAGGCCTAAAAAGTTCGCGTCTGAGCCCTTGAAAATCACGGTAAGGGTCATACAAAGACAGGTGTGGACCCCTGAAAATCACGTTTGGAGCCAAAAAGGTCGGCCCAGTGTTTTCGAAAATCGTACTGGGCAGAAAAAGTCAGACAAAGCCCCTGGAAATTACACTGGGGTCAAAAAAAAACTCGTGCAGGTCCCTCCTTGAAAATCACGATGGGTGCCCTAAAAGGTTGGGCCGGTGCCCCTGAGAAGCATGCTGAGGTCATACCACCTTGGCTGAGTCATACGGTTTTAGCTGAGGCTAGGGGACTCAAGAAGTCGCCCCCGGACCCAGATGAACCCTGCGCAAGGGGCTCGACAGGTTGCACCGAGGTACTAGAAAGCTCATTTGTTTTTTTTGTTTTTTTAATTAAGCCGAGCAACGAAAAAACAATCCGGACATGGACTATGGGACCCAAAAACATCACTTCTGGGGATTAAAACATGGAATTCGACGTCCCAAAAAAATGTCACACCGGACCCGACTGAATCGATCCGATCACCAGAAAATTCCGAACAGGTCCTTAATGAAAACTATCCGAATGGCCTTTTACTCTGAGGGCTGCTATGGACGAAAGAAAAACTCGTTCAGCATCCGCCGTCGCGTACCAAAGGAACACATTCCTGCCCCCACCCACCAACTTCTCATAGGAGTGGGCTCTCGATAATCGCGCTAGGGTCCCCCAAAAAATGTCGCTTGGGCATCACAAATTTACGTCGGGGGCCACAGAATTCGCGTAGGAGGCTAAAAATATGTACACCGCATCTAAGAAAACCCGCGCCCGGGCCAGAAATTTTGAGCTGGGGCCCGGCAAAATCGCACTGTGGTCCCAACTCAGTGCAACAATCCCAGAGAACTCGAGCCGGGATCACCAAATATTGCGCTCGGAACCCAAAATTTTCGTCGGTAGTCACAAAACTTCGGGTCCCGTCATCAATAATGTCGGGGTTCCAAAAAATTGGCGAGAGCCTACTCTCCCGACCGGGAGAATCAACTCTGACTCTCCCAGCTTTGGATTATGCCAGAAGACCCTTTCTGACAAAACTGGGTACATTCCGGAAGATGGGATCATCTCTCCGTCGTCTCAGGTGCCCTCTTTAACGGTTCAAGGCATATTTCGTTAGGAACGAAGCCCCCTTTGAAACGTTTGGTCTCCTTCATTAAATCAGGCATCCTTTAGTCGTGCTTGGAACCATTCGTCAAGCCAGGGGCCCTTCATGTTGATTCAGAGCCCTCTCCGTCAGCCAGGGGATTTTCCGTATACTTGGAAATCCTTCACGCTTCCCTAGCAGAGCAGAGTCTCCTTTGTCATGTTAACCAGCTAGGATGCGTCACACCTAGTGCCATGAAATCCCACTCAGTGGAGTAAAAAATTCCACCTAGTCGAGGGGAGCTTCAATGAAGAATGTAATCAAAACAAAATTTTAGAATCGTTCTAGTGGCGGAAGTGATCTCCCCTGGTAGCGGAGCATTTCTAGCACGAATATAAAATGGTGTATATTTTAACCATGGCACCTATGCTAAGGTGAAAGCGACGAGGAAGGATCAAATGTGGCATGTTTCTGTGAAGAACGTATGCGACGAAGAATTGCGCCGGATCCACTAAAAAATCCAACTGGGGCCACAAACATTCGCAATGTGGCCTCTAAAAATCACATTGACGAAACACAAAATCATGCTGGGCCTCTTAAGAAGTCACCATGGTGACTTCTTAAAAGTGCCCTTTTGGTGCCCCTGCAGGGGCACCAAAATCGCACTGAGAAATCTGACAATCACATTGTGGGCCCCACTAATCGCTCAATGACAGGTAAGAAGGACGCTGGAGGGTTCAAAAAGGTGAGACAAGGGCCCCTAAAAGTTGCGCCGGGCCCCTGAAAATCGAACCGGGGTCTCAGAAAGTCGAGCCAACACCCCCAAAATAGCGCTCAGGACCCAAAAGTTATGACGAGCCCATAGAGATCACGTTGGGTGTCAAGCACGATGCCGCTAAAACTCGCGCTAGGGAACCAAACAAATGACGCCGTGAAAAAATTCGCACTGGAACCCCAAAAAATCGCGTCGCACCCCTTGAAAATCATAAAAAGGTCGCGTCGGGTTCCCAAAAATTGAACGTTCCTCCCCCACCCCACACAAAAAATACCTGTATTGTCACACGGAGGCCTCACCAATCGCGCCACTAACACCTAAAACCCGTTCCACCCCGGAATAGAATCGTGCCGAGTCACCCAAAAGTATCACCGGGAGTCCGAAGAATCGTACCGGAGATAAAAATTATCGTACATGGACTTTAAAAATATAGAACATCACAAAAACACATCACGATTCAATCGAATCGAACCGAACACCGGAATATTAAGATCAGGTCCAGAAAGGAAATTCTTAGAAGGGTGATATTCCAAATATATATTTATATATATACAAAAGTATCGTTGAACAGTTGCAGTGGAGTATCGAAGGGGAAAATGCTTCCACCTCCTCCATCCTGATGTGATGGGCTCCCAAGAACCGTGTCGGGGTCCCCAGCAATCGCGCTCGGCCCCCCAAAAAATGGCGTCGGTGTCCTCAGAATGTGCGTAGGAGACTACAAATACATTAAGTGCGCCCCAAAAAACACGAACAGTGGCTGGAAAATGTGCGCTGCCGCCGGAAGATTTGCAAAGTACAACACGCCCCGAACACTTTTGGAAAACCCCGCCCCAATTTTCGCGCTCGGGACACAAAATTTCCGTCTGTAGTCCGATAAACTCGGGTCGGGACATCAAATATTTCCGTCGGGGCTCCTAATAATTGGCGTCGAAAGTCCAAAATCGCATTGGGAACCCAAAAAGAAACAGATGAAGCTGGAGTATTGAAAAGTAAAGAGGGATTCACAGAGAAATGTCCGAGCCAGTAAAAGGGCTCTGGAGCCTCAGACGTTTAAGACACCAGATACGTTTAAAAATCGCGCACGGTCCAAAAATGAACGCATCGGAGCACCAGCAATCGTGAAGGGGCACACGAATAGGGCGCCGGGTATCCGAAAAAGCATGCCAATTTCAACTACACAAATTTTAGAAGAGACTCCAAAATTCGCGTTGATCGCTGAAAACTGGCGTCAGATCGTCAAAACCACGTCGGGATCCACAAAGTCTGGTGCCTGGTTCCCAACAAATGTGCCTCAGGAGCCTCAAAAGCAGGATCCTAATATTGTGACCGAAAGGTCGCCGGGTTCTCCAAAGCGCACCGAGTCTCGCAAAAAAGCAGCAGGACCCTCGATCATGTGTTGCGTTTATAAATCAACACACTGGGAGATCTAAGAAAATATACCGATGGTTCTCAAATCATACCGGGCCATGGTGCCGTCGAGGTCTTCAAAAACAAATCACAAAAATGTACCGGTACCCTAAAAAAATGGCTAAGCCATAAAACACATTTGTAAACGACCCAGTGGGTCCAACGAGAAAAAAAAACACAGAGCCAGGGATTCAGTTCGGTAGCCATTCTGGGAGGCTATATAACCAAAGAGATGAAGCGCATCAAAGTTCAGCGCATCGGGAGTTCTTAACCACCGGAGAATGTGAGAAAAGGAACCAATCGTCGAATTTAATTAATCTAATGCTCCCAGCCAGCCCAAATGCGAAGCCTTCCATCACGTCAAATATGGCGCAAGACTATCATGTGGTAGCAATTTGCAAAACATGGATGGTGGCCAAGCAGACACTGTAAAATCGCACGAATTGTGGCGAACGCGCCGAATGCGCAAGGCGCCGAGTGTACTCGTGTACGAACGTTGGTCTGGTGGTGGCGGGGCGTCATGAGCTGGAATATCTGAAACTGCAAGAGAATATCTGACATTGGAATATCTGAAATTGCACAAATCACTTGAAAGTGATTTGTGCAAGTGTACTTTCCGGAGTCTGAGGTGAATTGATACAAAAAAAAAGGTCGAACAGGATGAGGGGAGTTATGGTTGATGTCCGGTGACTGAGAGATGATGGTGATAGATTATACCCATCCACATGCAAATTAAGGCGGCAATTAATTGTTTTATGAAAACATAAGGGCTCCTTTGAAAAGATATTGGTCGAAATCTTGTGTCTTTAAACGCAAAATGGTGGCAGGTTGAGTACCTCCAAATCCGATTACCCCCTGCCATGACCCAAACTAGAAGTACGCCACTGGGGGGGGAGGGGGGTAACGTTGGGTCCGTGTTAAAAGTTACCCCTTCCACCCCCGAACCGGTGGGCTAGATCCGCTTGCTACTCCGTATTGTACTGATTAGGTATGAGCAAGAAATCCCACCTAGCGGAAATTCCTTAGAGGAGGCCCTGTAGCGCCTGTGGGTGCGTGTGGATGTGTGGATAGGCGTAAAGGATCTGGGAAAGCCACAGGGAGACGCCATTGCCAAGCAACACCTAGAACGTGCACAGCTGCGTTGTGCCGCTCTCTCAGTGTGGTCCCAAGGCCTCGAAGGGATAGAAGGAGAAAGAAGCAGGATTCCGCGACGGCGGTAATGCGGGTCACCGCCGCTGCCCCGGCTTGCCACTGAAACGACTCGCAACAGCGGGACACGAGAACTCTGTATTGACATGACGACATAGCGATGATTCACGATGATTAGAGCACACAGTATGTCCAAGCTACGACACTAAAGTGCGCGGCTATGGAAAAGGAAGTGCAAGCTAGTTAAGTACAGATAAGTCGGCTCAGTGAAGTGGAAGGCGATTATGTCCGATGGCCACTTGACACAGGGCATTGGAGATGAGCGGAGAAACAAGTTGAAACGGACCTGGATGCATAAATCACACTGACATCTAGCGTCAATAGAGCGAACGACAAATTATCAGATGCTAGATGGCAGGCGCGCGGTCAACAATGGCTTAGTCTTCAGCCGGCCGCTAGATAGCTAGCGCGCGCTCCGCTACAGCCCTGTATTAGAGGACCCTCCACATCTGCCATTGGGCACTCTCCTTTGACTCGGGGCCCTCTTCATCGGCCAGGAACCCTCTCTATCAGTCTGCGGCCCCTTTCGTCGGTACAGGGGCTCTTCATGTCGACACGGGGCCCTCGCTAGCCACTCTAGGTGGTCGCATGTATTGATACATACATGAATACACACACACATATATATATATATATATACATACATATATATATATATATATATATATATATATATATATATATGTGTGTGTGTGTGTGCATATGCAAATACATACATGCATATATATATATATATATATTTTATATATATATAATACATAATATATATATATAAAGTATACATATATTTGTACTAGTTGGGATGGAATTACAAATTGTGAGAACGCAGATAAATGGGAGCATAGCTTATTAACAAAGTTTCTGCTCTCGCCTTCCTCAAGCGATGGACGATTCACAGGTATGGAAATATTTATCACTTGTCTTCTTTTTATCTCTCTCCCTCTCTCTCTCTCTCTCTCTCTCTCTCTCTCTCTCTCCTCTCTCTTCTTCCCACTTCGAACACAGATCACGAGACATAAATCATACAACACTTCGCATGTGTTGACACCGAACGAACCAGATAATGAAAAAGAGTAAATTGGAAACGACCAAATAAGTACGACAGTGATGTTTCACATATCCTTTTTCAAGATATTCCGCAATCAGTTCCGCTGCAACACCTGCAATTTTGAAACTACCAGAAACACTATTGATGTTCTCACTTGTGACAATATATGCAGATTCCACCATCTTCCGACACCTCTTCCCAAGTCCACAACTAATAACAGATGCCCCTTTCCAGTTTGGGAGATGGTCTTCTTCATCGGCATGTAGCACCATAGCATTAGAAAGTCTATGGTATCTGAGGTCTGAAAGATGCTCTCCAATTCTAGCCACCACATCCCGCCCGTTTCCCCATCGTGACTTTTTTCCACGTCCTCCTGCGCAAGGAATTTTGTAGACTATGTTTTTTTTTCGTTCACGGTGCGGACCCCTTTCTTGACTATGTCTTTGATTTTGACCCCCGCTGAGAGACTGATGTTAGTTTTGCCTTTTGTGAATCATGAGATGGGGACTGCTCCCTGTGAATCCAGTAATGGTATGCACCTTTTTGTCAAAACTCGTTGCTTAGCTTTTTGCATGCACATCACCTTTTCCACTTTTGGTGCAACTTCACTATCAGACCCTCTGGATATTTCAGCAATTTCAAAGACTCCTTGATGAAAGACAATTATTCTGCGAGGCACTCAGGACTGCATATTCTCTGAGCCGTTCTGAAGAATAAAAATTAGAACCCCTGTTTTTGTTTCATGGCTGTGACCTTAGAAGTAGTACAGAACATCGTTTTTGTTAGTGGGCTTTCTGTAGACTGAAGGTGTACATCTGCTGTCACAGCATTTGATCGTGGTGTCCAAGAAAGGAATCCCGGCTTCATTGTCTTTTCTCTTCTTTTTTTTAACATGAATTGATTCCATGGATGTACAGCGTCAATATTTGTGTTCACCGCATCGAGATCAGTATCTTGGTCAACAATCAAATCACCACTACATCATCTACGTATCTCAGCCAAAGTGAGTTGAGGTCAATCATAGATTTGAAATTGTCCGCCTCGACGGTTTCCATAAACAAACATGACGTCCGTGAAGTTCGACATTCATATTCAGCAGAAATCGACGACCCCTTCATTTCGCCCAAACACGGTGACACGTTAGTCCCTATGTCCCTGGTCAACCATGCAGACGCATTTCACGGGGCATCGAATAGTTTGACCTCCAGAGATAGAAATAGGTCAACCATTCATTAATGCCTGAATATCAACGTTGTATAGACCATTCGATCCGCAACGATTCCGAACTGCCTCCGTTATCCCGTAGCACAAACGATTAATGAAGTATGACCAATTATGTAATTTTATTCCCCAAAACATTTCCTACCACACATTCCCATGCATTATTGACATTCCCAAACGCGACTGCGTATGAAATACACATAGTTCGAACACCAATAACGTGGGCAGTCCAACGGTGGCATTAGAATCGTTGACGTCCAATTAATTCCGGAGATATATAAAAATGTGTTTCGATATCTCCAATATTAAAATTTCGCTTCATACTTGGTGCATCCTTGATTTGCTTTCTTCCAGTACTACTTGAGCATGTCAGCTGATGAAAGTCGCTAAACCATATGGCAATTTAACCATTGGGTCCAAAACTGATTTTATCGGAACATATTTTGATATATCTCCGGAATTATTCGGACGTCAATGATTATAATGCCACCGTTGCACTGCCCACATTATGTGCGTTCCAAATATGTGTTTTTATATACATGTCATCGTGTGAACGGCTTGACCTGACATGACCTCTGACCTGGCAAGGTCATGAGTCTCCTTTACCGTTAAACTTTTGCTTCATAGTTGATGCGTCATTGATTTGCTTTCTTCCAGTACGACTTGAGTATGTCACCTAATGGCAGTCGCATGCTCCATCCACACATATAGGTCAAAGTCGAATATCGAACTGGAACTCGTTGACCTCTGGAGGTCACATCTTTCAATAGCCCTGGAAACGGCATGAGTTGTCCACGTGTTTTTGCATTGCATACCTTTGTGGCGATTTGAAGAAAAATCAAAGGGGTCGTGATTTCAAGTCCCGCGTGGTCCTATGCTCAAGTAGTATGACCCTATGGCAAATTAACCATTGGGTCCAAAACTGATTCTATCGGAACATATTTTAATATATCTCTGGAATTAATTGGACGTCAATGATTATAATGCCATCGTTGGACTGCCCACATTATGGGCGTTCGAAATATGTGTCATTTATGTACATGTCATCATGTGAACGCCTTGACCTGACATGACCTCTGACCTGGCAAGGTCACGAGTCTCCTTCAACATTAAAATTTCGTTTCATACTTGATACGTCATTGATTTGCTTTCTTCCAGTACTATTTGAGCATGTCAGCTAATGGCAGTCGCTAAACCCTATGGCAAATTAACCATTGGGTCCAAAACTGATTTTATCAAAACATATTTTGATATATCTCCGGAATGAATTGGACGTCAACGATTCTAATCCCACCGTTGGACTGCCCACGTTATTGATGTTCGAACTATGTGTATTTCATACGCAATCTCGTTTGGGAAGGTCAATAATGCATGGGAATGTGTGGGAGGTAATGCTTTGGGGAATAAAGTTACAATAAATGGTCATGCTTCATTAATCGTTTGTGCTACGGGATAACGGAGGCAGTTTCAGAATTACCGTGTCGTTGCGGATCGAATGGTCTATATAACGTTCATATTCAGGCATTAATGAATGGTGGACCTATTTTTACCTCTGGAGGTCAAACTATTCGATGCCCCGTGAAATGCGTCTGGATGTTTGATCAGGGACCTTGGGACTAACGCGTCACCGAGTTTAGGCTAAATTGAAGGGGTCGTCGATTTCTGCTGAATATGAATGTCGAACTACTGCCAACTTCACGGACGTACAAACATGGCAGAACAGGACTTAACAGTGAGCCCATGGTAAGGAAATTAATTTGCCGATATTCTTCCCCCTGAAACTGTAGTGTTGCAAATCCCACAAATGAACGCATGAGTTGTATGCAATGACTCCTGGGAACTGTAAGCTTCAATTTTTTTACTTGTCTTAGGCCCTAGAAACCGCTTACATGGCTCCCCCGGTAGGGACATTCGTGAACAAGGTTTTCACGTCAAAGCTGGCCAAATTTTTGTTCTGGTGAAGTATATCTCTTGGATTCTACCTTGTATGTCGCCTGAATTCCTCAGGTGGTTATCACTGCCCTAGTATTTCTGACAAAGGTTTTGCTAGGTTTTTTATCGCCAGCTTTTTTGGAACACTTCCTATACCTGAAACAATTGGGGGTCACCATTTCCCGATTCACAAAAGACAAATTTAACATCAGTCTCTCAGCGGGGGTCAATATCAAAAGCATAGTCAATAAAAGGTTCCGCAACGAGACGAAAAAAAAGCATGAGCTACAAAATTCCTTCCTCAGGAGGAAAAAGTTACTGTTGGGAAACTTCACGGGGGATGGTGGCTAGAATTGGGGAACATCGTTCAGACCTCAGATACCATAGACTTTCTAATGCTATGGTGGTGCATGCCGATAAAGACCATTTCCAAAATTGGAAAGGAGCATCTGTTCTTAGTGGAGGACATGGGAAGAGGTGTCGGAAGACGATGGAATCTGCGTATATTTCCATACGTGAATATCAATGGTGTTTCTGGTAGTTTCAAAATTGCAAGTGTTGTAACGGAACTGATTGTGGAATATGTCGAAAAAGGATAGATGAAACATCATTGTCGTACTTACGTGGTCGTTTCGAATTTACTGTTTTTCACTATCTGGTTCATTCAGTTTCAACGCATGTGAAGTGCCATATGATTTATGTCTCGTGACCTGTGCTTGAAGTGGGAAGGAAAAAGAAAAGAGAAATGAAAGTGCTAAATATTCCCATGCCTGTAAATCGTCCATAGCTTGAGAAAGCTGTGGGCCAAAGCGTTGTTAACAAAGCTATGCTCCCATTGTTCTGAACTCATATAAATATATATATAAATATATATATATATATATATATATATATATATATATATATATATATATATATATATATATATATATATATATATATATATATATATATATATATATTAGGCTGGTCCGGTTTGCGGTTTTTTCTCGAAAATGCACTAGGTCGCCCCCCTAATTTATGGCTTTTTCGGCGCTGAGTGCGATGCGCTCATCAAAATTCCAAATTTCGAAAAACTTTTGACCGCGACGGCCGCTCAAAGGTTTCGGCGATTTCGCAAATTCGCCTTTTTCGGCTCATTATTCCGAAAGTTGTGACAGGAAATGGGAAAAGCAGCATGGGCAAGCTGAACCAGGTCTATTTCTTAAGATATTCGCACAAACCAGTGGCTTTCACTCCATTTACATACCTGCAAAAACACTGTATCCGTTCTAGTTCCAAATTTCACGGCCTACTTCAGAACGCCACATATAGATGGCGTTGGTGGCGATTCCATGTGTTCCATCTCACGGACATTGACAATGGAGCGCAGGGGCGAATTTAAGGGGGGACAAGGGACCAGTGACCCTAAAGCAATTTGCCCCCCCACGAAACTCCCCCCAAAAATGGTCAATATAGCTATTTGCAGCTGTTTGCCTCCCTAAAAACTACCGTTTGCCCCCCCCCAAACACCCGGCTAGATAAGTCAGTGATGGAGTGACGCTGATTTCAAGGAACCATCTCTTGAGAGTGCTGCAACTATTAAACAATTTTAAATAGCACACTCACAATGCATTATAAGTGATAATATAACAAATAATTGGCTCACCACATCCATCACCATTATAGGTTCATTGGGTCCAATCGAAATTTCATGGCATGGCTACGGTAGCTATCGATCAGTTAAACTGAGGAGAAATATTAATTTGTCATTATTTTTCACGTCGAATTGTGGAAAAGTATTGAGTTTTACGCGAGTAATTATCTACCAAATTACGCTTTATGCTCAACATTAAATATTTGTATCATCCAATGCTATTTGTAATACTTACCTGATGCATAATTGTTTGTTCCAATGATCGTGACCTTAGCCAGTCGAAAAGCTCGCTTTCTGTATCGGGACGTCTTCATTTCGGTTTAAATCGTTTCCGAAACGCGTTGCTAACGATGGAAGGACAAGCATTTACAAAGAAAATTAAGGAACCTCATCCTCAGTTTGGGATAACGTCTCGTCGCTTGCATGGAAGCCAGCTTCCCACCATGGCCGATGTTATCGAGCGCTTGATGATGGTCAGATTCGAGAAGATGGAGGAGAGGTCCACAGATGAAAAGTACGTACCAATGAAAGAGTGCATACAGCAAGGGACAGATGAGATATTGCTACTCTGGGACAGGGCTTCACTACCGAAAAGGCCGAGGCCACGTGTTCTGGGAAAGGTGAAGCAGCTGTGGGAAAGAAAAGAGGGCGTCCGAAAAACGTCGAAGAAACAGCATTCTGCTCTTACAGCCCGTTTAACAACTGCTGCTGTCTCCGACTTCGGTGAACTCTTCGACATTTCGAACACAGCCCGCCAGCCAGAGCTTGCCAATGACAGAGAGTTCCAGCGTGGCCCCAGGAGACGCCACATTGGTGGGGTCGACCAGCAGACGACGGGGCGCTGGCACAGGAGAGATGAGCGGGCCGAGCGACAGGCTCGTCAAGCCAGCAGAGCTGTCACCGTCACTGCCGCCACCGCCGTCGCCGGACCGTCCGACGTGCCTCGCCACATCCCAACGGCTGCCCACGCCTCAGGTCCGCGTCACCAATTACTTCATTGGCATTGGCATGCATGATATTGTCGCTATATTGCTTTAATAAGGGCGACATTACCTCTCCTGACTGCTTCAAACCAACTGATGCTCCCTAACCCACCTCAGGTCGCCTCTCCCGCGTCGCCGCCGTTGCCGCTAATAGGCCATCAGCGGCTTCTCGCGCGGCCCGCACGCCCATCGCCGTCGCTGTTGGACCCTCGGCGGCTCATCCCCCGAGCCGTACAGCAGCTTCGACATCTCGTGCCGCCGCCGTTGAAGGCGCTCCTCTTCCCGTCTCCGTATCCGCAGCTGCCGGCACCTGCCGGCACCGGGCCAATCGGCCAGATGGTGGCGGGCACGATGTATGAGCTGCCATTGGTGGAGTTCCAGCCCCTGACCTCCGCCGAGCTACCGCTCCTGCCGGCTGATGTAAAGCAGTCGCTGAGCTCGGATCTACGGCTGCTCTACCAGTGTGCAAAGTGTGCGGCGTCCGGCGGTGGCAGCCTAGTGGCGCACCGGATCCACGGCCAGCTCAACTTGGCACGGTGGTACACGGCGCAGAGCCGGCTGCTGCGGGTACATATGTCCCAGCAGAGCCCCAGTCACCAGCTAACGACCCTGTCCCTGTACATCGTGGCCGTGTACGTCCCCACAGTCATGGCCATTAAACCCAGGCCGGACCTGGTGGAAGCGCCCCGCCACCTGTTTGATCATCTGCAACGGCAGCAGTGGCACTTGAGCGGCGCCGACCTGGAAACCGTGCAGGAACGCCTGTGCGGGAATGCCCTGATGGCCCACCCAGAGAACGTGGTGCTGTCGATGCTGGGCGACGAGAGCCCGGAGCTCAGGGCGAGGGGCGTGCAGATGGTGCGCGAGGCCTGAGAACGCCAGCAGCCCGGACCAGTCCGCCAGTTCCGGGTGGAAGGCTTAACGATCAACGTGACTGCACGCCAGTACAAGGAGCTGGTGAACATCAACCAGTATGCTCGGGAGGCCGACATCGAGCCACCATGTGTCCGTTCTCTCACTGATGACGAGCTAGCCGGCTCCTGGACGAGTCGCTTCGGACAGGGGTGCCCTCCCACACCCAGTCCACCGAGCGCGTCGTCAAGCTAACGACCGAGGCCGCAGCGGCCGTTGTGGGCGCGGAGGGACAAGACGGTCACAGCCTAAATAAGGTGGCCTTCCGGCGGGCGTCGCTTCAGGGGCCAGTAGACCAGCTCGAAGACCAGATGAAGCAGGGCTAGAGCGTCTGTGGCAGGGTCGGTGGCTTCAGACTGATGAATGTGGCGAGTCTGATGAGAAGGCGTCATTTCGGTAGTGGTTGGGTTTTGTTCGATTGGCTTGTGTGTTTGTAATTAGTAATGAACGTCAGACCTGTGGTAATGATTGCTTGTTGATTAATTAATTATAAATATGTAGTGTAAACACTGGAATTGTTCTATCAGATGCAGATCTAGGAGAGGGGCAACGGCGGAGGAAGCTGCCCCACCTCACACCCACCCTGATGAATAGTGGCGACCTTTTGGAGAGGCACCCTCCAGCGATGAAACACGCAATCGCCACCAACGCCATCTATGGGTGGCGTGCTGAAGTAGGCCGTGAAATTTGGAACTAGTACGGATACAGTGTTTTTGCAGGTATGTAAATGGAGTGAAAGCCACTGGTTTGTGCGAATATCTTAAGAAATAGACCTGGTTCAGCTTGCCCATGCTGCTTTTCCCATTTCCTGTCACAACTTTCGGAATAATGAGCCGAAAAAGGCGAATTTGCGAAATCGCCGAAACCTTTGAGCGGACGTCGCGGTCAAAAGTTTTTCGAAATTTGGAATTTTGATGAGCGCATCGCACTCAGCGCCGAAAAAGGCATAAATTGGGGGGCGACCTAGTGCATTTTCGAGAAAAAACCGCAAACCGGACCAGCCTAATATATATATATATGTGTGTGTGTGTGTGTGTGTGTGTGTTTGTGTACATGCGTGTGTGTATGCATGTATTTATATACACGTAGGAATGCGTAAGCATCACCACTAATTAAATCGTTCATTGGAAAAGGTTTAATTCGGTTTTATTCAACATCCTGCTGAAGAAAAAAAAGATAGTATTAGAAGTTATGTACATATTCAACAATCGTAGAGCAGTTCCAGGTAAACCTTATATTCGAAGTTGCACACAATTGCGTTCCATGGGCACCGATATACAACATATAGACTCAAGTGGAACCTACACACGTCTTGAGACATTTGTCACGTATATCTCATATATATGCCCACAAAGTCAGTATTCGCGTTCAGAAAGACGAAATGACACGAAAACATTGTGCGCATTTTGGTGTGACAAGGTGATGCAAAAATTGAGCCAGACCCACCACAACTCAGGAAGCGGATGCATTTCGATGTGCTGGTGCATGAGTGCACTCTGCAGAACGATCGTTCCCGCCGCTATCTGCCGCTCCAATCACATGGGGAATTTTAATGAAGCCCGTATGGTACACTGGCAGGCGATGTTGACGTTAGCGTGTCAGATCGCGTCGTGTCCGCCAAGCCGCCGACCGGTCGTTCCGACAGTGACCGCACGTGGCTGGCGGTATGCCACCCGTCAGTGCCTGCACCTCGGGCTCTGATACATGGATGAGCTGCCGTCGGTGGCCGCGGTCCGCCAGTTCCACGAGGTTTTGGACCTCCTCCCACCCTGGACGCTGTCGGCGGCGACGCTCTGCGCTTCTGCTGAGATCACGACACGCCGACCAAGCCACTGCGCTCTGGTCACGGGGCCGCTGTTTTGACCACGCTCGGTTTGCCGGTGGCGACTTTGGCCGACCCGTCCGCTCGATGCCCCAACAGCAACAAAAAACTGAGATGGTGAGCTACGCTGCGTGCGACGCTGTTCCAGACTTGTCTCCGAGTGGCGTCAGTCGCCGGTCGCCGGACTTTTGTTGCCGTTCCCAGTTATTTCTGCAACAGACATGGAGCACAATTATAGCTCGTATTGCGAACATGCCTCATCAGAACATTACACACACCAAGTGTCCAGCTGTGTTCAAATAATAAACCTCCATAGGTTTGTAAAATCGCTGGAATGGATTAGGCATGTAGCAGGAACAATTGTAAATCGTGATCGATTTATGAGGACAACGAGACTAACTGATTCACACAAAAATGTTCTGAGGAAAAACTTTGATATTATGACTATCCAATCGTGTGTATCAAAGATTGATATGCAGGCCATTTGGCTTGCTGAAAGTCGTGGGTATGGGAGAACATGGTGCTGGTGTTGACCTCCCACCGTACTGGACTAAGCGCAGTCACCACCGAGTCAACCCCAGTAAGCTCAAAGTGATCGTAAATCAACCCAGAAGTAGCAAGAACTCGAACCTCTTCCAATTCCGCCCATGCATTCAATTCTTTTCTATAGTATCTTCGAGCGTTTCTATTCAAGACTGAGAACTCGAATAAACCACCGTAGAAATTGGCTCGTCGCTGTCTAAAAAAAAACAGAATGACGACACATGTGAGACAATGATCTGTAGCTCACCTGCACTGGCGGATGCCGGATCTGGGGCACCCAGGACGACGAGAACCTCGTCCGGAGCGGCTGCTTTGGACTGGATGCCGCCCTGACCAGCCGCTGGCTGGCCGCTGGAGCCAGCTCGGCCGGCGGGTGGCGAGCCGCTGCTGTCGGGGGCACCTGTCTGGGGACCATTGTGACCTGCCTGCTCCGCTCTGGTGATGGCGTATTCTGCTATAGATGGCTGGGACGCACCAGTATCTTCCTCGGTTGATTTGGAGGAGTACTGAGACTGGGTGTCGCTGTTGGCCTGGTCGGATATCCGAGGGCCTTGTATGTTACGCTCACCCACTGAGTTAGCAGCGACCTTGTCCACCGGCGGCCCGCCCTGTTCCACTAGCGGTCCTCCCTGGTCCACTGGCGTTCCGTGCTGTGCCGGCTGCGGTCCAGCTTGACCCGGTGACTGACCGGCGTTCCGAGAGCCGCCATGACTGTCCGCTGGCGATGTATCGGCACCGGTCTGCCGAGCCTCCAGCGGGGAGGTCAGCGGGGCGGTCAGCGGCGCGGTCGGCGGCGCGGCAGGCGCGTGCAGCAGGCTGATGGTGCCCAGCCCCAGCACGACGCCCACGGCCAGCAAGGCCAGCGGCAGCCAGCCGCGCAGCCGGCGCTGCCGCTGGCGTCGGCCGGCCAGCGACTGGTACTCGTGGCGTCCGGCGTCCGGCCGCGACCAGAACACCGTGTAGTCCGACCGCACCCACGAGTCAGGGCCCATCGCGACCGGTGGCCGCTACTCCCGTCTGACCTCTGACCCGCGCTGTGTCCGTCTGCTTCACCAGCGTGTCGACACGAGCGCGAATGCCGTGCCGTGGATCCTTCCACCGCTGGCCGAGCGGCGGGCACCTGTCGCACCTAGCGAGCACCGGCAGCGACTGGCGCCGCCGGCCGCCGGCCATCGGACAGTGAACCCGGCCAACGGGGCCACCGAGCCGCCGAGCCGCCGAGCCGCCGAGCCGCCGAGCCGCCGAGCCGCCGAGCCGCCGAGCCGCCGAGCCGCCGAGCCGCCGAGCCGCCGAGCCGCCGAGCCGCCGAGCCGCCGAGCCGCCGAGCCGCCGAGCCGCCGAGCCGCCGAGCCCGAGCCGCCGAGCCGCGAGCGGAGGGAGCCGAGCAGGAGCGACGGAGCGGGGAGCGGAGCCGCGAGCGCCGAGCCGGAGCCGCCGAGCCGCCGAGCGCCGAGCCGCCGAGCCGCCGAGCCGCCGAGCCGCCGAGCCGCCGAGCCGCCGAGCCGCCGAGCCGCCGAGCCGCCGAGCCGCCGAGCCGCCGAGCCGCCGAGCCCCGAGCCGCCGAGCCGCCGAGCCGCCGAGCCGCCGAGCCGCCGAGCCGCCGAGCCGACGAGATGTTCGCACTCGTCATGGGCGAGACATGTAGATAATAGTGTTTGGCAGGCGAGTTGAACGGTCGGGGTTAGGGTCTCATGCACTTTTGTATTTCCGGTGGAATGCTAATAAAAAATGTCGGTGAAACACCGACTATGCTATGGATATATTCACATGTATATGCACATATAGTGATATAATATAGGAATATAATACGCATATATGCAGATGCATAGTTTATGCATTCATATGAATGCACACACACACACACACACACACACACACACACACACACGTACGCACGTACATATATACATATATATATATATATATATATATAGATATCTACGTAGAGCATTTCAAAACATTATGATCCAAGGAGCTTTGAAAAGTGGGGGCCATAGATTAAGCCCTCTTCAGATGTTCACACTTCGCGAACCAAATTCTTGCTATGCCCCTACACACGATACAACGATAATGTATGAAATGCTGACGCTTTAACAAACATTTCCTTCATCTGTGCAAAATATGCAAAGGAATCGAAAACTACAAGCAGGGTCAATGGCCCGAACAACAGTCGCGCAATGGACAGATTGGGTATTTCCTTGTTGCGCCTTCCAACGATTATTGTGCCTGTTGGTCCAGCCTATGGCACGAATCCAGGCCCTGGGTTTACTGAACTAGTTCATCCTGGGTACATGCGGCGTTCAACGCTTTATCGGTCATTTTGTTCATGTGTTTTGTTTTCATTTCGGTTTTGTTTGCACCCAATTTCGTAAGTACTCACACTTCTTCGATGTGTGTGATGTTGGCGCTGGCCATTCCAAGGCATTCCAGTTCCGGCACGTGCGCTTGCTGGCAAACTCTTCCAATTTCATCCAAATTTGACTTACTGCGCCATCAGTTCGCACACTTCGCTGTTTGCCAATAACGTATTGCTTCCAGGGACGGACCCATGAATTGTCATGGGGAACTTGCAGTGGCTCAGCCAGGATCGTTGAGAGGACTCTCATCTTGACGGAGAGGGCCCCGGCTAGTAAAGAGAGTCCCTGAGCCAACGACGAGGGATCCTGTACCGACGGATAAAAGCACAACAGGAGGCCGACGATTCACGGAGCCCTACAAAGCTCAAGGAGTCTCGCAAAGAGCGGCGAGGATTTAAAACATACGTTGCAGCTCTAAATAAACACACCGGGAGCTCTAAAAAAACACACGGGAGGACCTCAGGCAACCCGGGGCCATAAGACGGCATCGGAGTCTCAAAAACAGACTGGGGCATGCAAAAAGCGACATGGTCGTAAGAAGATGAAAAAGACTGGGTAATAAATAAACAAATCGCGGTTTTCGAAAACACCCCGGTACCTAACAAAAATGATCGGTGCACAAAAAAGCAACAAAGCCCGCAAAAAAGAGCCGGTGACTTAAAAATGTGCCGGGTCCCGAACAAAATGGCCTGGCGCCCTAACACACGTCCATAGACAAAGAAAAGCGTAACAAGTCCAAAAAGGAACATCGAGCAAAGGTCTTTGTTCAGTAGCAAATCTGTGAGCATACATAACCAAAGAGATGACTCGCATGAAAGCTCAGCGGGCATCTACATCTCTTAACTACCAGAAAATGTAGGAAGAACATAACTAATCATCGAATTGAGTTAATTGAGTTTTCCCGGCGGACCCCAGGCGAAGCATCACGCCGAATATGGCGTAAGTCTGTCATGTGACAACAATTAGAAAAACGAAGGAAGAATTGCGGAAACCGTAGAATCGCAGGAAGTGTGATGAATGCGCCGAATGTGCAGGGCGGATGTCCGCGTGGACGAACGTTGGCGTGATAGCAACCGACGATATGGACTTGGAATGCGTGAAGTTAGACAATTTTGTAGTTTTAGTCGATTGGCACAGGTGAACTTTAAGCAATGTGAGATGACTTCTCAAGGGATACGAAAAGAAATATATCCTAATAGGATTGGGGAATTATAGTTGAAATCTGGCTGACTGAGAAGCGATGGTGGTATATCGGGCCACCTCCATTGAACAATTAAGTTGCCAACTAATTATTTAATTTAAGTCAATATTGGTCATTCGCAAAATAGTCGTCGAAATCAGGAGACTTTAGAAGGTGAACCTATTTATAGGTCAATGAGATGGCCTGAGATGAGTTTGGCCCCTCCAAACCCATTCCCACCCCCTTACTCGAATTATATGTGCGCCACTTGGCACAATATGTAACTGAAAAGAAGGATTTTTTTCCGTTCATCGCAAGCAAACTATTCAAACTGGGCTATATTTTTAGTGCTCAATTCTTCTTCCCTTTTATTTTTTTCCACAATTTTTATCTTGAACAGATATCGAGTCGAGTTTCATTGACGGCGTTAGGATGCTATCACAAATGTAAGTAAGGACAAATGTACGTATGGCAGATATACGTAAGCAAATGTACGTAAGCGCAGATGTACTCATGATAATTTCATGTGAGCGCAAATGTACGTAAGGTTAATGTACGTAAACGCAAATGTACGTATGGCAAATATACGTATGCGCAAATATACGTCCACGCAAAAGTGCGTAAGCGCAAATGTGCATATAAGCAAAAGTACGTATGCGCAAATGTATGCAAGCGCAAATGTACGAGTGCACAAAAGTACGTAAATGCAAATGTACGTAAGCACAAATGTACGTATGGCAAATGTACGTATGCGCAAATATACGTCCGCGCAAAAGTACGTAAGCGCAAATGTACATATGAGCAAAAACATACCTATGCGTAAATCCATGTAAGTGCAAATGTACGTATGAGCAAAAGTACGTAAGCGCAAATATACGTAAGCGCAAATGTACATATACGCAAATGTGCGTATGTGTAGTTGTACATATGCCCAAATATACGTCCATTTACGCATGCGTTCCATTGGGTTTGCGTACATTTGGTTAGGTGCATATGCCATTCGTACGTTTCTGGTAACCGGACAAATCTACGTAAGCAAATGTACGTGAGCAGAGATGCACGTATGGCAATTTTACACAAGTGGAAGTGTACGTATGGTTAATGTACGTCAGCATGAATGTACGCATGGCAAATGTACGTGTGCACAAACGTACGTATGCGCAAAAGTGTGTATGCGCAAAGGTACGCAAGCGCAAAAGTGCGTATGCGTAAATGTACGTAAGCGCAAAAGTGCGTACGATTAAATGTACGATTATATGTATTAAATGTACGTATGGGCAATTGTAATTATGCGCAAATGTACGTCCATTTATGCATGCGTACCTTTGAGTTTGCGTACGTACATCTTCAATATTTACATTTGCTTTACGTACTCGTCCGGTTCCAGGCATTAGTAGTTGGTTACGTCATCGCAACATGGTTTCCACTTATTTCGTTGGCTTTGTTTTAGGTAACGTTGATAAAGCTGCGGAAACTGACGCCATCGCGCTAAACTAAAGCGCATTTGTGCTGATTTTTTTTTTGCATTGTTTTGCTGTCGTTGGCTGTATTTTATGTCAGGTCACAATATTGACAGATGTATATTCTTCATGCATTGGGGAGAGCCATGCGCAGGACGAGTTTCTGGTGAACGGTGATAAGGTTAGTACCTGGCATAATCCTGTCTTTTATTGTAACTGTTGAAGCTGAACATAAGGAATGAATGAATGAATGAATGAATCACAGTGAACTGATATCTGATGAAACGTAAGTGCATGTGGGAAATGTTGATATACCTCCCTACCTACTGGTGAATATGTGTATGTAGGTAATTTGAAATTTATTTTGCAGCGTTTGTGTGTGCTTGTGCAATGCAATGTTTGTGAAGATGGTAAACATGATGGGACTACTCATTTCCTCTCCAAGTTCAAGCTTACTTTAATTTTTTTTCAAGCAAATTAACACCAAAAATTGATTCTAGCTCAGCAATATAGCATGAAATTGTTTTTTTAATGCATCAACCTATCTTAGCCTAGCCCAACAACTAATGGTATTTTTATTTTGATAATTTCCTACATTTTTTTTCATTTCCAAATTTTTCAAACTTAAAACCTATTGTAATCCAACTTAAGCTAATCTATCCTACCCTGTTTTTGAGGAAAAAATGGAATATTTTGTCTTCAAATGCTAATCCTGACATTTTTGTTTCAATTTTGTTTTCAACCTAAAAATCTAATGGGACCTAACTTGATCTAACCTAGCCTAACTGGTTTTTGAGAAGAAAATGATAAAAAACATGTCTTTAAAAATTTTAATAAAATTTCAGAAAGTTTTTCAAAGTTAAATAACTGAACATAACCCAACCAAACCCATCTCCCTTCGTTGCTTCATGGAGGTAGAATGTATGCAAAACCTGTCTTATGAGCTACTTAAAGTGCATTAATATCAGGATGCCTACTTAGAAAAGCTGGTGTGCATATTTATGCAAGAATGTAAACACCATGTGCATTTTCTGTTCATGGACAGTAATGTAAAGGTCTGGGAAAATGGTTTTATTGCATTTTAAGGTAACCATGATCCATGTTTTACACACATTTTCTGCCATAAAGCATGCAAAGAGGTTTGGTTTGGTTCTATTAGGTTAGGCCAGGTTTTTGTTGTAAGTAAAATAGGCACCAACATTTTTATTGATAATTATTTTTTAATGAGCTTTTCTCACAAAACAGGTCGGGCTAGGCCAGGTTAGATTTTTAAGGTAAATATTTTGGAGAAAACAGTTTGGAAGTTTCCATTTCAAAATCAATGGTTTTCTGGCATGGAAAGTTGGGCTAAGTTGGCTCGATTA
The DNA here is from genome assembly GCA_034440575.1 of Imbricaverruca yamaguchii. Classification (NCBI taxonomy): domain Eukaryota; kingdom Metazoa; phylum Arthropoda; class Thecostraca; family Neoverrucidae; genus Imbricaverruca; species Imbricaverruca yamaguchii. The sequence goes on along the minus strand of JAOTOL010001509.1, from coordinate 403,142 downwards.
GGTTAGCTACCTAGGCTTGGTTTTTAGCATTAATTTTCATGCTATATTACCTAATTCCAATCCCAGTTTTTGGATGTTATTTTGCTTTCAAACTGAAAAGTGTGCATTTGCAGCTGAAATTTGTGGTCATATGTTACAATGTTAAGCACATTTATAAACATTGCAATGGAAAAGAAGTTCCAAGAATAAAAAAATTACCTCAAACTGCATATTTACCCAGAAAATTGGCTGTTCCCATAGTTTGGGATCCAGAATATTATCCTCTTAAAATATTAAACATCTATTACATAATAAACATCTATTAAACATCAGGAATTTGCAAAGTGAGATTCTGATGTCACAGGTTTAATTAAACACATCCTGTTTGTATTCAAGTACCTTACAATTTTCCTCTCCACACCAAAGGTTACAAAACAAATCCAACTATGCAAAGGTGAATCCAAGAGTCATGAAATATGTATGTTTGAATATCAGGTGATGGCACTGTCAATAATACATTCTTGAATAAGTATATTTCCTGGGTATCAGCTTTTTTATTTGAAAATAGAGTGTGTGCCCATAGCAATCAAACTATTTTAACCTTGCTACATATGCACCAGAAGACACTTTGCTGTTTAATATCTGAAAAATTGCATGTGTGGTGCACTCAAGCATTTTGTAAAGCATTGTAGGTATCTCAACATATTGCAAATTGCTGCAAGTTGCTTTGGATAAATTACTGCAAGGTGACACAAGTACCTGCCTAGTCAGTGTGGTATAAAGCATCAATCCACCATTTATCAACTTGCATCCCAACAGTTACCTCATGACCTTAGTAGTTACCTCAGGACTGGCAATTATCAGGCAATTTTCCACAGAATCATTAATACACCTTCCCAGACAAACTTTACTCAATGGAATGCTGCTGCTAACACTTAAAAAAACAAACACTTTAGACCATTATTATTAAATAAAATTCTCAATAATATTCACATAATTTTATGAAGTCCAAGAAATGCAACATAACATAGCCTAGCCTAACCTTTGCTTGCTTATCAAGGCAAATTAAATGCATAACCAAACATGTGCTAATATACTGAACTGTAATTATACACACAACATTAAGAAAATTATGAGACAAAATCAGAATTTCCCAAATGACTTAAATCTACCTAACATTATTCTGCTTTGCCAAGATTCAAATATGGAAAAAGATATCTTGTGAGTGCCATAAACTGCAAGAATACCCAAAATAGCAGGCAGTGAGCAGCCCACAGAATGCAATGATAATGCTTGTTTTTACATTTAGGACAAAATCTCTTCAGCATCACACTTTCTTCCAACTGGAAAGATGCTGGGGTTATCCATATTTTCTTCAGGGATCATAATCAAACCGAACAATTTACAAATCTGTAAACCTGACATTTACCAGCCATGAAATAGTTTTAAAGGGTAGCCATATTCATGGACCTCACAGGTGGTATCAATTTGTTGTGGCACCATCATGCATTTCTGCTTGATAGGTCATGCTCTGCTCACCATTATCGGTATTGAATGACTGAACAAAGGTGTTGTGCTGGTATAGGACAGTAAATGTAATTTGCTTGAATTTCAGCAAGACTTGATTATGTTCCCACCCATTAGTTGATTTGTAAGCTGAAAACCATGGGATTGAAGGGAAATATCCTCAGGTGGATATCTCCTTTTCTCTGAGAAGCTGCTTTTAAACTTTAGTGAGGATAGATGTGAAGTGGTGCACCATATACAGGTGCTGTTTTTCATTAACACTCAGGTATGTCAGGTATGTTCTATGCAGCTTCCAAGTTTACCCATTGACATTGCTGCAATGTTTGCAGATTTGCCATCGACATCATACATGTGCAGTTCTAGCATTCCCTGTAATGTTTGCAGCCCAGCCATTTATATCATGTGATGTTTGCAGCCCTGCCATTGATACCATGTGGTGTTTGCAGCCCAGTCATTGATGCCATGTGATGTTTGCAGCCCTGCCATTGATACCATGTGGTGTTTGGTGTATGCGGCGTGGGAGCGGTGGTGGTGGAACTCTCACTGCTCCGTGGGCGTTCGCAGTAAGCCCGTCATGGCATGATCTGTTTGTATCTTCCATTAACTCTGTTTGCTTCAAGTAATTTGTTGTCCTTGTTCTGACATATATGGACGTCAGGAACGATCTGGGGAGGCGAATGCTGAACAGATGCAGGGTTGTTTTGCTGGACAGCTTAATTGTTATTTTACGACTTTTTGTTTATTAGCTAAAATTGAGTTCAAGCGTTTCTGGCTGCATTACTTTTTGGCATGACAACTGCTGCACATGAACGATGCCAAAACAATTTTGAGGTATCCCACCCGCGTGGCTGACGTTTTTACTCACTATGTCTATTAATTATTTATCCTCCAGTGTGCATTTTTTTACTCGGTTCCTTACATAGTGAACTGTGGGTGATTTGTGGTTGAATATTGATCGGTTATGGAGTGCATTTATTTGGTGAAGCACAGTGATGCTATTTTCAGTGTTATGCTCCATTGTTTTGTCGCAGTATGGTGTGTTCCATCTCCGACTGGTGGGTACCGAGTGGCGCCGTGCCGTGAAGTCGTCGATACCCTGATATCTGCCTAATTCGTCATTATCTCACGTCATGCGGAACTCTTCACCGGCTAATTAAAGCATATTGCGTCTGTTTTCAACGACGACAGTCCATCCTATGCAAGCCAGCATCTCAGTTCAGGGTGTGACTCAGATTCTGCCACTGCTACAGAAACCGTCCGCGGCGGTATTTCCAGTAGGAAGGCTCGTCTGACACGACAAGCACCGTACTTGGTGCACACTTGGAATCACTGTTCACGTTTCATTGAAGAAGTGTGTGAAGGGGCGAACTCTGGGGTGTGTTCCTGAATGATGTGCCAGGTGCATGTGACATCTTCGATAGGTTCAGATGTCGAGTCTAACGCATGAGCTTTCAACTCGGACGAAGTGATCTCTGCGTGCTGCATCCGAAAAAGCAGATTATGATTACATGATGGTTATAAGCGTGGACTATGCTCGCTGTTTAGGGTGCTGTGCACAGCACCGGCATCTGGACAGCTTCTCGCCGGGTGTCGCCGCATTCTGTTCACCGGCCGTCTGTGTCCGCCCAGACGCCATGCTGTGTTCGACGTCAGGCGGCAGACAGGCGGACGCCGAAGGCGGCGGTCATGCCGACATGGAAGGCGGCGGGCAGGCGGACACGGAAGGCGGCGGGCAGGCGGACGCCGAAGGTGGCGGGCAGGCGGACGCCGAAGGTGGCGGGCAGGCGGACACGGGAGGCGGAGGTCAGGCGGACGCGGTCGAGGAGGAACTGGAGGACCCCACCTGCGCCTGCTGCCTCAACGACATCGCTGACGACGAGTTTGTGCAGGCCCTGGGCAAGTCGTTCCACCCGGAGTGCTTCAGGTACGGCCACTACAGCTGAATGGTTGTCGTTGTGTATGGCATATCTGGTGTCGGAATGGGACGCTGCTGTTGGTGTGGCAATAACACTGCTGGACCTGTGAATATGACAATAACAGGTGTTTGAGGGTACAGCATTAACTCGCTATGTCTTTGGGCATGGAATACATATTGCTTGGTTCCTATATTCAGCGGGAATACTGTTGGACTTCTTGGATACGTAATAAAACGACCGATCCCATGCATACGGTAATACCACGACAGGGTCCTTTAACAAAATACTGTCACTACTGAATTACTGTGAAGATTCATAGCAGTGCTGAGTCTCTCAGACGACTATGCTCCTGGCCCTTGATATGTGGGTCTTCATAGCGTTGCTGAGACCAAAGACTTGGTGAAACAAAAAGAAACACTTATTATTCGATGCCAGCAAAGGAACGTGCGCCGTGATCTTATTTCGGTGGGCTTCAGGGCACTTCCATGATAGCATTTATGAACAGTTCCCGCGGTTAGTGACAACGCAGTTTGGCGGATGGGGCTCCGTGGTTAATGACAGCATAGCTTGACGAATGGGGTATTCACATTTATCTAGACAGATTTACTCTGTTTGGACTCCCTATCCTACTTGCAGTATGATCTTAAAATAATGACATAATATATATTTCATGTTATGGGCGCAAAATGACCCTAGATGTCGACGCGCCCCTAAACTCCAATCCACCACGATATATATTTCATGATCGTTAAGCTTGATGTAAAAGCATGCTGTGGTTGAATTATCCAATATACAACCGCAGCTTGTTACACGCTGGTGTGTCAAATGCTGGTATGATTAAATACGTCGTCGATGGAGGTATGTTGACGCTAGGCAGCACGCCAAAGGCCATGCATCAGTCGTGGCGAAATATCTGCCACAGAAACACACATCCAAAATCGCACACATGTAGTATGAGTCCATCGCTCCCTTCATGCCCGTTCCGCGAATTCGTCTCAAGTGATTCGGCTCGACGTCCAATGGAAGAAGCCTTTGTTGACGCTCTGCGTGCATTTAATTTTAGAAAATGAGATATGACTGGGTACAGGAACTTAAGAAAAAATTATATCCTGATGGCAATCATAAATGGCTGTGTAAAACGGTATCAAACGGTCCTTCGTCGCGGTTTATTGTATGCAACATTTGTTGATTGTGATAGTCACAGTGCTAATGTGCGGCAGGTGCGGTGTCTCGGTGGGCAGTTCCCCGTCTGGTAACTCCATCTGGGTATAACGACAAGGGTGTGAGCCCTTCCCCCGTAACAGCCGCTGCCTGGGAGCGGGTAATGTGGGTGCGGACGAGGTGCAGTGCCGCTCACCTGGTGATGACATGAGCTGCTACGGCCGGTGGCGGCATCGCGGCTGAACTGGTGGACGGTGTGCTGTGTACTACCAACTAACGTGTTTCTGCCTGGTGTTTCATGTCGCTTCAGCAACAAGTTCAGGTACGTCAGTTGCTGCTTGATCTAATCTTACCGGGCTGGTTAGGAATGTAAAGGTGTTTATTTGAATCTTCCATTTTTCTTTCACGGTCTCGATAACATCATTTTGGTGTTTCTGTACTGTTTGCTGCTAATCAGGCCTTCTTTTTGTTTTATCCGAATAGCTCCCCTTTTGTCTATTTTTTTTTGTGTGTATGGAGCTTACATTGACCCCATCAGTAGTACTCGCTGTGAATATCAATAAGATCCGGCGCACACTCGACATTATCTTCAAGCAGAATCACTGCGAAAGCGCGAAAAATTTCATTGCGGATTCGCATGGGGAATTCTCGTGACGATTTCTTTGCATTCAAAATTTCGCGATATAGTTTACATCCAATTCAGTGCATACCACAGCTATGAGCACGCACTTCTGAAATTACGTTCAGCGTTCTGTACGATCCAACAACCCTGTAAGGAAAGACCGGTGTGTTTGGAGAGGTGCGGAATCAAAGCACTTAACCGACGCATCCTCTGGTTGTTCAATTTTAAAAATATGTAATGCGTATCACTGAGCATTTGTTCAGCGGCTGGGCACAGGCAGCTTTCTTTGTTATGGTGTATAATTGCAATTGGAACTAGAATGTTGATACCACCGAACGTTTTTGTTGATCGGTGGCACACTGGCACCGAAAACACGCTCGGCGGCGTTGGCACAGGTGTTTAATGTACTCATTCACCAGTTAATCCAACCTTTCCGAATGGTCCGTCTGCGGCTGACGCAATCCTGTTCAGTGACAAGACACCGCTCCTGTTCCGACCTGAGCGAGCAGTTCAGAGAACTGCCCCGCCCCCCCCGTCTGCCCATGATCCGGTCAGCATATGGTGGCTTTTGTACGCTATACTTCAGCCCGGTTCTGAATGCCAAATAACGCAAACGTTGACGCGCTTTTGGAGTCGAGTTACGCGCTGACCCTGTCCCAACACAGCTTGCGGGTGTGCTGTGATGTGTTGTGCTGTCTCTGTTGTGCTGTGCTGTGCTGGGTTTGGACTGACATGGCTGGTCCAGAGCTGACTGGCCGACACTGGGCCGCACAGGTGCTCCGTGTGTGATGCATCACTCGCCGCATGGTATTTCGAGAAGGACGGCATTCTCTTCTGCAAAGCGGACTATGTCGATAAATTCGGCGAGGCATGCCAGACGTGCTCGAAGGTACGTTGGGATTATTCTCTCGGAACTGTGAAGTAGAAATAGCATTCCTTCGTCTACTTTTGGGCTTTTGGGCTTCCCTGTTGCTTATGTTTATCCCTGCAGCTTTCCACATCCTACTGGCGCTCTATGATGCTGGTGTTCTGTGTTTTTAGATACGTTGGGCAAAAATAGAGCAAACGCTGGCGGCTATCGTTATGATGCTTCTTGTCATGCAGATGTGTATGAACACGTGTTTTCGGTCATTTGATTCGATGCGACATGTCTGTGGAAGAGTGTCACATTCTGCAGAATTTGACGCTAATGTAGTTCTGACTAGTGTAGTCCAGCTGACAAGCACAAACCACTAACTGGATATTCTTCCTGAAAACAAACTATTGTGATATGTATGAGTGAGTCTCTCGGTTGGGTTGTCTCGCTGTTCCTCCGCACGGCTGTCACACTGTGACATTGACACTGTAACGCGCAGTGGTGGAGCTGAGGGCAGATGACCACAGTAAGTGATCTGCCACCGATCCCAAGGCGATGTGGGGCGCGCGCAGCTGTCACCTCCATTGGCGTCTTTAACCCCGTAACCCACAGGTGGCCATAACCTCCCTGCAGTTGCTAACCCAAGGGTCTCTCGTAGCCTACAATTGATTGCAGGTTTTGCAGTACTCTGACTTCTGTCAATCGTTGTGATCTGCAGGTGATTACGGGTCCTGTGATGGAGGCGGCCGAACACAAATTTCATCCGGAGTGCTTCCGGTGTACCTCCTGCAGCGGCTTCATCGAAGACGGCCAGGCGTACGCCCTGATAGAGCGCTCCAAGCTCTACTGGTCAGTGGTGTCCACATTTTACTCATTTATAACTTCTAATTGGGGTTGGTTTTGCCGCCTCCAGACTATTTATTATGTGTTCAGAGGCGTTTTCGTTCGCGGAGACTTCGGTGAGTGGTGTCCCTGTCTAATCTGAGCTGGTAAGTAGTATATACCTCGGTTATACCTCGAGTTGTGGTACAGATCTGCAGCGAACCATTTTGTATCCTTTACCTCCAGGGTTGGTGTCTTTTTTTTACTGAGAATGCTAGTTGGTATTTTGTTTGCTAGCCGGCCGTTACAGCGAAACTGCCACTCCTGTTGAGATGTTGACAGCTCTAATACTGTCTGTTGTCGGCGGGCCGGGCGAGTGACGGCGTTACACGGCGTGTGCCGGCCGTTACAGCGGCGCCTGCTACACGCGACGGATGGAGCTGCTTCCGAGTCGGCCGGAGCCGTTCCGCGCACCACACTCGATCCAGCTGGTGGAGCTGCCCGGCGGCGGCGACTCGACCCGCCACATCCGCCTCGGCTCGCCCGACCCCGGCTCGTTGGCCGTCCGCATCGCCGAGTACGTATCCTCCCGCACCAGGGTGTACCTCTGAGTACCTGCCGTTCCTGACATATGTTCAAGCGCGGAGGACATACCTTCGGTTCAGTGTGTGCCACCGGTTGCGTACTGTCCCGGACATTTGTTCGAGCGTGGGGGATATACCCGCCAATCTAGTGTGTACCACCGGGTACGTACCCTTCCTGGAATTTGCTGTAATGCAGACAGAGTTGGCAAAAAGCCAGGCAGGACTAGCTTCATCAATGCCAGGAGCTATAATTGGTTTAAACTGGCTGAAACGGTTAAAACTGGCTCTAAATCGACATACTGTCTGCAGAGTAAAATATGTTCAGATATTTATATTGAATCGCTTCCGAGGACCAAACCCGAGCGCGTATACTGTCGCGCGCAAAGTACAAGTATATCTGAGCTATCCGGGCCCGGCTCGACCATCCCGCTTTTAAAGCCTACACAAGGAGTAAAGGAGTCCTTTACTCCCTGTTCCAACTGTTTATCTCATTCTGTCATCCAGATGGGGCGCGAGTCTTTTCATTTTGGCTTGTTGGCAGCTTGTATTATGTTTGCCTTCAAATGCGCATATCTTTAATTGAAAGAAAAGTATGTATGGCGTATTTAGTCGGTGGCGATCCCTACAGCACTGCCTGAGCGGTTGCCAGCCGGGCGTCGGTTGCGTGTTATGACATCATGTCGCGTGACTTGTGCGCCCCAAGTCCGGGTGACCGCTGACCAGTTTGGCGGATGGAAATCTGAACGGTTGTATGCGGCGTAAACTAAGCGGGAAGGCTGGAACAACGACCATGAAAAGGCGCGACATCTATGTTAATTGGACAGTTTGGCACAGTGCGTTTGAGTTTGAGATACTTCATGATAGTAAGCAAATTGTCTCAATTTCGACAGCATTGCAGCTACTTTCGCCTTAATTAGGATTGTTTTTCAATGCCGATGCTGAAATTGCAGGCCTGATACCCATAGTCGTGATTCTCAGCTTCAGATGGAACATGCATTCAAAATTTGAAAGCACTCCCGTCAAGCCGTATTAGGCGTCTACTTGTTACCTGGGCTTGTTCACGCCCACGATGATCCAGCTCAGTAAGGTGCATTTTCACGGGCTGCCAAGAGAACACGGTTGCTGTTGTCCACAAGTTTCCTATCGCGATCTGGCGCCCGATCCTGTGCCTGGAGGACGAGGGAGCCATAGTTTACCTCTTGCCCTTGCTCATCCATCGCCCGTAATGACGCCTTATGCTGCATTCATTGTTCTGAAATCATTGAGTTTGTCGGCCGTTTGGGCTTAGGGACGCATTGACTGCTTCGGTCATACAGCGTCCATCTCAAATGATTGGGAGGTGCACGTGAACATCAAATCAAGTTTTATCTTGATTTGCGGTGTGCAAAGGCAATCAAATAAAACGTCCACCTATAAACACACGACGAAATACCTGCACAGAATCCATCCTCCAAAAATGTAAGAATCTTGGCATGGTCTTATTGCAGTTTTGATCTCAACATTGAGCATTTCATGCTTCATTTTTTTGTATTGGCAACCCATTACTGTCTTGGCCAGCCTGAGACATTTTGGTGTGACATTAATTGGCCATGTACATCTTGTTTACTTTGTCGCAATGTTTTGTGGACTGAATCAGTCTCTAGCTGACATTAATCTATAAAACTAAATGGGGTAGAGTCACGATTTTTATTGTAGTAGACTAGCATTGTCATTTATTTTCCAGGTCCATTTAACCTTGCCACACTTACTTTTATTCAAGGTGGTCAGATGGATTATTCTTTAATTAAAGATGTAGCTAAATACCCACCGATTTTATAGATCTAAACATTCAATGCAAATTAGGTGCATTACTTGTATTGGCGTGCACGTTCCCTATCTGTCGCATGCGTTGGGAAAATATACATGAGGAAAGTTGATGACAGACGTGCTGGGATAGTATTCGAGCACGAACTTCGTCTAAAACAAAATTATAGAACTGTATCTTACTTTAGTGAAGATGGAAAAATGATCCATCATGAATACGATTTGTTTGATGCTACCTTATCATAACAACGTATAACTTTTTTAGTGGTATATTTCAGTGTATACCTTCACGACAAAATGGCAATAACTATGAAGTTGTATTAGTCTTAGCCTGTTTAAACTCGTAGGTGGTTCGAGCTGGTTGTGATTGGCGGGTTTAAACTATGCATGGTTTAACCACCTGGGCAAAGCTACTATGTGGCACGGTGCGATGAACACAGAGAACCTACCCTCCCGTTCCAGTCTGCACTATCGGGTGCATGTATCGCCCCCGACGTTTGCTACAGCTCACAGCATATTCCCTTCCGTTCTATTATGCGCCAACCCCCGTATTTAAACCCATTTCGACCCCTGATATATATAGCGGGAGTGCGTTCTACTCCCTACATGGCTAAGCGTGATGATGAGCTGGACATCCGTATGTTCCCGCGGTGGTCTGTGTCTGTGTATGTTGACGCACAGTCAACACACACAACACTAAGCTACTGTGTGTGTCACCCCTGTTGTCTTTGCTTGTGTATGCTGACGCACTGAGTCAACACACAATACTGAACTACTGTGTGTGTGTGTGTCCCCTAAATTATGTACTTCCTAAATTATGTATCTCGAAACAAATCATGAAGGTACAGTCGTAAGTACATTACATACAACAATCCCTCAAATTTGAGTCTGAAAGGCATTAAAAGCGTGCTAAATGATGCTAGTTACATGGCAAATTTCGGCATCCTACTGTACTCGTTTCGACATCTCACACCTAACGAAAAACCATTATTTACCATGGTGTGTCCCCGCGGTGGGCTGTGTCCGTGTATGCTGACGCATGCAGTCAACACACACAGTACTGAGCTACTGTGTGTGCCCACGCGGTGGGCTGTGTCTGTGTATGCTGACGCGCGCAGTGAACACACATGGCACTGAGCTACTGTGTTTGTCGGTACGGTAGTCCGTGGTGCCCTGTGTGTATGTCGTCAGGGTAATCTGAGGTCTGTCCCAGCAGGAAGATCTAGGGTACTGTCTGTCTCAACAGGGTGATCTGAGCTACTGTGTGTATCGGCAAAGTGGTCTGAGATGGTCTGTTTCAGCAGGGCAATCTGAGGTCTGTCCTACGTGTTGGCACGTACCTAGAGGTACGTGTTGGCAAGGTAGTTTGAGCTCCTTCCAGTCTCAGTATGGTGATCTGAGGCACTGTACGTGTCGGTAGTGTGGTTGGAGCTTCTGCCAGTCTCAGTAGGGTGATCTGAGGTAATATTCTTGTCAGCAGGGTGGTTTGAGCTCTTGTCAGTCTCAGTAGGGTGATCTGAGGCACTATACATGTCGGCATGGTGGTTTAAGCTCCTACCGGCCTCAGCAGGGTGTCTGAGGCACTGTGCGTGTCGGTAGCGTGGTTTGATCTCGTCAGTCTCAGTATGCTGATATAAGGCACTATACGTGCTGGCAGAGTGGTTTGAGCTCCTACTGGTCTCGGCAGGATGGTCTGAGGAACTATACGTGTCGGCAGTGTGGTTTGAGCTCCTGCCAGTCTCAGTAGGGTGATCTGGGGTACTATACGCGTCGGCAGTGTGGTTTGAGCTCCTGCCAGTCTCAGTAGGTTTGTCTGAGGAGCCGTACGTGTCGGCAGTGTGGCCTGATGATCCGATGGCCTGTCTGTCGCCAGGATGAGTCTGGACGCAGAGATTGCCTGCCTTCACGCCGGTGACCGCGTGCTGGAGGTGAACGGTCAGACGGTGACCAGCGGCAACCTGGCTGTCATCGAGCGGCTCATCAACGACCGCCACAGGCATGTCCAGGTGAGCAGCTGGTGCGGCCGCCACAGGCATGTCCAGGTGAGCAGCTGGTGCGGCCGCCACAGGCATGTCCAGGTGAGCAGCTGGTGCGGCCGCCACAGGCATGTCCAGGTGAGCAGCTGGTGCGGCCGCCACAGGCATGTCCAGGTGAGCAGCTGGTGCGGCCGCCACAGGCATGTCCAGGTGAGCAGCTGGTGCCCCCCCGGCTTTTCCAGGTGAGCAGCTGGTGCGGCCGCCACAGGCATGTCCAGGTGAGCAGCTGGTGCGGCCGCCACAGGCATGTCCAGGTGAGCAGCTGGTGCGGCCGCCACAGGCATGTCCAGGTGAGCAGCTGGTGCTGCCGCCACAGGCATGTCCAGGTGAGCAGCTGGTGCGGCTGCCAGGTGGCAGCTGGTGCGGCCACAGGCATGTCCAGGTGAGCAGCTGGTGCGGCCGCCACAGGCATGTCCAGGTGAGCAGCTGGTGCTGCCGCCACAGGCATGTCCAGGTGAGCAGCTGGTGCGGCCGCCACAGGCATGTCCAGGTGAGCAGCTGTCCCAGGCATGTCCAGGTGAGCAGCTGGTGCGGCCGCCACAGGCATGTCCAGGTGAGCAGCTGGTGCGGTCGCCACAGGCATGTCCAGGTGAGCAGCTGGTGCGGCCGCCACAGGCATGTCCAGGTGAGCAGCTGGTGCGGCCGCCACAGGCATGTCCAGGTGAGCAGCTGGTGCTGCCGCCACAGGCAGCGTTACACACCGCTCAACTGCAGTGCTGGAAAACAGCCAAGTGTCGGGGTGAAGCGTCACGATGGTAAGCAGCATACTGCCCGGGTGAGGTGTTACAATGGTAAGCAGCATACCGCCCGGGTGAAGTGTCAATGGTAAGCAGCCTACTGTCTAAGTGAAATGTTATAATGGTAAACAGCAAACTGCTCGGGTGAAGTGCTATAATGGTAAACAGCAAACTGCCCGGGTGAATTGTTACGATGGTAACAACATGTTGTCCAGATGAAGTGTTACAATGGTAAACAGCATACTGCCCAGGTTAAGTGTTGCAATGGTAACAGCATACTGCCCGGGTGAAGTGTTACAATGGTACACTGGTAAACAGCATGGTGTTCTGGTAGGCTGCTAAGTGTTAGTGACGCACAGCATTATATCGGGCTAACTGCTATGCTTGCAGATATTCTATATTCTAACGAACTGCACCTGATGGTGTAGGGTAGATATAATGAAGGTGGGATATGGTGCGACATTCGTGGAGTACGATTGGTTGTTTGGTTAATGGTGATCGTGTTATACATTCTTTTGAGACACGAATGGGGTTTGTGTGTTTAAAATTGATGGCATTAGGCTATGGTTGTGTTTTGTTTACTTGATGGCCTGACGTGCCAGGGCGGTGCATGCCATATTGCCTGTCTGGTCTGTCCGGTCTGGTCTGTTGACCCGGTAACGCCATCATCCAGTGTTTAGTGACCCCGTAGCGTCCTGGTCCGCTGTCGACTGACCCGGCGTGTGGGATCTCGGGTCGAATGACCCTCCGTCCCCTCGCCCTGACGCCGCAGCTGACGATCGAGCACGACCCGAGACCCAGACCGACGCCGGAGTCGGCGCGTCGGCTGGGCGGCGACGGCAGCCGCCAGAGGCGCTGGCGTAGCTCGGACGAGGGCTACATGTCGGGCCGCAGTCGGCACCTACGCCGCCCCAGTCGGCCCGAGAAGGAGGAGCGCTCCAGCAGCATGCCGCGCATCCTCGAGAGGTGGGGCGGTGTGTTCGGCGGTGGTGGGACGTGGGTCCTGGGGAGGGGAACGCTATTAATGTGTAGGCATGTGCCCCTGTGGAGAGATGGGATGGATGTTCGCGAGATGTGGGACGGGCAGCCTGGAGAGGTGAACCTTATGTCCTGGATGGACGCGACTCATGGATAGACTTATGGACATTGGCAGTCGACGCGTCCATAAACTCCAATGCATCATCACCACATGTGGACAGTGAGGCGGGTTTTCTGGAGAGGTGAGCCTCATATCCCGGAGAGTGAGACAGGTGTGATGAGATGGGTGGGTACCCTGGAGAATATTCCCGTTGACCGGTGGGGACGAGTAGTCTGGGGGTAAGTTGTCCACCTCACAATCGAAAGGTTGTTGGCTCGAGTCCCGCCTGTTGCTACTTTTCGCCCGCGACAAATCGGCGTGAGAGATTAGCGATGCTATATGACTCAACGGTCGATGTGTCGTAAAACCAATAACCAACCAACCGTTGACCGGTACCGCCGTGCCCCCGGCAGTGGGATGGACAGTGAACACGATCCGCTAGCGCGCACGCAGTCGTTCCGGGCACCTCCTAACCACCAGCGCATCTTCCGGGCGGCTGACCTCATCAAGGGCGACCTGCTTGGCACCGGATTCTTCGGCAAGGTGTTCAAGGTCAGTGACCGGAGTTTGCGCCGGCCGCGCTGAGCTCGAACCTTGACCCGGTACGTCACCGGGTGCCGCCAACGTCCGAATCTGGCAGACGCCATCTGGTGTCGCGACGCGTACACCGAACTGGAATACTGTCCTGGCGCCCACAGCCACGCCTCAGAATAAAAATAACTATTATTGTATGACGGTCTTAGAAAAAATACGATGGATCCTAATTGTACGCGGCTGTGTAAGGTGTGTTTCACCCCCATGGTACTTTCTATTTTAGAATTCCGCCGTAGAAGTTATACGGAATGGCGACATATATTTGGAAAAGTAGTTTACTTATAAAATAGCATTGTCGCTATACTTGAAATAAGTAAGGATGTTACATAATTCTACTTTTATTGTAGTTCCATAGCTCCCTAGTGTAGTTCATGTGATCGACGCTGGGTATTTATGGATTAAGAAGGGTATATTGTAATGGTCCTTCGACACAGCACTTCGTCGCAGCAAGCTAACGACGAAAAATGATTCCAGCGTAGAAGTTGGGCGGCGTCTAGTGGTTGGCTAGTTTTGTGACTTTTGGACAATATCAATGCGGAACACGATGTACTAAACGTGAAATGTAAAGAGAATTGCCACTATGAGATTAGCTTCAAGTTATTCGTCGAGAATATGTATTGGAAGTGAATAGTAGCAATACCAGACTTATTGATTAGAATGAATTGATATGTTGTGTACATATTGTAAAATGTTTCGGTTCATAATACCTGCTAAGACGTCAACAATTGGTCACGTACCTACCTGATAGGAGTGGATTAAGGGAGTTGCGTCGGAAAGGGAGCACTTGTCTGGAGAACACGTTTGGTTGAACATTGCAAAATCCATTAGGGGATGCACTCGAACCTTTCCAGGAGAGCGGCCTTCCCGTCGGAGGGGTGTAGGCTTTTCATGGGCGAGAGAGTGTGCACATGCCCCGAACGTTTTCCCTGTATCCACCTTGCGAATGGATCATCTTACCTTGAATTATGTCACACGCCATTATGAATGAGAACATTTAAGACATTCGACATGTTAAACAGAAACAACGACACGTGGTCTTGCACAGGCAGGTACTACCCAGGCACAATGCTAAATGAGCCTGACCACGACCATTCCATATTAATTCTTAACTTGAAAACTCTTGGTCTTGATGGTCGGCCAGCTTGCCTGGCATTCCTTTTCACCCTGATTTAATCATCATCCTAAAGAAAAATTATGCATTCCATGATAAAGTATAATACAAATGACACAAAACAACTTATAACGGAAGCATCATTAATTCTGTAGAAAATAGCAGCGCCATTCCTTCGTTGTCTTTTTTTCAGGCCTGAAATGTACGCGTTTACACAATTATTGGGCAGGCACGACGAACTGTCAGAACAATTTTCGAATGTAATTTCGGTTGGTGAGACGGAATTCGACGCCATTGGAGTATAATACTGGTGTAAAATTTGTACGGTAGTGGTGGAACAGATTGCCGTTCTTCCCTAGGTAATCTATGTAGATGCGTTCTTTTTATCTGGAGTACTTTTGATGAAACAGATCTCTGGTCTTAAATACCAATCCTTCACGTGGAGCTGGAATGCTGAGCCGCTGTTAATGAGTATCTAACTGTGCAACTGTTGGTATCTTACGCATTCGTCGGCGATGCGTGGGACTCTCTACCTCTCATACTCGACAAATACCAAATATATGCCACGGCTGCTTCAAGTCACTATCTCATTTAAGCGCAATATTTCCTGAAGAAATCATTGGATTGCAATTGCAAATCAGTAGAATATTAGCTATATAGGCTATATTAGCTATCAGTAGATAGGCAGATATTAGTGGGATTGGAGAGTAGAAATGCACATCCCTCACAGTAGAAATGCACATCCCTCTCATCCATGAAATCTGTTTATGATCAGTCGATGTCTTGTGCTTGTTAGCCGCATTTAATTCATTTTAGCCTTGCTTAGGTGACCTGATTGATGCCACTGTGTATGTTTCTTACATTTTTTTCCACTTTTTGTATATGAAGACAAGTGTGAAAAATGTTTTGTTGTGTCGCTTGAGAGTGATCTTTTCGACAACCTATCTTAATCACCATTAATCAGTGCATGGTACTGGCAATCCATTACTACATTTTGGTTTGTATGTGTTAATCCTCTGGGATCATCCCCCATTGTTCCTGAGATGTATATAAATGTGTTTCCCCACAGAACAAAACACACATTTGACTTTGCATTTTCCCATCCCCCTTCCCTTTCTCAAAGCCCCAAATTCCTCTCTTGAGAAGTCATTCGGTTGAATATCCCTGTCTGGATTACACTACCAACATACAGGCAACGCTATGTGACCTAGGGGTGAAATGCATAAAAAAGAACCCAAGGTTCTTCAACCAATATGCTGCTCATACCTAACAGCTATGAGCCATTGACTTTGGGGCGGGGATGGCCGAGTGGTTAAGGTGTTGGGCTCTGGGTAATAAGGGTCCTGGGTTCAACACTGGCACCGCTCCGGACATTTCTCTATCCAGCGGCCCACGGGCAAAACAGCGTGGGCGGGGCCATTAGCTGTGAATGTGCATAAAGTGCGCTGTGAGCCACCCAATAAACAACAACAAACATCCATTGGCTTTTCTTTACTGCCCGCTGAGTCACCGTCCGACGCGTCCGCAGGTGACGCACCAAACCACAGGAGAAGTCATGGTGCTTAAAGAGCTCTACAGGGTGGACGAGGAGGCGCAGTCCAACTTCCTGAAGGAGGTAAGTCGGCAAACGGCTTCCCGGCGCGAAGCGGCAAACCGGCGATCAATAGCCGCAATGTGGCGCTCTGTGGTGGCCGTGCCGGTGCTGACATCTACATCAGTACTTGGCGATATGTCGGCCAGGTGGCGGTGCTGCGCTCGCTGGACCACGCCAACGTGCTGGGCTTCATCGGCGTGCTGTACAAGGAGCGGCGGCTGCACCTGGTGACCGAGTTCATCTCCGGCGGCTCGCTCTGGGACCTGATACACAACGAGGCCGAGCAGCTGCCCTGGGAGCAGCGGGTGGGCTTCGCGCGCGACATGGCCGCCGGCATGGCGTACCTGCACAGCCGCGACATCATCCACCGCGACCTCAACTCGCACAACTGTCTAGTCAGGGAGGTGAGGGTCACGACCGGTCATAGCCGCGACATCATCCACCGCGACCTCAACTTGCACAACTGTCTAATCGGGGAGGTGAGGGTCGGGGCCGGTGCCTCCAGTTGGCAGTGGCGAGGCCTCAGATGCATGTTAGGGAGGTACAGCCTCAGGTGTGTGGTTGGGGAGTGAGATTCTACACGTGAGTTTGATTGGTTTGAAGGGGACGTGAGTTGTGAAATTATTTAAAGGCAGAAGAAAACCAACTGAAATATAATGCGTGGTTGGGGTGAGGTTTCAGATATATGGTCGGAAGAATGCGATTCAAACGCATGTCGTGTGAGGTGAGACTTTGATTAGTCTAATAGATGACATCTATTTAATTCAAGCAGCAGATACCAAACGACCTAGCGAGATGTGCCAGACTTCAGATGGATACTGTCATGGTAGTGATCCTTCTGATGTTTGACCGGAGCATGTCTGAGGTCCGAGTTGGAGGTCTGATACGCCACGTCCATACGTTGGTCTTTCAACGAAGAAAGTAGCTATCGAAAGGTGTAAAATGTACTTGTTTGCATTCACGTAGGTCCAGGCTGCTATGGAAAGATGTCTGTGCGTTGACGTCGAACCATGTCCGATCACTGTGCGGTGTGCTCCCCTGGTCAACTATTACATGAAGTCTGTATCTGGTTGTGGCCGACCTATGGTGACTATGCCCGTTCTTTACCACCCGCCAGAACCGCACGGTGGTGGTGGCCGACTTCGGGCTGGCTCGCATCATCACCGAGAACCACTCGACGCTGGAGAGGCGCAAAATCAACCGGGCGCGCCGACTGCAGCGCAAGAAACGGTGAGGCGCTGAACTTGGCCGCTAGCGTGCACGGTGTCCGATGTCTGGCCTGGATGGTGAGAGCTGTCAGCTGTGTATTGACACGGCGTTTGATATCTGACCTGAATGGGGAGAGCTGTCATCTGTGTCCGATGACTGGCCTGGATGAGGAGAGATGTCAGCTGTGTATTGGCTCCGTGCATGGCCTGGGTGGAGAGAGCTGTCAGCTGTGTCCGATGTCTGGCCTGGGTGGGGGAGCTGTCAGCTGTGTATTGGCGCCATGTCCGATGTCTGGCCCGGGTGGGGAGAGCTGTCAGCTGTGTCCGATGTCTGGCCTGGGTGGCGAGAGCTGTCAGCTGTGTATTGGCGCAATGTCCGATGTCTGGCCCGGGTGGGGAGAGCTGTCAGCTGTGTATTGGCTCCGTGTCCGATGTCTGGTCCGAGTGGGAAGAGCTGTCAGCTGTGTCCGATGTCTGACCCGGGTGGCGAGAGCTGTCAGCTGTGTCCGATGTCTGGCCCGAGTGGGGAGAGCTGTCAGCTGTGTCCGATGTCTGGCCCGAGTGGGGAGAGCTGTCAGCTGTGTCCGATGTCTGACCCGGGTGGGGAGAGCTGTCAGCCGTGTCCGATGTCTGACCCGGGTGGGGAGATCTGTCAGCTGTGTGTTGGCACCATGCATGGCCTGCGTGGAGAGAGCTGCCAGCTGTGAGTGGCTGCATCTGCATGGCGGATGAGGATGAGCCGCTGGACTCGTTAGTTTATCACCAGGTTAGGTGTACAACAGACGTGCTGAAAGCTGTGATGAAAATACGTCACAACATCAGTAATAAATTATAGAGCGATCTTTCAGCAAGTTATCGCAGAGCATCTTCACCCGGACATTTCAGAGAACACATCTGTCGGTGGTGGTTCCCGAGATTACATGTGCTGTCAGGATGTAATGTCAGTCAGGCTACTGGAGGTGAAACTGTAGTGTTCCCAGAAATTAGCTGGCTGTTCAGTGGGTCATCCTTTCCCGACGAAGAACTGCTCAACCGGTTTAGAGACATTTCTCATGACGACAATAATAAGCCCGCTCTAAAATTGGAGATAAAAATCAGGTGAAATTAGCAGACGATGATGGTCAACTGAAATGGCAGATGGTAATTATCGATTTCAAGACCAACTAACTGACGCAGGTTCTTTATTATGTTTGCAACTCGAAGTTAGTCCACATGAGGGAGAACTAGGCACAACAATGTCATAAGTACTGTGTCATGTTTTGATTTTGAATTTGTTATCAGCAGCTTCCTTGAAAGAACCGATAGTTTACATTGAATTTGATGCTGATGAAGTGCTAGATTTGCACTTTTCAAGTATTGCTCTGAGGCGTAATTTTGTGTCTTGATTGTTTGGGTCTATACATTTTGCGCTGTTGGAAAATGCCTCCTTTCTATTCCCTCAGAATTCGAATGTAGGGACTATTATTATCACCCCATATGTGAATATGGCGTCCAGGACCACATAAGAAATTGGTGCTCGGGAACTAATCGGCCTTCTCCAAGTGATTACACTACCCACCAATTCAATTACTGGATCGGCCACCACATTTGCCTTGTTCTGCTGGGTACATTGGATGCCTCATAATGACGCCATGTAGCATTGACGAAGTGCTATGAAAGTGCTAACTACACACTACGAAAAGGATTTATTGGAAGTGCATAATACTCTGGGTCCACCAAGGGAATAAGCTGTTTCTCAACGTTGCCGATACGTCTGTCCTGTAAAGTTTGGCGCAAATGGGCGCCAGTTACGTCCGATCAGCGATGTCTTAACAAGTAGCCGATGTGCTGTGTGGTAAGCTGTTGAGCCATGTACACAGCTAAGGTTGTGTTATGCAATCGACTACAAATCATGCATATGCAATTTAATGTTTAATTTACGTCTTTGGCAAGGGGTATTGAGACTATTTTTGTTTACAATGACTCCCAAGGCAATATACATTTGTGCACATTGCTCACCATATTTCATTGTTCCCATAGCGATTTCGTCCAGATACTCCGTGTGGACTAATTTATTGCACCGGCCCTCCTGTATATTTGTATATATATATATATATATATATATATATATATATATATATATATATATATATATATATATATATATACATATATATATATACATCTATGTATGGAAGTATGTGTTGACCACTTGTTGGCCCTGCGGTGTGACCAGGGCCCCACCACTGGCGTCACCTGTTCATCTATTGGACAGGTGAAGTCGTGTCAGCGTGCTGCCGTATTAGTACGGAGGTGGTCTGAGGGTAGGAGGCTACAGCCGATCCTCTGTATCCGTGTACGGTGTCTACAGTGATGTTCTGCTCCCCGCTCCGGTACGCGGTGGTGAGAGTAGCCGCTCTGTGTCCGTGTACGGTGTCTACAGTGATATTCTTCTCCCCGCTCCGGTACGCGGTGGTGAGGGTAGCCGCTCTGTATCCGTGTACGGTGTCTACAGTGATGTTCCGCCCCCGCCCTCCGGTACGCGGTGGTGAGGGTAGCCGCTCTGTATCCGTGTACGGTGTCTACAGTGATGTTATGCAGCCCGCTCCGGTACGCGGTGGTGAGGGTAGCCGCTCTGTATCCGTGTACGGTGTCTACAGTGATGTTCTGCTCCCCGCTCCGGTACGCGGTGGTGAGGGTAGCCGCTCTGTATCCGTGTACGGTGTCTACAGTGATGTTCTGCTCCCCGCTCCGGTACGCGGTGGTGAGGGTAGCCGCTCTGTATCCGTGTACGGTGTCTACAGTGATGTTCTGCTCCCCGCTCCGGTACGCGGTGGTGAGGTGTACTGTAGCCGCTCTGTATCCGTGTACGGTGTCTACAGTGATGTTCTGCTCCCCGCTCCGGTACGCGGTGGTGAGGGTAGCCGCTCTGTATCCGTGTACGGTGTCTACAGTGATGTTCTGCTCCCCGCTCCGGTACGCGGTGGTGAGGGTAGCCGCTCTGTATCCGTGTACGGTGTCGACAGTGATGTTCTGCTCCCCGCTCCGGTACGCGGTGGTGAGGGTAGCCGCTCTGTATCCGTGTACGGTGTCTACAGTGATGTTCTGCTCCCCGCTCCGGTACGCGGTGGTGAGGGTAGCCGCTCTGTATCCGTGTACGGTGTCGACAGTGATGTTCTGCTCCCCGCTCCGGTACGCGGTGGTGAGGGTAGCCGCTCTGTATCCGTGTACGGTGTCTACAGTGATGTTCTGCTCCCCGCTCCGGTACGCGGTGGTGAGGGTAGCCGCTCTGTATCCGTGTACGGTGTCTACAGTGATGTTCTGCTCCCCGCTCCGGTACGCGGTGGTGAGGGTAGCCGCTCTGTATCCGTGTACGGTGTCTACAGTGATGTTCTGCTCCCCGCTCCGGTACGCGGTGGTGAGGGTAGCCGCTCTGTATCCGTGTACGGTGTCTACAGTGATGTTCTGCTCCCCGCTCCGGTACGCGGTGGTGAGGGTAGCCGCTCTGTATCCGTGACGTGTCACAGTGATGTTCTGCTCCCCGCTCCGGTACGCGGTGGTGAGGGTAGCCGCTCTGTATCCGTGTACGGTGTCTACAGTGATGTTCTGCTCCCCGCTCCGGTACGCGGTGGTGAGGGTAGCCGCTCTGTATCCGTGTACGGTGTCTACAGTGATGTTCTGCTCCCCGCTCCGGTACGCGGTGGTGAGGGTAGCCGCTCTGTATCCGTGTACGGTGTCTACAGTGATGTTCTGCTCCCCGCTCCGGTACGCGGTGGTGAGGGTAGCCGCTCTGTATCCGTGTACGGTGTCGACAGTGATGTTCTGCTCCCCGCTCCGGTACGCGGTGGTGAAGGGTAGCCGCTCTGTATCCGTGTACGGTGTCTACAGTGATGTTCTGCTCCCCGCTCCGGTACGCGGTGGTGAGGGTAGCCGCTCTGTATCCGTGTACGGTGTCGACAGTGATGTTCTGCTCCCCGCTCCGGTACGCGGTGGTGAGGGTAGGACGCTACATCCGAGCCGCTCTGTATCCGTGTACGGTGTCTACACTGATGTTCTGCTCCCCGCTCCGGTACGCGGTGGTGAGGGTAGGACACTACATCCGAGCCGACCTGTATCCGTGCGTGCATGTCCACAATGATATTCTGATCTCTTCCAGGTACACGGTGGTGGGCAACCCCTATTGGATGGCTCCAGAGATGATGCGCGGACACAAGTACGACGAGAAGGTGGACATCTTCTCCTTCGGCATCGTCCTGTGTGAGGTGAGTCAAAACCCGTCCAGCACTGGCTACTTAGTTAAATGGGACGTTGAATGAAGAGGCAAGGGCCCGGAACAGCATTTCAAACTTCAATAGCTCAGACACGCAGGGAAAATTGTAGATGGAATCCAAATCGCGTAGTTGATTGTATCAACTTCGGTCGCCTTTCCGCCCCATGAATTCCCGCCGTCGTTCCTCTACATGGTTGGAGTCGATATGTCACTGCAGTCAAGCATCATTGGTACGCTTCGTAGACACTGTTTCAATTCACCTGTCTAATTTGCCGCAGGATACCTTTCTTCGTTCCAATTTTATTCACGTGCATTCTCTGTTAATTGCCTGAGTTTATTGTCGCATGGGCGCAAAATGACGAAGGCAGTCGACGCGGCCTAAAACACACGCCCTAAATCACTATTGTCGCATTGTGTGGCCTGCTGTGCGCAAATGTGTTGAATGTATTCGACACTGGCGCTAGCTGCGCCGGCCGTGGCCGTGGCAGGTGTGTCGCCTGTGTGCCGCCTGTGTGCCGCATGTGTGCCGCCTGTGTGCCGCCTGTGTGCCGCCTGTGTGCCGCCTGTGTGCCGCCTGTGTGCCGCCTGCGTGCCGCAGCCGCAGTCAGTGTGGCCGCAGCGACGCGGCCCGTCCGCTGACGTGACCGCACCGATGACAATGGCCCGGTGCTGCTGACGTGACCGCACCGGTGACGATGGTCCGGTGCTGCTGACGTGACCGCACCGGTGACGATGGTCCGGTGCTGCTGACGTGACCGCACCGGTGGCAATGGTCCGGTGCCGCTGACGTGACCGCACCGGTGACGATGGTCCGGTGCTGCTGACGTGACCGCACCGGTGGCAATGGTCCGGTGCTGCTGACGTGACCGCACCGGTGACAATGGTCCGGTGCCGCTGACGTGACCGCACCGGTGACAATGGCCCGGTGCCGCTGACGTGACCGCACCGGTGGTAATGGTCCGGTGCCGCTGATGTGACCGCACCGGTGGTAATGGTCCGGTGCTGCTGACGTGACCGCACCGGTGACGATGGTCCGGTTCTGCTGACGTGACCGCACCGGTGACAATGACCGGTACGGTGGCCGGGTGCCGCTCGTGCAGTGAATCACGCGCGCCCATGCTGAGCGTCGGCCACCTGCGGTGGCTGTGTGTGGTCGGGCTGGTCACGGCACAGCAACTGGCAGCCAGACACCGGCCGTCAGGCTCACGTGGAGTGATGCTTCAGTGTGTCGACAGGCTGGGCATGGTGTAATTTGGCGAATGATGTGGAATTCGGTCCGTTAGTTTAGTTTGTTATTGGTTTTACGACACATCGACCGTTGAGTCATGTAACATCGCCAATCTCTCACGCCGATTGGCCGCGGGCGAAGAGTAGCGACAGGTGAGACTCGAGTCCACGCCTGCAGCCCCTGACCGTGTGTATATCTCTGCGACACTGTGAGCGGCAGGTGATTGGTCGGGTGGCGGCCTCAGATCATGTGACTCCTGCAGCCCCTGACTGTCTGTGCATCATTGCGACACTGTGGGCGGCTGGTGATTGGTCGGGTGGCGGCCTCAGATCATGTGACTCCTGCAGCCCCTGACCGTGTGTATATCTCTGCGACACTGTGAGCGGCAGGTGATTGGTCGGGTGGCGGCCTCAGGTCACGTGACGCCCGCGGCCCCTGGCCGTCTTTGTATCATTGCGACACTGTGTGCGGCAGGTGATTGGTCGGGTGGCGGCCTCAGGTCACGTGACGCCTGCGGCCCCTGACCGTCTTTGTATCACTGCGACACTGTGGGCGGCAGGTGATTGGTCGAGTGGCGGCTGACCCAGACTTCCTGCCGCGGCGCTCCAAGGACTTCGGTCTGGACGAGGGCGAATTTCGGTCCCGCTTCTGCACCAGCTGCCCAGACGCCTTCTTCAAGGTCGCCTGCCTGTGCTGCAACACAAACCCCGACCTCAGGTAAGGGCTGATATTGACCTGGAGTGAACACGTCATCAGGCTAGCAACAGCATACAGGCCACGATGTAGCCAATTTTTACGTAAGTTCATCGCTGGGTCATTATTTCAACTGAGAGCCATTCGCTAGCCCATTGTGGTTCTGCTTCACATCTCTGTAATGCTGGCTGGTCACCGTTTTCGTGATGCCTTTCGCAGGGTCAAATTTTGTTGTCGACTTGCCCAGCCGGGGCGTAAAATATAGCAGAAATTCAGGCTCTGAATGTGCTCAGGATGCAAGCCAATCAAAACGTGCTGATTGCCACTATCAGGTGTCAGGAGTGTTGAACGAGGGAGGGCAAGCTGCGGGGTGTGGGGCTCCCCTGCCTCAAACACAGGATCGGGCGCCGTACGACAGGATAGTGTGACCCAACCGGAACCACGTTTTCTGAGTAGCAAGTGAAGTAATGCATCTCGTTTCGTCAAATTTCCCCGAAGGTGCAGAAATTTTGGAAATAAGTAAACCAAATGACGGCAAATCGATACAATGCCACGTTGTCGCAACTATGAAATGCGTGCTCAATGTTCGGCGAAGAAGCTCGATTGCGTAGTGTCCATAATTTCGGCATTTGTGCATGTAAAAACAAATCTGATTTAGTCGACATCGGCCTTAAAGCCTTTCCTCTGAACCAAGATATTCGAACCTGGAAGAAAATATCGTGGTGAAAACTGTTTTGAAAAACTTTATTAGAAGTGGGGATATGTTTCGATGAACGTAACAAGACTTGGCACGCATGCAGCAACACGAAGATTATTGATGTTCCAAGAACGTGGTGATGGAATCCCTCTTGTCGACACTTGTGCTGACCTACATTATAATGTAATCTCAATCATTCGGCAGTTTTATTGTCATCCCTTAGTTGAAACTTAGTTGATGACCCCTCCGAGGGTTAGCTTCGGATTAGCTCTGTTTCATCAACGCTGTAACGCATTCTGACCTTCGACTCTGTGGTGCCGGACCGCTGGCCTGTTTGGCGACCTGTCTCGCTCCCCATGTGACGGTAGTGGCCCGTGCTCATCCGTCTAGCCTAATGCCCCCTTATCGTCTCTGTTATATGAGATGAACTATCAGACCCCTGTGATCAAGGAGGGCTGGGGTACATCAGGCCCGGAATGCGGGCATCGGTAGCTCAGTGGTCAAGCTGGGCGTCCGGCAAGCCAGGGGTACGGGGTTCGATTCTCCGCGATGTCCGCCCTTCCTGCCAGGGTGAGAGGCAGGCGACGCCACATGGCCTCAGCTGCCGAGTACGTCGTAAAGCCACAACCCATCAGACCCGGAATGCTTCAGGCTACCCGTCAGGCCATGTGACCTATAGTGACCTGTCAGAAAGCCCGTGATTCAGCGGCTTGGTGGTCATGCCTTTACCTGCGGCGACCCGTGTGGTTTGTGGTGTTCCGTGTGGCTCGTGGTGACCCATGTGACCGTGGTGACCTGTGTGACCCGTGATGACCAGTGGTATGCGGTGACACCACGGGCGAGTCACGTGACCTGTGTTGACACGTCTCGCCCCGCAGGCCGGCGTTCGCGCTGACGCAGGACTGGCTGCAGACGCTGGGTCTGCACATCTCCGTGTGCGCCCAGCCGCCCGAGGAGCTGCTCACCGAGCTGGAGGCGTTCGCGGCGGCCGGCGCGCCGCCGGCGCCGCAGTCGCAGCCGCAGGCGCCGCCGCCTCTGCTGCGCACCATCTCCGAGACGCCACCCACCTACTACTACGTCACGCCGGCCGACGGTCTGACAACGGCCGCTAGTCCTCCCAGCGGCGCCACCGTCGCCGCCGCCGCCCCCACCGCCGACACTGCCGCCACCGCCATCATCCAGACAACGGCGCTCTGATCCGGACCGGCACTGGGGGTGTCGTCAGGGCCGCCGCTCCTCACTGAGTCATGTGTCGTGATCTGGGCCACATAGCTGTACTCTGGTCCACCCAGTCTGCCATGTGGTGCTCCGATACCGCACGGTGGCCGTGCGCTGGTCTACACAGCTGCAGCTTTTTTCTTGTCCCGCACGACGTCCGTGCTCTGCCTCTGTGCTGCGCCTCTGCTCTGGTCATCCGTGCAGGCTCGACCCCGTGTCTGGTGGTTTGCCGGGCTTCAGTGGCAGCTCCCTTGGCTTACTGTGCGTCAGTCTGCTCACACACTGAGCTGACCGAATCTCTACAACAGCGGCCCTTCTCAGTCCGGTTCTCTGACGCATTGGCTCGTTCTACTGCCGGTGTGGGAGGAGTGTTACCCTGCCGCACTAGGGAGAGGACAGAGCCGCGTCAGGCTGTCTGTATGTCAGCTCTAAGGAGACCAAGTCTTGCGCTTCTCAATCTAGCTCCACAGCTGGCCACATTCGTTCAGCGACATGCATGGTGGTCATATTTGCCAATGGTTCCGAGTGTCACTGCGAGTGCATCTGTTAAACGCCGTGTGTATTACAGGCAACGATCACCTGGAGGTGAGAGCAATGTTGCGCTGGTCTGGTCTCATCAGGCCTCCATTTTCGTCAAGTGTACGGAGTCCTGATTCGCGGCATCGCCCGTATGGCAACCGGATGCTCGACAGTTCCCTCTTACTTTTGTAAACCGCGCTGCTTGTTCGCTCCTGAGGCTATATCCTGTATGTGAATCTCTACTCTAGGTGTTGTGTCTTAACCAGAGCCGGGTTTTGCGCCACTGCTCTCAAAGGCTGTCGGTGTTCTGCTCCGCGTGGCTGTCGAATCCTTGCACCTCTGTGTTCTGCATGCTGCTGTGTCTTGGACGGTTTCCTAATGACAAGGCCGCAACTCCCCGCGATTCGGTACTACACCACGTCCTCTACTCCGCACCTGGTGAAGCGAGTCTGGCGAGACTGTTCCGGTGGTCGCGTGCTGGGCTGTCGCCAGCTGCTGCTGCCACAACACTGCCCCTGGGACGGCGCGGCCATCTGACCTCGGTCGGGAGACGAAGTGTAGTGAGGTCGTGTGGACCAGAAGACCGGAGGTGTCACGCGTTGTGCGAACCAGGAGACCAGGCGTCCCGTATTGTGTGAACCCGTAGACGAGGTGTCACACGTTGTGCGAACCTCGTGGTTGGAGGTGCCGTATGCTCTCAACCCGGAGGCTGGTGTTTTGATAGTTATGAAAACCCGAAGACTGGACATGCCAGCTGCCTGACTGTTTCCTACGGACTGAACTTGGTTCTTGCGAAGCCAGGAGACTGAAGTGTGACGACCCTAGGAACCCGAAAACTGGGTGTGTCTGGTTTTTGAGGAATTGAGACTGGAGGTGTCCGATGTTTGAAGAACGGAGACTGGGCGTGCCTGATGTTTGAGGAAAAGGTATTGGGGGTGTCTGGTGTTTGAAGCACGGAGATTGGGTGTGACTGGTTTCTTAGATTCGAAGACGTTTGGTGGTTATGGGGAGACTGGATGTGTTTGGGGCTGGGTGACGGAAGGTTTAGTGGTTGCAGAGATCTGGGAACTGGAGATTTGATGGTTGTGTGACCCGGAGACTGGAGGTGCCGGGCATTCTAGGCCCGTAGACCGGAGCTGTGTAAGTTGTGGGGACACGGAGATGGCAGGTGTCGCACATTGTGAGGTTTCGGTGACTGATACGGCCAGCGCCCGGCGGTAGGATACGGCAGGTGTGGTGTATTGTGTCGACCCGGAGACGGCGGTCAGCGGATCACGTGACCCAGCGGACCGCAGTGGACCGCAGTGAGCCTCGATGGCAGCCCGACCACGCGCGGAATCTGGCCGCTAGATGTGATCTGGCGGCGGCACTCGGCGCTGCGCAGGCAAACACGCTGTCAGCCCGATCACAGCGCTCGGTCCGGCCCTGTTGACGAGTCGGCCGGCCCGGGCAACGTGCTCCGGAAAACAGCGGCCTGGTGCCGGCCGACCCGGACGGAAGCGACCGCATTCATCGTCAGCCGGCTAGATGAAAACCACGTTACTCTGTTTTCGCACAGGGTGGACTTGCATCTGGTGTGCGTGGGCGGGCGTAGCTCTGCGGGCCGGTGGATCATGACGCTGGCTGCGGCGGCCGGGTCGAGTTGGACGGGATGCTCTGACACGGCTGTCGCGGCGACGTTGTCTCTGTCGCCAGGTCCGACGTGTCGCCTGCTGAGCATCAGTCATACTTGCAGTGCGGCACTGACGGAGCCCCCGTCCCGGTGTGGCGATGGTGCCTTCGCTGGCTGGTCCGGTCATACTGTGCCTCAGCCGCGGAGCAAGTCCGTCGGGCCAGCGATACATGTGCCTGGCTGCGGGCCCAGATCCCCGGATCGGTGACTTGCAGGGCCAATCAGCTGAAACTGATGGCTCGCAGAACCGGACATCTCGGACAGATGGCTCGCTGTACCAGAGATCTCGGACAGATGGCTCGCTGTACCAGAGATCTCGGACAGATGGCTCGCTGTACCCGACATCTCGGACCGATGGCTCGCTGTACCGGACATCTCTGACCGATGGCTCGCTGTACCGGACATCTCAGACCGATGGCTCGCTGTACCAGACATTTCGGACCAATGGCTCGCTGTACCGGACATCTCGGACCGATGGCTCGCTGTACCGGACATCTCGGACCGGTGGCTCGCTGTACCAGAGATCTCGGACAGATGGCTCGCTGTACCAGACATCTCGGACCGATGGCTCGCTGTACCGGACATCTCGGACCGGTGGCTCGCTGTACCAGAGATCTCGGACAGATGGCTCGCTGTACCAGACATCTCGGACCGGTGACTCGCTGTACCAGACATCTCGGACCGATGGCTCGCTGTACCAGAAATCTCGGACAGGTGGCTCGCTGTACCAGAGATCTCGGACCGATGGCTCGCTGTACCGGACATCTCGGACCGGTGGCTCGCTGTACCAGAGATCTCGGACAGACGGCTCGCTGTACCAGACATCTCGGACAGACGGCTCGCTGTACCGGACATCTCGAACCGGTGGCTCGCTGTACCGGACATCTCGGACCGACGGGAGCCGCAGTATCACCCGACATAGGAGACGAGCGACTCGCAGAAGCTGACATTGTCTTGGGTCGACGAGTCGCGTGACCAATAATTGGAGCTGACGGTACTCGTCCCGTGACACTAGCATTATCTGCGTCTCATCGTTCTCCCTACTAACGCGGAGTTCACCACCACACAGACGCCGAACTGAAAATGTCGGCGATTGCTACCTAATCACGGCATGTACACATCATGCCTTTTGTATCTGGCGATGCCTCTCCTACAACTAGTAAGGATATCACGTCAAAGAGAAATGGTCTTGTGCATATGCCACCTTTGGGCACTGGCAACGATTGTTGTTTAGGAGGGGGACGACTGACCGACTGTATCTGGTGATACTTGTCTGACACTTGGCTAACAATGAATGTATGACATCAATACTGACCTAACGCGTCTGACGATGGCCTGTGTCCATCGCCTCTATGGTGATCTCTGTTCTCGAGTGTGATACCTGATGTTGCACTGTGCCCCTTGCAGTGGTCAGAGCAGTTTTTTTTGCGTGACGTACATTTTGTTTCTAGCCATATATGAAAGCGGCCTGACTACGTTCAGTATTTTGCTACGGTGTGTTGTATCGTGGACTGCCTGTAGGGCGGGTGTTGTGCTTTTGCTGCCTAGACTGACACCGTGCGAGTCAAATACACATGTATTTTTGTACGTCACGCTTTCGACGTGGGCGTCAGCTGCGGCGGCAGGAGCAGCTTCGTGAGGAGCTGCCGGGAGATGTATTCTGGCGTGGGTCGCGGCGGATGGCTGATGCACTGCGGAGCATGGGCCACCGAACTAAACGAGGCAGATGGGCTATGATGTGGCAAATAGCTTGCCGCTGTTTGGATTATAGGTCCAGTCGGTTTTTCTCCTGAACGCTGATGCTTGTTCATTGCAAAGGCGAGGTACAGTCGTGTATCTGCTCCTTAGTTACTGTGATAACATACCAGGAATGTATAATATAATACTTGACAAAGTATCACAACATGCCAATAACACACTGCTCTAATTACTAAATCCATTCTAACTCAGTAAGAATGTATTGGTATGGCAGTTTTATAATATTTGGCAGTGGATACTCGGATTTCGTAGTTGTGCTGTGGCAGGCCGATGAAATGAAATCAAATTAAAGCACTAAAGAAATGGACAAACAAAAGTCTTACACTAGCCCCGATGCTAATGATTCCGGGAAGACCTATTGCATTTGGAAGTTATGACTGACGATAGCCATTCTATTTTGTCACCGAGTAACCTTTTGGGTCGCAAATAGACTACATTGAAAAGACATGCTACATTAGGGACTCAAAATGCTCCATCATTTTCGATTCGCAGGGATTCACTTAACCGGTAATTGAGCGACGGTTAATTCATGCTTCCGTTTCCAACATGTAATAGGCGATTCAAATGTAGCACACTAGCTTTAAGTCACAGTTGACTCAGTATTTTACAGTTCAATAGACACAAGGGCACCACAATGAAGGCTGAAATGAGTAGAACATATTACTATTGTACATTACTATTGTGTGGTGTCTCACAAATAACACGCGTCCAAAGGCGATGTGTTTTTGCTGCGCTCTCCAAAATTCTGGACAATCAGGCGCTTAGGGTTGTCCTGACCATTGAATTTCGCTGAAATATGGTATGGCTGAAGTTTGTACCGATCTCATAATTTGACGATAGGTGCAGTTTCGGGCTTTGCTGTTCACTATGGCAAGCAGCGGACTATTGGGAAAATTCGCTGTATAATACTGACTCGGGTATTGTAGGGAAATGAGCGGTAGTCATAAAGGTCGGCGACATCAATTGCCGTTTTTCGTATGCTGTCGGAATGGTATCGTAACCTTTCAGCTGTACCTCGATTCGTCGGTATAAATGATGACACGTCTCAAACAGCACGCGAAGGCTGTGAGAAGTGTTCGTGCTGGAAGTCTACGAACTTATCCATTGCTGGAAACATTGTCTCGAGCGCATTGGTTCTTATACAGCGAATGGCTATGCAAACATAATAACAATGATACCCACCTATTGTAATACAAGCGATGCTCAGATAGGTCGTATGGGGCCCAGGCATCAGATGATTCGTAAGCGAACCAATGATTATTATGTTATATTGCAAGCACTTGCAATGTATCTGCGAAGCTGTTTTGGCACAAATCGTCCGTCGTGTAGTCACCATGCTCTCCCTCTCTCTCTCTCTCTCTCTGCATCTCTCTATCTATCTATCTCTATCTCTCTATCTATATTTCTATCTCTCTATCTCTCTATCTATATCTTCATCTCTATCTCTACCTCTCTCTATCACTTTTTCTCCCCCTCACTCTCTCTCTCTCTCCTTCCCTCTCTCCCTCGCTCTCGTCTGTTAATATTATCTCCTTCGCTACATCTGTCTGACACAAGCCTGTCGCCATCCAGTTAATGCAGCACCTCAGGTCTCGGCCCCGTGTGACGTTGCGCCACCAGCCCCGGCCATTGTGACGCTGGCGACCCTGTCCATTGTGACGCCGCCAAGGCCTGTCCAGTGGGACACTGGCAGCCGCCGCTCGTTGTGGCTGGTCTGAAGTGGCGGCGCCACTCCTGCGACAATGGCCCTGTTTGTTGGCCACCGACGGCGCAAACAATCCCGGCGCGCAAAGTGCGCAGCCGCCTGACTTGGCGTCACCCCGGCCATCAAAGCGCGGCGCGCGCGGCCGCGTGGCGCGCGATGCCTATCGGAGGCGATGGCGCCGACACTGGCGCACTATTGTCCGCCCCTGTCGCCACCTCCATCTGGACAGCGAGCCACGGGCCGCCGGCCCCGCTGCAGAGGCGTGGCCGGGGTGGACACATGATCGCCGCCCGTGATACGACTGGCTCCACGGCGTCGGCAGGGTGTGCGGCAGTTTCAGAGCCTTGCCAGGCTGAAACACGGGCAGCGGATAAGGAAGCTTCAGCCTCAGAACATGACCACGGCATCCGTGGGGTGTAGAGCAGTTTCAGAGCCTTGCCAGGTTGAAACACGGGCTGCGGGTGAGGCAGCTTCAGCCTCAGAGCATGACTACGGCATCCGTGGGTTGTAGAGCAGTTCCAGAGCCTTGTGCACCATTGATTGGTGGTGCGAGCAGCGCATCGACGGCGGCTCCACACCAGGTGCCGGCGACCATGGGGACGACCACGGGACGACCACGGGACAGTCGGCGACCACGGGGTGGCCACGGGACAGTCGGCGACCACGGGACGACCACGGGACGACCACGGGACAGTCGGCGACCACGGGGAGGACCACGGGACGACCACAGGGGCGACCACGGGACAGTCAGCGACCACGAGGTGCCCATGCCGTGACCACGGGGCGACCACAGGACGATCACTGGGCCACCACGGGATGACCACGAGGTGATCTATGGGGCGACCACGGGGCGACCACCGGGTGACCACGGGGCGACCACGGGACGACCACGGGACG
This sequence comes from Imbricaverruca yamaguchii, assembly GCA_034440575.1. Lineage (NCBI taxonomy): Eukaryota > Metazoa > Arthropoda > Thecostraca > Neoverrucidae > Imbricaverruca > Imbricaverruca yamaguchii. The sequence goes on along the minus strand of JAOTOL010001509.1, from coordinate 370,878 downwards.
ACCACCGGGTGACCACGGGGCGACCACGGGACGACCACGGGACGACCACCGGGTGACCACGGGGCGACCACCGGGTGACCACTGGGCGACCACCGGGTGACCACTGGGCGACCACGGGGCGACCACGGGACGACCACAGAGCAGTCGGTGCGACGTCTGCGTCACGGCGTCACCTGTGCTCGCAGTGGCAGCCGGATCGGAGCAAGCGCCTGTCCCTCGGCTGAGCCCCCAACATGGCGGGGATGTCCAACGCATGTGCCTATCAGTACGTCTGTGATTGTGCTTGTCGGGGAGCATAGGCATCATCAGCGGGATGGGCCACGAGCCAGTGACAACGTTGGTGATAGATAGGAATTGGTGGTTTTTCCCTGTTCGTCCATGCTTTGTTACATCCTTAGCTTAGCTGTCGCTAGTCTTCAGTGCAGCGGTCGGGCAATACAGGCCGTAGGTTTCATGGGGTATGTATGGCAGGCGCCAAACAAAAACACTGGTCAAGCGTGACAATATTTTCAGGCGAACTTGAAAACAAATTATTAAAAGTTTAACCAACCAAGATTCATCATTGCATCAGCTAGCAGAATTTCAAAAGGGTTTAGTTGCGCTAAAGCAGAAAAATGTGAGCGCGTATTCTTCTTGAATTGGCTCTTCAGTCAGCCAGGTCACCAGGACTCTATTCCGTTCCGATTACTCAATGTCATCTGGTAGGTCCCCTGTGAACGCCTACGATTAACGTGCCAAGGTTTTGTTTTCCAGGGCATGTACATTAGGGTGTGTCACGAAGTACTTTTTTTTTGGAAATTGCACTTTGCTTAGTGAAATTATCGATGCCCCGCCTGTACGTGTGGTGTCCTAAACACCTACAATACCTGGACATGTGAGGACCTCGGTAACATTGCAGTTCAACGGTCTTCACCGTGTATTGCATGTGCTGGGTGGGTAGGACAGTGGTATCACTGACTGACAGCCATTTCAGGTATTGAATGGCTAGGCCAATGGTATCGCTGACTGCCCATTTCACGTGTTGGGTGGGCAGAGCAGTGATGTCGCTGACTGCTAGCCATTTCACGTGTTGGGTAGATAGGGCAGTTGTGTTGCTGATTGCCTGGCATTTCACATGGTGGGTGGGTAAGGCAGCGGTATCGCTAGTTGCCTGCCATTTTATATTTTTGGTGGGGAAGGGCAGTCGCGTCGCTCACCATCCACCATCTGCCCACCACCCGACTGCCCGCCACCCAGCCGCCGCCCGACAACACCAGCCGGCTGCCCGCCATCCAGCCGCTGCCCGACATCACCAGCCGGCTGCCCGCCACCCAGCTGCCGCCCGCCACCCAGCCGGCTGTTCACCACCCAGCCGCCGCCCAACATCACCAGCCGCCGCCCGACGTCACCAGCCGCCGCCCAACATCACCAGCCGGCTGCCCGCCACCCAGCCGCCGCCCAACATCACCAGCCGGCTGCCCGCCACCCAGCCGCTGCCCACCACCCAGCCGCTGCCCGAACCGCTGCCCCCACCACCTGCCCACCACACCGGCCCACACCGCCCCCGCGCCCAGCCGCCGCCCAACATCACCAGCCGCGCCCGCACCACCGCCGCCCACATACACCGGCTGCCCGCCACCCAGCCGCCGCCCAACATCACCAGCCGGCTGCCCGCCACCCAGCCGCTGCCCACCACCCAGCCGCTGCCCACCACCCAGCCGCCGCCCGACAACACCAGCCGGCTGCCGCCCGACATCACCAGCCGCCGCCCGACAACACCAGCCGGCTGCCACTCGACATCACCAGCCGGCTGCCGCCCGACAACACCAGCCGGCTGCCCGCCACCCAGCCGCCGCCCGCCACCCAGCCGCTGCCCACCACCCAGCCGCCGCCCGACATCACCAGCCGCCGCCCGATATCACCAGCCGCCGCCCGACAACACCAGCCGCCGCCCGACATCACCAGCCGCCGCCCGACAACACCAGCCGGCTGCCCGCCACCCAGCCGCCGCCCGACATCACCGGCCGCCGCCCGACATCACCAGCCGGCTGCCGCTCGACATCACCAGCCGGCTGCTGCCCGACATCACCAGCCGGCTGCCGCCCGACAACACCAGCCGGCTGCCCGACATCACCAGCCGGCTGCCGCTCGACTGCCACGTGGATGGCAGCCGCCGTCTGCCGGCGAGCGCCGTCGACGACACGCCCAATACTGCCATCGGCCGCGATCGACAGCCGGGACGGCTGCGGTCGTCCGACCAGAGACACCGTGTTCCAACGGCTGTCGGCCACTGCCGGCCGACTGTCAGGCGATGTCAGGCGGCTGTCACACGGCTGTCGAACGGCCGTCGGTCGACATCCGACCGGTGGTGGTGCGACTGTGGGCGGCCGTCGACAAACTGTCCGCTCAGAAGACTCCCGGCTCAGCAGCGCGACCCCGTCCCGGCCGCTTCCTCACGTCAGCCCCGACACACGTTCGGCAGAATTGGGGATGCGGCCCCGTCCCGGCCGCTTCCTCACGTTAGCCCCGACAGACATTCGGCAGAACTGGGGACGCGGCCCGTCCCAGTCGCTGCCTCACGTCAGCCCCAGCAGACCTTCGGCAGAATTGGGGACGCGGCCCCGTCCTGGCCGCTTCTGCACGTGTTCTGGCCGCCAGCTGTTGTCCAAGCTCAAGACGCGAACAGCCAGCGGTCGGATGGCTTGTACTCTGGATGCGGCTGTGAATCGCCGATGCAGGCTGCCACAGGAACGCGGACCGCACCGATGCATTGATTCGCGGTCGAAGAGGTTCAGCTCTCTTCAAGATGAAATCGTGCTGTTTCTTCACGTGCACAGTGGAACGAAAAAAAAGTTCGAATGGCGAGTCGTTCTCGGGGTCGCTCTATTTAACAAATGTCTAGCCGCACCATCGCTAGCAACCCAGCAGCGTCTGCTCCCAAGTCAAGTGGATCGCGGGGCTGGACGCACACACCGACCGACCGGCATTGTGTAACAGGATGGAAACCGGCTGCTCGCAGGCCAACAATAGGCGGGCCCGCCGCCGGGCAGGGCGTTGCACGAGCGGGACCGGCGGTCCGACGACGGCGCGCCGCCGAGCACAACCGGCCCTACACAACAATCGCCCTAATCACATTGTATTATCGGTAATGGTCCGAATAATCGTGCGCGGGTCGACGAGAGCGCGGGCGCCGCGGCCGCCGCCGTTCTCAGCCGGCCCCGGCCGCCGCCGAGGCCGCCGCCGCCGCCGGGCCGGGCCAGGTCGCAGGTCAACAGGACGGCCGTGAGAACGCGGCCGATGCGGCCGTGCCCCGCCGACCGCCGCCGGCGTAATCACCGGCATCGGACGACGCGCTCCCCTAGTTACCGTCCGCGTGTATCAATTTATCGAGTCGGGTATTAATTTGATTTGGCGGCGTATTGTCGACGGCGGCGGCCGATGCGCGCGGCCGTCATTGTCGGCGATGACTGGCGCTTCCGTTTCGGCTGGTGCCGCGCGCGGCGCCAACTGCCGCCGGCTCGGCTGGCGTGGCGCGCGGCGCGGCGCCAACTGCCGCCGTTGGCGCCGCGCCGCGTCGTTACCGTTGACGGCGCGCCGGCTGGTGGTCGTTTTGGCGCGGCGGTGGCCCGCACCCGGAGGGGACCGGCGACGCTATTGACTGCTGTATTTGCATGCGCCGGCGATTAAAGGGGCGGGGGTGATGTTGGGGCGACGGACACCAACAAGAGGCACGTCGTGACATATTGAGTGCCTGCACTTGAGGGGATGTGTATTGCGATTCCTTCTCAGCCGCTTGGATCATAAATAATGTCACTCCACATGGTTTGAAGACCAATAGAGACGTTTGTTTTCTTTCTATTGTGTACTCTGTATTTATATGGCTAAGTAATCGATTAAAACATATTATGGCGTATGTTCAGAACATTGCAACGACCCCGGGTTTTCATATTCCGTAGAAACCGCACCCAGCTGGATGTCAGGAATAGCTCGGTTTGTAGCTAAACATTTCGCTACTGTTAGCTGGTGAATGTCATAAGCTGTTAGCTGGTCCGTATCTGACTGGCTGCTCAGCCTCCTGCCAGTTCGTATCAGGCTGGCTACTCAGCCTCCTGCTGGTCCGTATCTGGCCGGCTGCTCATCCTCCTGCTGGTCCGTGTCTGGCTGGCTGCTCATCCTCCTGCTGGTCCGTATCTGGCCGGCTGCTCATCCTCCTGCTGGTCCGTGTCTGGCTGGCTGCTCATCCTCCTGCTGGTCCGTGTCTGGCCGGCTGCTCATCCTCCTGCTGGTCCGTATCTGGCCGGCTGCTCATCCTCCTGCTGGTCCGTATCTGGCTGGCTGCTCATCCTCCTGCTGGTCCGTATCTGGCCGGCTGCTCATCCTCCTGCTGGTCCGTATCTGGCCGGCTGCTCATCCTCCTGCTGGTCCGTGTCTGGCTGGCTGGCTGGCTGCTCATCCTCCTGCTGGTCCGTGTCTGGCTGGCTGGCTGGCTGCTCAGCTTCCTGCTGGTCCGTCTCTGGCTGGCTGTTCAGCCTCCTGCTGACCCGTATCTGGCAGGCTGGTCATCTTCCTGCTGGTCCGTGTCCGGCTGGCTACTCAGCCTCATGCTGGTCCGTGTCCGGCTGGCTACTCAGCCTCATGCTGGTCCGTGTCCTGCTGGCTACTCAGCTTCCTGCTGGTCCGTATCCGGCTGGCTGCTCAGCCTCCTGCTGGCCCGTATCTGACTGGCTGCTCATCCTCCTGCTGGCCCGTATCTGACTGGCTGCTCATCCTCCTGCCGGTCCGTGTCTGGCTGGCTACTCAGCCTCCTGCTGGTCCGTGTCCGGCTGGCCTGTCCGGTGTGATCAATCACAGTCTCCTGCAGGTCTGCTCGTATTGTTCAGCTCCCAATTTGGCTGGCCAGCTGCCTACCGCTGTGTGGCCGAGCTGTCGATATGTCTGGACTGTCACTCTGTGTTTGGACTGTCGTTGTGTCTGGACTATCGCTCTGTGCCTGAACTGTCGCTCTGTGGCTGGGCTGTCGCTGCGTCTGGAATGTCGCTCTTTGTCTGAATTGTCGCTCTGTGGCTGGGCTGTCGCTGCGTATGGACTGTCGCTGCGTCTGGAATGTCGCTCTATGTCTGAATTGTCGCTCTGTGGCTGGGCTGTCGCTGTGTCTGGATTGTCGCTCTGTGGCTGGGCTGTCGCTGCGTCTGGACTGTCGCTATGTCTGGACTGTCGCTCTGTGTCTGAATTGTCGCTCTGTGGCTGGGCTGTCGCTGCGTCTGGACTGTCGCTGCGTCTGGACTGTCATTCTGTGCCTAGAATGTCGGACAGCCGCCACCCTCCGTTGCCGGACCAGATCCCCCGAGGCCAGTCGGCCTTGGGGCCTGAGCCGCTCGTATCGGCCGTATCTGCGCTGCCCGCAGAATCATCTGTAATTGAGTGGGGATCAAGCGGATAGCGTCAGGAAAAATAAAGTTCACACAAATGGGCTTCAGTCGCAAGTAATGGCATCCCCGAAGACGGCGATGGACGACGAGATGGAGAAGAGGAGCACATTTTAGGGGATGGGACAGAAATGCCGGTGGAAAATACTCTGGCAGGGAGAGCAGGCCGCAAAAGTAGCGACGCCGCAATTTTAAAACGAAAAATGGCTTCAGGGGAGAAAAGGCGGAACACTCAAGTATGGGAGGATAGTATTAGTAGGTCACACACCCGAGAGTGTGGTGTGACGTTGTCTCGGCAACGATTTTTTCTTCTCGAAAGGTGCAACACCTATGATGGGACGGGCGCCTCGTTCGGACGAGCGCAGGACGAACCAGCACCCAACACGACTACCTGACGGCTGCAAAATGTAATCTGACATCGCCGCCCGGACGGTTGCCGCGCATTTGTATCGACTAAACTCGCCATCCCGACGAGAGCGAATCGGCAGCCCAGTGTTGTAACCGTAAAATATCAGGCGAGAATGTCGCCACCTGCTTTGGATTTCACCTTCCCGCGAACATCGCGCGCGGGAATAGCGACGTTGCGTAGTCTACACGGCCGCATTCCGCGTAATACAACTGAAGGTTACTCTTCTCCCGGGTTCTAACGAACGTTCCACCCAATTTGTCTTGCTGACGTCATGTGGACAACAGCACGCCATCTGACCACGATCCGTCCGGTCTGACGAGCCAGACACCCAATCCGACGAACATGGAACCCATTCTGATCAATGACGCACTCGTTCTGGTGGATACACCACCAAATCTGATAGAAACGGCACCCATCCGATGAACGCAGCACTCGTTCTGATATACACGACGGTCATTCTGATGAACACAGCACCCATTCTGACGAATGCGACACTCATTCTGATATACGATATATGGCATATGGTATATGATCTTTCGGATAAGTGATACGGTCGCCTAGAAGACGAAATATCGGGCAACTAGCGGGTTTTGAACCCGAGACCTTACTGTCGGGACATCAGCCGACCGATGGTGGCGAGGATGCGGCGCGTGATGCACCGACTCGGCGGCCAGGTGTGACGGTCGTCGGCGTCGACTGGCCCGCGGCATTTGGCAGCACGCGCAGCACCGGAGCTCGTGTCGAAACCCATTACCTGGGGTCGCAGCCAAAACGGCGGCTGGTCGCTGCTAATGCCTCGGGGACAGTGTGCGTCGATCTGGAACTAATTGTCTTTTCTGGCGTTGGAATGGTGCGTGAAGGGTGGAAGGAGACTGATATATGGGCACTGGATGCGACTGATGTGCTGTGTGACACGATATGGACTGCGTGGATCTGCGTCAGCTGTTGCAGGGAAGATCGCAACTTATCATGTCTCGTGGGTGCACCCTGTCCGGCGGAAAGGTCAGGACGATTGCGTAGTAACCTAGCAAAGCGATGCTTGTCGGAGTCATGAGTCAAGGTGATGTGTGTCTGTGTGTCTGCCGATGAAAACTCCTGGAGACATTTGGATTCGACTCCATGGCTGTGACACCGCTACCGGCCAGCACCAAGTCAGGTCAGCACCAAGTCAGGTCAGCACCAAGTCAGGTCAGCACCAAGTCAGGTCAGCACCAAGTCAGGTCAGCACCAAGTCAGGTCAGCACCAAGTCAGGTCAGCACCAAGGCAGGTCAGCACCAATCAGGCCAGCACCAAGTCAGGTCAGCACCAAGTCAGGTCAGCACCAAGTCAGGTCAGCACCAAGTCAGGTCAGCACCAAGTCAGGTCAGCACCAAGTCAGGTCAGCACCAAGTCAGGTCAGCACCAAGTCAGGTCAGCACCAAGTCAGGTCAGCACCAAGTCAGGTCAGCACCAAGTCAGGTCAGCACCAAGTCAGGTCAGCACCAAGTCAGGTCAGCACCAAGTCAGGTCAGCACCAAGCAGGTCAGCACCAAGTCAGGTCAGCACCAAGTCAGGTCAGCACCAAGGCAGGTCAGCACCAAGTCAGGCACACCAAAGAGCACCAAGTCAGGTCAGCACAAGAGGTCAGCACCAAGTCAGGTCAGCACCAAGTCAGGTCATCACCAAGTCAGATCAGCACCAAGGCAGGTCAGCACAAAGTCAGGTCAGCACCAAGTCAGGTCAGCACAAAGGCAGGTCATTTGACCAGTCGACGACAAAAGCTACTCACGAACGTAATTTGTGCAAATACAGACCTAACATTTATACACACCAACTTGCTATGCACACTTAATATATTTAATAAAACCCATGTGCAGCATAATCAATTCGCAAGCTTTTATTCCGACGAAGACGTGAATCCATTTGTAACTAAAACTAATCTTACCATGAATTTTATCAGTGAGTTGCCATAATGCATCAGTCTGAAAACTATGGCGAGGTCATGGGGAAGATATTCCTGGAGCGGGTCTTGTTCTAGCCGCGTTTCAGATGCTTAGATTGCAAGAGGCGATTAATTTGCTTTGTCCTGGATCAGTTGCTTCGGAGTATTGCTTGTAACTGTGCACACTCTGTCTTGGGCCTCCACAGCACATGATTCGTCAACCACTGTACCTGGCGCACCATTGGACTCCATTCTCAATCGATTTTACAGCAATGATTTGTTGGTTTTGCTGTGCATATGTCCCCTGATCTCAATCTCTCCTGCATCATCACTTGGCCGGGTTGGCAGGCGAATTTCGACTAGGCAAACACTCTCGTGCAATATCGTGCTTTCTGACCAATTTCGCTAGAAAGCTGCAGTGTTTGTGTTTAACTCAGCGCAACCAAGCATTTCGATCCGAAGTTGAGGAAAAAAAGCTAATGCTGAAAGCAACTATGAATTGATGGTACTATGCACATGTTTTTACGTTTGGCATAGAAAATAGAACGCGAAACACCGTAGTAAAACATTGTTACTGTTCCAAAGGCGTGCCCGTTGGGCCAGGCCAGGCAGAGCCTCTCGGGTGAACCTTTGTACCACATACTCAGAAATAGACTTGTTCGGACTTTGCCACTGCTCGTATCAAGACGCTCTCGTGGTCCATAACATCCAACAATCAGATGCAACTAGTTTGGTCTCGTATCAAGCAGCAAGCCAGCAGCACGCAACAGGGAGTTTTGTCTTTTGTTTGCTCGCTTTTTGCTACGTTGGCGTTAGAATATCAAAACAATGATGGGAAGATGAGGCAACCCTCATCGGATTTGGAAAGCTGTCACCTATCGACGAACGAGGGTCAGTGTTGACGTACCTGGTCAGTGATGTCCACCAATGGGAAGACTGCGGGCACCTCCTGACAGACAAGGGTCAGTACTGTTGACATGCCTGATCAGTGTCGTTGACATGTCTGGCCAACGGTATCCACCAATCGAGACAGGCGGTGGTGTCTCGGAATAAGCAAAATGATCGTAAAATAGTGACAGATGGGTTGGCCCTACATTTCAACAGAACTGTCCTGGAAGATTGACATGAAGCTGCATGCAATGTTAGCAGGAATTGTCAACACACGCACACTAAATGGCGAAATTTGGAGTTTTTATGACGTCACACATTGCTTATGGACGGCGACGATAAAGGACTGATGATAAGAGCGAATTTCCACACTGGCATACCCTGGTCAGAGAGATATTACTAAAATTCGCCAACCATCGGGTTATCAGAGACTAGGACTGGACTGTATTGGACTGGATTGGACTGATGTATGTATGCATATATATATGTTTGTGTATGTGTGTGTGTAAAGATGGATAGATAGATGGATAGACGTAGATTGCGCCGGACGCTCTGTAGATGTCAACACGTCAGATCATGAGCCATCAGCTGTTCAGGCTCCTGAGCTTCAGTCACCCGGGTCGAAGGTACACTGGACGTGAAGAGCCGTGGCCTGGCCCTGAGCTTCAGTCACCCGGGTCGAAGGTACATCAAACGTAGCGGACCATGGCCAGGTCCCTCCCTTACTGGTGGGGAAACATGTGCTTTCACGTGAAAATGTTCCGCTTTCGGAGGTGAGGTCCTTATCCATGATGGGCTTTGGCTTGCCAATTATTGTATAAATTGAAGCTTAAATGGTGTGCCAGCAGCTATGGACGCTTGGCACGTACGCATTGTATGCCGACTATTATCTGCTACTGACAGATCAACGCTAATAATATCGATTGATTAGTCACAAATGTACCTGGTCAGCGCATTTTTATCGTATATGGCTTCGGCATTAAGGTGTACGCGTCATAATACTGCTTCTTCCATCCAGTGTCTCCTCGATCAACTGCTGTACGGCACTTGAGTGATTGGGTAGCCATTACAAAGCGTGTGATGACAAGAGTGCACCCCTGTCCCGAGTCAACATGTGCCCATCCCCAAAGTGGCCGGACCCGCCTGGTACTGGCGGGCGGACACGGCGCGACCATCGGCGGTCGTGTCGCTGACAGTGGCGTAATCAGACCACGGCCGCCACGTCTGTCGTGCCCGGCCGCCGATTGGGCTGAGGCGGCGCCGACCTGAATGAGTGTAATCACGCCGCCAGGGACCGCGTAAACACTGGTCCGCGTCAGCCGCTTGTTTGCGCAGAAACGGCGGTGACGAGTTTCTGACAGTAATGGGGAGGGGGCGGCCTGGGTGGGGCGGCGAGGCGAGACGTCGCCGCCGCCGCCGCCGCCTCGATGGCGACTCGCGCCGAGACGAGACTTGCATCGTGAAATCTGTCCCGTGCCTGGACATTTATTGGGCCAGGCAGCTTGAGCTGGGAACCTTATTGGACGATGACACTTGGCGTATCTGCACGGAAGGTCTTACCTTGGGGCGTGTTGTGGAACAGGCGTCCTGTGCTGAAGAGTACTGTGGGCAAGACTGAAGAGTACTGTGGGCAAGACTGAAGAGTACTGTGGGCAAGACTGAAGAGTACTGTGGGCAAGACTGAAGAGTACTGTGGGCAAGACTGAAGAGTACTGTGGGCAAGACTGAAGAGTACTGTGGGCAAGACTGAAGAGTACTGTGGGCAAGACTGTCGGCAAGACATCCTGTGCCGACGGGTATTGTGAGTCAGGCGTCCCGTGCTGAGGAGTGATTGTGAGTCAGGCGTCCCGTGCTGAGGAGTATTGTGAGTCAGGCGTCCCGTGCTGAGGAGTATTGTGAGTCAGGCGTCCCGTGCTGAGGAGTATTGTGAGTCAGGCGTCCCGTGCTGAGGAGTATTGTGAGTCAGGCGTCCCCTGCTGAGGAGTATTGTGAGTCAGGCGTCCCGTGCTGAGGAGTATTGTGAGTCAGGCGTCCCGTGCTGAGGAGTATTGTGAGTCAGGCGTCCCGTGCTCAGGAGTGATGTGAGTCAGGCGTCCCGTGCTGAGGAGTATTGTTGGTCAGGCGTCCCGTGCTCAGGAGTATTGTGAGTCAGGCGTCCCGTGCTCAGGAGTGATGTGAGTCAGGCGTCCCGTGCTGAGGAGTATTGTGAGTCAGGCGTCCCGTGCTCAGGAGTGATGTGAGTCAGGCGTCCCGTGCTGAGGAGTATTGTTGGTCAGGCGTCCCGTGCTGAGGAGTATTGTGAGTCAGGCGTCCCGTGCTCAGGAGTGATGTGAGTCAGGCGTCCCGTGCTCAGGAGTGATGTGAGTCAGGCGTCCCGTGCTCAGGAGTATTGTGAGTCAGGCGTCCCCTGCTGAGGAGTATTGTTGGTCAGGGGTCCCGTGCTGAGGAGTATTGTTGGTCAGGCGTCCCCTGCTGAGGAGTATTGTGGGTCAGGCGTCCCCTGCTGAGGAGTATTGTTGGTCAGGGGTCCCGTGCTGAGGAGTATTGTGGGTCAGGCGTCCCCTGCTGAGGAGTATTGTTGGTCAGGGGTCCCGTGCTGAGGAGTATTGTTGGTCAGGCGTCCCCTGCTGAGGAGTATTGTGAGTCAGGCGTCCCGTGCTCAGGAGTGATGTGAGTCAGGCGTCCCGTGCTGAGGAGTATTGTTGGTCAGGCGTCCCCTGCTGAGGAGTATTGTTGGTCAGGGGTCCCGTGCTGAGGAGTATTGTGGGTCAGGCGTCCCCTGCTGAGGAGTATTGTTGGTCAGGGGTCCCGTGCTGAGGAGTATTGTTGGTCAGGGGTCCCGTGCTGAGGAGTATTGTGAGTCAGGCGTCCCCTGCTGAGGAGTATTGTTGGTCAGGGGTCCCGTGCTGAGGAGTATTGTTGGTCAGGCGTCCCCTGCTGAGGAGTATTGTTGGTCAGGGGTCCCGTGCTGAGGAGTATTGTGGGTCAGGCGTCCCCTGCTGAGGAGTATTGTTGGTCAGGGGTCCCGTGCTGAGGAGTATTGTGAGTCAGGCGTCCCGTGCTCAGGAGTGATGTGAGTCAGGCGTCCCGTGCTGAGGAGTATTGTGAGTCAGGCGTCCCGTGCTGAGGAGTATTGTGAGTCAGGCGTCCCGTGCTCAGGAGTGATGTGAGTCAGGCGTCCCGTGCTGAGGAGTATTGTGAGTCAGGCGTCCCGTGCTCAGGAGTATTGTGAGTCAGGCGTCCCGTGCTCAGGAGTGATGTGAGTCAGGCGTCCCGTGCTGAGGAGTATTGTGAGTCAGGCGTCCCGTGCTCAGGAGTATTGTGAGTCAGGCGTCCCGTGCTGAGGAGTATTGTGAGTCAGGCGTCCCGTGCTGAGGAGTATTGTGAGTCAGGCGTCCCGTGCTCAGGAGTGATGTGAGTCAGGCGTCCCGTGCTGAGGAGTATTGTGAGTCAGGCGTCCCGTGCTCAGGAGTATTGTGAGTCAGGCGTCCCGTGCTGAGGAGTATTGTTGAGTCAGGGGTCCCGTGCTGAGGAGTATTGTGAGTCAGGCGTCCCGTGCTCAGGAGTGATGTGAGTCAGGCGTCCCCTGCTGAGGAGTATTGTGAGTCAGGCGTCCCGTGCTGAGGAGTGATGTGAGTCAGGCGTCCCGTGCTGAGGAGTATTGTGAGTCAGGCGTCCCGTGCTGAGGAGTATTGTGAGTCAGGCGTCCCGTGCTGAGGAGTGATGTGAGTCAGGCGTCCCGTGCTGAGGAGTATTGTGAGTCAGGTGTCCCGTGCTGAGGAGTGATGTGAGTCAGGCGTCCCGTGCTGAGGAGTGATGTGAGTCAGGCGTCTTGTGTCGGGCAGGGTTGTAGGCGTCTTGTGTCGGGCAGGGCTGTAGGCGTCCTGTGTCAAGGAGTATTGTGCAACGGGTGTCCTGTGCTAAGGAATGTTGCGGAACCGACGTACTGTGCTGGAGAAGTATACTGCGGGCCAGGCATCCTGTGTGGAGGAATGCTGTGGACCAGGAGTCTTGTGCCGAGGAATGTTGTGATTTAGTTAGTTATTAGAGCTTTAGGGTGCATCGATTACATTGGTCATGTAGCGCCAAAAAATGTTGTGATTTGGGTGCCCTGTCTTGAGGAATACTGTGGGCCGGGAGCACTGCGGTGAGGGGTGTTGTGGGATAGGCTCCCTGCACTGAAGAATGTTGTGGGATGGTCTACCTGGGGAGGAGTGCTGTGCTGAGGTGTGCTGAAGAGTGCTGTGGACCAGATGTAATGTGCTGGGGAGCTTTGTTGTACTTCCTGAACAGTGTTTTGTGGGACAGACATCCCGTGTTTGAGTGTTTTGGGGCAGCTGTCCCCTGCTGAAGTGTTTTTCGTGAGCTGTGTTCTATGCGCTGAAGATGTTTGAAAAAGACGTTTTGTGCCGGAGAAATAGTGCTCAATATATGGCTCAGCAGTCAATAGTCCATTATATTTATGGCAGAATTATAAGCATGGTTATGGGAATGCTTAGATTGGAGCGCTTGTTGTTTGTTGTTTATTGGGTGGTTCACGACGCACTTTATGCACATTCACGGCTAATGGCGCCGCCCACACTGTCTCGCCGGTGGGCCGCGGGATTGGGAAATGTCCTGAGCGGCGCTAGTGTCGAACCCGGGATCTTTGGTACTCATAGTCCGACACAGATTTGAGCGCGTGTCATATGCTGTCTGTGTGCCAAGAATCAGGTCATGGGAAGCGTTTTTGCTCATAATTTTCGATGAGGTTGGCGAGGTGTATCATGCGTGGACGTCGTGCATTCATCCACCTCATGCATTCACCTAAGATTATAAATGTGATGCTTAAACCCGATGCAACAAAAATTAAGTGGAGAAATCCAAGGATGAATCCAATTGTTGGACTGGTGCGCACTTTTCGACAAGTAGGTGCCTAGCCTTCTGACAAGCCTTGTGGAATTCTACTCTTGCAAACATAAATGCTAAGGAGAGGAGTTACTATATCCGCGGGCGATGAATGCGATGTGTTGAAATGATTTACCAATATCTAGATGTGGTTTATTAGAGCGTATAGGTATATATCTTACAAGGGTATCAATTACATCCAAATTTATATGTTTCTACATGCGGGCAGAGCCTATATCGCCTTAGGTTGCCTATGAGATTTGTATGCAAAGAAAGCTTCATGTATCTATATACACCACATGCGTGCAGCACCTATAACGCCTAAGGTTGCCCGTGAAGTGTTTATGTAAAGGCCAGATATTTCAAGTCTCCAGGTGCGGCACATGTGGGCAGCGTCTAGAACGCCTAAGGCTGTCTGTGAACTATTGCTGTAATGAAAAGATACCTGCCTCCACGGACGCCACATGCGGGCGACCATCCAGTTGAAGTTAGCTTGTGGGCAAGGAACCCGGCGAAGGTAGTACCGGCGAAAACGCTTACACCCAACATCTGCCGAATTATCTTGTAATCCTAAACGCGCTGCGCCACAATGTCAGAGGAGGCTGTTTCGCAGTGCCATCCGCGGTTCCGCACTGTAATACCCGTACCGATCAAATCACAACGGCAAGACTGGCTGCGTAGCGTCGTGACGTCACGATACGATCGAGTCGATCATGACGTCAAGACGTTGAGAGGCCATTAGCTCGGATTTCTCCTTGCGTCGTCGTGCCCAGGTTGGAAGGTCCATAGTGAGAGCATGGGAAAGTAACAAAATGAGACGCCTGTTACCTACAATGACCTTGCTTGCGTTTGTCGGAAGCGGATCCATACCGAGGCTCAGGTTTCCGACATATGATGCGTAGTGGTCGTTTCCCGGTACGCACATGTACAAAAGCAACTCCAAGTCGTTTGCACGTTAGACGTTAGACGCAATGCTAATGCGGACATCAGGAGATCTCCAGTAAAAAAAAATACAGATGTTTTCCTGATGTCATTCAAGAACTCTGAAATATGCGACCGCGACAAGCCCTCCCGGATGCTCACTTGTGTGTGCCTGAAGAATATAGTTCCAATTTATGATATTCTGTCTCCATGAATTATGATGTGAAGTGGATTTATGAAAGGTAGCTTGCCTTCAGACATGAAATTCATTGTCACTTTCAGAGGTACATTGCGCTTATTGTTAATTTGCGTATTACTTCTGTAACTATTTTCCGCCAGAGAAGGAAGTCCGCCGGCGACTCCGCCGGGGCTGACCACCCGTCATTCACGGATATGGTGGGGCGCGGAACCATCGCCTTGACGTTAATTGGTCACAACGCCAAAATTACGGGTATATTTTCATACTCGAAACGATAGGCGATATGCCTGACATAATTTCCGCCACCATTGGAGATGATGCCCACAGGTTTTCTCGATATTGTTTAAGAACATTACATATATGGACGTTGAATGGAGAATGGAAAGAATGCATCTACAACGGTGAATTTATCATACACCAACTTGGTGTGGCAGAGCCGATGTTACTTAACCCGTCCCGTCTCGGAGGGGGAGGGTCTTCAACCGATCCCCCCTCAGGTGTGTCGCGGATAGCGGACGAACAGCGCGGGGCAGCGCACCCAAATTTGGCATACCTCTTCCCACATCAATTTGACATGCTGATTCAAAATTTTTAGGTCAGGTCATCTAGGGTCAACGAGTTAGTCAAGGTCAAGTGAGGTCATCTAAAAAAAGGTTCAACCAGTCGTCACGCTTTAACGGATACAGATATTTTGTTGAAACTTTCAGCGTTTGCTCATCTTTACGGATGCAACAAAACGTACTAGTGGAATTTTTTATTTTTCGCTGTTGACTACATATAATATTTGCGTGTTTGTGAAATTGCAGTTTAAATACAGGATTCTGGCTAAAGTAAGCATTTTTATATTGGCAAGTTGACTTCCAACAAGGTTTTTCGGTCTGCTCTACCCATTGGAAAAGGAAAATTAAATAAAAATTGAAAACTCAAAATTGTGAAATTTCAAAAAAGAACAATTGGGGGTGGGGGCAAACAACAATTATAGCCCTGGTCGATTTCGTTGTCCTTTTCTCATTCGAAATCAATTTGTTTTTTTTCATATATCCCCAAAATGAACTCCCCAGTCAAAAACATAATGTAAGCCGTGAAAAGTCGTGAAAATCTAGCCCCCTGGTGACGTCACTTTTGGGGGGAAATTGTATTGGAGGGCGGATCCGGGCCCTACTCGTCGAGCGCTTTCCGATGACGCCTCTTTCGTTTTCGTGTCACGTTTAGTTTGGATTTTAGAGGGGGTCTTCAACCGCCCCCCCCCGAGACGGGGTGGGAGGTTCTGACCGGAAAGACGGCGCGGGTTAATATATATTGATCAAGGCTGGATATCATTTTTTGTCGTGCCGCCGCTCGGTGGCCCTACGGATTCCCCGGGAAACTTTTGTCGGCGCTTGACGTGCATCGAGCCATGCCAAAACCTCAATCATGCCGGAAAGCTTCATGTCAAAAGGTGAAAAAATGGCAGGGTTAGATACGTATAAAAGTGGTTGAGTATGGCATGAGAAGGCAGCGGAATTCATATCGGTTTATTTGGGACTACTGAAAATGAATTCGCTAGTGTAGAACATCTGATGTACGGTTCAAAGTTTTACAATGTGAAAATTTGGAAAACAAATCCTGGAATTTAGTGCAAAAATGACAGGGCTAAACCTTCATGCAAGTTATTCAAGATGATAGCAAAATGTAGCATGTTCGATTTTCGTTTGGTTAAGAACATTGGAAATTGTTATCACATCACACGGAAGATACATGACGTGTTTGTATTTCAAGATGTTGAGTGACCAATTGTTCCCATTTCACTTCAAGGGCAAAGTGATAGGGTGAAATGATTTGATAATAAAACGAACTACACATCATAAGAGAGCTTGCTTCAATGTTGTTCAAATTTGACCATTGCAAATTTCTTGACCTTCCTCTAGAAACTAGAATATAGCATTAATCTTAGCAAGCACAACCTGGTGGCTTTCATTCACAAACCTACCACCAGAGCGGCGCCACCGGTAGCATGTCCGCTCATGATGCCTAACGATGAGTCGATTACACGAGTGTGATGCTAACTAAAGTCTGATTCAAGGTATCCAGCTTTATGCTACATGGTGAAGAACTTCTGTTACGCTGCGTGCATTTCGGAACCTGCAATTCATTATAAATACGTGATACACGAAGTTTTTAAAACACCACCTTTATAGAATGTCTCATGAAAGATATTGCAGCCATCCACATATAGATACATCAATAGTAACATGTTCTTTTCAGCGGAGACATCTGTTCTAATTACAGCAGTGCTCACACAAGCTAACGAAATAAACAAACACGCAAGGTGTAGAACTTCAGTACCTGGCCTCAGTTAATTGGTTCAGTTGACTGAGGTTCTGGTTTAAGCTCCAACAGATTCAGTTTGGGGCCAACTTTTATGCAGTCTCATAGATCCTAAAAAAAAATACTGAACGCAATAAGAACATAAGGTGACGCGAACTAAGAAAGTGATTTGGGTGCCCTGTCTTGAGGAATGCTGTGGGCCAGGAGGCTAGGATATGTTCAATTTTATTCAAAACTTTAGTGCCTAAGCCAGCATAAGGCACCAATAGAGGCGCTGGACAGGTGAGGACAAGAGGATGGCTATGGTTTTCCCGTTCCCCAGGCACAGGATCGGTCACCATACCTTGGTTGTTCTCTTTTGGATAGAGCGCAACCGCGCTCTGTAGACAGCAAGTGAGAACGGTTATAGCATTGAACTCACTTTTCGTGGAAGTGCAGGGATGTCGGAAAAAATGAAAGCCTATTTCGTCAATTAGCACAGTGCATTTAAATATGTGACGCATGTAGACGCAGGAGCTCGATCGTGAAAAAATTGCCTGCAATTTCGGCATATATGCAGTATAAAATACATTCATTTGGCTTGAATTTGTCGCAATCTTGTCAAAGTCGGTCCCATCTGTCGAATGTGGTGAACGCTTATGAAACTAAAATATACGAAGCCGAGGGGTCGAATTAGCATATTTGCCACCATGTGACGCCTCTTTTGTACCAACCGCAGTACTCCTGCTCAGCTTGCACCGCGTACAACCGTTCGGAGCGACGCTCCCATGGGTCTTCCTGGTGGATTTAAGCTGTATAATCACATGGGATCCTCATGGCTGGTGATTTGAAGATCAGGGGCTTTCAATCGTATCGTGCCCCCGCTTGCAAAGTAAGCACTGAGGTGGGTGCCACGTGCCCAGAACACAGCAGGACTTCACGCGTGAGGGGAAATGCCAGAAACACCTTTTCTTCCGGACTGATTCTGGCCAAGCGGTCCCGGGGCGAGCAAGTTACGTGACATGCGTCATGGAACGAAGTCGCGCTTGGCAGGAAGACCCTCACCCAGAGCCGGCAGGACCGTCACCAGCAAGATCCATCGTAAACGTTGCTCGTAAGCAGAGAATGCGCTCACTTCAATGAAAACATTCTGCAGCCTGCTGCATTGCGACAGCGTGCACCGCAGTGGGGGTCGACACCTACACAATGACCTGCTGCACCGCGAAAGTGCACCGCAGTGGGGATCGACACCTACACAACGACCTGCTGCACCGCGACAGTGCACCGCAGTGGGGATCGACACCTACACAACGACCTGCTGCACCGCGACATGCACCGCAGTGGGGATCGACACCTACACAACGACCTGCTGCACCGCGAAAGTGCACCGCAGTGGGGGTCGACACCTACACAACGACCTGCTGCACCGCGACAGTGCACCGCAGTGGGGATCGACACCTACACAATGACCTGCTGCACCGCGACAGTGTGCACCAAGGAGGGACCGTAACCGCCCAGGTGCCGGAGGTCGTCAGTTCCAGGCGTGCTTACTCTACATCGCTCCGTGTTCAGCTGGTGACGTGCTCAATGACAAGGGTGTTTAACCAGCAAGGCAAAGCCGTCACGACCGCAGTCTGCACGCTGAACATCAGACTGACGGCGAACCTCGAATGGGTGTAGATGCCACCGGCCTGCCGCGTAGGCATCGCTGGCAGACTGCGCCACTGCCTGTCTATTCATGCTATTGTGACTTCTCCGAGTAACCGGCAGTAGCAGGTTGTAACTGCCCATCACGTTTGGCAGTTAGTGGCAGATTATTCCCCTGCCTATCCCGAGTATCTGTCAATGGTATGCTATGCCTCGGCCTGTGGCGAGTATCCGTCAATGGCAGACCATGCCTCTGTCTATCCCGAGTATCCGGCAACGGCAGGCTATTCCTCTACCTATCGCGAGTGTCTTTCAGTCGCAGACTATTCCTCAGTCTATCGCGAGCATCCGTCAACGAGAAATCATGCCCCTGCCTATCACGAATAGCCACCAACGGCAAACTATGCCATTGAATCAACATAGCAGCTGCGACCAGGGCTTTCAACATCAGTCACAGGTGTCGTGTCAGTTTCGTCATTTCCATGCCCCACTTTGTCCGTTACGCTTAAGGCACTAACTGGACGTCTCTTGCGACCCGATGTTCGGTGGAGGGACGCTGCAGGCATGATCTGCTTGTTTTGAAAATCGCTTCAGCGCCATTCTTGCGCCGCGGAATTTTTACAAGACACTGCTGCAGCAGTGCTATTTTGCACGGCCGCCAGTGCGTCGAGCAGAGCGCGGTCCAAGGGCGCGATCGCACGCCGATGGCACGACAGGCGCGCCCCCATCGGAAATTGAGTCATCGTCGCTCGTCGATGTCGACGGCGATCGTCGGCGGCGACGCGGGGCGCGCGCGGAAGGGCGGAGCTGCTCAAACATGCATGGTCCGCGGCGGCCAACTCCCGGCAGACCGCCATATTGGCCGCAGCAGTCCAATCAGAGTCGCACAATTAGCATCTGAATAATGCACTCGGTAATTTGTGGCACTGCGTAATCATGTAGTGTGTTACCGGCCGACCGCTGCATTAAATATGGCGGCCGGCGGCGCGAGCCAGGCCGCCGACACCGCCATCGGAAACACGCCGCCGACAGTAAAACAAACATTACACAAATTGGCGCGCAATTTGGCGGCTCCCGCGGCCGCGTCCGGTGGGCGCGCGGCGCCGCCGAAAGGCTTGTGGGCGGCGGCGGCGCAGCCCGCCCCCGCACCACCGCCAGGTGGCGTCCGGACAGTCGACGGAAGCCGACCTCACTTGGGCCGCTGATTACCCGGCAAACATGTCATCCGGCCTGATTAGGGTGTCGCCGGGTGGTTACGCTAAGTAGGAGGTCGTGGCCGGCGCGCCGCTCCTAGTCGATTTGTCGACGGAGGTGACGACTCCGCGGCCACCCGGCAGTGGGTGGCACCGGCCACCCGGCAGTGGGTAAGGTGGCACCGGCCACCCGGCAGTGGGTAAGGTGGCACCGGCCACCCGGCAGTGGGTAAGGTGGCACCGGCCACCCGGCAGTGGGTAAGGTGGCACCGGCCACCCGGCAGTGGGTAAGGTGGCACCGGCCGGCGGTGGGTGAGGTGGCACCGGCAGTCCAGCGGTGGGTAAGGTGGCACCGGCAGTCCAGCGGTGGGTGACACCCGCTGGCCAGCGGTGGGTGACACCGGCTGGCCAGCGGTGGGTGAGGTGGCACCGGCCGTCCAGCGGTGGGTGGCACCGGCCGTCCAGCGGTAGGTAAGGTGGCACCGGCCGTCCAGCGAGGCGACGAGCGGCTTCGGGGAAGCGTCGCTGCGCGATCTGTCGGCGGTCGGCGGGCTGTGAAGGCGGCAGGAGTTGGCCGCGTCGCCCGGCTACCGACCCGCCTCGCTCGTCGCCACCGCGTTCGTCGAACTCGGCCGGAAGCGCTGTCTCGAGCTGACGCGAGCATGGGTGTTAAGCGAGTCAAGACGCCCGCTGAAAGTTGCACCGGACTGACGGCTCAAACTGCCGGTCCGTCGGCGGCTCCGGGAGTTTTGTCGGCTTCTCAAACTCGTCAACTCTCGCCAACAGCCTGGCGTCTGGCTGTCTGGCGACTTCTGGGAACGGATCCGGCGGCGGTGTTTCGTGTCACGTGGGTCTCGGATGGTATCGCCTGAAAGCGCCGGACAGCCACCTCGGACATGAGGTGTAGCTTTCCAAATATCTCTGAGGAGGAATTTGCTGCCTGTCGCCCGAATTCCATCAATGCGTATTAATTCCAACATTCCACCAAGCCTCCTGTACATAACCGATTGTTGATGTTGCCCTGGCGTGATCTAGGAATCTAAATATCAGGGACAAAAGAAGCACAGGAGAAAATGATCTTGTTCTTCATCCATCTGATTCAGTGAGGCAGGTGTCCGGAAGTTGAGGGTGTAAGAGCCATTTTGAAGTCAATTATTTATATGCAACACCAAAATCCATTAGGATCAATGGTTAAAAAAAAGTTTGTGTGTGTGGGAGAGGGTGCTGGCCTCCCTCGC
Organism: Imbricaverruca yamaguchii; assembly: GCA_034440575.1. Classification (NCBI taxonomy): domain Eukaryota; kingdom Metazoa; phylum Arthropoda; class Thecostraca; family Neoverrucidae; genus Imbricaverruca; species Imbricaverruca yamaguchii. Next base: position 349,883 of record JAOTOL010001509.1, on the reverse strand, counting down.
CTGCCCCTCCTCGGTTCTTACGCCAATGACCTGATCGCAATGCTTCCCTGGTGTGAATGATCGAAATTTGTTTGTGGATCCCTTTCAAGGAAAATATGTTTATCCTACGTTGTTTGGCTATCAATATTATTGATTGACAAAAAAAAATAAAGCTTCAATTTTAGATCTCACCAAATTGGCGTAGAATATCTGTTAACTGTAATATCTGTAAATCTTATCATTAGAACATATTTTCAATGCAGCAATACTCAAATTCTTAGAATTAAAACTAATACAGTTCTGAGTCATCGTTCGCTAATTTGAACTGTCCGCCATTGGACAATATTTTGATAGTGCATACTCGAGGTCAACAGGCGCCTAATGGTCCAGCTCACCGACCACTGTGGGTGCCGAACATTGGCAAAGGAAAAAGGAGAATGACATCCTGACACACATAACAACCATTCGTAATCGCGAATCAATGTCAAGGTTCTGAGCGTTCTGGTCTATTTTAAGTATTCCATTAATCCTCCGACAGCTCGTTCCAACTGACCAGCGGTCTTCAGTAGTGCCCCATTGATGATGTATATACCTGGACTGGAAGCCAACGGCTGATTACGTATCAGCCATGGCAGACTCATGGGTAAGTAAACGCACCGAATGTGACCATGACATCAGGCGGGGACGCGTGGTGCGGTGTGCTGGATTGATCAAATTATAAGTAGAAGCGCCCTGATGGAAAATTACGTCGTGCTCTTATAAATTCTGCCAAGGATTCAAAGATCGAAGGATTTCTGACGAGAACCTTCGATGCTTTTGTGAAAGATACGATGTTTCAGGTTGCTTAAATATCGTGAGTAAAAGCGAACGTTGCCTATTGCGGTTCTGAGCTGCTGATGTGGATGTGGAGAAGAAGATGTGGGATGGAGAGCCTTGGCTTCTTTCACCATGCATTCAACTGTTAGGTCATATAGCGTCGCCAACCTCTCACACCGATTTTTCGCGGGTGGACTCGGTAATCCCGCCGATTATGTGATTCGAACCCGCAATCTTTTGTTCAAGAGCCCACCACCATACAGACTGAGCTACCGCGACCCTTTTGGCCCGTGGAAGATATAAGAATGAAAGATTAAAAAGAAAGAAAACATAGATGAGAAGGAGCATAATGGTGTCGTTTGTTTGCATCCATACCTTGGCAACAATCCTTGCCAGCTTTGAATTATAATCCCTAGCAGCCCAATCAGGCCATCTGAGCCATATGAACTCTTTGCCCCTGGATTCATCACCGAAACGCGTCCCCATACTTCATGCAATTTAACATTGCGCAAGTGATGTTGCATGAGAACAAATGGACGTAACCATCTTCCCGTCCTCCCATCAAAATACGTCGCGACACACACGCTCCTGACAGGCCCAGTGTGACCGATTGACCCGCCTGAAATGGCCAGCTATGTTGCCAATAAGTTATTTGCAATAGATATCTACGCAACTGACTGGAGGAGTACAGGCTAGCGTAACCGCCAATTCAAGAGACAGGTGAGGTGATGGGTGACGGATGCATCAGGGAGAGGTGATAGGTGCTCCATGGAGGCTAAATGACTTCCACCCTGCAGCATACTACTGACGGATTTTGAATTTCACAAAGAAGACGCCATTTCTCCGAAGGGTGCCTATTGTTCCAGAATATTTCAACGGAAGGGAGCACTTCGCTCCACTCCAATCTACCGGAAGGGAACATTTCGCTGGAAAAAGTCATGGGATGCACTCGAGCCTGCCAGAGGAGCGCCACTTCTAACCAGTGGGATACCTTTCGCTGAGCAATTCGAGGGGCTCTAATCGAACCTACCGGAGAGTCGTTTTTTCTGGTTCTCAGGATGTGAACTCCCTCTAGAGAATGCTTTCACTTCACACCACAATTTCTAAATGGAGCATATATAAACTAATAGGGAAGGAATAGTAAGATTCCTTGAGAAATTCTGCGTCGCAAAAGGCCGAATCAATTTGTAAAATGCAAAAACAAAATGCTTTCTCCCGAACCTCCACTGCCATTGGGGCACTACCAGTCGCGCCTCTGTATTTTTGCTTACCGTCCAGTAGATGGCAGATCAGTGCCACCAATACGTTCAGATGGAAGGCGCGGACGCTGAGTTCCCAGCTCAGGTGTGTTTTCTCCGTTTCATGGTATCCCGATCCCCTTTACCACCGCCAGAATAGCAAAGAATATCCGCGGAATGTTCCAAAATGCCGACTGAGTTCATGGATGCATCGTGGCTCTTGTCATCGGGTCGATATAGTCGGGAGCCAAGTGCGAAGCGTGTGGAGACTCAGCTCCGTCCCGCCCACATGCACCGCAACAAATCATAGATCAGCTCACACTGCGTTTTCGCCTACTAAGTAAGTGATCCTTCAGACAGTATATAGCGTGCGCGATCCGGTTGCTTCGTCGTTTCGAGAGACATTTCGCCAGATATAGCGGCAGACCGCCGACTTTTTGTTCCACAGGAGGAAAACAGGTCTAGATACCTACTATCCCTCTTAAAAAAGCACCAACTTTCGTTCCTTACCTATTGAGTGAGGTGTCCTAGATAAATGCATCTTAATAAAAAGCAAATTAAGAACTGAAATCCCTTTGCATGGCCTACAAGTGAGCAACCCGCCCTCAAAATGTATTCCTGGATTTCGTCAAGTGTTTGGTTTTAAGTGACTTCTGATATAAATATAAATAAATATAAAGGGTGAATGACGAAAAATAAAAATAAAGGGTCAATTTTCAATCAAAATCTCATATATATATATATATATATATATATATATATATATATATATATATAACACAAATTAAGTAAAATGCTCGATCAAACTCGGCCTTCCAAGGCCTCCTACTCCGGTAGCAAGAGGAGTTGTAAAAGCTTATTGCCGACTTCCTCGTCCGGATTGTTAAATTTTTCCGAAGTTTTTTGTTTGTCGATTCAGACGATCTTGCAATGACGTCTTCAAAAATGAAACCGCATTCAAGCGTAATTCCATTCCACCTTGGCGGAAATACTGAAACGCATGAACATTATGCAGCCGGGTGTACACTGCCACACGAGTTCACCGGCTGGTGACCGCCTTCAGCCGGGTATACACTGCCACACGAGTTCACCGGCTGCTGACCTCTTTCAGCTCGGTATACACTGCCACACGAGTTCACCTGCTGGTGACCGCCTTCAGCCGGGCGTACACTGCCACACGAGTTCACCGGCTGCTGACCTCCTTCAGCTCGGTATACACTGCCACACGAGTTCACCGGCTGGTGACCTCCTTCAGCCGGGTATACACTGCCACACGAGTTCACCGGCTGGTGACCTCCTTCAGCTCGGTATATACTGCCTCACGAGTTCACCGGCTGTACCCCTTCAGCCGGGTATACACTGCCACACGAGTTCACCGGCTGTGACCTCCTTCAGCTCGGTATACACTGCCACACGAGTTCACCGGCTGCTGACCTCCTTCAGCCGGGTATACACTGCCACACGAGTTCACCGGCTGGTGACCTCCTTCAGCCCGGTATACACTGCCACACGAGTTCACCGGCTGCTGACCTCCTTCAGCTCGGTATACACTGCCACACGAGTTCACCGGCTGCTGACCTCCTTCAGCCGGGTATACACTGCCACACGAGTTCACCGGCTGCTGACCTCCTTCAGCTCGGTATACACTGCCACACGAGTTCACCGGCTGGTGACCTCCTTCAGCTCGGTATACACTGCCACACGAGTTCACCGGCTGCTGACCTCCTTCAGCCGGGTATACACTGCCACACGAGTTCACCGGCTGGTGACCTCCTTCAGCCGGGTATACACTGCCACACGAGTTCACCGGCTGCTGACCTCCTTCAGCTCGGTATACACTGCCACACGAGTTCACCGGCTGCTGGCCTCCTTTAGCTCGGTATACACTGCCACACGAGAGTTCACCGGCTGCTGACCGGCTCTCGGGCCGGGAAGAGTTCCTCCCGCTGTGGAATCCGACCGGAGGCCGGCAGCGATGACCTGTGGATATGTGCACCGGGGGTTTGGAGGAGACTTTTCTGGTGGATCCAGCGAGCGGCCGCGTTCCAAGAAAGTTGAGCAGTGTTGACCGTTTTGACGGCTGCCGTCTCCCTGGTGGTGGGTCAGTTGGAGCAGAATCGAGAACTGATTACTGTGAACTCCTTGTACTGATCCTGTCGATGAAATAGGCCTCCTCTTGGTCTGGGGCCTCCTGTAGTTCGATGATAGGACCTCCGGTGAGCCCGTGGAGTCTTCCACCCACCAACCTAGGAGCCACCGTCGGTTATCTGGATCATCTTGCGCTTCTGATAAGGATCTCCTGTGGGTCATCTGGGGCTTCTGCCGATCCATTGTGCCTCCTATGGACCAAGAGCATCCTATAGTTCTGAAAGAGGCCTCCTGTCAACACATTTTAATCTCCTAGGGGGTTTCGTAGAGTCATATGGGTCTCATTGACCAACAGGGTCCTTATGTCGGTCACCTGGAGCCTCCTGGTCGACAGTTCATCCTCCTGTGTTTCTGAGGAGGGAGTCGGCTTGGTCTGGTGGAATTTCCTAGGATTCAACTGGGGCCCTCCCATCGACCGACCCCTCCATTGTTTTGGTGGTCCATCTTCTTGGGCTGGTGAGCCCTCCTGTGCTTCTCATAGGAGCCTCTCTGGGTCTGGTGGAACTTCTTATCCATCAACCGGGGTTCAGTATCAGCCATCTGAGACCTATGGGGAAGATGGTGTCTCATGTGTTCCTCAAGAGCCCTCCCATCGAGTTCATGTGATGTGTTACTGGTCATCTGGAGCCTCCTGTTGGTCTGATGGGCCCTGCAATTTAACAGGGACAAACATAGCTGCTTGTCCTCTTGGCTGACAAGGGCGTGGGTTCCCCTTTCCCCTGGTGGCACCGCCCCTGGCCACGAGCTAAACGTATTCATGCAGTTTGCACCGAATCAAAAACCATGCAAGCCTTAGATGAAGTTGGGCCAAGGCACATAGTGCAGGGCATTTCTCGGTGATGAGCTTCCCTTAGTACTGTGAGAGACATAAAAAATGGTGGAAGTGCTTAATGAAAGTATATTCAGTATCGGTATGCTCCTGCTATTGAGCAGATGAGGCACATTTTGATCACCAATGACACTTATGACAGTATTCGTCAATTGGTTTGTGTGGTTTGGCACCTAGTCGGTGTGTGCCCAGTGACGTGGTAGATGGAGGGTTTCACCGTGGTGCTTGGAATGATCCTATTTGACTAGCTTTGCATTCCGACAAGTTTGGAGTAGCCTAACCGTATTGCGACAAGGTCACGAAGTATGTCTGTACAATATGCTACAATCATACTGAACGCTCCTGCTTATTCTCGATTTCGCCGAAGTCAGTCGACGTGACGAAGGTGATTTTGAATCCGCATGTTCATGTAGCACAAACGTTAGTCTGTTGCTTTATAAAGTTGATGCTATGCACACAAATTATTATATTTCGTTCGAAATTATTTCGATTCGAAGTGCTTTGCATTGTTACGCATGCACCCGCAACGTTATGCTCACCCCGGATGGACATTGTGAGGTTTCAGTTAGGCACACCATGCAAACTTAGCACCGACACAACCGGAGATCAGCTCATTCCCCCCAACGCCATAAACAATTCGCATACACCTTTATTTGCCACAGCCTTCCGGTGGCAAATTGCCACTTGCTCGCTCACGACACCGAGCCACCGCAAGCCCCTCCCACCAGCCAACCGTCACAACGTCAATGCAACTTCGAAGCAGGCAACAGCCGGTGTTTGGTGGCCATTTTTCGACGCCGTCGACGAAAGCCGCGAGTAATAGCGCAAAACGGCCCGGCCGCAGACTCATAGCTGGTCGCACATTATTCACGCTAATTGCCCGCGCAAAAAGGCTAATGTGGCGCGGTATTACACGGTCGTCGCGCCCGCCGCCAACCCGTGGCCATTTCGGGACCATCTGCGTGTCGGGTGTGGCGTGGTGCCGACACTGTGTGGTGTGGTGTAGTGTGGTGTGGTGTGATACCGACACCGTGTGGTGTGGTGTGGTGTGGTGTGGTGTGGTGTGGTGTGGTGTGGTGTGGTGTGGTGTAATGCCGGCACGGTGTGGTGTGGTGTGGTGTGATGCCGACACGGTGTGGTGTGGTGTGATACTGACACGGTGTCATGTGGTGTGGTGCGATGTGATGCTGACAGGTGTGGTGTGGTGTGGTGTGGTGTGGCGTGGTGCCGACACGGTGTGGTGTGGTGTGCCGTGGTGCCGACACCGTGTGGTGTGGTGTGGTGTGATACCGACACTGTGTGGTGTGGTGTGGTGTGGTGTGGTGTGGTGTGGTGTGGTGTGGTGTGGTGTGGTGTGGTGTAATGCCGGCACGGTGTGGTGTGTTGTGGCGTGATGCCGACACGGTGTGGTGTGTTGTGGCGTGATGCCGACACGGTGTGGTGTGGTGTGATACTGACACGGTGTCATGTGGTGTGGTGCGATGTGATGCTGACAGGTGTGGTGTGGTGTGGTGTGATGCCGACACGGTGTGGTGTCGTGTGGTGTGATACCAGTACGGTGTGGTGTGGTGTGGTGTGGTGTGATGCCGACACTGAGTGGTGTGGTGTGATACCGACACTGTGTGGTGTGGTGTGATCCCGACACTGTGTGGTGTGGTGTGGTGTGATGTCGATAAGATGTGGTGTGACGTCTTACCCGCCGACAAGGTGTAGTGTGGTGCGGTGCCGACATGGTATGGTGTGGCATGGTGCTGAAACAGGGTGGATTGGTATGCGAGAGCTCTGGCATGATAATTGACCGGTCTAGACGAATGCAAGGGATGTCGCTTATTTCTGAGACGGGGGATACGCGACGTTGGCGGCTGCAGTGGCCGGTGGCCCGTCGACCGCCTGTGGCGATGGTCGACGAGGGTCGGGATTCCACGCGATCAGATCACGCCACGCCGCCACCATCTAACCGACGGCGGCACCAAACATTTATAAGCCGTCTAATTGGTAGAATCTTTGTTCTGCTATCCTTGTTAACCATAACGAGCCTCGTTTAACACACAAGGCTCTGGAAAAGAATTCACCCCATTCGCGTTTTACAGCATGCAATCTGAAGTCAATTAACCCGCGCTAAAACCATCACGGCATTATAATTTTGAGACAGGTATCCTGTTAAAATGATTTGATCGCTGTGAAGCACTTTATTGGTGTTGTTCCTATGTTTTACAGTGTGCTTTATACGCGACTCACAATGGCTGGCCAGAGCGAGATCATAAAAGCGGCCGGTCGACCATGCTTGATGCCCCTTCCCCGCTCCGCACCCCGTAAAATGTGTGTGAAATACGATCCCGTCACACTTGCGTTTCCATGGCAGCGCCGGCGGCGACGACACTAGCGCAGGTGGGACTGGTGGTCATTCTGCGGGGCAGTAGCGTGCGAGTTGGACTGATGGGCGGGGCTAGGGAAGGTACGAAGACCCGGGGCCAGTGGTGTGGTTCGGGTTAGAGTCTGGCGCCGAAGCTGGTGTGGACGGGTGTGATGCCCGGAGTTGGGGTTGGAGTTGGAAACCGGTGTGCTAGCGTTGGGCAGCATGTTGTGATGCGCGTAGAGCACTGCATTTATACACATTATATATATATATATATATATATATATATATATATATATATATATATACATTAGTATGACCAAAAATGTGGAAGCATCCGCTGCTGATGGAGTAGGGCATGGAACACCCATGACGCCACTAGTGAGTGACCTTTGAAGTGTAGACGTCGTTGACGAGAACTAACTCAGATAGGCCCCGGAGGCCGCGACTGGTGGTCCGAGCTGGTCTGTTACTCAGGGCTAAACGTACTACAAATGTTCGAGTATCATACCAGAGATGCATTGGTGATAACTTCTGCACGTCTAGGTAGTCCATCGGACCATTTATTGCATAACTGTGTTACCTAGGCACACTTACATCCTTTTGTTTGGAGCTGCATGCCCCTTTTCAGGTACACCGCGCATGGTCCGGTACTAACTTGCGTAGCCAGCGAATTACGTTGACCTTGTCTCAGATGACCGGGAAGATGGCTGTCTGGCTCTGTGCAGGACTACAGGCGAGTTATTTACAACTTCGAACGGTGTTGAAGGGTGCTGCGAGACTGGTCGTTTCTGACGTTTGAATGTTGGGCGAATTTGTCGGAAGCGCCCAAGCGTCACGTGCATGTGCCGTTGTCACTGGCGCACTAGGTGCACGTGGACTGAGTGTCACTAACGCCGATAGCCACACGCAACTAGGCGCATGGAGTTTGGGCTATATTCCTGCCACCGGAGTATTTCCAGCAGTGAACCTAAATGCGCTTCCCCGGCGGCGGATCTTACATTTGTGTCAGAGCTTGCGCGCGGTGACCGGATGATCGCTGCCGATCCAATAGGTGGGATTCACAAACGATGTGACGGATGTGACATCCGTGAGACGTGACGGAAGCGACGGATGTAATATGTGACGGGAGATTCGCAAACGGAGTCTTGGAAGTGTTTCGACACTTGCAGCAATTGTGATGTATTGAAGGTGTGTTATTGCTTGTGTTCGATGCAATATGCATGATGCTGATGATGATGGCTGTTACTGACGCCGCATTTCTACAAGCGGCCGGGGTGTTGCTAGCGTTGATAGCTTGGGTATTATCGCCATCGACAGCTATGCGAAGCTTGGGTGTTACAAACGGTGATAGCCATGGAGAGCTTGGCAGTTACTGACGTCGATATTCACAGCCTGGCTAGTACCGATGCTGAGGTGTAGACGACCTGGGTGGTGTCGACGCCGACCCGTCTCCCCAGCTGACCGCACCGATCGCAGCTGATGCCTGGTCGGCAACATGTGTAGCAATTACGGCACAATACGCGGCGGTTCTTGCGGCCGGCGCTGGCTTCGCGCGCGGCCGGGTAAGTGCCGGGTGTTTTGTGCCGGAGTGATTTGCTGGGTGCGCTAGCCGCGGCCGGGTAATCAGTACATGCCGGCCGGCCACAGCCCACCAAGGATGCCGTGTTGTTCTCCCGCCGTCGGGATACTTCGGCGCCAGAATTTTCACTCGCTTTTGTGTAGCGGCCGGCTCGCTTTCACACGGCCCGCTCATTTGCCGGCTCATTTTCTAATTTTTGGTCTCGGTTTGTAATTAAGGACTGCGCCTGCATTGCGCGCCGGTGATGAATGGGTCGGTTCGGCCACTTACGTTCACACTTGACCGGCTACTTTGCATGACAGTGAGCAGGAGGGGTGTGACGGCCGAGAAGCACCGCTCACTCAAGACCGGTCAGAGCCGAACCCGGCCGGCGCAGGAGTGAACGCGTCCGTTTGTGGACGCGCACCCGTCCGCACATAACTCAGCCATTCATATGCTAATCCGCTAATGAAAAAATCACACAGTCTGACCGGCGAGCGGCGCCGGCGGCAGCAGCAGCGCACCGGGCGCGCCTCGGAGCCAGCTGGTGATGGATGCACCACCTTCGGCGCCAAGGCTGCGTCGGAACGTCTTGTTCAACAAGGCGGCGGCGGCGGCGGTGACGGCGGCGGTGACGGCGGCGGTGACGACGTTGGCGGCGGCGGCGGCGGCGGCGGCGGCGGCGGCGGCGGCGGCGGCGGCGGCGGCGGCGGCGGCGGCGGCGGCGGCGGCGGCGGCGGCGGCGGCGGCGGCGGCGGCGGCGGCGGCGGCGGCGGCGGCGGCGGTGACGACAGCGGTGGCGGCGGCGGTGACGACGTTGGCGGCGGCGGCGGGGTTGGCGGCGGCGGCGGGTTTGGCGGCGGCGGCGGCGGCAGCGGTGGCGGCGGCGGCGGTGACGACGTTGGCGGCGGCGGCGGGGTTGGCGGCGGCGGTGGCGGCGGCGGTGACGGCGGTGACGCGTCGCCCGACGATCGTGCCGCTAGCGGCCCGGCCCGTCGGCGCGTCCGTGCCGTAATTGATGCGCGGCGCGGCCGCATTGTGCGCGACGGCGGCCGCCGCCAGCCGTGACCCGGCCACCATTGAGCGGCGCCCGAGGCCGTTCCGGCGGCCGGCTATTACCGGCCGACAGCGAGGCGGCGCGCGTGTCGCGCTGTGGCCACGCAACCCGACACCATCTGTCCCGGACGCCGCCCCCGCCCGCCTCCCGCTATTGCCGCCGCCCATTGTCCACCGTCGGGCGACGGCTGACCCGAGCCGCCTGACCGGTGCGCTCATCTCTGACCCCCGACGGCGGCCGCAGCGGGGTGCCGTCGAGCCGACGTCGGACGCGGCACGCCGGCCGGCGCCCACTCGGCCGGAATGGCCGGCCCGTGTCGGCCGACGATTGTTTTCACGCGCGCTCCTTTGCCCCCCGCTCGGGTGGCGGCCGTTCGAATGATGGTCGCTTTATGCGACGAGCGGACAAATTTGGCGTCGCGGCGGGGCGCGCCGACCGCGCCGATGGGGTGGCGCACTGTTTGTTTTAGGCACGCGCTGTGCCAGGCGCTTCGTGATCGACGCAGGTGCTGCGGCAGACAAAGCGGCCGCGAACAATGGGCCGGGTCCCTGCTGGCTGTACTCGATTCTCTTCGGCCGGCCGAACGGGAAGTCCGACTCCGGTCATGAAACATGCATGTGCCGGCTTTATGCATTCATAGGCATTCCGAGCGAAACAGCCGCTAAAACTGGCGGTGTGCCGTATAAGTTCTGTCGGCATGTAACCCCATGCGGCGTGCAGGCCGCATCATATCTGTATGCGAATTCACTCAGCCGCCGCCGGGACCGGCCGCCTCAGAATTCCAGAAGCGCTCCTCGACAAATAATGCGAAGCGGTCTGTGACTTGAAGAGAGCCCGTTCGGTCGTAAAGAAGTCGGCGAGGAGCTGGGTGGACCGTGTGCGATCACCACCTGTGGGCGGCCGGCACGCTGTAAAACACACAGCTCACACGACCACCTGCTGAATGATACATGAGCCGGCCCTGCATCAATGAAACCACCACCGACTCCGTAATACCGGACTAATGGAAAACCCGCAGACTTCTCAGTGGCCAAACTGATTTTCTGAGTGGAGCCCTTGGGCGCACAGTTTCAATTACCATGAGAATGAACGCGCAGGTGGGCGCCGCGCTTCTCGCACGTTTCAGATATTGAAGGCCGTGGGCGCGTGTATATCTCACTGATGGTCTCCTCCTACCGGCAGAATCTACCACCCGGTGACATACGTCATCACGGGAACCGATATAAATCGTCAGAGCACAGATTAATTCGTCAAAAGTTAGCATAGGCTGGATGACAAGGCTCGTTGCAAATCCACTTTGCCCCGATTGTATTGATTAGGCATTGTTACGCTCCTTACACCGCACATGCAGTGGGTCCCACGTTTTGTTTTGCCATGCCGTTTGGCACAATTAATACATCAAATAAGATGGCTTGTTGATCATCTGATACCGGATGTCCAATACATCTGTTTGTTTATTCTAAACCCACTGCATACACTGCTGCAATATACCGCTCGCACTCGGATAGCATGTTAGCTGGAGGGGAATTTCCTTCGTTCTCAGTGTTGGGAAAATGTCATAATTACCAGAAACAATGTCGGCTAAGCAAACAAAACACTTCATTTCCTCACATATTTCTGGAGCGTTTGTTGTCCTCCACACACACGTTGTGAATAATTCTTAAGCGGGTCCCGGATATACTGGCATGATAATATTCTATATTTGCAAAGCGGATAGCACGTTTGATTAAGCATAGTAAAAACAGCGCACGTTCCCAAACCCCATGCGGCAGTTGACTACACTTGCGCGTCATAAATGGTTTTCATATATCCATTACAAGTTTAGAAGTAGACCCGATTTGTTCAGTGGGTATTGTTCAAGCGCTTATACGGGACACACTGATTGCCACAGTTCTATGAAGGCCCTTCCATCACATCCTGCAGATGATGTCCTGATGGACGTCATTAGTTCTTCATTTACTCGGTGCGTGTTAGCGCATTTGCCACATGACTCAGCGGTCGACGTGTCGTAAAAGCAACAACCGCCGTCTGCTTAATTGTGGGCAGCCTACAGTGTGAACCATAACTACGAACTCAACAAACAGTGTTAGTGTTACTTAGCCAGCGCAGACTTCTGCTGAAGGAACTGTGACAGGGGAGATGGCAGCGAACCAGCAGCGGTGCTAGCTGCCACGAAGAAACTGTAACAGGGGAGAGGATAGCGAACCAGGAGCGGTGCTGGAGCGGTTCCTACGTCGCAGCTGCCATGAAGGAGAATTGTAGCAGAGGAGAGGGCAGCTAGTCAGGAGCGGTGTCAGCTTCGATGTAGGAACTGTAAGGGGGAAGGCAGCTAACCGGAAGCTGTACCAGCTGACTGATGATTGCACACCCGCACATCAACTGCACGTGATAGAGGCAATGCGGCCGGTCTACTGATGATGTTGGCGATATTGAGTTATCGTCTAATGATCACACGTGCCTTGCTGTTGCTTGGTAGACCACTACTGAAATATAAAATCCCAAGATGTTCTTGGAGCAGACCATATTTGTCAAAATCAGCCGTGGCGGAGAGTTGGAATAAATTAACTTGGGAAGAGTTGGAACATGTTTCAGCACATTCTGATTCTGCAGCGCTATGAGGTACTCTCAAAATGGAAAGACGTCAAAGAGGGAAGCAGACTAGAGGGTCTTCTGACAGACGGGGGTCATGAGCAGGCGATGAAGTTTAAGCAGGCAGCTCCTCACGCAAACTCCCGATGCCACTAATTGCTATGTTTCATGTCTTCCCACACGACGGCGTGAGATAAAACGCCAGTATCTGTGCTCTCATAGCACGGTACTTGGAAATAAATGAATCCCACTTAGCTTGACGTACTGAAACATTGATTGATATTAGATTACATCCCGCAGCCTCTCAGAGCTTTATTTAAGTCAACTTCACGGGAGATCTGGAATTTGGCGTTCCAACTTCTGCTCACTCTCCCTTGCATTGAGCTCTACTACTGCACATTGGTGCGTGTTTTTCGTCATTGGGGAAAAGCTCCCTAACTTGGCGCCTTGCCCTGCCGACAGGATGCCATATCACTCTCATCCATATGTCTGTGTTCAATGATGCGCAGCGCTGTGCGCTATTATCGTAACGTGTGCGCATGTCAGCAACAACAAACTTGAACACACTTGAACTCGGAATTTATGTTCACATAGCATATGCACGTTTTATATTAAATTCACAGTTAAATTAACAATAATATTTCATGCAACAATCAGCAAGCTTAACTTCTTCTTGCCATGCGCAGTGCCAAATCTATCCAACCAGACCACCAAAGACTGCGATATAGAATTGCGCTGCATGAATACAAATGCACTGGGCTGTGGCTATGTCGCAGTGTTAAACATGTGCTTTGTTTCAGTATAAAGTACCTGGAGTCTTTACGATGCACTGAGCAGCTGAGGCCATATGGACTAAGTACCTACCGGTATTATATGCATCATCATGATTATGTAATTATCATGACTTCCATTTACATGCCACCAAACTCACGTGCAATTATATCGTTACTTGAGTGGGCATTGGGCTATTATTATAATGGCTTTAAGCTTGAATGAGATACATCTTATTCAGTTCAGAATTCATTCGTACTATGATGGTAGCTACCGAATGACAAACTGCTATTTTGTCCTTGAATCTTTTACTATTAAAATCCGCTGGGTCGATTTCCTTGCGATTCAGATTATCGGGCAATGATAATATAAGGCCTTCTGCTCGCGCATCCAGCAGAACGTTCTAACTTTTAAAATTACGCATTTCCGCACATATTCCTGGCCTGCTTGGCTGGTTGGTTGTTGGTTTTGCGACACATCGACCGTTGAGTCATGTAGCATCGCCAATCCTTCACGCAGATTAACCGCGGGCGAAGGGTGGCGACGGGTGAGACTCGAACCCACAACCTTTCGATTGTGGGACGGGAAACTTACCCCTAGGGTACTGGTCCCCGCCATGGCATGGAGGGGAAAAGCACTGAGTTATTAACAGCATTTGCCATGATGTCACCTAGATGTCATCGGGAAACTCTAATTAGAAAATTCGCTTATATATGAGTGAAGACATTGACACTAGCAGTAGGTAACGAGGGGAAAAGCAAAGAATGCCAGACTTAGACTGTCAGTGGTTCGCCCGAACACGTGCTAAGCCTGCAATGGGCCGGGCACTGGTGGCCCTTCTGGGTCACTGACATGAACACAGTTGCTTTGAAACCCGACAATGGCCATCATCATAACGCGATAACCCTGGTTCGTACAAGAGTTTCAAGGCTGGCTAAAATTATGATTAAAATGCATCCGAGTGGTCAAAAGACATTATTCCGTCATTAAATCAACCGAATCAAGGTAACCCCATACCAACTTAGAAGAAAAGTAAATTAAAACGTCTCTACTAAAGGCGTCTCAAGAAGCTTAGTGCAATCGACTGATAGCTGAATATTATTTCACTGGAACGATCATCTGGCAGATGGGTACGCCTGTATTGTAGACAGCGCATGCAAATACTACTTTGCGGTACAGATTTTGGAGTACTTCCCCGGCTGACAATTTCCTGATGCACATCGGCAGATAAGCTCAGAAGCTGGATAGTTTTGCCGAGCTGGCCAGCCATCTCCTGGAGGTGGGGAGGGGGGTGATCAATATGCCGACGTCAGTGTTCTTTTGTTGTGGAGACCATGGCCGGTAAGTGGCTGTGGTTCGGGTGGCCGGACCGGTCGTTTCATGTCATTACTCCAGCGATGGCAGTAAACGAATGCATATTTATGCTTAGCTGCTACAGACAGGTGTAAAATATAGCGCGGGCTACGGACAAGTAGCCCGAATTATTTCTGTCTGCCGAACACTTCTCACCGTAATTCTCATGCATGAATAACACATAGCCCAGCCAGTCGCGGAAGGGAGTGTACGACCCGCGAGATCAAGCCGGCTGCCACGAACGAATCTTTCGGCACTTTTTTAAATCTCGAATCTAAAGAATTTAGGCCACACCTGAAAGAGATAAGTGCAATTAAGGCGATTTTTTACAAGACTTCCTGAGTATACTACCATAACCTACAAATCTAGCGCGGCATGTAATGCAAAAGAGGATGCTCGAGCGCTCCTTGCATCGCTGTTTCATCCCACCGGCTGGCCATCTCTTCTACATGGTAAACGCAGCCGATCACCCCATCTATTTATTGGCAGGTGAGAAACTCAGCTCACCAGTGAAGATGAGAGTTGCTGAAAGTGTACCGAATGGTACACTTCAACAAACATAAGATGCTGTCCGGTTTTAAGGCGACGTACTCCGCAGGCTGGCAACTCAGATAAATACTTCCGACACATCGAAAAAAATCACACAAGAATTAGTGAGGTATATAAGGCCTATTGAACGAGAGCCTGCTATTATATATTTCACTCTGTTCGTAATTACTTGTTCGATGCTTCGATTTCGCCTTCCGCACCTCTGTCTACTGGTTTCGCCTACCTAAGCTGCATGAAAGTTGCGTCCCCCTGATCCCACTCCTGATAGGAAAATATACGGAATAATGTGTCGGTGTCCCCAGAGGTGGAACTTCCCATAACTTGTACGTGTATGTGTAGGGGGAGGGACACTTGCCACCTCCCAATGCTGCTGAGGTTTATCATGTGGCCTACGGGAGTTCACTGGACATTTAAAAAGCATTCGCTCCCGAATAATTTCCTAAAAGTTCCACCTCCGGTTCTTCCCATCTGCTCTGGAGATTGTGTCTCTACGCGCTTGGATAAAGGCATAATGCACGTAAGGTGCATAGGACCATAATAAAAGTGCAAAGTACATAGTGCATATATATATATATATATATATATATATATATATATATATATATATATATATATATATATATATATGTATATCTGTGTGTGTATGTATATGTATTTTGCTGCGCCATGAATCGGAGATGGGAAGACCAAGCATGCTCGGTGTTGCTGTTATAATAATTAGCATTTTGTAGTCGGTGAAACTTGACGGTAGACGGGCATTCTTTTTGTGAAAAATAATATATGTCGCCTATGTGTGGAAACCCAATTTCTTTTCGAAGAAAACCATGAATGGTTAATGGTATTTACCAGTTCGTGACTCTTGCCGGTTTCACAGCTGTCATTCGCCAGGTCTTCTTCCGGCCGAGCAGCAGCCTCCCCCTTCATCACCGACCTGACAAGATCACCTCCCATCACTGACCTGACAGCGGACATCTCCCGTCACTGACCTGACAACAGTAACCTCCCATCACCGACCAGACAACGGTTGCCTCCCATCACCGACCTGACAACGAACACATCCCATCACCGACTTGACAACGCTCGCCACACCGGGGCGTGACGTGACTGGCTGCCCGCCACAAGGGTGTGACGTTACCGGCTGCCTGACACAGGGACGTGACGTCACCGGCTGCCTGACACAGGGGCGTGACGTCACCGGCTACCTGCCACAGAGGCGTGACGTCACCGGCTACCTGCCACAGAGGTGTGATGTCACCGGCTGCCTGACACAGCGGCGTGACGTCACCGGCTACCTGCCACAGAGGTGTGATGTCACCGGCTGCCTGACACAGCGGCGTGACGTCACCGGCTACCTGCCACAGAGGTGTGATGTCACCGGCTGCCCGCCACAGAGGCGTGACGTCACCGGCTGCCTGACACAGCGGCGTGACGTCACCGGCTACCTGCCACAGAGGTGTGATGTCACCGGCTGCCCGCCACAGGGGCGTGACGTCGCTGGCTGCCCGCCACAGGGCGTGACGTCACACATCTGTCGGCACGGCGCGGACGTGTCGGAGTCGGCCAGATCATGGCTGCCACGGTGTCCTGCTGGCGGTCGACGGCGCGTTAGGCCTGCGCCCGCCTTTGTGGCGTACCGCGGGCCGCCGACGGATCACCTTTTGTGTGCCAATCCGGCGTCGGACGTCGGCTCCTCTTCAGGTGCTAAGCCGCGTGGCGGCAGGTAATGGTCGGCTGTCGCTGACTACCCGGTCAGCGACTACCCGGTCAGTCCGGCGTCGGACGTCGGCTCCTCTTCAGGTGCTAAGCCGCGTGGCGGCAGGTAATGGTCGGCTGTCGCTGACTACCCGGTCAGCGGGACCGGACTGAGTCAGGGGCGTGGACAGCGCGCGCGTCGCCGGTCAGCCCGGTCAGGTCACCGGTCAACTGCCTGAGGCGCCGTGTGTCGCCGGCGGCCAGACCCAAGCAGCCCGGCCAGGTCACCGGTCAACTGCCTGAGGCGCCGTGTGTCGCCGGCGACCAGACCCAAGCGGCCCGGCCAGGTCACCGGTCAACTGCCTGAGGCGCCGTGTGTCGCCGGCGACCAGACCCAAGCAGCCCGGTCAGGTCACCTGTCAACAGACTGAGGCGCCGCATGTCGTTGGTGACGATATTCGTAGTCGGCCGGTCAGACCTACCGTTCAGACGCCGGCAGCTCGTTCAGGTCACCACCGCCTGACGCTGGCATCCCGTTCAGGTCACCAACGCCTGAAGCGCCCCGAGGGGCCGGCTGAGGAGGAAGCCACGCTGATGGTGGAAGCTAAGCACAGGACTAGAGCAGGATATTTGGTGTAAAAAGTGAGGGATGTAACTTATGAACTTCGTGGATATTATGTTCATATCGTAACACTTCCATCGAGTATTCAGGAATTTAACTTCCGCCAACATTCGAGCATTCTGCAGTTTTTGTATGACTTAGGCACCGCAGTGCGGACAGTTTAACGGTGCAGTAAAGCACAGAGTTAGCATAGTCACATGATTTATGTGGCAGCATGGAGTAAACGTGCCCATGCCGAGCTGGAAAGCGTTCTACGGCGAATGAAGCGATGCCTTCACAGCATGGGTGTTGTTTTATATATTGTTCAGGGGGCAGGCGCCCTGAAGTGTCAATGTTGGCTTTGTCCCACCACCAATAATTTCAACTTATAACATGGGACCCTTTAGATTGTACCTCCCCAATCCATTTCAGTCCTGCCACTGCTTTCATGTATTGTGCCCCAACAATGATTTTCAGAATTTAATGCCCCTGCTTCATAAAAAATAGGAGGTGCTATACCGAGGATCTATGTAGAAAACAAGGTGAAGCTTCCCATAGATCTGAAAACAAACTCCGCGAGAATTAAATAGTACAAGCGGAAGCCAGTCATCTGAGGACAAGCGAAGTTTCGTCAGAGATGTACTACGAAGTGAAACGTGTCTGGGAAAATGACATGGAATATTATATACTAAATATGTCGTACCATTCGGCCACACTAGCGCATAGTGCAAACAATAAATACTGTGCAAAGTCCCGATATCCCGCTGTTGGGTAGCCCAGTTGTCCGAGGCCGTTCTGCCCGGTATTGGAGAGATCAGCTGTCTGAGGCTGCCCTGTGCGAACGCGTGCCAGACATTGGACATTTCAGCTGTCCGAGGCTGTCCTGTGCGGACACCTGCCAGGCACTGGACAGCTCAGGTGAGGCTGCTCTGTACGGACACCTGTCCGGCATCAGACAGCTCAGCTGTCCGAGGAAAATGAAACCTGCATGGACACCTATCCGGCATTGAACAGTACAGGCACCCGAGCCTGTCTCGCACGGATGCCTGCCCGACACTGGGTAGTTCACGTGTCAGCGGCCGGCTTGTTTGTGTCCGTGCCCGCTGTTAGACAGCTTAGCTGTCCGGAGCTGGTCTGGATGGATTCTTGTCCTGTGAAGACTGGCGTTTCAGGTTGGCATGCTTTGGTTCGTGGCCGATGTAGGGCGACGCCGGTGCCCCGGTTTTACCTGGTTGAGGTCGTGTGCGGTACAGTCCGGTTCTGGTGACCGGGCTCATTTGATTTGACTCTTCTGTATTGTAGGCCAGCTCTGCCTCCTCGGTTTTATCCAGTTGGACTCGTGTGCGGTGTGAGCCGGCTTTGGTGACGAAGGTGATTTGGTTGGACCCTTCTATATTGTAGGGCGGCTCTGTTGCCCCGAGTTGACCTGGCCATATTCATGTGTGCCAACTCCGGTGCTCCAGGTCGACTTGGGTGGATTCCTGTGCGGTGTAGGCCAGCTCTTGTGCTCAGGACTGACATGACTGGACTCATGCGCGGTGTCGGTCAGTTTTGGTGCCCCGGAATGACCTGGTTGGACTCATGCGTGATGTCGGTCAGTTCTGGTGCCCCGGAGTGACCTGGTTGGAATCTTGTGCGGTGTAGGCCAGCTATACTG
Source organism: Imbricaverruca yamaguchii (assembly GCA_034440575.1). Taxonomy (NCBI): domain Eukaryota; kingdom Metazoa; phylum Arthropoda; class Thecostraca; family Neoverrucidae; genus Imbricaverruca; species Imbricaverruca yamaguchii. The sequence goes on along the minus strand of JAOTOL010001509.1, from coordinate 330,687 downwards.
CCCCGGGTTTATATGACGAGATTCGTGTATGGTGCATGCCAGCTGTGGTGCTTCAGGCCGACCTGCATACACTCTTGTGCGGTGTAGGCCAGGCCACCTCTGGTTCCTCGGATTAACATGGCTGTACTCATGTTCAGTGTCGGTCAGCTTTGGTGTCTGATAACGGCCTGGTCGGACGCACGCCCGGTCGCAGCCGATGCTTTTCCTCATCGCGAGCACAGTTATTACATATTAGCAACAAGCAGTCGGCAAAAACCGGCCGGACCCGTTCGGCAGCGCTTTGAAGCGCCTTCTGAGCTGCCGGCCGCCGTCGCCGCCGCACTCCGGGCCTGAATAATTTACATCACGTCCGGATTCCCCCGTCTCTTTGTGTAATTGATTTATTCGTCGAATGCCTTTCAAATACTGCACCGTGTTGGGCTGCCGGGTAGTTGGGTGTTCTCGGATGGCTCGGGCACATTTCCATACCGAACGGTATAATAAGCACAAATCTTTAAACATTAGAGTGGGCGATCGCCGTTGAATACAATTACGAGTCATCGCCAATAGGGGTGAATTAAAATTTTCAAGTTAATGGACAGTTCTGGTTCAGTAAAACATAATCTTAATCGGTGTTCATTTTTGAGTGCAGACTGCTAATGTCCCATCACAGAACTGGCTGTAAGGCTAAAGCGCCCGAGCCGCAATTTATGGCGAATCATTACTGCAACATAAACTATTTCGATTGCACTTCGCCCATCCGTCGATTAAGTCAATCAGGATCGAAGAACGCTAATAATCGACCATAATTAATATCAATGTCATGAGAGACAATTCAGCCGACATAACCTATGTTCGAGAGCACCAATAGCATTTGGCCGTAATTACCGTATTCCAGGACTGTGGCGGGCGCGTGCCGCCGCGTTGTTTCCGGCCAACGTCGACTCGGGTGCCTCGTGAGCGTCTTTATCCTCCACCCTGCGCCCGGGTGCGTTGTCCACTACTGTGTGGATTGAACCTCGGTGATCATCGACGTGCTGTGGATCGCCGCTGGGCGGCACACTGCAGTCGAGGGCGCTCTCCGAGTGAAACCAGGTAGCCCAATCGAAGAGTGTCTCCACAATGACGTCATAATGACGCTAAAGCGGCTCTTACCTGAAATTGTCAACCCCAAAGCACTTGGAGGGGCTGGCGTTCCGGAAATGTGGGCACAGCTAAGACCGAACTGTGCATGTAACGCATGCTTGGTGACATTGGCCAAGCCCACCGAGTATAGATAAAAATAACCATTTCTGTTAACAGCATAAACCCCAGATATGACATCACCGAGCCCTGGGATATCAATGTAGCGCCATCAAATTCAGACATGGAGCGAAATCTCTGATGTGTCTCTTGCGAAGATGTACCTTTTGTATTGATCTATACTAGCATTTATATAGTATTATGGCAGCAGGGACTATTAACGACATAGCTGGCCCCAGGGGCGTCGATTTGTATCCTTTTGTGGGGGCCATGGCCCCACCAATGTTGATCTTGGCCCCCCAATGTTGATTTGGGCCCCCCAATAAGCCATGCTGTTTTTATGTTCATAAGAAAGCTAAAGTAAAGAAAAAAGAAAAAGAAAAAAGAAGGAAACATCATGCTGTATAGAAAACTTAGTTGATATTAACCAGAGTATTTTGTACTGTGAAGACAAGATTAGGTTTAGATAGTGGACTGACTCTCCACCTTTTGCTGCAAAATTGAAAATTGTGCAAAAAAACAACAACAAAATAACTGGATTTCCCTTCACTGTGGAAGTACAACTTGCATCATGAAATGCTGAGATTAGCAGATGCTGATGGATTCAGGGGCGTCGATTTGTATCAACATTGGTGGGGCCATGGCCCCACCAATGTTGATCTTATCCCCTCAATGTTTATTTGGGCCCCCAATGGCTAGTGCTATATTTATGCTGATAAAAAAGCTAAAGGAAAAAAATATATAGCACCATGCCACCTGGCCCTACTTCCCATGCAAGAAATGAATTACTTTTCATTCAAATTCTCAATCAAATTTATAAAGTATTTTCAACTCAAATAACCTAACCTAACCTAATCTAAACTGGCATGAACTCTTTTTTGTATATTTTTTCCTTTTAATTTTGCTATCTCCAAAAAAAAATCCTCACAACAAAGCCTAACCTCTCGTAACTAAACCAAACCTGACCCATTTGCATGCTTCATGGAGGTAAAATGTGTGGAAAACTTGTCTCGTGGTTACCTTAAACTGCAATATTGCCTGGCTTTTTTGGGTCGTTTTTCAGGTTATGGTAATCCCTGACTACTCTGAATTTCTTTTTTTCAATGCAGTATTCATTAATGTGCTGAACATGATGTGACCACTAATTTCCTCTGGAGATGCATACTTTCCAATTGGGAGGTTAAATGACACCCAAAAAGGGACACATAAAGTAAGGTTCTTTGAACCATATGTTATATCCTTTGCAGTACTGCTCCATCCACCTCCAACTCCAACCCTGATCAAACTTCAGGAGTGCATCCATCTCCAAAGCAGCCTGCGGAGAAGGTATGTATTGCAGCATAACTACTTGATCTGAATTCCATGGTATTCATGTTACCTTATATTCCATCCTTGCCAATCCATGTAGCAGATGTTTGACTTTCCTCAAACTGTCTGAAGAACTTGGGAGTTTAAATCACGTGTGAGTAATGAAACAGAAGAACTATCACTGGATTCTTATGTTGCAGCATTACATTGCACAGTTGCATACCGAAACATACCGAATACATTGTGGGCAGTATTCGGTATGATTCGGTATACCACTGTGACAGGTTGTGGGGCACCAAGAATCCGCCGAGCTCAGGAAAAAAAGCGTCATGCTCCCTAGAAATCCCCCTTGGTCCCCGAAAATCGCACAGTGGCTGAGAAATTCACATTGGGTGTCCCCAAAAAGTCGCGCAGAAGCCCCTGATAATGACGCTGGGGCCTCAGAGGTTTCCTGCTGGGTGTTGTGGTGTTAAAGAAGATCACAACGGGGCCACAAACGGTCGGGCCGGTGCCCCGTAAAAATCACGCTGAGCCTGTGGGTACCAAGAATTCTCGTTCGGGCTCCTGGAAATCACTAGATGCATGGCAGGTCACACCGGGGCTTTAAAAGTCTCCCTGGGATCACCCAACAAATGAAGCCGGGAAACGAAAAACAGACCGGACACGAAAAATCACTCTTGGATCCAAAGGTTCCACAACAATGGCTCCAAAGTTCATAAAACGTGTTGCCCCCCCCCCCCAAAGTGTCGTAGCCATTAAAACTGGCGCAAGGTATCAAAACAAGTGACCACGGTGCCCAAAATATCGCATTTAGACCAAACAATTTAGATTGCTTCATTTGAAAATCTCGCTGGAGCCAAAACGCCCCGCCGGAGCCCCACACATCGCAGCTGGCTTCCCAAGAACCAATATCTACCCGGAATGTCACCCTGCGAGCAGAAAAATTGCGTCAAGGATCCACAATAAGAAGGTATCGGGCCCCGGAAAAGATCCTGCTTGGGCACCGAAAGAAAAACGAGGCACCGCGAGTCCGAATAACCGTACTGGGGCCCAAAAATATCCTGCAGGGGCCTTACAGAAAATAGCCCTAACGCCAAAAATCACAAGGGGGCTCTATCGAGTCTACCCGAGCACCGGAAACAAATCAGAATAGGTCCTGAAAGAAAATTATCCGAACGGCCTTTCTACTCTCGATGGTGCCAGCTGCGGAAAAACAACGCTGAGCAGCCGCAGTGGTGTACCAAGGTGAAAAATGCTGCCCCCATCCTGAAGGGGTATGCTCCCAAGAATCGCGCCGGTTCACCAAAAATCGCGCTGGGCCCAATAAATTCGTATCGGGGGCCCAGAATTCACGTAGCGGGCTGTGAATACAGCGGGCACCGTAACACTTAAACCAGGCTCCCAAAAATTTGCATCTGATTCCACCAAAATCGCGCTGGGTGGAGCTGATTACAACACGCCCTGATAACCCGCGACGATGCCCCCAAATATCGCGTACTGGACCAAGAATTTCGGCGGTTGTACCAAAGATTTGAGTCGATGCATCACAAATCAAAAAACTCTAAAAAAAAAAAAAATTTAAAAAATTTTTTTTGAGTAAAAATTTTTTTTAATTTAAATCCCCAAAGTGTTATAAAATTGGGAAGGCCCCAAAAAAGGGCACAGGAATTTAAAAATTGGGAGAAGTAGCGCAGGTAGAAATCAGAACTCGACTTAATTAAAGTCACAAATTGGGACCCCGACTGTCGGGCCCCAACCTGGAACAAAAACTGACCCCGGAAGTTATACCAAAGGAACCAAGTTTATTTATAAACAAAAAAACAGACCCGCCCCCCCAAACAAAGTTTTTCAAAAAAAGGGCTTAAATATTGCCCCAAAAAATTATAAAAAAAAAAAAGACCGGGCACGAAATAAAGACATCGGGGTCTTCAAAACGCACCGATAACTCAAGCATGTCACCGCTGTACAAAAAAAAGCAACAAAGCTCTAAAAAGTAGCCGGGTCTCAAATATGTGCCAGCCCCCTAAAAAATTGGCTGGAGCTCTAAAACACATCGGTAGACGAATAAAAACAACGGGTAAAACAGCGCACACCACACTAGAGTCTCGGCTCGGTGGACAATCTTGGAGCATATTTAACCTAAGACATGAGATGCATCAAAGCTCAGTGCATCATAATTTCTTTACCACGACCAAATGTGGGAAGAAGAAAACTAATACATGGAATTTAATTCATCGAATTTTCTAAGCGAGCCGCTATACCAGTAAATCCACATGCCAAATATGGCATAAGACCGTCATGTGACAGCAATTAGCAAAACGTTGGAGACCTAGCAGGAACTGGAGAAGTGCACGTAGTGTGGCGGATGCGCCGAGTGCGCAAGGTGCGCAAGGTACATGTGCACGACTGTTGGCGTTTTAGCGACCCTGCGTGAGTAATCGGTATGCCTGAAATCGTTTCGATTTGTGCTGGTGTAATTTAAGCAGTGTGGGGTGACTTATCAAGGGGTACGAACACAATATCCTTTGAACAGGATCGGGGAGTTCGTGTTGAAATCCGGTGATTCAGAAATGACGGTGGCAGATTTGGCCCCCTAGACACGGCAGCTAAGTTGGTCAGAATTTATTAATTAAAAATAAAGTAAAATAATATCTCACTGACAAACATAGTGGCCCGTGGACTTTTAAAAAATTGGAGTCTGTGCAACAATTCCAAATCAGTTTGCCCACCCCCATCGCAAATCCTAGGTACGCCACTACCATGGCATGATATAATTTGACGTGTTGATGGCCCTGATCGGCCGCAATGGACTCAGCAGCCCCGGTCGACCACAGTGGAAGGTGTACTCCGCGACCCCGGTCCGCCGCAGTGGACGGCGTGCTCTGCGATTCTGGCCCGCCACAGTGGACGGTGTGCACTTTGCGGCCCTGGTCCGCCATAGTGGACGGCGTGCTCCTGGGCACTCGTCCGCCACAGTAGACGGTGTGCTCCGCGGCCCTGGTTCGCCACAGTGGACTTCATGGTTGGAGAAAACGGGGTTTTCCTGGATCTTTCCCATCCGTGGCATGATCTTCTTCACAAAATTATTTTCCGTGTTTTCCATTTGGACGTTTAATGGTGTTATTCGACAATGAATTGCCCTATGGTAAAGTGCTCCAAATTCACTGGAAACTGCAAAATGATATTCTGATGTCACAGGTGTGAATGAAAATATTCTCCCCGACCATGAACTCGCCCAATCACAACTTTGGCTTCACCCCTCCCTAATGTTAGGCGCCAAGGAAATACTTTCACCGATTGTCGTCACAGTTCAGGTCTGCTGTGCTCCGATACTCCATCAATGCCGATGTGTTTTAGCCTGCATCTAATCGCTGAAACATTTTTATTTAAGCCGGTGTGTGCTTGTTGATGTGTGGAGTGAGGGGAAGGCGCTGACGGTGACGATGACGATATATCCGAGCCCATTGTATGAAACTGCAGTCGCATGCCATTACTCAGAGTTGTTATGTTGACATGTACTGTGTACCGCTCTTTGATGTGACTTTACCAGTTATTGGACGATTTTCCTCGTTCGTGAGTAAGCTGGATAAACATAAACATACACATCGTTGAATACAAACTCAGAATGTGTGAGATCTGAAAATATAGTGTGCGAAATCCGATGAGTTTTTGTTTAGGGGGGTACGTGCGTTGGCACTTCGGCCCCTCCCCAATGTTTTTCAAAAATCGACACCACTGGCTGGCCCATAGCATCTCTGAACCACAATAGGAGGTGATGTTCATAAAGAATTCACCGATTCTTTTCTCCCCCGAATGGAGTGGTTATTTTGCTCATTTACTGTGAAGGAACAAGTGCTGTTCACGCTGCTCATCAGTGGCGCCATCTCTCCTCCACGCCGGTAACCAGGTCGAATTGCTATTTCGACCTGGGACCATATTGCCACTGGAGTTTTGTCGCTCCAATGAGTTTTGCGAGCAAAATGGAAGTGTAGTTGTGTCGATAAATCCAGCATAGGTACGTTTTGGAGTATTCCTTGGCCAGACATTTGGAACATGGGTGAAATACTTCATAGGTGTTCTGTGTATGGTATGTTATATCGGCGCTTGCGTGAGGTGAGGTGCAGGAGTGAAAGCTTGTATGCTCTCGGCATTACCGGTACAACGCCAATCATGATATCATTGCTGCCTTTTAACACCAATATTTTGATTGGCCTTCTAATGACTACCCGCCACTGCAACTCACGCCCTGAATTTATAGAAGACGCCAAACTCCTTTTACGGAAAGAAACATGTGGGGCCTAACGCTTCTATGCATGACGGGTGTTTTCGTTCGTGGAGACTCGTATATTTAGTCATGCCAATCCAACAACAATAATTATTAGAGATTAGCACTAGGTGCACGTCATTGCTCGACAGGAAGGTGTTTGAATCACATGTTAACAACACCGATAATTCTGCGACCAACTATGGTGATGTGTGTGGGCTGCCCTGCGCCCATGAGGCCTCCACCTACGCTGATGTGTGTGGGTTGTGCGGCTTGATATTCGAGTTTTCAGTGGAGTACGATGTGAGTAATGTTGATTTGATTACCTGAGTGGCGGTGTACCCCGGGAGTAGCATGCACTGTCACTATAGTGGCAGCGACACCCACGTGCGCGTCGTTCTATGGCGCTGTCAGAAGTGCATAGGAGGATGCGGTCTGCTCTGACCGTTGTGCCGAGGCGAGGCACCCTGATTCCCACAGGGCGTCACAGTCATCCGCCTACACAATCTACTCACTGTTGGCTATCCACACGGCACAGTACTGACAGCAACCGTGTCGCTTTCGCCTCGGTCACAGAAATGAAACCGCACAAAAACACGACCAAACACGACCCGACACCACGGAGAACGTGCCCCTCGGCGCCCACAAACAGCCACGTCGCACGCTAGACATGTCCGGCGGCATGAAAGCGCGATGCAATTTCCGCAAGTGGGATGTGCCCACCGGTTTGCAATTTTAGCTGCCGTTTGCATGAACGCAGTGCCCCATTTCACGGTGGCGCGGCGCGGAAAAGGCGCTGTAATATGGCGACGTGTGTGAAACAATCAGCGGTGATGGCGCGGGCAGGCCGTGAAATGGTCCACCCTTCCTCACACATAATCGGCCCGAATGTATTCCTGTTAACTGTGGCTTCAACTGCGCTACACCAGCGTTGTGTGACTGTTGCCGTGCTGTGTGTTCCGGAAAAGAAAACGCAGACCGCGGCTGATCACGTATGCCACCTGGTGGACATTGTATGAAGCTCCACAGGGACAAGTCCGAGGACGAGCAGAGGCGCAGGACTGAATTCAGTGAGAGGAAGCTATAATTTTCTGTTGGAATGTTTAGATCTTTGGGAGAGGATATTTGAAATATGAGGACATAAGAGAGTTGAGTACGGAATTCAATCCCGCGAAGGTCAATCCTGATGTTAGAGTGTTAACTCTTATTCAATCTAAAAACGATCGCAAATCTGCGGCCGTTTTAATTACTGTAGGGTCAAGCGAGCCTAGCGTCGGCTACAAGAGAGCCTAGCGTCGGCTACAAGAGGGCCTAGCGTCGGTTACGACGATACAACTTTCGTGAGTAGGGCGCTTGTGTGTAAGGCGCTTACGATTGGATGCACTACAGGAGAAGTAGGTGAAGCGATATCAAGCGTGGAGTACAGCAGTGTAACACCATCTAAGAACGTCATTTATAATAGCCCATATTGAAATAATGAGCCGGTGGCTTGAACACCTCCCAATTCGGTTGTTTCTTTGGACGAATCTCGAGCTTTGCTTGATTCTAAAGATGGGTGTTGCGAAACGTCTTTACATCGACTTTTCTCGGCAAGCCTTCAACGAACCATGAGGGCCTGACGAGACAAGCCGAAGTTTTGCAACGTCTTTTGCAACGTCTATCTTTAAAGTCCAGTGAAGTTCGACAATCGTGCAAAAGCCAAAGTGGATATAATTACTTCTAAGAAATACCTCTCGATTTCTTTATTTCGGGATTGAGGAGGAGAATGGTTGAACTGAACAGTATGTCACCACACACCTGATCGCTATCCTCCTATATAATATATTACTTTTCCCTCGACGGATTCTGATTTTTTCCCACCCGTAAATATATCCTCACGATGTTGCATGTTTTCTTTTGTGACGTGAAGGAACCATTCGTAGGCTGCCTTCACGGACAATTGTCCTTGGCATTCCTAGAAAAAAGGAATGAAATTACATGCGGCATGATTTTTTGTTCATGAATAAGGAGTTAGTCGGTGAAGAATACATCCAGATACATGGAAAAGAAAGCCAAAGCAGAGTGGATTGAAAACCTCAGTTCATTCGAAAGACGTATAAAGACGTTAACACAAAGAATAATAACGCGCTACCTGGAAGCTGAATCCGGGGCTCTCAGATGGAAGCATGGCGTTATAATGAGAACGCCATGGAGAACCGACGGAGGGTTCACGTTCAGCTGCCCACGTTCAGGTTCAGCTGCCCAGTGGCCGTTCGTGACTGAACCATCAAGCAGTTACCAACAAGTAAATTTTTAGTCGTTTTTTTTGGCAGTTGATGCAGTTCTAAGAGAAATGACGTCATGATTACCTGCGAAGCAAAGTACGTCGCGCCGATTAAAAGAACACATTTTTTTGCGGGGGGGGATGGTGGGTGTTTACCAAACTGCATGATCAATACGTCATCCTCCGTGACGTAATGGCACGTATTTAAGAAGATGCCAATACGACAGGAGTAGAACGTAACATATGCGAAGACAGTCTCCGTGCCGACCTTTTAAAAACATTCTCAAATGATCCGATATCACAAGGATCGAAAGGTCACCTGAACCAATATGTGAAGGGCACTCGATGGTGTGGATATGTGGTGATATTTGCAAGAACCAAGAAACGTCAGCTTGGTGCAGCTGATAAGAATGCAGAGCGCTCTTTATCTGGTCACTAGGCGCCTTCGCTGCGAGCTAGGTCGGACGAATTACGCACAAAGGGATGTTGTTGGATGTAGGCGAACTCAATGCCAATGCCAATAGCACTCGTCATAAATATTCGCGTTTGTCGCTTGCAACTTTCCACAACGTTAGACAAGTTTCAGTACGTGTTCCCATCAGATAAATCGTCCAGATGAAATGCCTCACAAGTTTTGTGCAAATGTCCCCAGGCATGAGTCTGAAGAGCTGAAGGGTAACTTTTTTTCTTTGGAATAGTTCGCCTCCGATTGTGCGCCGTCATCATTGTGAAATCAATCACTACTTTTCCATGCAGCCTCGGTAATTCCTCACCAGTACCCTTGTGATGTCAGGTGCGGTCATTATTTATCTGCCCACGGAATCCAGCTGAGCCGTCGTCAAGCTGGGAAGATAATTAGCGTCGTCGGCCGGACTGTTGCAGAACACCGATGTGTCGTGCCGCGAAGATAAGAGGATCGTAATGCACTGCAACTGCAGACGTCTAAATCTATTATTATTATTATTATTATTATTATTATTTGGGCTTTGGGGCGCCTCGACGAAAATATGTGATTATTTAGCATCCATAACAGACGCCTAAATCCACGTAAAGATAACGCCAGTAAGTGACGTTTGCGTTAAATATACCGAAGGTCACATTAACCAGCCTCTATAACACGCAAAGCATGTCATGATTCTTTCGATTCTTTTAATACACCCCAGCTCCCGGAAGAAAAGATTATCGTAGCTAATAATGCGATGGTGATGATGGGAGCACACGCATAGGACCAATATTTGGACTCTCATCTGGTGGAATTCCAGAGAAGAAGGGGAAGGAGTGAAGGTTTAAGCACGTGGAATGACTTCGGCATACTCAGTGGTGCTCGATGTCCTATACCATTGCTTATCAGTAGTGTTTGGATCTAGTGACACGGAGAGTGCATGCCAGTTGGTGCCAGACCATGTTAGACATGCCGGCGGCCGAGGAGTTTTGTTCCGCACTCATACTTTAAAGAAACCAAACAGCATAACACTGGAGCGCATGCTTAGCTGACTTCTTACGCAGACTCAGTCTCTGCAATTGCATTTATGCTGGCCCTGTGCTGAAGCAATGACTATACAGCACGTACAGAGAGATGCCGCTGGCGAATGTCAGTTTAAAGGAAGGCGGCATTTCGAGTGCAATATATACGTTTTGTTTCCTCCATATGTCTGAACTGGTTGGTTATTTGGGCTTAGGGGCGCATCGACTGCTTCGGTCATACAGCGCCCATATAAGCCTGAACTTGATGGAGCATCTCCAACAAAGCGTTAATCATCAGCCGATCAATCAGTCGTCATCAAAGCTGCATGCCGTTGCACGCGTCAGTCAAGATTATATTTGATTCAGATCTGGTTCGCTTCAGTATTCTGTGGATTGGATCCCCATGAACGAGGGAAGGATCACGGACTGTCAACATAACAGTCATTGCACTTAGATCCACCCGTGGGAGCACCATTGGCCAAAGTGGAAGCTGGAAGGTGTCGACTCTAGCCTCGTCCAAATTTACAGTCTATTGTTGTATCAGCGTCGCCAGAAACTTTGCATTGGGTGGACGAGAGAAACATTTGGTTGAGTATTTTTAATGCAACACCAGGTATTATGTATTAAGTTAAATTCAAGGAGTTTCCGGAACGCGTCCCCTTGTGCCCCGCCGTGCCCGTGGCGATGGATTCCTGCTCGATTTCCGGTGACAATGTCCAATGGCAACACAAGAGCAAGTGCATTGTACATAGATCACCATGACATATTGATGAATGCTGTGCGTCTAGTATCGTTAATAATTCACTACTGCTACATTGCTACTGTGATCTTACTATCGCCATGAATTAAAAACATTCTAATAAAATAATCAGTGCAGGTAGGAGACACTGGTGAATGGTCAACCTGGAAGAAATTCTGCTGTCACATCGGGACGGAACATGACCGATATTGTTCCGTCCCGATGCCGACGGAACATGTCGAGAATCGCCGAAGGAGGGTAGGGTATGTTTGTCTGACGGCGCACCTTTTGCCCGGCTTGGCGCTTTATTTGGGAATTGCAGCTCTGACCAACATCGAGGAGAAGGCACTCACATTTAAGTGGGGGACGTCGCAGCCGATGCCATGGGGATTCTGACGTCATTGTCATCAGCGTCATTTTCCCAAAGAAGCTGCCATTCGCGATGGCGTTTACACCGCTGGCCCAGTCGAAGCAATTGTCAGCGAATAGTTCAGGTGAGAAAAAAAGCATGGGTGCTGTTGGGAGCGAATATGTTGTGCTAAAATTTTTACCTCATTTTTTCCATCATTTGATCTTCGTATAATTTTGTTTTCGCCCCTTCAAATAATTATCACCAGAAATGAAACATCGGGACGAAGAGGCATCCAGAATTGTCACATTAGGATAGATACCTCTGTGATAAAGTGTACGGTGAAAACAAATTCCCGGGGAAGCATTAAAGGCACGCTTATGCCTGGTACTCCATACAAAATGGACATGTCAGAAGTGGGACATGACATATGACGGGAGCTCGTGCCCTCATGATGATCTCCACCCTAAACCATCAGGACCATGAGAGCACACCAGACTAATCGACTTCTAGAGCTGCTTGAGTCTCCCCTCCCAATCGCTTCGGCCGAGATCCATTCCAGCGGAAAATCACCAGGAAAGGCATGTGATCTCGAGAGCGAAAGCAGACCGCAGCCAGCGATTCGCCATTTTGTGGTCACCAAGTGGCTGCACAGCTGTACAGTACAGCTGGACACAGGCCCGCCGGCCGCTCCAGTTACCGGGGCGGAAACAGCCGGACCCAGCGGCACCAGCGGCGCCTCGGCGGCTAATGGCTCGCGGACCGGGGCCGAGGTCGGCGTCGATGGCTCTGATCACCGCGCTATCGCTGCATCGACGGCCGGCGCCGAGACAGCTGGCGAATCGCGCTGTTTTTGCCGCGCCCGGGCGCGTAATTGCCGCCTAATTCGCGGCGTCTCCGGGCCGTGACGTCACGGCGCCGCCGCGCGGCCAATTACGCTGTTGGTTTTGCCAGGAGCGGGCGTGTCAGGCCGGTTCAGATGGGCGCCGGCGTCAGGTGGTCGGCAGGTGATCAGGCCGACTGATGGCCGCGGATGTACCCCCCCCCCCCTCCAGCTCCACCCCGCAGTGCCGGTGTCCCCTCGCCGCCCACGTGATCAGGGTCGGACGATTGATCGGGGGTGGCTACCAGGCGGCGGCACCTCTCGGTGATTGGGCAGAGGGTACATCGCTGGTTCGGGGACTGGCCGATCGATCGCGGTCGAAGTTCGCCAGCGGCTCTTCTGTCCGCCGTTTCTGGTGCGTGTTGCTCCACTGAGCTTCACACGACCTCCTGACCCTTCCCACGCAGGTGAACCAGGCACGGTCTTCTGACATCCTGCATAGCTCAGCCTGGCACGACTTTCTGACATATCCTACAAAGCTGAGACAGGCATGACCTAATGATATATCATGGATAGCTGAGACAGGCATGACTTCTGTGACCACAAACACCGCTGGTATTATATATCACTAGTTCCATATCGACACGAAGAAGGATTGGGATGGCGAGCTTCCACAGACCTGCCAGTTTCAGCAATTCTAAGGTTTTCCGAGGAAATGCCTTGGAGACGCAGTTCCATTTTTTGTGTGCAATCCGCACAGCTTCAAATGAAAAACAAACATTGCCATTGGTGTGGCTCAGCCGAGGGAAAAACCGTACGTTCGCCTGTGTGTGCAGCAGTAGCAGTACAGCTAACGTACCTCGTCTAAAATTAGGATGCAGAGCAAAGAGACAATGAAAGCACTTTGCTTGATTATAAGAAGTGACAACACCATGTGATAACACGGACATTCAGGCGCCGACCATGCAATTCCCCGCGGAATGCTGCACAGCCCAAGTAATGCCTCGTTCGGCATTGCTCTGCCTGTTCCAGTATATTGCTACTTGGTTCAGGACGGCTCCCATCATGCAGAACAGCTCAGTATGGAACCGTCTCGTCCAGAACACCCCTTCGCCAATCTGATTCTCGTTCAGCGCAGTTCCTTCTCCAGGACGGCCCATCCAGATTCAGCGCAGCCGCATTGTCCAGAATGGACACGTTGTCAGCACGATCCCTCGTCATCCTGTGCCACTTCTCTTTGCTCTGAAAAACCCTTCTCCGCGTCTCAGACAACCTCTCTTCCAGAGTGATACCTGATCATCAGGTACAGCACCTTAGTTCAGGACAGTCTGCCACCTTCCAGAACGACCCATTCTCGGCAAGGATGGTCGGTGCCCTCAGTTCTGGACATCCGATCCTAGTTCAGAACAACCTCTCCTGATTCTCCACCACTCCTGGTTCAGGACATCTTCCTCTGATCCAGGACGTCTCTCCTGGCTCAGAGCAGCCTCTCCTAGTCCAGACGACGTCCTTGTGCAGGAAGGCCTCTCCGGTGCAGTACGCCTCTTCCGGCGGCACAATGTCCAAGCCTCTCCTGGTCCTGAACAGTCCGCCTCGGTCTGAGACAGCCGCCGACACCGCAAGACCCGGCTCCATCGGTGGTGCGGATGATGCAGAACGCCCTCCTGGCTCACCATAGTCTCTCCTGGTCCTGAACAGTCCGCCTCGGTCCGACACAGCCGCCGACAGTGTGAGGCCCGGCGGTGGTGCGCGTGGTGCAGAACACCCTCCTGGCTACCACAGCCTCTCCTGGTCCTGAACAGTCCGCCTCGTCCGACACAGCCGCCGACAGCGTGAGGCCCGGCGGTGGTGCGCGTGGTGCAGAACACCCTCCTGGCTCACCACAGCCTCTCCTGGTCCTGAACAGTCCGCCTCGGTCCGACACAGCCGCCGACAGTGTGAGGCCCGGCGGTGGTGCGCGTGGTGCAGAACGCCCTCCTGGCTCACCACAGCTCTCCTGGTCCTGAACAGTCCGCCTCGGTCCGACACAGCCGCCGACAGTGTGAGGCCCGGCGGTGGTGCGCGTGGTGCAGAACACCCTCCTGGCTTACCACAGCCTCTCCTGGTCCTGGACAGTCCGCCTCGGTCCGACACAGCCGCCGACAGTGTGAGGCCCGGCGGTGGTGCGCGTGGTGCAGAACACCCTCCTGGCTCACCACAGCCTCTCCTGGTCCTGAACAGTCCGCCTCGGTCCGACACAGCCGCCGACAGTGTGAGGCCCGGCGGTGGTGCGCTGGTGCAGAACGCCCTCCTGGCTTACCACAGCCTCTCCTGGTCCTGAACAGTCCGCCTCGGTCCGACACAGTCGCCGGCAGTGTGAGGCCCGGCGGTGGTGCGCGTGGTGCAGAACACCCTCCTGGCTTACCACAGCCTCTCCTGGTCCTGGACAGTCCGCCTCGGTCTGACACAGTCGCCGGCAGCGTGAGGCCCGGCGGTGGTGCGCGTGGTGCAGAACACCCTCCTGGCTCACCACAGCCTCTCCTGGTCCTGGACAGTCCGCCTCGGTCCGACACAGTCGCCGGCAGTGTGAGGCCCGGCGGTGGTGCGCGTGAGTGCGTGTCTTCACAATTAGCCGGCTTCTGAAATTAGCTGAGCTGTGTTAATCAGATGGCATTTGCGGCCAATTTCATCGCGGAGCGTTTGGCCGCGAGCCCAGAACGCCACACTGGGCCGGAAATGCTCATTACCGCCAATCGAACCCGACCAATTACCGGCAAACGGGACCTTCCTGTCGTCCGTCCATGGCACGATCTGGCACGGTCAGACTCCGGGGAGGGGAGGGGACACCTTCTGGCGATCCGCACCGTGGGACGAAACTTTCATACTGTTCATATATATATATATATATATATATATATATATATATGTGTGTGTGTATATATGTGTGTGTGTGTGTGTGTGTGTATGTATGTATGTGTGTGTGTCGTGTTTGTGTGTATGTGCGTGAATGTGTGTGTGTGTATGTGTGCGTGTGTGTGTATGTATGTATGTATGCATGTATGTATGTATGCATGTATGTATGTGTGTGTGTGCATATACATCAGATAGCTTGTTTTAACAGCATCAACTACCCTGGCCTAAAGCCAAGAATGAATACTTTGTGCGCTGGCAGATCCAGCCCCAGCTTTTGGAGGGAACTAGGTCCATCGAACTGCAAATGTGCCCATTTTCCAAGACTATTAAAAGTCAAACTATCTTGGAGCATTTATTACTAATATTGGCAAAAGGCATACTTGAGAATCATTGAGGGATTTGCTTTAGTTAGTTGGTTAGTTTTAGTTAGTTTATTTTAGTTTACGGACGCTTTGACCAAAGCGTGATCATTTAGCGCCCATCTTGGATTTTTCGTACATCACCTAAAGCCTAGCGTCAGGCTGGCGGCGGTGATACATCGAACAGTTTCGCCTAGAAAGAACTACCACTGGCAAAGCATCACCTGCCACCTTGGGGAATTCAGTGGCGCTACATCATACATGGAACGACAATTCGAACCGAACTTCTGGCTTGCAGACGCGACTTCAATTGTCCCACGCCCGTGCGTGCCACTGTCACCCCCCCCGCCCTGTCCCTGCGCCCCGCCAGTCGGTGGCAGTAATGTAACAGGAGTGGCGGCTGTCGTCGGCGGCTTTTCTGTCGGAGGTGGCGTTTGGTGGCGCTCTCCACACAAAGGCAGCAGCCGAGTGTGGCAAACGCGGCGCGCTCGGCGGCCGCGCGGCGTCCGGCCGGCTTTATTGGATTAGCCGATTGTGCGGCGGCATTCGCGGCGTGGTTCCGTTAGCCTTTCACAGATGTGACGGCGCTGCCATTGATGTAACAGACAGGGGTGTATTGACACCGGCACGGCCTGTTGTGGCAGGCAGCACTGTGATCCGAGCGGCCGGTGTAGTGCCCAGCAGGCTATTGACAGAGACTGGATGTAGTGCGCAGTGGTGTGCTGACAGAGGCCGTGTTTGGTGCGCAGCAGTATGTTGACAGAGGCTGCATGTAGTGGGTAGCGGCGTATTGACAGAGGCTGCATTTGGTGTACAGCAGTGTGTTGACAGAAGTTGCAGCTGCAAGTAGCTGCAGCAAGCTGCAAGCATGCAGCATGCAGCAGTGCATTGACACAGGCTGTGTGTAGCAGGCATATGTTTGTTGACATGGGCTCTGTGTAGCAGACATGTCTTGTTGGCAGCGACTGTGTGCAGCAGGCAGGAAGTGATGACTGATCATGCATGTCGCAAACAGGCACTGGTAGATCCAAGGGTGGGGGTCATGTGGACGCAGGACTAGAGATCTCTCACGAAGCCAGAAGAGCTCCAAGTCCTTATTTTCAAGACATATTGTCCGAGTGAATGGGGAGGGTAACACATTAATATGAGCCGGGTACCAATCCAGGGGAACCAGACCCCTCGACCCAACCGGGATCTCCAATCATGTGTAAACATATTCACTTTGAGGCCTACAGAACATGTCAACCTATGGAAAACAGCTGGATGAAAATAAAATCTACTTGGTCATTGTCAACCCCTGCCATTTTGATCTATGCAACTGAATAACTATCCCCACGACTCAGACACGGGACGTAGTCTCTGAAGCTGTACACATCAGAATGAACGAGTGCACGAGTTGTGGAGCTTCCCAATGTATTCGGCGATATCAGGCGGCATATTCGCATGGTGGTGATGAAAGAAGTACTTTCTCACGCATCGCGGTAAATCTGCTGTTAAGTTTTCTTACTCTGGGTTGTGCTCAACCAAACCTGATCGATGTTCAACCACCACTGGTGCTAACACAAGTACTCCCTCTTCATGGAATATTTGCGCTTGACCAGCATTATATGTGCGAGATAGGGCACTGTGAAATTAATCGTTTTTTTCATCGACCGAAATAAAGTTCCATTCATTTTGTTAATTTTGTACTTTTCGGGGAAATGGTAGGATTTGGAAGCCGAAAGAATAAAGGCATGACTAACTGTCCCCTTGAATTCACCAGTGGGAAGGTGCATGCTGGCGGTGATTATGCAGAATCATGGCCATTGGAACAAGTGAAAAGTATGGGCACAACATCGTCGGGTAGAGGAAGTCCTCGCCCTCCACTTCCCAGGATCCAGAACTGTAAACCTAATGGGCATTGCCTGGAAGTAATAAACTTCAGCATTAGCTCGGTCCGACTTATTCAGAGGTTCTTTCGCCCTTGTGTAGCAGGAAGGGTTCTGACACAGGCCGTGCCTACCTGGCAGTCAGATGTGTGATGGCATACACACATACACATACACTGTCTGGCAGGCAAAAGTATGCACCTATTTAATCATGTGCGGAAAATTGTAAACCATCAGGTTGCCACTGCAGGAAATATTTATTTAGTAACTGACCCTCTGAAATTACATGCGGAAATTTGTTTCAACTCGTATTTCGCAACATCAACAATTCTGCAAACACTGCACTTCATTTTCGTGTGAGTCTATCTGCCTGGTCCTCTCCTTTCGCCAAAGCTTTTTCGTGAAGCCTCTTCTTCGCCACGGAGTCGTGCATCATGTTTCTTCCTTTTGACATTATTCACATGACACTGTGCAGAGGAAACACACCTGAAAAACCGTTGCTGCTCATCTACGCATTTTCATACCTTATTAGCGCTAAGTTGGGAAAAGGACGTAAAAAGGATGCGAGTACTGACATGCCTACCTGGCGCCTTCTCTGCTTTACAAGATTGGACATAGAACAAGTAGTACAAGGCGGGGAATAGCACAAGACATGCAGTCGAACAGTCTAGAACAGGAAGTGGACTTAAGCCCACTTCATCATGCATATTTTAAGCGCAATTGTACGGTGGAACTAGCTCAAACAACGAACAAAGAATTCCATCATCCAATTTAGCGATAAAACTAAGTATGTGAAGATATGGGGCAAATAGGCCAACTTTGATACCAGTACATTACGGCTGAATATATCGATGAGGACGGACATAAACAACACGGTGCGGGAAAAGCGCCTAGTAATGCGGCATAATAATACGTAATGCATGATTTCCTGGTCACGGCCCCTCTCTCCCTTTCTCTCTGCTTCCAATCAAGCACATACAGCCAATAGCAATGCATTGTGCAATCATGTCTGCTCGGGACTCAAACAATCGTGACTTATGCCCAGGAACATTATCAGCCATGCAATGGCAGCATCACACGACATGCGCTCATACAAAAACAGAAGCAAAGACAATGACAGGCAACCACGCTTGAGTCAGATGTTCGACCGGATCTTGCCGCCGGGTAATGGTCAGCCAGCCACATTTACAGTCAGATTGTTGGTGGAGCAGTTGGTGCTTCCTCCTAATTGTTAAGGGGCAGTTGGTACTTACCCAGCTTCGATAAAAACTACTTACCTACTTCTGTCTTCCCTCTTTTTTTTGGGGGGGGTGAGGAGTGGTAGGTGGCTGGCTTCATCTGACCAACAAATGGATTAGTGGAAATGTCAAGAATCTTGTTAATTATCTGATCTGTCCACTGTGCGTCTGCAGGAGAATTTCTGTCAATTTCAAAAAGCATGTTTGTTGGCGGATCCAGGGGTGGCCGTCTAGCATTCCTGGCAAAATTTCCTTTAACAGACAAATATCCAGAAATATAGACCATTCATGTTTTGGAGACATTGCCTTAAACGACCCATACACCAATGACTATTTAAATACGACAAAATATCTCGTAGGAAAACTTAAAGAAGGCAACGCACTAATTCCTCAACTGAGTTGAAGACAATTGCACCGCCTTGTCTTTGAGCACGTATATGCATGAAAGGTGGTGGGACATCGTAGCAATGCTCGATGTGCTCCAAGAATGTTTGAAGTGAATTAGTTTCCGGGTAATAGTTTAATATATGTCCTTGAATTTGGGACTATAACAAAATATTTCACTTGCATGCTTAGAACTTCATTGGTATTATTAGGCTTTGGTGCCTACTCCCTTTAACGCCTCCAGAATAGCAATATGAAGGAAATAATTGGTTGATTTGGCCATGTGGCCATCTCGAAGAACTCGCCCTTTTCACGGGCCACGGTAGCTCAGTAGGTAGCGCGTCGGATTCCGAACCTACGATCGGAAGATCGTAGGTTCGAATCTCACAACCGACGACATTTACCGAGTTTACCCGCAGCCAATCGGCGTGAGAGATTGGCGACGCTTATGACCTGGTGGTTGAATGCGTCATAAAAGAACCAGATGTTCTTCCTCTTTTCACCTTTTTTATAAGAAACTTTTTTAGGACTATGCAAGTTTGACGTGCCAGTGCGTCAAGTTTTCCAGTAAGTTGTGTGCCTAGTGTGTGTAGTTGAGACTTTCTGGCGCATCAACGGATTCGGCTACATTGCACCTAAGATTCTGCGCACAAAATAAGCACGTCACCTCTCAGAAAAGGCTGCATTTAGCTGCGGCGAATACGAAATAGCAGTTTTCCACCCAGGTAAAAGCTCACATGAAGCGTCCGGACTTTGGATAAGGGGATGAGATAGCGTTTGGGCTGATCCATTGCATGCGACGCCTTGGACGCAAGGTAAATTTCATGAAGTTCGAGGGTGGCGTCCCCCGAACAGCTGTGCAGCCAACTGCGTAAAAAAGCTTACCGTCAAGCTAATATTTAATCATGCACATACCTGGAATTTGGAGAGTTTGTGTTCACCGCGTTGAACTCTTGAAATTCGCACGACCCAATATCTCGTTAACTACCACTTCCCGTGCAACATATAGTCGAGGGCGTGATGGCCGTTGGGGGCATGGCATTGAGTTATTTGAAGCACTATGATTCGTTTGAATACACATGACTGCACGTGAAATAAAAGGGCGGAAGTACTGCCGGCGAGCACGCACTGCACAGCGAAGTACCGCTTGTAAGCCGACGCTGCAGGCGCGCGCTGGGTGGGAAACACTGGCGCGCGATCCGCGGCGCCAACAGCAACCGTGCCGGAACGCCATTATTCTCGGGTGCGTCTGTCCGATCTGACATGCATGGCGCAGCAACTGCTGCACCGCAGGTGGTGTGCGACAAAATTGCTCAGCGCTTGCTTATTGTGGGCCCTACAGTCCACACGCGCGAACGAAATTGACCTTGCTCGAGCGGGCAGTTTAGCGAGGTTCTCAGCGTCCACGCCGAGGCTGAATGGCGGCACCACTTCCTGTCGTTAGCGGCGCTTTGGGATGGCCTCGCTATTAGTCGGGTGGGTAGAACGAGAGCGGCTCTGCGTGCTGGCGGTTACCGGAATGACCGCCCCGCGATGCAGTCTCCACACCATGAGGCGCATGAGGCGGATTGCTCGCGGAGGTGTCGGCTCGGCGCGGTGCAAATTTGATCACGCTGCGCCGGCGCGCACCGGTGCCGTGCGGGTCAGCCTACCGGCACGCGGCTGGTGTCGAGAAGTGTGGCGGCCGGCGGCTGCGGCGCGACATGTGACACCTCGTCGCCGGTAGCGACCGGCGCTGCTGGCCGCCGCCGGCGCTGGCGCCCTCCACCGACACCTCGCGGCCGTCGCCGCCGACGCGCCGCCAGCGCGACCGCGGCCGGCGGCGGCCAGGTGCCGGCCCGTCGGCGCGGCGTCGAAAATGGCGGCCGGCCGAGGTGTGAAGACCGACACCTCGGCGGCGGCGTGCGGCGATTGGTCGCGGCCGGCGCGCGCTGTGGGCGGAGGCAGCGCGCGGTTGGCTGCCGGCCGGCCGGCCGCCGCCGCCCGGCGAAGGTGTGAAAACTGACACCTGCGGTGTGGCGAGACGCCATTGGCCGGCGCCGCCCCGCCGGCGCCAATCGCCGGGCGCAGACGCGCGGCGCGGCCGAGCCAGCGTCAGCAGGGTGGCGGGGCAGCCCTTCCCTCGCCCCTGGCCAGGTCAGCCACGCGCCAGCTGGTCAGCGAGCTACCAGCAGCCGGCGAAAGTACAGCCAGGTGAGCGCATGGCCGCCGGCTGTGTGCGCCGCCTGTTCGACTGGCGGATTTTGGGTCGCCTGGTCGTCCAAGATGAAGACGTGAACTGCTGCACCGGACCATTACCATAAGGATGCAGAGGGATGGTCCATTTGTGCTAGCACACCAATTATTGCAGAACTGGAGTAGATTGCACGGTGAGCAGACAGCATGGCTGATAGCCAAATGAATTGGCCTGCAATGACGTAGCCACGACGTATGCGGTTCTTCACTCTTACCAGGTATTCGTCCACACTAGCCATATAAAGCGGGTGATAATTTGCACTTCGTGTGAAGCACAATTCCATGAACTTAGTGGACTTTCCTGTCGTACACTGGTTCAAGTGAATTACTTCGCTATCGCTGCGAAAATCACGTGCGACATCCAAAGCCGCAGACCTGGATTTCTGTTGCTGCTGAATTCCGTGTATTGTGGTACTGCGAACCCGACAATGGCAAAACAGCAATAACATGCAAATGTCGCATTAACCTGTCCAGGTGACATAGGCGGAAAACTTCGTCATCGGCTCCACAGCACATATGCATGAATATTTTTACGGCATCGTTCGGAGACTTTGAACGCCAATCGAACGGGCGACTTTTTTTTCGAAACGTGTCAAGCGTCCAGCTCTGTTTTGGCACGGCCGCGCCTGGCCAGGCGGACCTCTCCCGGCCACACGTCCGACGCCTGGTCAGTGGTCAGGCGAGCCTCTCCCGGCCGCGCGTCCGACGCCTGGCCAGGCGGGCCTCCCCTGGCCGCGAGCGTGAGTCCGACGCCTGGCCAGGCGGACCTCTCCCGGCCGCGCGTCCGACGCCTGGCCAGGCGGGCCTCTCCCGGCCGCACGTCCGACGCCTGGCCAGGCGGGCCTCCCCTGGCCGGGAGCGTGAGTCCGACGCCTGGCCGCAGGCGGGCCTCTCCCGGCAGCACATCCGACGCCTGGCCAGGCGGCCCTCTCCGGCCACGCGTCCGACGCCTGGCCAGGCGGACCTCCCCCGGCCGCACGTCCGACGCCTGGGCAGGCGGGCCTCTCCCGGCCGCGAGCGTGAGTGCGACGCCTGGCCAGGCGGGCCTCTCCCGGCCGCACGGCCGCGCCTGGCCAGGCGGGCCTCCCCCGGCCGCACGGCCGCGCCTGGCCAGGCGGGCCTCCCCGGCCGCACGGCCGCGCCTGGCCAGGCGGGCCTCCCCGGCCGCGAGCGTGAGTCCGACGCCTGGCCAGGCGGGCCTCTCCCGGCAGCACATCCGACGCCTGGCCAGGCGGGCCTCTCCCGGCCGCGAGCGTGAGTGCGACGCCTGACGCGGCCGTGGTCGGCGCGATACGATCGGCGGTTTTAATTGCTGCCGATGCACGGGGCGGGCGGGCGGGCGCGTGATGGCGACGTGATCGAGCGCGGCGCGCCGCGACTGTCACAGCCGGGCCGCGCCGGCCGACACGGCAACCCTTTCACGGCAATCGGCCGACTTTGATGACGGCCGCCGTCCAGGCAAAAGTCGGTCGTTTGATGTGCCGCGCCAATCGGATCTCGCCGCGCCGCCAATCAGTCGTGACGCGCGGCCGAGACAGCTGGCGCGGCCCACCGTCGGTCGGTCGCCGCTGCAATCGCACATGCAACACGCGTCCGGCAGCGTGGTCAAACGACGCCGCACGTCCCCGCCGCTGATTTATTGTCGAGAATGTGGTCGGCGAGTTGTGCAGGAAGACAGTCATGTCGGTCCGGGCCGTGTGTCATGTACTAGAGGCGGCGGTTCACGGCGGGACGCCAAGCGTGGAGAAAATTGTTACCAGAAATGTCACGCTTCCATATTCAACGTTGGCCTATAGTTCATTTATCCATTGGTTAACAACTATATAGCTTCGCCATGACTAACGCCGTCAAGAAGAATCAGACTGGCAGCAGTTGGTGAGAATGCTCACAGCTCGTCAGCTTACATATGGTGCAGTGCTGACGCAGATGCAATCGTTAGCTTTTGGACTTCATGTCTAAGATGCCGGATCGGGATCCGGTTAGGAATCAGGTCCGGCCCGGAAGTGATGCCAACAGCGGACAACGCTGCAGCTGCAGCTTGCAACGATGCACGCCGAAATCGAAACCGACCGATCGACAGCAGTTTGTGCGAGTCACCGGTGCTTTGACACCGCTAACTAGTGCCGGCATGACGGCCTTTGGAGTCGAGCCAGCCTCAGTAAAAATCGCACCACTTCGTCCGACGCACCGATGCATCCCTTCCATGCGGCCGTCGTCCCCGATGAGTGCCGAGCGGCACGAGCTGTTGCTCCACTCCCGGCCCTTCCGGACGGCTGCCGGCGCATCCCTTCCACTCTGCCGTCGTTCCCGATGAGTGCCGAGTGGCACGAGCTACTGTTCCACTCGCGGCTCTTCCGGCCGACTGCCGACGCGCCCCGGCCACCCGGCCGTCGTTCCCGATGAGTGCCGAGTGGCACGAGCTACTGTTCCACTCGCGGCTCTTCCGGCCGACTGCCGACGCGCCCCGGCCACCCGGCCGTCGTTCCCGATGAGTGCCGAGTGGCACGAGCTGCTGTTCCACTCGCGGCTCTTCCGGCCGACTACCGACGCGCCCCCGGCCACCCGGCCGGCGACATCTCCATAATCAATAGCAGTGTCGGCGGTAATACATTAATTGGCGGGGCTGGAGATGCGCCGCTAATGCCACTTCTCCATTATGCGCGCCGTGAGCGTGCCAGGCGCGGAGTTAGCCGCCGCCGACCGGGAGGTGTAGCGGCCGGCGCCCGATCAGGGGCCGACGTGCCGCCGCCGCCGCCGCTGGCGTCGCCCGTCGCAGCCCGATCTAATAGGAATCGGTCTCGGTGCCGGTGGCGGGTCCAATTGTCACGGGGGAATTCATCGCGTGCCAATTGTTGGTCGCACGGCGAAGGGGACGACAATGCGAGTCAACGGGGCCCGACGGCGCCGGTGAGCGATGGTGGTATGCCGGTCGGGGAAATGGTTCAGAGTGGGAAACAAAGCCACCGGGAGATAGCCGGAGATAGAGCGAAAGAAACGACGGCAGATGGGAGAGGGCAGAAGAGAAAGAGGTCCGGGGAGCCACAGTCTTCTCGTTCGTGATCATGTTCAAAGCTCTTTCTTCCAATGTATTTTCCATCTAAGTTGACATATTAGGTAGATGCAGATCGGTGTGATATCACACAAACCAAGCCATTTGCTATTAATCGTATGCGAGTCATTTACCGTTTCCTCTAACTTGCTGGAAAAAAACAGATTAACATCCTAACAAAAGAACTTCCTTTGGGGACACGAGCCGCATACCAACAGCCATAAATCACCCTTGACAAGTGGCAAAGGCTCCCAAAATCATGCAAAGCAGTGAGATCGGAAGCCATAGAAGCGACACTAAGCACTATATATGTACATAGCTCAACAGACAAATGCCGTACTTTGATCATAGCAGCGACTTGTCCCATCAAAGTTCTGAACAATGAGCTTGAGGAAATGACCATGTTTCCTCACAAGGCAAATGCCACCTGACATTTGCCATCTGGCGACAAATGCCACCTGACATTTGCGGTCTGGCGGAAAATGTCCTGGGCAAGCAGCTGGCACATGGCTGGCACATGGCGCCACCACGGCAACAGCTGGCACATGGCACCACCAGGGACCAACTCCAGTTTCCAGCACAGTGTGCCAGCCGAAGCCGAACACCGCGACCACGGCCGACCACCGATTACACCGACCACCGACCACACCAACCACCGACCACCGACCACACCAACCACCGACCACCGACCACACCGACCACCTACCACATCGAGCAGGGACCACATCGACCACCGACTGCAGCCCACACCGACCACAGCCCACACCGACCACAGCCCACACTGACCACACCGACCATACCGACCACACCGACCACTGACCACACCGACCACTGACCACACCGACCACCGACCACACCGACCAGGGACCACACCGACCACAGCCCACACCGACCACAGCCCACACTGACCACACCGACCATACCGACCACACCGACCACCGACCACATCGACCACCGACCACACCGACCACCGACCACACCGACAACCGACCACACCGACAACCGACCACACCGACCACAGCCCACACTGACCACACCGACCATACCGACCACACCGACCACTGACCACACCAACCACCGACCACCGACCACACCGACCACCGACCACACCGACCACCGACCACACCGACCACCGACCACACCGACCACCGACCACATCAACCACCGACCACACCGACCACCGACCACACCGACAACCGACCACACCGACCACCGACCACACCGACCACCGACCACACCGACCACCGACCACACCGACCACCGACCACACCGACCACCGACCACACCGACCACCGACCACACCGACCACCGACCACACCGACCACCGACCACACCGACCACCGACCACACCGACCAGAGTTCGGCTGACCAGGCGCCGACTGACCTGGCGCCGGCCGACCAGGCGCCGGCTGACCAGGCCCCGACTGACCAGGCCCCGACTGACCAGGCGCCGGCTGACCAGGCCCCGACTGACCTGGCGCCGCCTGACCAGGCCCCGACTGACCAGGCGCCGACTGACCAGGCGCCGACTGACCAGGCGCCGACTGACCAGGCGCCGACTGACCAGGCGCCGGCTGACCAGGCGCCGACTGACCAGGCGCCGACTGACCAGGCGCCGGCTGACCAGGCGCCGACTGACCAGGCGCCGACTGACCAGGCGCCGGCTGACCAGGCCCCGACTGACCTGGCGCCGGCTGACCAGGCGCCGGCTGACCAGGCCCCGGCTGACCGGGCGCCGGCCGACCAGGCACCGGCTGACCAGGCGCCGCCTGACCAGGCCCCGACTGACCAGGCACCGACTGACCAGGCGCCGGCTGACCAGGCGCCGACTGACCAGGCGCCGACTGACCAGGCGCCGACTGACCAGGCCCCGACTGACCAGGCCCCGACTGACCAGGCGCCGACTGACCAGGCGCCGGCCGACCAGGCGCCGACTGACCAGGCGCCGACTGACCAGGTCCGCTGACCAGGCCCCGACTGACCAGGCGCCGCCTACCAGGCCCCGACACCAGGCCCCGACTGACCAGGCGCCGGCTGACCAGGCGCCGACTGACCAGGTGCCGGCCGACCAGGCGCCGACTGACCAGGCGCCGCCTGACCAGGCCCCGACTGACCAGGCCCCGACTGACCAGGCGCCGACTGACCAGGCGCCGGCCGACCAGGCGCCGACTGACCAGGCGCCGACTGATCAGTCCCCGAGATCGACACCACCGGCCCGCGTCGGCCCCTCGTGGGGGCCGACCCGTTCACGTTCAATTGGATCTGGCTGCGGCGGTCGGGGCTCACGACCTGTGACGGCCGGCGGCAGTACGGCAGAGGGGGCGGAGGGGCAGAGGGGGCGGAGGGGGCAGATGACGAGTGTCGGGGCGGCCGCAGTAATCGCCGCTTGATGTGGCGTCATCGATCACGGCCTCTGGCGAGAACAAGTGATACCAGCGACTGTCCGCCACTGTCGGCATAACCCGACACTGATGGACGAGCCGGCTGGCACCGAGGGGCGCCCCCCTCCTCCCCCTCCCCGCCACCGGCCGGACGGTGGACTGTCCTGGGGCGGCTGACTGTCCGAGCCCCAGGGGAAATGGACAGTGTCCAGCCCCCGGGGAAATGGACAGTGTCCAGCCCCCGGGGAAATGGACAGTGTCCACCCGCCTGGGAAATGGAGTGCCCAACCCGTGGAGAAATGGACCACTGTCCATTTCTGTCCAGTGTCCAGCCCCTGGCGTGGTGCAATGTCCGAGCCCACGTTGAAATGGACAGTGGCGTGTGCAATGTCCCTGGCGTGGTGCAGTGTTCGAGCCCACGTGGCAATGGACAGTGCCCAGATCTGGACGTGGTACCGTGTCCCAGCCCCCGGCGAAATGGGCAGTGATGTGGTGCACAGTGTTGGTACAGTGTTGGTTTCCTCCGAACCACCGGTTGGACAATGTTTGTTCCCTGGCGTTGTGTAGTGTCTGAGCCCCCGGGAAAATGGGCGGTGTCCGGCCCTTGTCGTGGTGCATAGTGTTCGAGCCGGGGCATATAAATGTTCCGCTCCGTCGCGTAGCCTATTTTATGCGAGTCACCAGTGTCACAAAGCTGAACTGTGTCCAGTTCCTGCCGTAGAGATTAGCGTCTAACTGTAGCCCCATACCCAAAGCACACAAAAACGAACTATATGGGGCCCCATTGCCTGCATTAGCCAAAAGGAAAGTCTCCACACACATTGTTCAAGTCAAACCATAAATTACCACAACTGACTGCGGTGCTCTGTGCATCCTTAACCGAATATCGCCTAGCCTGCATACTTTTATTTTATCCTTATGTACGTTCAAGTAAAAACCTATGGAGCGGAAAGTGGGACGACTTGATGCCCCCACCAAGAAATAAAAATTATCTCAAAAACAGCCATACAGCAGATAGTGACACCTGAAGGTAAAATTGTAATAACCCTATCCGGGAAATATCGCAAACAAAGTATAAATACAGCGTGCGAAGCGTGAGTATAAATAAACTCGTTTATATATGCATGAGAATGTTCCATTTATAGTCAATATAACAGCCACTGGAAATATCCACAAACACATCTGAATGAAGATACGTGAAGGAGTATTGAAGTCACACAAAGCGTCAATAATACCTCCCTGACGTTGGAACCAGCATCACATTAATATGCAAGTAAGAAAGACGGACAAAAGCATAAGACAACTTCTTTTGATGGTCAAAGGCCATCATTCATCCTATATTTCTTTCACCAAGCTAAAATCTGTCATCAGTGCTGCTAATTCGAAGGGATGAAATCAGTACGATGAACACCATTTCTCAGAAAGAACATCAAATGCACCTAAGTACCTATCAACTTGTAATTTTCGCCACGTCATTCCATTGATGCAAACAATACATTTTGTTCCGAATGGTAGTGATTGCCAGCACTTAATTGCATGTGGAAAGTCTTGCGTTGAAGTCCAGCAAATTCGAACGCGTTAGGGTTCAAAAAGTTTCTTCTTCTTCAAAGATTTTCTTGCTTAAATTGTATACAAGCACGAGTACAACACTGTTCATAAAAATATGAGACAGCAATGGAAGAAGGAGCCATATTATATTTCGGCCAATTAACAATTAGAAAAGAGAAACATTTGTACTCAAGCAAGGGGAAATGTACCTTTTGACTGGCAACTGTCAATTGCCTTGCGCTCCTGATTTGAAAGGGGAAAATACAATTTTCTAGCTAGCCAATATCAGTCGGAGAAATAAATGGCTCCTGTCCTTCACGTATCTTGTTTTATCCGAGTCACCAGTGTCACAAAGCTGAACTGTGTCCAGTTTCCGCCGTGGAGGTTACCGTCTAACTGCAGCCCCATACCCAAAGCGCACAGCATCGTGCAATTTCCTCCCACATCTCTCGTCCCTTCCCGACCGTCACCAATCTACGTTCTATCCTTCAGTGGCACTCTTGCTTGTGGTCTGTGTCCGCGACTTGTGCCACCACGGCCTTGTTCAAGTGTCTTTGTGTCTTCACGGCATATCGTACATCGCCACCGTCCATGGTCGTCGCCATTTTCCAAACTGCATTTCCATAATTCATTCAAATTGGCGCAACAAATGTTTACATGCATGCTAATGTCGCCGGGGCAGATGGCGTCCCGGCGTCCTGGCGTTCTGACGATGGGTGCCACCCCGGGGATGTTCACCACCCACAGGTGAATACCTCCGGCTACCGACCCACCGGCTGAGTTGTGCGCTGAAGGCGGGGAGAACGTTGTCTGGGCGCCACCGGTGGCAGGTCAGCTGGATTTGACAATGGTGGAGCGACGAGTCGCCAGTTGTCTAGGCAGCACCGGTCGCAGGTCAGCTGGAGTGGACGATGGTGGAGCGACGCGTCGCCAGTTGTCTGGGCGCCACCGGTCGCAGGTCAGCTGGAGTGGACGATGGTGGAGCGACGCGTCGCCAGCTGTCTAGGCAGCACCGGTCGCAGGTCAGCTGGAGTGGACGATGGTGGAGCGAGCTGCAGGGAGCACCGGTCGCCAGTCTGTCTTAGGCACCACCGGTCGCAGGTCAGCTGGAGTGGACGATGGTGGAGCGACGCGTCGCCAGCTGTCTAGGCAGCACCGGTCGCAGGTCAGCTGGAGTGGACGATGGTGGAGCGACGCGCCGTGTCGCACCGCGGGTGGTCAGTGGAGCGACGCGTCGCCAGCTGTCTAGGCAGCACCGGTCGCAGGTCAGCTGGAGTGGACGATGGTGGAGCGACGCGTCGCCAGCTGTCTAGGCAGCACCGGTCGCAGGTCAGCTGGAGTGGACGATGGTGGAGCGACGCGTCGCCAGTTGTCTAGGCAGCACCGGTCGCAGGTCAGCTGGAGTGGACGATGGTGGAGCGACGAGTCGCCAGTTGTCTAGGCAGCACCGGTCGCAGGTCAGCTGGAGTGGACGATGGTGGAGCGACGGTCGCCAGCTGTCTAGGCAGCACCGGTCGCAGGTCGAGGTCAGCTGGAGTGGACGATGGTGGAGCGATGAGTCGCCAGTTGTCTAGGCAGCGCAGGGCAGGTCAGCTGAGTGGAGGAGAGTCGCCAGCTGGCGGTCGCAGGTCAGCTGGAGTGGACGATGGTGGAGCGATGAGTCGCCAGTTGTCTAGGCAGCACCGGCCGCAGGTCAGCTGGAGTGGACGATGGTGGAGCGACGAGTCGCCAGTTGTCTAGGCAGCACCGGTCGCAGGTCAGCTGGAGTGGACGATGGTGGAGCGACGAGTCGCCAGTTCACAAACCAGCATCGCAAGTGAAGCAGTTCGGTTCACGGACGATCCTCAATGATTGCTTGCTGCACTTCAGCCGGTTCAGAGTTCGCCCCAACTGGAGTGCACATCTTCCTCGCACTCACATTGTGATCTGGATTTGTCCCTATATTTGAACGACTCTGAAATAGCATGGCCCCTCTCCCTGCAGTATGCTCATGTAATAATCATTGAAGAATGGCACTAAAAGAACATGGCCCATCTCACTGCAGTTTGTTGACGTCATAATTATCGGGGCAACGAAAGGGCTGCTTCCTCCCGCTTAACACGTTAAGAGACGCCCTACAATTTTGCATAGACGTTTCCACAAAATTCCCACGCCAAATGATATTGTCATCTCAGCATATATTCGTTATCATTCTCATACATCCATTCACGTGAATCCCGCTGTCCAAGGTTGAAATGAACGTCGTCCCTTTGTCATGTTTGTCAGCCGTGTTCCGTTCTGGGGACAGCTGTGGACATTGTCAGAGACAGCTATGGACAGTATCAGAGACAGCTGTGGACAGTGTCAGAGACAGCTGTGGACAGTGTTAGGGACAGCTGTGGACAGTGTCAAGACCAGCCATGGACAGTATCAGGGACAGCTGTGGACATTGTCAGAGACAGCTGTGGACAGTGTCAGAGACAGCTGTGGACAGTGTTAGGGACAGCTGTGGACAGTGTCAAGACCAGCCATGGACAGTATCAGAGACAGCTGTGGACAGTGTTAGGGACATCTGTGGACAGTGTCAAGACCAGCCATGGACAGTATCAGAGACAGCTGTGGACATTGTCAGAGACAGCTGTGGACAGTGTCAGAGACACCTGTGGACAGTGTTAGGGACAGCTGTGGACATTGTCAAGACCAGCCATTGGCAGTATCAGAGACAGCTTTGGACAGTGTCAGAGACAGCTGTGGACAATGTCAGGGCCAGATGTGGACAGTGTCAGGGACAGCTGTGGACAGTGTCAGAGACAGCTGTGGACAGTGTGAGGAACATTTATTTATTTATTTATTTATTTAGTTCACAATACAAGCCCACCACGTGCAGTGGCTATTATGGACAGTCTGGGTATAACTCACAGATATTTACAAAGAAAGGATAGATTTGTGGCCAATAGTGGGAGCAGATGCGCAACAATATAATACAATACCCACATCACTATCTTCACTACACACACCGTGCTTGCAACGCGAGCTATAAACGAGTAGTTTATAGAAGTGATAGCAAAGCGATGGCCCAAAGGTGAGTTCATAGTGTACACACATCCATTGCGTAAGTTTTTTGTGTGACCAATGTTGTGCGTGGAGATAATCTAGTACATGTTTCTTGAAGTTAGACAGCCCCGATATTTTTGTTTTTGTTTCAGTAGGAAGTTTGCTATCGTGGAAGACAGACGAGTAGAGAAGTCTCCTGCGGCCAGCCTCTCTGTCTACAGCCGTGGACAGTAACAGGGGCAACCGTGGACAGTGTCGGTGACAGCCATGGACACTGTCAGGAACATCCGTGGACACTGTCAGGAACATCCGTGGACACTGTCAAGAACATCCATGGACAGATGTGGACAGTGCAGGAACAGCCGTGAACAGTGTCAGGAACAGCGGTGAATAGCATCAGGAATAGCTGTGGGCAACGTGAGGAACAACCGTGGACAGCATCTGACAGCTGTGGACAGCGCCAAAGACATGTGTGGACGGCATCATGGACAGCTGTGGACAGTGTCAGGGATAACCGTGGACAGTGTCAGGAACAACCATGACCTCTTCTAAAAATTGTGAAAATCGTCGGGAACGGCAGTGAATAATAACGCCGATTTGTTTCGGTGGACCCGATACTCGATTCGATTGCGGGATTCGAACTCACGATCTTGCAATCATGATTCGAACGCTCTACCGACTGAGCTACCGCAACCCTCCGTGTGCATGTATGAGTGTGTGTGTGTGTGTGTGTGTGTGTGTGTGTGTGTGTGTGTGTGTGTGTGTGTGTGTGTGTATGTGCGTGTGCGAGTGACCGGATGCGTGTGTGATCGGCAGCTGCCGCCCGGCGGGTCGCCATTGTCCCGCTCGGGCCTACCTGGGCCGCCGCTTCCGTGCACGAGCGTTCTGTCACACGCTCCCGACTAATGAGATCATTTTATCTGGCGAGCTATTTGCTGGTTCCATTCCGCTACATCGGCCCGATCAGGCCAATTTCTCCGGGGCGCCGCCCCTCAAAGCTCCGGCGCCGACGCGCGCACGCACCACCGACCTGGAATAATGCCGAACGCTTTAACAATGTCGAGCGGCCACAGGCCACCGGAAGCGCACACTTGCGCGAGGCGTTCGTTAATCAAAGCCATTGTGTGGCAAATTGTAGGAGGAAGCCGCTCCGTCGCTCTTTCCAGCGCCGGCCCTGGCCTCAGCTCCGCACGTGCGCCGTGAAGCTGGCTGACCTGGCACGAAATCGAACGGGGGGAGGGATTGTTGCAGTATACTGAAGCAATGGTTCGTGTCGGGTGGATGTGTCTGGTGAACAGTGCAATTTTCACGTAAATCACGCAAAATACAAACAGGTTTGCAGGGGTGTCAATTAAACGGACACTTTCCAATTGCTGTATGCATCTTAGGGCGCACGCTTGCCGCCGGTCCGCAGTTTGCTGGCGCCGCCAACAACGTACAGTGTCACCTAGTCGACTAGCGCGTTACTCCATCCCACCAACTGATCAACGGAAAGAGTGTCCTTCGACGCTCGTGCTGGTCGTCCGAGCTTTCTTGTCCCCCAGAGTGTCCAAGAAGTCGTGGACCGAAGGTCGCCGCTCCACGTGCGTCTCTGGGCGGCTCCAGCACATTCTGGCGCGCTAATTACGCGCCAGGGTGGCTTGGCGCGTCGTCGAGACGTCTGCGGGCGTCCGGTTTGGCGGTTGGTCAGCGGCAGCGGTGGCGGCCGCGGCGGCTGCGCCGGCTGCCGGACGGCGCGCCTCGTCGCCGAGGAGCACCTCCATTACGGAGATACGACGGCGGTCGAGCAAAAAAGCGGGCCTGTAACATGGCGGCCGCAGTTCTGACGACATTCTTTGGAGGGCTGGCGGCAAACAAGAAACCGGCGGCGCCGGCCGACAAAGACATCGCCATCCCAGAAATGCCACTTCTGTTTGCTAATGTAAAGATCTGGCGATTTTACGGCCGCTATCATAATCATTCATTTATCAAGGCGGCGGCGTTCCTGTGCGCTCTGTCTCTAGTGCAGGGCGACGCGGAAAAACTGCCGCACGGCCGCGGCGGCAGAAAAACACCCTCAACCGTTCCTCCAAAACGGCTCGTACACGCAAAAAGCAAATCAAAAGTAAGGGGAAAGATAGTTATAGCCGATAATCAATATTCAGCAGCGATCGGGGTCACGTGGTACGCGCACGCTCCGCCAATGCAACATCCGAGTGTCGCGCGCATAACAATCGGCCGCGGCGGGCCGACGCACGTGGCCGACGGGCGGCCGGCCGCCGCCGCCGCCGGTCCAGCCGCCGGCCGGCATCTCGACCGGCGTTCCGGCCATTCCTGCTAACAAGCCGCAGCGGCGGCGGCGGCCAAAAACGGCGCCGCAACAAAACCGCCGGCGCGGCCGAACCGGCGCGGCTCGGGCGCGCCGCCGCCGCCGCAAAAAGCCGGCGGATGCGGCGCGGCGGCGACGGCGGCGCGGCCTCTCGTGCGCCGGTAATTGTCTCCACTCACGCCACCGGCTTCATCACGGCAATCGGTGTCCGCGCCGGTCCAAACTCTCATGGCTCAGTTTAGACACGGCACGGCCCGGCTCTCTTTATACAACTCCACACAGCGTGCCGTGTTATTACTGCGCTCGCCTGATTATGCCAGCTGGCCGGCAATCGCGCCGACTGGCGGCCGACCATTAGGCGCGATGCCCGCCCCGACAGCCATCATTTGGCGCGTATTGTGACGGGAACCCGCCAGTTACTGTCCGACGTGCAGGGACGCCGCTGACGGCTCAATCGCAACCGGCCGCCGCCGCCGCCCCCGCCCGGCACGCACGGCGACGTCGACACCACTCCCGGCAGCGCCAGTGCGGCACCGCCCTCCACTGGCATGTGTAGCGATCCTGCCCCCCCCCCCCCACCGGCAGCCACGCATGGCGACGTGGACGCCGAATGTGGACATAGCGACGTTTCGCCTGTGAGGACGACCTCCGCGTGCTAACAAAGCCTCAACATTTGAAATGAAAAAGTTCCTTCGGTCGGAGACTGAATTGGACGGAGAGTAGCAATTCAAAACGTCACTGTTTCGTGTGCAATAACAAAGGTGCAGACTCGCCATCGCCACGTCCCACCTATGTTAGTAGATGGCTGTCGTTGTGCTTACAGGTAGCATCAGCATGTGATTCCCCTTTAATTGCACCATCATGATCGTGCACAAATGGACATTAGTTTTCGCATATGCATAGGAAGTCTTTTCTTATTGTCGTATCACAGCTGCATGGACATTTACCAGCTCCTATTCAGCATCAAGAATGCTTATAACTTGCATTTAGTTCAGGCAAGTCGACGGAAGTCACGATTTCATTAGTATTGAAGGACACACAATCTTGAATCGTTTACCTGTTCAGCTCCAGTGTCTTCGGCGAATTGCTTTGCTCATCGACATTCTGATGTCCGACTCTCGTGGTGAATAGTTCAAAGTCGCCTTGCAGTATGCAGCGGAAATAAATGTACACACTTGATAATGTCTTCTCAAGTTTAACGACAGTTCTCACGTCATTCCAGGAACCCGTCTATAAGTTGTTCATTAGTTTGAGGAGAGAGACACGTGCTCCAGAAATATACGCTAAGATGAAGCATTTTGTTAGCGTAACAGATACTTCTCTGACAATGAAGATACTTCACTATCACTGAGAAGGGATGGTGACAATAGCCCTTCTAGGCAGCATGTTTCCTAGTCACTGCGTTATTTTTTCTTCTTTCGAGTAAAAAAGAAATTGAAACCATTTCCTAAATGTTTGTTGTGCACCAACATACCGATGGTAATCCTCCTACTGATGGTAACCAGGAGTCAACCCTCGTAAATCATATATTTGTATACCACGGAACCTTGATTTATTTGGTACGGAAAACCGCTTAAAGTAGAACAGTCGACGACAACTCACTACTTATGAATAAGTCAGAACACCCCCGTTTGCAAGAAAGACTGCTGTTTCCAGCTCTTCTTCGGATGGGCTTGCCTACCTGCGTTTCCGTGGTTTTCTGTTAAGACATGATCGAACGATCTCGTACGGCTGAAATGGACAACATACGGTTGCTTACAGGTTATGCCGTCTATCTTTGTTGGTTACTGACCAATTCATAGCCGTCAGAGCATCTTTCTCAGCACACTCGGTGTCTGATTCCTTCGTGGTGCTCATCAGGTGTCACTGTCTTCACACTGAACCTTCACATATGTGATTAACGTGAACCTGAAGGTGTTAACCCTCTTTCTGGCCTGACACTAGCATTTCCGAATATAAAACAGATGACATCTTGCTTGAATGGTTCTGTTGAAACGACCTCAGGCATATATCCTCATATTTCCATGCCATTCTCCAAGATAAAGATCATATCATGAGGCTTGACATTGTCATCTACATTGGCCTCAGTATGTAAATGATCGCTGTGGTATGAGCTCCAGACTATATTTGCTTGTCAATTGCACTTTCTGTATCGCGAGCATGAATAGTTTTATGTATGTTTTATGTATGTATCGCGGAATGTGGTTTTAGAACCTGGCTCTGACAAGATCAGGCCTGACCTGTCCTGATCCATTATTGCTGTGATGGACATAAGCATACTGAATTATTTTAGTTTTTGATGAGTAATGCCGAACAAAAACAAGCTCTGTCTTTCTTAAATCTATTTGCCAAAAATTGTACTCCATGTCCATATGCTGATTTAATATGACTTCTGGTGACTTCATTATCGGCAAAAATGCAAATGTGAGGTATGCTACGGGCAACAGTCCTTTGCATTTTATCCTGGCTAACTTTGATCAGAAGTCAGTGGGGAGGGTTCTCAAGAATCCCCAACTCTCTCACTACCTGAGAGAAGTGGGGGTTTCCATCTTCGGGCCGGTCAGGGTGAAATTTCCAAACTGCCCGTTGATGCTCATGACAGCACCGCAAAGCTGTCATTAAACCTAACAATGTCTTGGAATCCCTCAATTCCTCCATTTTGTGAATATGTACCATCAGTATTGAGATAGTATATTGTTAGGAACGATTTTAGTACCAGCAGTTCTGGTATTTATAGCTACCATCAACGATTCCATATTTACAATGCACAATTATATCAAGCGATATCGGTACTGATGTCCACAACTCCCGACGATATTAATAGCAAATAAATGTAATTCATCCTCACGGAAATGACCTCTGCCGATGGACATACCCCCGAGGCAACCAGTACAATCATATCACAACAAATATCCTTGTCCGTTAACGCGATTGACTGCTGCACCGATTCTTCAAACAGCAAGGCATCTGTTACCATTCCCAGGCAGAGCGAAAAGATATCTTAAAATGTGACCACGCGAGTGCAAATCATCACACGGCATGACGAATTTTACCCAGTCTTTGTGAGAACTAGGATACCATCGTGTACAGCCAGCTGCCGGTGCAGTCAGCTGGCGGTGCAGTCAGTTGCCGGAGCAGTCAGCTGGCGGTGCAGTCAGCTGGCGGTACAGTCAGTTGCCGGAGCAGTCAGCTGGCGGTGCAGTCAGTTGCCGAAGCAGTCGGTTGCCGGTGCAGTCAGCTGGCGGTACAGTCAGCTGGCGGTGCAGTCAGTTGCCGGAGCAGTCAGCTGGCGGTGCAGTCAGCTGGCGGTGCAGTCAGTTGCCGGAGCAGTCAGCTGGCGGTACAGTCAGCTGCCGGAACAGTCAGCTGCCGGAGCAGTCAGCTGGCGGTGCAGTCAGTTGCCGGAGCAGTCAGTTGCCGGAGCAGTCAGCTGGCGGTGCAGTCAGCTGGCGGTGCAGTCAGCTGGCGGTACAGTCAGCTGCCGGTGCAGTCAGCTGGCGGTGCAGTCAGCTGGCGGTACAGTCAGCTGGCAGTACAGCAGCTGACCGCGTGGCCACCGGCGAGTACCGCTCAGGGCCGGCTGGCCGCGGCCCGCTGCGGCACAACGTGCAGGCTGCGGGCGGCAGTTTTGGCGCCCCGTTGACGACTTAATCAGGTGGGCGCAGCGGCGGCCGCCGCCTGGGTGGTCGTCGCCGGCGGCAGCAGGCCGCGCCGGCCGCGTCCAGCCGGGCCACGTCGGCTCGGCGGCAGCTACAGCCGGCGGCCGGCCGCGCCGTCAGGCGGGCCACCCCACTTAACGCCCGGCACAAAATTACACGTCTTCAACGAGCTTCATGGCCGTCGGATAAGGCGGGCCTGCCATTCAGCCGGCCGGCGAGGCGGGTGGCCGGTGATTGAGCCGTGCTGCAGCGCGCCGCAGAGTGCCGCAGAGAGCCGCAGAGGGACGCAGAGCGGCAGAGAGCCGCGGCGCGTCGCAGAGCGCGGCACCGCTAGCCGGCGGTCACGTGTGGCGCAGCTGCCGCCCCGCCGCCGGCGCGCGCTTTTTAGACCGACGCTCGGCGGTACCGGCGAAATTGCTGCCGAGTGGGCTGGCTGATGCCGCCAATCACGGCACGCATTGTGCGCAGGCTGCACGTGCACCGCCGCGTTAGCGTGATGAAGAGCACTCTGTCCTTACCGCCGGAGAGCCCGGTGAAGAAAATGATATAGTGCCACTCTGGCTTCGCAAGAGAACTTCACCTGTGAAAAATGGCATTTGTTGTCCCGAAGCCAACAAAAAGCTACTATTTGCAAAATGCTTTTGTTGCTTATTCATACTTATACTTTTACAGGTACTGTATATATACGTTCACTGGATGGTATGTGGTAACTATTATTAAATACGAAGTAAAACTTGCAATGAAATGCTACATATTCTTGAACGCACAGTGTAGTGCTTTTCTCTACTCGAAGTGTTTCACAATGGATGTGAGAGTTCTGGTGACGAATACGCCCGGAGTAATCTGATACGAACGGACATTCTGTTCGGCACCAAATCGCAGATCCCTACAGACGTTTACTGCTCAGACATGACAAAATCTGGTAAAATCCGCTGACATTCCGACCAGCCCGCCGGTCATGGCGCTCCCCCAGTCGCTGGATATCTGTACTGGATTCTGTGTCGCCAATCGCTGATGTCGGTGGCAGTCGTCGTGTATTGTCACGAGTCGTTTGTCGCCGTGTGTCGCCCTGTGTCACCACATGTCACCATATGTGTCGCCATGTGTCGCTCCGTTGTGTCCCGTATTCACATGTGTCTGCGTGTGTCACCATGTGTTGCCGTGTGTCGCCCTGTATCGCCCTGTGTCGCCCTGTGTCGCCCTGTGTCGCCGTGTGTCGCCCTGTGTCGCCGTGTGTCGCCCTGTGTCGCATCTGCCGCCGTGTGTCGCCCTGTGTTACCGTGTGTCGCCCTGTGTCGCCCTGTGTCGCCTGTGTCGCCCTGTGTCGCCCTGTGTCGCCCTGTGTCGCCCTGTGTCGCCGTGTGTCGCCCTGTGTCGCCGTGTGTCGCCGTGTGTCGCTCTGTGTCGCCGTGTGTCGCCCTGTGTCGCTGTGTGTCACCACCGTGTCGCGGGTCGCCGTTCGTTGGCACTGTTGGCCGCGGCCGTCTAACCAGATTAGTTGGCCACTAACTGGGTTAGTCGGCGGCGGCGACGGCGGCGGCGGCGGCGGTGAGGTCAGTCGGCGGGGATGTGTCCGTCGGGACCGGTCATCGTCACGACCTCGGCCCGGCTCTGTCTGCCGAGCTGTGGTCACGCGTCGAGCGACACTACCCCGGCTACCCTCCGGCTACCCTCCGGCTACCCTCCGGCTACCCTCTGGCCTCGGCTTCGGCTACCCTCCAGCTACCCTCCGGCTACCCTCTGGCCTCGGCTTCGGCTACCCTCCAGCTACCCTCCGGCTACGGCTTCGGCTACTGGCCTCTGGCTTCGGCTTCGGATCAGGTGGCCTCTCCTAGCGCTGATGTTTGCGAGAAGACGACGCGGCACAGACGCTGATGTACCTGGCGCCAGCACTGTCCTCTACGTCGACGTGGTCCGGACCTGGTGTCTACCTGAGCCAGCCAGCTCTGGTGTTGGTCCGGACCCGGTGTTGGCACCAGGCGCACAGAGCTGGTGTTGGACCTGTCCTGGTGTTGGCACCAGGTGCACAGAGGTGGTGTTGGTTCGGACCTGGTGTTTGCACCAGGCGCACATATCTTGTGTTGGCACCAGGCGTCCGGATCTGGTGCAGGTCCGGTCCTCGTGTTGACACCAGATGCTCAGGTCTGGTGTTGGCACCACGCACCAATATCCGGTGTTGACACCAGGTGCCCTGCAGATCTCGTGTTGACACCAGCCACCCAGGCCTGGTGCCGCACCAGCCGTCCAAACTGGCCAGAGTCCCTTCTGTCGCCTCTTGTCAGAGCAGTCACCACAACCGGCCATCCATACCCGACGTCGATGTCAGTCTACTCACACGATGCGGGAAAATTTCCGCTGACCCGAGCCCACTTCGACGTCAGTTTAGCTCGCTGTCATGCTCACGTCAGTTTGGTGGACACCTGGCGTCGCTGTGCGCGCACCCTGGCTTCATGTGAATATTGCATCACCCGGACTCGTGGTCGGCACGGGCTCTCCCGGACACATTGCTGGTAATCAGCTTACCCACACGTGACACCCTCGCCTGACCAGAAGTTCGAAAGAGCATGAGGTCATCAGTGCCCGACATTGCCGTGCGACACTTGCTGCCGCGACATCTGGGAAACATGAGAGAGTTCCACGTGGATAGTCTACCGGCGGATTGAAGTCGACTGTTATGGTGCTTAATCGTATTGCTTTATGGCACGGCCACAGCAAATGCGAAGCGAACCAGTTCAGTAGAGAAGATTGGGAGAGCCATCACTTTAGTGATGACGTTGATGTGACATGAGAGGTAATTGTCGGGATTAAGGTGGGATATTAGCTTAATAATGGAGCGTTCAACAGTGCAATGTTTAGTGATGACAGATAAGGTGGAGTTATGGCTGAGCGGTTGGACTTGTACGATGTGGGTTTGGCAGAGGAAGCTATGGTGGAACGATGGTCCAGTGCTGCTAACTTAGGCTGATAGGTGGATCGACGGTGAAAGCAAGGCGGAATAGCGGTTTGGTGCCCGAGGTAGGTCGAACGGTGGTTCAATCCAGATAGTTGATGTGAGTGAGTGGATCAGTAGTGGCCTCTGAGTAGCAAGTTTGCTTAATGCCACGAATTAAGTCGTGACCATGACTCACGTGGGCAGTTAAGATGCAATGGTGGCTCGTGGCTCAGGAGTAAAACAGAACAGTGTTTCGGTAATTGGTGGTGTGATGAGATTCATGGCCAGCGAGAAGGCTGAGCTGGGGTGACAGCCTTACTGTGTAGGTTCAGGTCGGGTTGTGGTGGGTGGTGGGACCTCGCGGTCAGAGGAGGCTGAGCTGGGGTGGCGGCTTGCTTCACTGTGCAGGTTCAGGTCGGGTTGTGGTGGGTGGTGGGACCTCGCGGTCAGAGGAGGCTGAGCTGGGGTGGCGGCCTTACTGTGCAGGTTCAGGTCGGGTTGTGGTGGGTGGTGGGACTCACCGTAAAGAGCACAGCGACTAATCTGCGTTCACGAAACATCAATTGTTGTGGAAATCTCCCCTCAGACTAGGATTGGTGAAGCTGGAATGCTATTGCTATTGCTGCACCTGTGTATGCATTACGTGGACATTGTTATGAGGACGAGTGGGTTGTTTAGTACGTGTTGAATACTGCCGGAGATTGTAGGCGGAAGTGATCACGTCAACTTCAAGATGTCTACAGCAGCTGAGTTCGGGAGAACTGAAATACAAATGTTTTGGAATGCATCGCTTGCAGTCAGAAAATATGATGTTTTTTTAACGTAATAAGTTTGATGGCTTGTTCCTTGGCGGGTTGACTAGTTAACTCTCCGTACAACATGCCTTCAGGTTGTAATATCCGCACTATGACTAATGGTCGGGTTAAGTCTGGCCTTTGGCTCAATTCTCTCCTTATATTGCACCCTCTAATAATTAGCCGCAGCTGAATGAGAAACCGCACAAAACACCAGCCACACCCAGCAGATGTTGTGCGCCGAAGCAAAAGCGACTAAAAACAATAGGCACCCTGCATGTTGCTGTGCACACCTACCAGGCCCAACGTAGGGTTGCACCGCTAAGCATGATGGTGCTGCCAGGCATGATAGTGTTACCAAGCATAGTGGTGCTACCAGGCATGACGGTGTTGCCACATAGGTACGTCTGTTTGGCGACGTGGGGAGTCCTGCACGCGCACCCCCCTTTGTAAGGCCCCCACCTTACTTGCATCACCGAGGAGAAGACGAAATGCTGATAGTAATGGCAGGGGCTGGCTTCTGGTGGTAGCATCAGGGAGGATTACCACATTCAATTTCCATTTACGTCCGAATGGGAAGTCCTCTGTGGGAAGTGTCAACCCTATAGTTCCAGGCGGAGATTCTTATGCGGATAAATTTTCCCTGGGGATTTTGAGGATGTCAAGGAGGCATGAAGGCACACATGGACGAATGCATGGTAATGTTTGCTGCCTACCGTGGGAGGGGTGAAATCAAGACAAGCATCATTAGTGAAAGACAATGCTCCAAACAAACTTGAGCACCGTTGGTTTGAAGTGCTGCGGTTAAATCTTTGTCCTTGCTAGTACTGCGTATGTTGCTTTAAACGGCTTCAAAATAGACTACCTTACAGCCGCTTCTGACACCTAAGCACGCCTGACGTCGATGACGCCGCATGGGCTGGGGCCGTTATTGAATTAAGATATTAGGCTATCACTGGTTTGTACGGTGCTGGTAGACATTGATTGTCCAGCCGATGCCGTCCCGTGCATTTCAAGTATATA
Organism: Imbricaverruca yamaguchii; assembly: GCA_034440575.1. Lineage (NCBI taxonomy): Eukaryota > Metazoa > Arthropoda > Thecostraca > Neoverrucidae > Imbricaverruca > Imbricaverruca yamaguchii. Next base: position 288,553 of record JAOTOL010001509.1, on the reverse strand, counting down.
CAATGGTGCTATATTTCCATATTTAGTAGCACGTGCCATGCTTGATAAGAGCAATATACGCTTCCTTTTGTCGAGTTCCATCCCGAAATTCATCTCCTGATGCGGAACCGACAACACAATAAGACACGAGCCTGGATCACATTCCAAACACTTCAAGTTCCCTCTCGATCGCTTCTTTCCACCACCCTACCCGAGTCATCTTGGTCAGCTCTCTATTTTTTTAGAACGATTCGTTTAAAAATGCCGACCGCGGTAGGCGGTGGGTTTTTGCGCGTCGGCGAACCTGTGAGAAGCCCCAGCTTCTGTGAAAAATCCGAACCGCGGCTCATGTTTCCAGGTGCAATTTCTCGCTCGGCCGTCGCCGGCCGGCCGCAGGATCGGCCGGGTTGGGTGTCGCCGTGGGAAGCGCCGCCGGCAGATCGTCTATCGCCACAGGGGGGGGGGGGTAGGTACGGGGCGTCGGTCGTGGTGGCGGTCACCGCTCTGTAACGTCCCGCGACGACATCACAGGCCGGGGCTGGAGACGAGCCGCCTGAGCCGATCGATGTCCAGTGGCCCAGCAGACTGGTCACCCTCGGCCCGGTCGCACGGCAGACCTTCTCGGCACGTCTCTGTCGGTACCGACGGACCCACGGCCCGCGGCTGGGTCCCGTCGGCCACGTCGCTGCCGCTGGTCAGCACCCCCGGCACGGCTTGTCGACCGACGGACCCCGGCCCGCGCTGGGTCCCCCCCCCCCTCTGACCAGATGATGACCTCGGCACGTCTCTGTCGGTACCGACGGACCCACGGCCCGCGGCTGGGTCCCGTCGGCCACGTCGCTGCCGCTGGTCGGCGTCTGGACCGCGTCTGAACCGCGTCTGGCTCGGCACAGGATAAATTTGCGCAGATGTGGGATGAGATGTTCTGGTGGTGTTATTTACCCCGACACGATGGGCTCGCGAGAGTTGGGAATCACGAGAGCTGCATGACCGACGCAGTCGTTGCGCCCCTAAGCTCCAATGGGCTCGCGAGACTTTATAAGATCGGCGTAGGGGCGTGGGGCTGAGGCACACCTTCCCTCTGCCCCCTCTGACCCCCTCCTCTACACACTTCTCAGAAGTTTGTGGTGTCTAACCATTAGTCATATACATTAGTCACATCATGACTAATGTATACATCGTGTATGCATAATGAAGCATCAGAACAGTCATCAGCCATTAGTTGAAGCATGGCCATTAGTCATGTGAACGCGGCGTGGAAAGTATCAATTTGAACTGTGTTGCGCCCTCACCCGACGCTTCGGAAGCTTCAGCCTGCTGGCAGGCGCACAGCCGCGATCTGTCTCAAAACGTATCATCTTTGAATGAAATCGTGAAACGAGGCGTGGAGCTGTAGTTAGCAGGGGCGCAGGCTTGTGGTGGAAATTATCGGAGATTGGTGCGGAACAGAGCAAGTAGCCATCTTTTTTCGAAACAGATCAGGCGCAACACTCGGCAATCACGAGATAATAGTAATGCATTCATCAGTAATCCTCGTCCACGCCACGGATTGGTCCACACTTCCGGTGACAGCAGGCCAGCCGACACCACCGATCCATCCCCTGGTGTTGTATGCCAAGGACACAACCTCGCCTGTGTCATGGAACAGCTGTCCAGTTTGGCCATGGCCTCGCTCGAGTGACAAGTCGGCCTCGTGTGTCGAGCTTGCGCATGACAATGTATCATACGGGGAGACCCGCCCGGCGTGAGCTCGATGTATTGTTGGGGATCCGTGGGAAGGATTTACGGCTCCGGAAATAAGCACCATTTTATTCAGTCGCTGAGCATGCCAGACGACTGGAAAGCCGTCGGCGCACCGCAGCACAGCTCTCTTCATGCTGGCGAGTCCACAACGCATTTGGGGTCAAAAGTATCTGGTGAACGCCGTATGCCTAATTTTACATTTTCTCCGCGTAGGAAGTTCACAACGTTCCGGATCCTCACCCATGTGTTGAGACAACAACAGTGAGAAGTGTCGCGTTCAGAGCTGCTTTGGAACACAATAGCCGCTCATGTTCCTCGCCCAGTTGGTCACGTGCCCATGACACCACCAGAGCCCGGCTTCGTAGCGCAATCCACAGATGCGTTCCACAGATGCGTTCCGCAGATGTGTCGACACCGTGACCCAGATGGTGGCGTGCTCCACATCAGCCGTGTAATCGACGCCCACTGGTTCCTGCCCGCCACACAACAATACCGCCGCGCAGTACGTTCTGCCGGCGGCGTTCGACTGCCAGCCGGCCCGGCCTCAGGCTGGAACGGAGCGAGGCGAATGGTGGGGGAGAGGGGGGGTGCAGGCGATGCCGTCGTTTGGCGAGCCGAGACGCGGCGCGACAGGCGCGCGCATTGTTCCCATTCTGACGAGGTGTCCGACGCCGCCCGCGCCTCCCGGTAAAAACTAATGAGGCCCGGAAAAAATTGGCGCTGTCGGCGGGTGTTTCGGGGTGGTCCGGCCGTAACCCACAGTGGTGGGCGGGCCGCCGGCTCGTTAGCCCGCCAAATTATTGGGTGAGAAGACTGAGAAACATGCAACGCCAGCGGGCCGCCGCTCGTCTCGCCACGGGTGGGATGAATTACGACCTGGACCGTACACGTCCGTAGCTGAGATACGCGCCGCTAGATGGCCACGTCCCACCTGTACGGTATATCTCGTGTGTCACCGTGCCGGTTTATCGTCCGCTCGGAGTGCTTTTAATTCACGTCTCGTCGACATTAATCTCGATTTAATAATCATCTAAATGTGAATATAATTGAGTGCTTTGTAAGGAAGGGACGTTTATTATTGCTCTGCTTTTGTGAGAGTTAGTGTGTGGGGCTCGTGTAAATAAGAGCAAGACTCTCGTGGGAGGTAGATTATCATACAAACGACGCGGGTCCGTTGTAATTCAGGGCAAGCGGGCGACTTTTCCCGTCGGACGGGGTCGCCAGCCGGCTGCGTCGTGTCTTCATTCCCATAATCGTCGGTGCGGCGGTGTGCTAATTACCAGCGGCTGAGCGTCGAGCCCGCGCTACAGTTAGCGGGAATCTGTTACGCTGCCGGCGACCGCGTTACGGCCACCGACACTGGGCTACAGAGACAGTGTGGCCGTCACAAGCACCGACACTACCCCAGCGGCCGCGTTACGGCCACCGACACTGGGCTACAGAGACAGTGTGGCCGTCACAAGCGCCGACACTGGCCCAGCGGCCGCGTTACGGCCACCGACACTGGGCTACAGGGACAGTTTGGCAGTAACAGGCGCCGACAATGCCCCAGCGGCCGCGTTACGGCCACCGATACTGGGACACAAATACCGTGCGGCTGTCGTAGGCGCGGACACTTCCCCAGCGGCCGCGTTACGGCCACCGATACTGGGACACAAATACCGTGCGGCTGTCGTAGGCGCCGACACTTCCCCAGCGGCCGCGTTACGGCCACCGATACTGGGACACAAATACCGTGCGGCTGTCGTAGGCGCCGACACTGCCCCAGCGGCCGCGTTACGGCCACCGACACTGGGCTACAGAGACAGTGTGGCCGTCACAGGCGCCGACACTGGCCCAGCGGCCGCGTTACGGCCACCGATACTGGGACACAAATACCGTGCGGCTGTCGTAGGCGCCGACACTTCCCAGCGGCCGCGTTACGGCCACCGATACTGGGACACAAATACCGTGCGGCTGTCGTAGGCGCCGACACTACCCCAGCGGCTGGGTTACGGCCACCGATACTGGGACACAAATACCGTGCGGCTGTCGTAGGCGCCGACACTTCCCCAGCGGCCGCGTTACGGCCACCGACACTGGGCTACAGAGACAGTGTGGCCGTCACAGGCGCCGACACTGGCCCAGCGGCCGCGTTACGGCCACCGATACTGGGACACAAATACCGTGCGGCTGTCGTAGGCGCGGACACTTCCCCAACGGCCGCGTTACGGCCACCGATACTGGGACACAAATACCGTGCGGCTGTCGTAGGCGCCGACACTACCCCAGCGGCTGCGTTACGGCCACCGACACTGGGCTACAGAGACAGTGTGGCCGTCACGGCCGACTGGGCTACAGAGACAGTGTGGCCGTCACGAACGTCCGTGCGCGACACTGCCCCAGCGGCCGCGTTATGGCCACCGACACTGGGCTACAGATACAGTGTGGCCGTCACAGGCGCCGGCACTGCCCCAGCGGCCGCGTTACGGCCACCGACACTGGGCTACAGAGACAGTGTGGCCGTCACAGGCGCCGACACTGGCCCAGCGGCCGCGTTACGGCCACCGACACTGGGCTACAGATAGTGTGGCCGTCACAGGCGCCGACACTGGCCCAGCGACCGCGTTACGGCCACCGATACTGGGACACAAATACCGTGCGGCTGTCGTAGGCGCCGACACTTCCCCAGCGGCCGCGTTACGGCCACCGACACTGGGCTACAGAGACAGTGTGGCCGTCACAGGCGCCGACACTGGCCCAGCGGCCGCGTTACGGCCACCGACACTGGGCTACAGGGACAGTATGGCCGTCACAAACACCGACACTACCCCAGCGGCCGCGTTACGGCCACCGACACTGAGTTACAGGGACAGTTTGGCAGTAACAGGCGCCGACAGTGTCCCAGCGGCTCTAGCTGCATTGACCTTGCCAAGAGCACGGTGGCCGTGATTGGTGTAGTTACTGGGCCTGCTCCAATGATCGTGTAGTGCTGTCATGACAGCGACTGCTACAGCTATCGTGCCTGTTACAATGTCCGTGTGGTGCTACCATGGCACCGACTGCTACAGCTATCGTGCCTGTTGCCCGTGCGGTGCTACCATGAACGATAGCCATGGGGCTCCATTATGAGTCAGGCTTAGCATTACCCACGGCTTTTTAACCATCGCAGTTAGGAATATTATTATATCCTCTCGCAGTACGTGGAAAGAGTCATTTTCCATCCCATATTAACTTTTGTTCTGAGTAAGATATAGAAATGGGGTAACCGATATGATGCAGCTTTTTCCTTGAGCTTTGACAATTACCTGAGATATTAAAAATACAACTTTTTGGTTGACCTTGTAGGTCCGGTCGGACAGGTCAATGTTGGGTGCAGTCGGTCACCAATTTCGGGGTAACTTTCGGACCCCGGTCGAAACACAAATCGTCGCATGTACACTGCTGAAGTCTAGCAGCACCCGTGCAGTCTGTAGAGCAGGGCACACCAGCCGTTGTAGGGGCATCTCTGCAGTCTGTGGAAGGGTGCCCCAGCCGCTGTGGGGCACCCCTGCAGCCAGCAGAGTGAGAGCGAGAGCGGGAACGAGAGAAGGAGAGAGAGAGAGAGAGAGAGAGAGAGAGAGAGAGAGAGAGAGAGAGAGAGAGAGAGAGAGAGAGAGAGAGAGAGAGAGAGAGAGAGAGGGAGGGGGCTCCAACCGTAGCTGTAGGAAAGCTATCCAGGGAACCATTGAAGATGGGATCACCCTAGCGGTCGTAGCGGCATCCTGGCCTTGCAGGAACATTCCGCATAGCAGAGGGACACCCAAACAGTTGTAGGGGTACGGACACCTGAATAATAGATGCTCACGTCAGGAATTTGAAAGGCATCCTGTATCCCAGATCGCGCACGTGAACCTGTAGAGAGGTTCCAGTCACACTTCAACTTGTGGGGAGACCACGGAAGGGATGCTCACCATATTAGTTGTATATGGAAACCCTGTGCAGTAGAGGTATTCCAGCAGTGCTGAGGGCATCCTGAACCTCTGCAGTCGATGCGCCCCTAAACCCCAATAACTAACGAGGGCATCCTGACCTTATTGGAGTACTGCTGCAGAAACAGAAAGGCAACCCAACAAGCGGCGGAACTTTATGCTTTTTTGTAGACCCCCCCATTAATTCCGAGATTTAACATGGGATCTATGGCGCTAATTGAAAAGAGTGGTATGCAAACTCATTCCTCCCTCCCCTCGACCAATTATTTTGGAAAGTTCTGCCCCTGAAACCAGCAGTTTTAAGATTATTTATCAGTGGTGGTAGGAGACCATCTTCGTGCTGTAGGAGCACACCAGAGGTGCAGCCAGGAGGTGCCGAGCTCCCCCATGGGGAGCTCGGCGGGCGACGCCACGCCACCTGTCCTCTCGAACTTTGTAAATTGGTTCGTTTTGGCTGAAATTTGTGCATGGTTCTCAAAAAGTAAAAGGATCCAAAATATTTACAAGAAAATAAAATTATTTGTGAGCTAAGGAGCCTCCCACTCTCCCCTCCTTGGCTGCGCCTCTGAGGGACACTGTTGGAGTAGCGGGACACACACTAGGTGTCCATACGACTACATGGGTGCCCGAGAACCCAAGTAGTCACACTGACATTCTGGATGACATGGCACCCTGGATTTCCCGCCAGGAGAAGATTGTTGAAGGGGAGGGAGTTGATGTTTGGTTAAACTTTAGCATGTTTTTATACCACTTGGAAATGGCACAGAGCCCATGGGGCTAGCCTACCCGTCAGGAGTGGCTATGTTCGGAGCGATACATTGTGCGTCCTGTCGGCTGGACACGTTTGAACTTCTTCGCGTGCTTTGTCACCACATTGATTACTCGAGCAGCGGCGATCTGGGTGCCCATTATGTCCGTAACCTTGCAAGTTTGCAGTCGTAGCGAGGCTGTGTCTTCGTGAGATACTGCAAGAACAGGGCTAAGTTCTCCATGAGAAAGCTGTATGCTTCGACGTTCCCAGTGCCGTATTTGTGCGCCTTATGCCCGTACTTCGCTGTGTTATTGACGTCTTCAACGCTTCCTTCTGATTCGAGAGCGATGCTTGCCTCTCACCCGGACAACCTGGCAGCGTCCAGTTATAATCTGATGTCAAGCATAACGTCATAGTAGAGCAGCCACGATATTAATTAGACAGACAGTCCCAAGTCTGCCGAAATAAAACTGTTCTAACATTTTCTTTACTTCTTTTAGTAAGCTGTCCAGGTCAGGTCAAAGCGACTAATCTAGTGATGCGTCCAGTCGTCTGGTCGCCTCCCTACTCCTCGGAGCCTGGCCATGAAACACACGCAGTCAAGTGACTTAATATCAACAAGCGCACCGAAGACTTCAGCTAGCACCTATCTAGTGTCATGCACGTGTTCCTGTAAGGCAGCGTCCCTCACCAAATGCTAAGCTATCCAGTCATGGAAACGTCAAGTTCGAATACATAGGTGATGAAATTCATTTTAACGTCTTCTTACCGAATGTGCTTTTGGGCGAGACACGATAACGCCAATACAAGGCCAACGTTGTGGGAATTTTGAAGCAGTCTTCACAGATTTCTGGTGTTTTGTTTAGGGTGGCCACCTTTAACCACATAAACTTTCATTCCACAGATATCAGCGTGCAACGTTGCGCTAGTGCTACCTGCTACGGTAATGTTCCTTAACGATAGCTCTCATCTTACTCCCCAAAGCGCCAGTGCTATATGTGTACCTTCGGAGAGGTTATATACATACACCCTGAAGATAAACATGCATATTATTGAAACATGCATCTTGTCTTTCACGTATCAATGGGCAACAACGCTATGCAATCGAATCAAATAACTTGCATACGTTGGGAACCAAAGCTTCACCTCGTGACCTGGACTGAGAACCAGTTGAGGACTTCTGCATTCATGCGAATATTTTATATATATATATATATGTGTGTGTGTGTGTGTGTGTGTGTGTGTGTGTGTGTGTGTGTGTGTGTGTGTGTGTGTGCATGTGTGTGTGTGTGTGTGCATGTGTGTGTGTGCTTATGTTCAGGTCTATCTATTTTTTACTCTAACTGTACTGCCTAAGAAAATCTTTAGGCAGGACAACTTGTCCACCACCACACGAGTGTCAGGATCGGCTGTAATGCCTTGCGACGCATATTTGGAAATCATGTGGCTCCATTCAAGCTGGCAGGACTCCCCAGGTAATACACGTCAAAACATTTCATGTCAGTGTTGAGCGGTGTCATAGCAGTGCCATATATTCTGTTCGGCTTAAAAGTACTTGTTATTAGTTAGAATCGCATAAATAGTTTGGGGATTAACCTAGCCCACGACGTCTCGGGGGGGGGGTCTTCAACCGCCCCCTCAGGTTTTTCGCGGATAGTGAACGAACGGCGCGCAGCAGCGTGCCGAAATTTTGCATACCTTTTCCCACATCAATTTGGCAATTGATGGGGGATCTGACGTCCAAAAAGTTCAGCCAATCGTCACGCTTTAACGGTTACAGCTATTTTAATGAAACTTTCGGCGTTTGCTTATCTTTAGGGATGCAACAAAACTTATGATAATATTTTTTCTTTTTTCCGTTTTTGACTACTTACTAATTTTGCACATTTGCTTATTAGAGTTTAAATCGAAAATTCTGGCCAAGATAAGCATTTGTTATTGGCACAAGTTGACTTCGAACATCGTTTTTCGGTCTGCTCTACCAATTAGAAAAGGAAAATTAAAGAAAACTTGAAAACTCGCCGAGCGCTTTCCGATGACATCTATTTTGTTTTCGTGCGACACTTAGTTTGGATAGTAGAGGGGGGTTACAATCCACACACCCCCCCCCTCCCCATCCCCACCCAGTGAGGATCTGACCGGAGAGACGGAGCGGGCTAATAAATGCCGCAGATGTGGACTAAGGCCTTTCAATAATTTCTCTCCCTATACTTGTTTGGCATGGTTGAAAAGTTGAAATTGTGCATTCGACTTAACATAAATTTAAGCGGAGTCATGGAAAGGTCTCATTTGCCTGAGGAGATACTTTGTATTGCATTTGTTTGAACCTATAGCATTGTCATGTCACCTGCATCACATGCAAACACCATCATTGTACGCACAACCCGAGCGGAGTAATTACCCATAGTTGTCACTTGACAAAGGCAGGAGGGGCGGTTCAAGCAGAAGCGGACCCAGTGGTCGTGTGCTGATGCACTGTACCTATCTGAGAACTCGAACTCAATTGAGGCTTCCAATATCCATTTCCTTCTTGTTAGCTACATCTTGAAAGCAATTAGTAATCATACGCTAGACAGCAAATCCCGATGCCAGAGTTCAGGAATGTTACAATCTTCCGACAACGTGCCACAGCATCGGTGAGTTGCGAACAGCTATGTGAAGCAACAAGCTGCACTTCGCAGCAGGCAATCGGCATGGCCACATGGCACTAATTTTACCAGATGCTCCCAACTTACTTTCAGTACGGGGAAGGGCTTGTTCTAGCTGGCGAAGGGGGAAGGGCATGACATGACGACCTCTCGCTATACGCGTCCCAGCGTCTGAGGCTGAGCCGCACAGCGGACGTTGCGGACGGCCGAGGCGGCGTCCACCAGGCTGGCTTCAGGCGTTCGCTGGCTCGAGGCAGCCTGACATGCTCCTCCCTCCAACCTGCGATTAGCCACAGGTAGCATCTTCTTGTTTCCGGCGTTGGAAATGCTGCATAATAACTGTAATATTCTAACATTGCCACGAATGGTAATGCACAATGATTGCAAAGCATGGTAATGCACAAGCCGGTGGACTGAAATCTCAATTACGCAGTAATGACTGTGTTCATATATTTGAGCCGCTTGGTAATCGCTGATCGATCCCGACTGGCTAGCTGCGCGGGCTGCAAGGAATTAAGGAACTCAACCAATTTCCTCGGAGTTTTTGAAAGGCAATTCATTTGATCTTTACAGCACCCTTAGACAGAAACGCATTTCAGCTGAGCTATTGCTGTGTCAGTCAACGGTCTGGCACAAGCTGCTTCATATCATATGATCGGTACTTACCGCCATACTCTGCTCGACGCTACCTTTAATTACTGCTGAGGGCTCAAGCCACATGCACATTTGACGCGAACTAAAAGTGATAAAATACGTAGCCTGCTCAATTTTCCATACCCTTTGACAATTAATTGGCTTCAGTAATGGCTTGTTAATGACATGGCGTGCTTCCAGTTCATATGTCACTGCTCTTTCTGGCTGGATAAAAGCTCCACCAGCGGTTTTATGGTAGATTCTGGCAGTGGGAGTTGTCCGGCACTAGCTTAACGCCTCATGCAACTTTCTGCTGAATCGAGCTGCACAGTGCTGATCCAACTATTCAACACCAAACCAGCTCCACAACGGAAAACCACCTGTCAACAGTCTTAGGACGCGTCGAGCTGTCAACAAGTGGCAAGTGACACCATTCACCTCAGATCGTCATACAGTCGGAACATCTTGAGTGGCTTTAAATCCAGCTGGACCCTTCCCGTGACCCTGTGTCACAGCTGCCAGCACACATCAAGCCTTACGGAACTAAAAGACACTCCGTACACAGCCAGTATGATTGCAAAGCCAACGCCAAAATCACAGCATAAAAAAAACATCGAAAATAATCGATCACAGCACCAAAAATCAACACGCTAAACCCATGACTAACTAACCGCATCGAACGACAACTTTAGACAATTTCAGTTAAGGAGTCAGTGGCATTGTAGCAGTGATGTGGTAATGTTCGCATCTTCACTGGGCATGTACACCGCTGAGCAGACGGGCCACATCACCACGACCGCCAGATCTGGGTGGTTCAGATCCGCATGGCAGATGTCATATGGCTCCAGGTTTATGAATATGTACCAAATCAACTTGGTAGGCGTCAAAATGCGCCAGGTACCTGAATATGCGCCACGTCCACTTGGTAGGATTCGAATAGTTTCACGTACCTGGATATGTACCAAGCCCACTTGGCAGGGGACCAAGTGGCTCCAGGTGCCTGAATATATACCAACGTGGCCCAGATTCGGGAAACCCAACTTCATTGGAATTATGTATTGACAAGACATGCACTAAAGCCAACTCACAGACAAGATTCGCTTAGTTCTCCGAAACAATGCCTTTTTAGTTGTCTCTTTTGTTGACTATCTCAACTGTAGGATCCAAAATATTGATGCGATGCTCCCATTTAGCTAATTTTCAGCGATATTTACATTAAATCCCTTCTTTAAAAAAATGTACGCATCCCAGCTAAAAGGATGTCTCAGGCCATTGCAGAAATATTCAAATTTTCCTTCAAGAGTCGAATTCTTAGATGTTCGAGGGCATAGACACCCTTCATCTATTCTTCTCAATTGTATAATATTTTCCTTCCAAGGATGCTTAAACATCTACATAGCAAGCATACTGTTGCCACGTATAACATCCAAAATTACTGGGAGGAAAAGCAAGAGGGACATTCTGTGTTTGTTCCTCCCAGTCAAGTTGAATATAACTCTCTGAATCCGCCCATGGCCATAGCTTATCTGGCGACAATTGACCTGCCAATGTATCGGCTGCACACTTGCCCATGCTGTCCCAATAAGCCAGATGGACCACCACCTTAAAAGGAACCACACGGACAGCTGGGATAAATCGGCGACTGCTGGTAAATTTCTTGCGGGTTGCAGTACTTCCATTCGAAATGCATACTTCTGCCGCAAAAATGAGCACAGCAATGCGCGAATCTCATCCCCAGTTTACTCGCTCCCCACATGACTCCCATGGTGATTTCCCGGACACCTTAGCTCTGGGAAGACCTGTCGCGCCGGTCCCCACGTGACTCCCAGGGTGCTTTTCCGGACACCTGGGCCCTGGGAAGACCTGTTGCCCCGGTCCCCACGTGCCTCCCAGGGTGCTTCTCCGGACACCTGGGCTCTGGGAAGACCTGTCGCCCCGGTCCCCACGTGCCTCCCAGGGTGCTTTTCCGGACACCTGGGCCCTGGGAAGACCTGTTGCCCCGGTCCCCACGTGCCTCCCAGGGTGCTTTTCCGGACACCTGGGCCCTGGGAAGACCTGTCGCGCCGGTCCCCACGTGACTCCCAGGGTGCTTCTCCGGACACCTGGGCCCTGGGAAGACCTATCGCGCCGGTCCCCACGTGACTCCCAGGGTGCTTCTCCGGACACCTGGGCCCTGGGAAGACCTGTCGCGCCGGCCCCCACGTGACTCCCAGGGTGCTTCTCCGGACACCTTAGGCCTGCGAAGACCCGCTGCGCCGGTCCAGCTCGAGTGCGGCACATTTGGTAGCCGGTAACGACGGCGTTGCCACATTCCGTCCGGCCGACTGGGGCGTAATCTGGCGCGGCGATCGGCGGTGATTGAAGAAGAGATGGCAGCCGCTGACAGAACAGAAAGCCGGCGCATGCCGGGCATCATGCGGCAGCGCATTCCGAAAGTTTTTGCGGCCATTTCTGCGAGCGCGGCCATCGGCGGCGCGGCCGGGGACGATCGCGGCGCGGGTTGTCGCCGCGGCGACCGGAGCCGCCGAAGTCTGAGCGACGAGGAATTCGGCGCTCGCGAGGTGCCGACCGAGGGCTTGCAAGGCTGCACCGCGAATACGGATCCGGATCCGGATGCCCTGTGGCGAAAGACCGGACGGATCGTGACCGAACCGACATCTCAGCACATATTTCTTTTCGCTTAGGCCCGCAAAAGCTCGTCAGCCCCATTAGCTAGCTGCGGTCGCCAGGGCGGCGTTCACATGACCGGCGCGGTAATTAGCGTGACGATCTCGCTAACGGTCCATTTGGCGCCGTCGCGTCGGACCAGCATCTCAGGTGTGGGCCGGCCACCTTTCTGGCGCGGCGCAGAGGTTTTGCCGCGTCCGATCCACGCGGCACGACCATAATAAAATCCGCATCTAATATCTGCCGTATCCAATGGGCCAACTAGGCGATAGCGCCCACATCGGCGTAAAAAGGCGGCGCAAAAACGGTCGTGTCTGAGGACGCTTCGGCCGCGACGTCAGCGCGCCGCTCAACTACTGTCCTGGTATACGGCTGCTCGCTGTCCATCAATTACTCGGCTATTGTTCGTAATTAGCCGTGTAAAGCGCGCTCACGCGAAGCATGCTTCTTTTGACGCAGGCGTAGGCGTACGAACCTCTTGATGGGGGGGGGGAGGTGGCAGCGGGGGTAGCGGCCCCCACCCAACTCTGAGCGAGCTTAACATCGGTCCTATTGGCGTTGCATTGAAATAATCGATTTCAAAACGGGCGAAGAGCATTGAAGTCAGCCGCGAATTAGTCGTGGGCGAAGATATAGCGACAGGTGAGACTCGAGCCCACAGCTGAGTTTGAATTCGTCAAAAGCCGGCAAGGTAGGCACATTTTTCTCATCCTGGGGCCATTCGGCTGCTACCAAATCGCTTCGTTCGGCCGTAGACGGCGACTGGATCTCCCAGTGCTGTAGACTTCCCGCGTGGTGGAGTGCCTCCTCGTGTGGCCAGGCGTTGATGTGGCAGATTTACCGGCGCGCCAGGCGCAACGACATCTTCTTGTGCAAAAGGCACCCTGTGCACCAAATTGAATCCGCATCCCAATGTAAAAGATACGCATCGATCTGAGATTGTCATTTCATATTCCTAATTTGTATCCGAATGTCTTTTGGCACAGAAGAGCACGCTTGACGGTCGAGTGCAGCTCGTGTGTCTATGTGTATTCTTATACACCGTGCCCCTATGTACCCGGCTGGTTCTTCTAGCAGAGGACGAGACACTTCGTAGTTAGGTGGTTGCTATGATGTACAGGACACTGGCACATAACCAGAGATGTAGCTAGTGCCTGAATATATGGATGTGATCTCTGGGGGATGTCCATCGCAATCTTTCTTAAACATCAATTTGCGCCCATAATATTTTGAAGGCACAGCATGCTTTTTAATACATTCCCCATAGGTTCCCGGGAAGTGAAAAATTGTCCCCCACAGATTGTATTTGTGCCTACCAATTTCGAAAATACGAGTGTATTCACGCATTAGGAAGCAAAATGTACAGAAATAACTCTTAACATCATTGGTGAAAAAGCACGACAGAGCACAGTCATATTTATTAGAATACCTTGCACGGGGGAGGTGTCACATAATTTGGGATTGCAAACTGCTCATTCATCTCCCATCCAAAGTGCATCGGTCCTCAACGTAACACTATTGTCATATCCGGATATCGGAAAGCATATCGTAGCGGAAGGAAGATATGCATATCAAGATGCAGGAAAACTGCGTAAAACGGTCGGTATTTCAGCACCGGTACATTCGGCAATAAACTACACGCGGTTCCAGAACTGAAGGCTTTCCAACCACCAGAGACCGCTTCGGTGCAAAGGGTGTCCGTGTGCCAGAGACAAGCTGGAGTGCCAATGACCAGCTCAGGTGCCAGGGACACCCCTAATGCCAGAGACCAGCTCGGGTGCCAGATACCTTGCACCAAAGACGGTACGTGTGCCATACCCGCACCATATTCTCACTTTGGTCGCGATTCGCCTGTCATGTGCGAAAGGGACGAGATATAACGAGACATCGATCATCGTCAGGAATAGCCGTGACGAGATCTGAGGCATCGGCCATCGTCAGGGATGGACGTGACGAGACCTGACGAGATGTCGCCATCATCACGGTGGATGCGACGAGGCACGACGAGGTGTCGCCATCGACAGCTATGGACATTACGGGACCCGACAAGGTACGGACCATTCCCAGCGTGTCTCACTGGACCGTACAGACTGTACCGATCGTCTGAGTGTGCTATCTCCCCCCCCCCACGGAACCACCTGCCCTACAGCCACACAGAACAGCGCACCGCTGGGCTATCTGCGAACGACCCCCTCACGATCCCTCACTGGGCCATCGGCCAATGGTCACTTCACGATCTCTCACTGAGCCACCTGCTTATGATCACCTCACGATCCATCACTGGACCATCTGCTGAGGACCACCTCACAATCCCTCACTAGACCATTTGCCAATGACCGCCTCACGATCCCTCACTGGGCCATCTGCCAATGACCGCCTCACGATCCCTCACTGGGTCATCTGCCAATGATCCCCTCACGATCCCTCATTGGCCTATCTACTGATGACCACCTCACGACCACTTACTGGATCATCTGCTGATGATCACCTCACGATCCCTCACTGGGCCAACTATCAAAGTCAATTCATGATCCCTCACTGGGCCATCTGCCAATGACCACCTCACGACCCCTCACTGGGCCATCTGCTAATGATCACTTCACGATCGCCTAGATCATATCGCAGCAATGACTCCCAGGAATACACAGCCTGGTCTTAGCAGGGGATGTTGCCATCCAATAGCGCAGCGCCGCCTCTCACCACCACAACAATTACAAGGCACTTTACACACTCTATCGACCAGCTATATCGACTAGTTTCCATCACGTTGTCTTGTATTCTCCTTTGTTAGTTAGTTATGTGGGTTTTAGGA
This sequence comes from Imbricaverruca yamaguchii, assembly GCA_034440575.1. NCBI lineage: Eukaryota > Metazoa > Arthropoda > Thecostraca > Neoverrucidae > Imbricaverruca > Imbricaverruca yamaguchii. Next base: position 273,370 of record JAOTOL010001509.1, on the reverse strand, counting down.
CGCTTCGTGTTTTCCTTTGTGCAACATTTCATTTTGTGTAGTAGGATTCAAGAGGAAGGATGATTTAAATTGTATTTCAAGAGGAAATTGGCTAACTCGGTGTTGTGTTGCTATTTCAGGTGAACTTTGGTGGTAAGAGGCGTTTCGCCAGTGGACTAACGTTGTATAGTATACTCTTGTGGTACATCCTCTAGTTAATGGCTTACCGTATTCACACTGGGAGTATAAGTGCATTGCACGTGCAGCGCTTTCTATATGCAATCAAATTTTTGGTCCCCCTTAGGAAATCCTGGCTGTACCACTGTCCACATGTGTCTGATACTCAGCAAAATATCGCCTACCATCTGCCGGCACTCTACTCAGTCCGAAAATTTTGAGATTTAGAGTATAGTTTAGTGAAGCCTGTATTCATTATCGGACATACTCTCCGATCTCAACTGGCTGCACAATCAGTCACCACATCGCAACATACATCAGTACGCTTCATTTCGCCTAAGCCGAACCGATCACCAGTGCACCAAATTTGCACCCAATGTACACCAAGCTTACCCCCAGCTGCTCGCTGTGCGCCCTCCGAATCGCATCACGCACAGCTCGCGGCTGGGATCTGCCCCACCTCGGCTAGGGCCCGGCCGATGTCAGTTGAGACCTGATCTGCCCCACCTCGGCTAGGGCCCGGCCGATGTCGGCTGAGGCCTGATCTGCCCCACCTTGGCTAGGACCCGGCCTATGTTGGCTGAGACCTGATCTGCCCCACCTCGGCTAGGACCCGGCCTATGTCGGCTGAGACCTGACCTGCCCCACCTCGGCTAGAACCCAGCCTATGTCGGCTGAAACCTGACCTGCCCCACCTCGGCTAGGACCCGGCCTATGTTGGCTGAGACCCGACCTTTTCTCTCATTCTCATTCTCAGTGTCATCGTTCTCTGATTCGGCGTTCTTCTTTTGAATCTGCTCAATCCATCATACAAGCTGGCCATGTAGTTGTGACCTGTTGCCGTCACTGTGACCTGCCGCCATCACTGTGACCTGCCGCCGCCACTGTGACCTGCCGCCGTCACTGTGATCCGTCTCCGCCACTGTGACCTGCCGCCATCACTGTGACCTGCCGCCGCCACTGTGACCTGCCGCCGTCACTGTGGCCTGCCGTCGTCACTGTGACCTGCTGCAGTCACTGTGACCTGCCGCCACCACTGTGACCAGCCGCCGTCACTGTGACCCCGCCGTCACTGTGACCTGTCGCCGCCACTGTGACCTGCCGCCGTCACTGTGACCTGCCGCCGTCACTGTGATCCGTCTCCGCCACTGTGACCTGCCGCCGCCACTGTGACCTGTCGCCGCCACTGTGACCTGCCGTCGTCACACCTGCCGCCGTCACTGTGACCTACCGCCGTCACTTTGCCTGCCGTCGTCACTGTGACCTGCTGCAGTCACTGTGACCTGCCGCCACCACTGTGACCAGCCGCCGTCACTGTGACCTGTCACCGTTACTGTCCTGATCTGCCGCCGTTACTGTCCTGATTTGCCCTCCCTGGCTTGCGAACTGGTCCGTCTCACCGGCGACCTGGCCTGTCAGCCGGGCCGCGACCTGCCGCTGCGACCTGCTGCCGTCGGCGGGGCCGGCGTCGGCGCCGACGGCGCGCGCCGCCGCCGCTGCGTCACATCTGTCGCCGACGGCGTGTCACTGACACGTCCCGCCGGCGGCGACGGCGCGGCCTTCCGCTACATTAGCGGCGCCCTGTTATGGGAGGTGGAACCTAACTAGAATGTCACCGGCACGCCCGCGCCGGCGAGTTATGCCCGGCCAAGCGCCGCAGGAGCCACCGGCGTGACAACTGACCCCCCCCCCCCTCCCCTCCACCAGCCCCAACTGCCGTCCCCGCCGCCCGCCACGGTCTCCAGCCCGCGACGACCGAACGACACGGTTGTAAATAATAGGCGGATGGGCGAGACATATAAGTACGCAGTTCTGTCGCTCGGGAAGACGGTGTCTCGTTGATTGGTGGCACAGCGGAACGATTTCGCGTCCCGTTTGATTCGTCGCTTGGTGCCAGCGAAGAGACGTCGGCGTGCCTGGCCAGAGCGCCCAGAGACGGAACGGAAACTGTCATGGAGAAACTCAAGGTGCATCTACAGGGAGAGAGGGCAGCGTGCCCGTACCTCTGCCTAAGAGCACCTCATACCACGCCATGGAAAAAGAAAAGAAAATCGCATTGTGTGCAGCTTGGGAATAGCAGTTGAACGATTTGCAATGGTATACGTGCCGCCACATGCGCAGCCCACCGTATGTCGATAAACCCGACGCGAGTCACTCTTCGTTTTAATTTCGAAAATTACAGTGGGATTCAAACACAAACTGAAATTCAGAGAAGCATTTGCCTGAAACAAATTCGTCTCAAATGTGTCAAGTCCGAGCACAGCTTAAAGGATTTACGGTGAGGCTCGTGAAGCGGCTGTAATACAAATGGAAACATGGAACATACTACTAAAGGTGAGAAGTAGAGTATCGTGAGGTGTAGAGTACAACATCGATTGGATTACACGTGCAGATTTTTATTATTATATTGGATTTGAATTAGATTGGATGGAATTCTGAGAAGACTTCGCGACTGTAATTGGAACTAGGAATGATCGCGAAAACTTACTGTGTTCTGCTTGCTGCAACACTATCAACGAACAGCGGGCTATTATGCGCCCCACCCGCTACGGCAGGTTATGCGCCTGACCACACCGTATAGGGCTATTATGCGCCTGAACACACGGTAGCTATCATGCGCCTCACCACCCGGTAGCGGGCTATTATGCGCCCCACCCAACCACGACCGATTATTATGCGCCTGACCACAGGGTAGCGGGCTATTATCCACCTGACCACACGGCAGCGGGCTATTATGCACCTGACCACACGGTGGCGGGATATTATGCGCCTGACCACACGATACCGGTATATTATGCGCCTGACCACATGGTAGCGGGATATTACGCGCCTGGCCATGCGACAGCCGGTTACAATGCGCCTCGCATCGGCCGGCGATGGGGAGTCTTTTTTGCCAGCAAATCACTTTTTTTGAAAACTGATTGGATTTTGATTACGTTTCTGGCTGCCAACGAACTTGCATTAGGTATAGTGACATTCACGTATTCTAAGTACACATTAATCAGGATGCTTGATGTTAAGGAAACTCAATTCATGTTGTGGATGGACAACAACAAATGGACGGGTAACAGTCTTAGTTCAATGTTCAGAGAAAACTTAGGGCTGGTTGATTACCAATCGCTTAAGAAAACACCTATTGCCCGGAGCTCTGAAAACCACAAAGAGTACAGGATGGCGCAACGACGCTGAGGGTTCCCTCCCCCACTGTCGTAAATAATCGGTACCCATGTTCCCCTCCACAGCGCTGGCGGTCTACAATTTATGGACTCTGCTTCGGAGGGCTTAGGCTACTAAATGAGCCGTCCCCAAAACTCCGGGTGATTGGTATTGGCGACGCTTCCCAGTCAAAGTTGTCCTAAGGTGGGCACTGTCATAGGCCAACTGCTGAATTCGTAGAAGCCAGAATGAATTCAAATAAACATCAGTGGTGCTCAAGAATCATCGTCAACACTAAACATCCTCCCGTGTTCTGTCTGTGCCACAATTGGGGAGCTTAGCATTCCACCATATAGAGTTTAATCTTTCTGCGTGGGAAAACAGGCTCAGGCGGGGAAGAGCATTAGCCTCTTCGTCGCCACTGCAGGTTGTTTTCCTCCTGCCTCGTCATAGCAGGCTATTTTGCTACCTGGCCCATCATAGCCGGCTATTTTGGCCCAGCCTCGCCATAGCAGACTATTTTCCCCTTTGGCTCCGCCACAGCCGGCTATTTTCCTTCTTCCTCGTCATAGCGCGTCTTTCTGCACAGGGCCTCGCAAGAGAAGGCTTTCCTGCGCCTGACGCCACTACAGTGGGCTTCTCTGCGCCCGACGTCACGACAGCGGGTTATTCCGCGCCTGACCTGACGACAGCGGGATTTTCTGCGCCTGACCACATGGCAGCAGGCTTTTGTGTTCCCCACCCCGCCACAGCCGGCTATTCTGCGCCTGACGTCACGACAGCGGGCTTTTCTGCGCCTGACATTACTACAGGGGCTTTTCTGCGCCTGACCTGACGACAGCGGGCTTTTCTGCGCCTGACCACACTGCAGCAGGCTATTGTGTTCCCCACCCCGCCACAGCCGGCTATTCTGCGCCTGACGTCACGACAGCGGGCTTTTCTGCGCCTGACATTACTACAGGGGCTTTTCTGCGCCTGACCACACTGCAGCAGGCTTTTGTGTTCCCCACCCCGCCACAGCCGGCTATTCTGCGCCTGACGTCACGACAGCGGGCTTTTCTGCGCCTGACCTCACGACAGCGGGCTTTTCTGCGCCTGACCACACTGCAGCAGGCTATTGTGTTCCCCACCCCGCCACAGCCGGCTATTCTGCGCCTCGCATCGGCAGGCGACGGGGCCTCCTTTTTGCCACGGCAGAAGCACTTAGCGTGGCCGCGGGCGCACGCTCGCCCCGGGCGGCGACCCGGCGGTCTCGACGCCGCCGACGAATTGTTGCATATTTCACGGTGCCTGCCGGCCGACAAACAGCCTGAGAGCCCTTTTGTTGTTTGTACGACGGCCCTGATGCATGGCCGACGGGCGGCGCGCGGCTCGACGCCGTCGTCTCGCGCGACGAACGTCGACGTCACGGGCGGTGTGCGGCCCGACGCCGTCGTCTCGCGCGACGAGCGTCGACGTCACGGGCGGTGTGCGGCCCGACGCCGTCGTCTCGCGCGACGAACGTCGACGTCACGGGCGGTGTGCGGCCCGACGCCGTCGTCTCGCGCGACGGGCGTCGGCGTCACGGGCGGTGTGCGGCCCGACGCCGTCGTCTCGCGCGACGAGCGTCGACGTCACGGGCGGTGTGCGGCCCGACGCCGTCGTCTCGCGCGACGAACGTCGACGTCACGGGCGGTGTGCGGCCCGACGCCGTCGTCTCGCGCGACGAGCGTCGACGTCACGGGCGGTGTGCGGCCCGACGCCGTCGTCTCGCGCGACGAACGTCGACGTCACGGGCGGTGTGCGGCCCGACGCCGTCGTCTCGCGCGACGGGCGTCGGCGTCGACGGGCGGCGAGCGATGAAGCAGTGCTCGTGTACCTCCGTCCGGTTAATATGACTGGCGCTGCGCCGGGGCCGGGTGGTCAAGTATTGGACCCCGACGGGCTGACACCATGAAATTGGAGTAGGAAGGAAATACATGGGAGATTCAGTTACAGTACGGCAGCGTCGGCCGGGTACATGGCTTGGTGTGTGGATTGAGTACCCAGCTCGTGGCTCCGACCCGCTATTAAGATGGAGTCTACAACTCTGGCCGACCTAGCAACCAGCTGTTTACCGATCATTCTATCAATGGAAAGCTGCATTGAGGCTCCGTGACAGGAGTAGGGTGCTCGCTGCGGCAAGGCGGAAATGCGCTTGAGAGCTGGTGTCACTGTCATTCGCTCTCGCTCTCACTCTCCCCCCTCTCTCTCTCTCTCTCTCTGTCGTGTCTTCAGGTGAGGAGACATTGAAGTTCTCCATGTCCGACCCTGCTCTTCATTGTGGCCGACACGGTAATGCCACGGCAGCCGCACAACAGCAGCGAACAATGCTGCTCGCCGTGGAATAGCAAGGTCACTCGCCATTCTGGAGGTCACAGTATCGCTTCAGTCCGTCGCAGGTCACGGTGGCACTTCACTCCGTCACGGGCGACAGTGACGCGTCACTCCACCAGGGACCAGTGACACTTCACACCATCACGGGCCAGTGACACTTCACACCATCACGGGCCAGTGACGCTTCACACCATCACGGGCCA